>CM077096.1:41143287-41765015 GCA_039513925.1 Platanthera zijinensis
TTAGATTTTCTGATGATAAGATTGTTAGGAGGAAGAACCTGAACTGTAGCATGGTCGTGGAGTAGGAGTAAATCCGACAAAGATTTGTTAATTTCATCAAGCTTCTCCAAGTTATCAAAATTTTGGATTATCTCATCAGTGGAGAGATGACCGTGAAAGCGATGTTTCACTGCTCGGAGCGGCGGTCTCATGAGTGACAAAGCCGTACTCAGGAACCTCTTTGTCTTGCGGTCTGAATTGTAGGCTGCGTCTCCAGTCCGAACAGAGAAGTTTGGCTCCTTCATTGAGTGGTTTTTTTATATACTCGTTCTGCAACAGAGGATTTGTCCCTTTTCCTCTTCCCAGACTTGCCATGTTGCGCCTTCTCTTTCCTATCCGCAGCGGCCTGGCTAAGATGTCGAAGTCCTTCACGAACAGTATCAGCATCAACAGTGGATAGGGCAAGGGAAGTGGCGAGCTGATTGTCAGTCCGCGCCCCTTCCATCAGCTTTTCTCCCTCAGCCCACACTTCCTCAGCGGGCTGCCCCTTTTCCTCAGCTTTTTCTTCAGAGAGCTCGCCGCCGGGCTTCTGAGCCCTAGGGGATTGGATCTCTCCCTCCAAATTCAAGCATAACATTACTGTTCCAGAGGTTGACTGGAACACGTCCATAGCAAGAGAATTGTCTGTAGAGATCGCCAAGGGGACAACATTCAATGACGCACTCGAAATCGTGTCCGCATCCCCCTTGGGAGACGTTATCTTTGGCTGAGAGTTCTCAATCTCCTGGGATTTGCCCTTGCCAGAAGATTCTCCAGTGGTGCAGACAGGAGTTTAGTTCTCTTCACAACTTTTTTAGTCTTGGTCCACGGTTTGGGTTTTTCCTCTCTCGCGGTGACATTAAAAAGAATCATGCCGATTCCAGCCATCGCGGTCTGGAAAATGCTAACCTCAAGAGGTGAATATCGACCCGTAGCGTTGAAAGTTTTCTGAAACTGCAGAGCCTTCGAGGATATTTATAGCGCCAACAATATTAAAGACAATTGCGGTCTCGAGGTTAAGGAAACATTTTCGAAATTTCCTGAAATTTAAAAATGTGCGGGGATCATGTTAACCCTAGAGTCCGCAACCCGTTCTCAGTACATTGATCGGTCGATGTGGTCTCTAGTCTCAGAACGCACAAGCATCCAGCTCACAGCCTTGCAGGTCGCCTCCTAGTCTTGCAGACTGCGCAGGTTGCCTTCTTCATTGGCGGACAGAAGACTCAGGCCGCCTAGGTCGACCACTTCTCAGACAGCATCTAATCGGACAAGAGCTCCAGGTTGCAAGGCCCAAACCGCCCCCTTTGGGCGGACTGACAGCTTGCCTTTTTTCTTCTCTTTTGTATCTCGTCGCCTCTGTCTTGTTCTCCTGTACTCCGGGCATGCAGTTATTTTATCCCTCTGCCCGTTTGGGCAGACCCCCGAGCCTTATAAATAGGGGGTGACAATCCTAAAGCACCCTAAATCGAACACAGGAGCCCACTTGTTAAATACTGCAGACTTAATTCTCAGGCTTTGCGGTCTGCTGCTTGCACATCTCTCTTCCTTTTTTCCAACTTCCCTATAATCACATCTTTTAAATCTAGGGAAAGCCCGTCGCAAGAGAGACATTCGTCGCGACGGGCAAAGTCTGGCGTTGCCGCGGCCTGCGGCTCTAGTTGTTTTCTCTCTCGACCGCTAGTAACCAACTACTTGTAGTTTTCTCTTCCCGCTTTTTCCCTTGGGAGTTCTGAAGTGCATTTCGGGAACCCACACCAATCATAAGCGAGCGGGCCCATGCCTAGACACACCCTGACATGTGTCCAGGTGCGTTTTCATGGAAATTAGCCCATACCCCTCTTGCTAGATCTTTTTTGTTAAAATTGCTCTTTGCGAGACAATGTCCGCGACTGGGATGTGGGACTGCGAGGGGAGCGACCGAGCAAGTTGAAGAATATTGGATGCATTAGTCTGAGGGTGAGGCTTCTCAAGGATGTGTGGAGCATTTTGACGGTAATTCTAGTGGAGAACGTCGGTGTCTGTTCTCAATTAAACTACCGTTGTCGGCGTTAGAAGCAGCAGAAGAGTCCGGCATGAACGATGAGACCCGACCGCAAGAAGATTTTCTGGGAATATGCGACCAAGTTCTTTTTGCTCAGGGCCCTCAAGAAACTTGTTACTTATATAGTCGTATTGACCACGGAGCGCTTTAGTTGAGATGAGATTTATTATTTGATTATTTAACTGTCATGTCATTTAAAATATGAAATCATTAAAGACACCGCTGTTTTCGCTATTCGCCCCGCAAAATACCAAAGAAGTAAATTATAAACTTTTCTCTCAAAGCATAACCGCATAACACACTTCTCGCACGCAGCCGCCGCCCCTATCGCGATACCTCCCGAGCGATCACACTCCTCCCTGTTTCGGTAGCCACCGTCGACAACTAAGAAGGCCATCTGGGCCGAGGGTGGCACCGGCGAATAACTCTATCCAAGCCCATGCCACCTCTGAATTTTCAACGCGATTTTGAATCTCCCGCCAGTGACATTGGTTCCACAATTGCCTCTTCTGGTTTGCCCCTTCTTGTTTCAATCTCTTTTTTCCTTAGTTTTTTGCTTGTAGTCATCCACTATGAAGGATTATTTTAGGTTTTTTTTTGCTGCAACTTGTATTTGATCGAAAACCCTAGATTTTAAGTGGCCCAAAACCTTAGCATTTTGACCCAAGTTGGCTGGAATCTTTATTTCTTTTAGAATCCCAATCAAGTTTGGAATTTTATTGTCCTATTTTGCTTATTTTTTGCTAGACCGAAAACCCCTAGGAATGAATTTGTATTGTTACGATTCCAATTCAGATTTTAACTGTCCGTTGTGATTGTGTTTTTTTGGAAATTGTTAACCGCAACCCGTTATTGGCTACTCGTACCCCAAAATCTCCTAACTTTTCACGCCTTTTTGAAATATGTCCTGTACATGCAATTTCAGGAAAAGTGTTCAACACGAAAGTTGTAGATCTCGACGAGATCTACAACTTTGTGTTGAACACTTTTCCTGAAATTGCATGTACAAGACGTATTTTCGAAAGACACAAAACCTGGACATATTTTCAAAGTACGCCTTGTACATGCAATTTTAGGAAAAGTGCTCAACACGAAGAACTTTCGTGTTGAGCACTTTTCCTAAAATTGCATGTAGAAGACGTATTTCGAAAAGGCGCGAAAAATTATGAGATTTTGGGGTGCGACTAGTCAATATCGGATTGCGGTTAACGATCGCCTTTTTTTTGCGAGTACTAATTAGTACTGAGATGTTAGTGTCAAACATTCATTACCTGAATAACCATTACTTTTTTTTCGGGTTCTATCTTATATATTGACTTTAATGTTTATATTTGATGGGTACTTCTTAATTTATAAATAATTATGATAGCTCCCGCGCACCGGATCGTAACCTCCGCGCACCGGATCGTAACCTCCGCGCACCGGATCGTAACTCCCGCGCACCGGATCATAACTCCCCCGCACCAAATCGCAACCGCCACCGCCGCCATCTTTACGGGCGGGCGGCGGCCGGTGGCCGCCTCCCACGGCTGGCCGCCCCCCTTAGCGGTCGGTCGCCCCCGTGCGGCCGGCCGCCCCCGTGCGGACGGCCGCCCCCGTGCGGACGGCCGCCCCCGTGCGGTCGTCCGGGGCCGGCCGGCCGCCTCCTTGCGGCCGGCCGCCCCCGGCCGCACCGGCCGGCCGGCCGCACCCGCCTCCTTGCGGCCGGCCGGCTGCCGCGGCCGGCCGACCGCCTTCTTGCGGCCGGCCGCCTT
The DNA here is from genome assembly GCA_039513925.1 of Platanthera zijinensis. NCBI lineage: Eukaryota > Viridiplantae > Streptophyta > Magnoliopsida > Asparagales > Orchidaceae > Platanthera > Platanthera zijinensis. Next base: position 41,147,101 of record CM077096.1, read on the forward strand.
CTTGCGGCCGCCCGCCCTCCCTTGCGGTCGACCGTCCGTTGCCGGCCGCCCCCCCTTGCGGCCGGCCGCCGCGGCCGACCAGTCGTGGTCGGCCGCCTCCTCGCGGCCGGCCGCCTCCTCCCTCGGGCGGCCGTCGGCCGACGCGCCTCCTCCGACCACCGCCGTGGGTCGGCCTTTTCTCCACCGTCCGATCATGGCAGGCCATCACGGCCCTCCGATCGCCTCAAGTGATCGTGACCCTCCGATCTGCGATTAACCACCGTAACCACCGTAACCACCCTAACCACCTCAGAAACTCTATATAAGCACCCCTGATAGTTCATTTCAGGGGATCCGACTTCATTCTCTCCTTCGCTTTCTCTCTCTTCGTTCCTACTTTTTCCCAGAGCTTCTCTCTCTCTACTCGCCTCCTCCTCTCCTCTTTCACTCACTAACTTTGTAGGTTCTCCCGCGAACGCCGCCCAGAGAACGAAGGAAGCGAAGTGCCAGTGAAAGCAGCCCTCCTCAGTCGGAGGCATAAAGCGCAAGCATCCTGCGGCGCGCGAGCCAGAAGTGCAAGGGCTCAGGAAAGATGCACGTCAAAGTGCACGGACTCCTAAGCGGTGCCCTGTCACCCAAGGAGAGCTCTCTCAACTCCCCAGTATTTGTAACGAGGCGCGGTCTGTCGCCTTCGCTTTCTCTTTACAAGAGCGTTGTAACAGAGACAGATAGTGGAGTTTGGCTGGCACAGACCCGGTCACGTGGTTTTTTCCCCTTTCCGGGGTTTTCCACGTCAAAATTGTGTGTGTACATTTTCTCTGTTTATACTGTGATTGTGTGCGTACTCAATCGCCCGGGGCTAAGACAGACCGATCTGAAACCGGTCTACCGAGGGCATTGAGCGAACCGCAACAATATTCTTTACTTATATTTTTTTTGTAGGAATATTAAAGTTGTAGACAATAATAAATACAATATTAAAGTCTTTTTGTTCCAATATTTGCTTTTTAGACTCACATTCATGGGATAGTTTTGGGATTTACACTTTTTAATGAACAAATCAAGTGCGGTGTCTTTAACAACTCAAGTGCATCTACCAATTAATGAAAAAGTAGAGTGTCGCTAACAAAAAATTACGGCTAGCAAAAAGTGCGATGTCTATAACAATTCCTTTGAAATATTTGGGAGCCTCTAAAATTACATAGAAACCAATCACTAGAAGTTCTCTTAGAATGAGCTTGTGTTTGACTAAGGTTTTTTAGTAGCATCCTCTTATGCTAGGTAAATCAATTTGACTTCTATCTTATCCCGCTGGCTATATTGGAAATCAAAGGATATAAATATTTGCATATAATATTTAATTAGTCATATTTTCGCGTATCAATTTGCACGTGAAGTGTAAAAAATATCGTGCTTATAAATTTACACATATATTTGGAGGATATACTATTTAATGATTAATAATTTTGTTATCTATGCTTAGCTCTTGTGTAATCTATATTCTATACTATATTAAAAAGGATAAAAAATCCTTTGATTAAAGTTTCATTTTTCGATTTTATATCTCGTTATTAAAAAATTTTAGTTTTTTAATTTATGTATTTTTGATTTTTTTTTTCTTCTATTTTAAAAAATGTGCTTTCATATAAAAAAATCTTCTGTCTATAATAAAAAAATGTGATCTTTTTGTTTCTCGCAAACTCATCTGCATAATACAAAAAATGAGTAACGAGCGGTGTACAACACTTAGGGATTTGCAAATAACGGGAGGAGCGTCGTCGAGTCGGTAAAATGTCGTGGCCAGGATAGTGTCGCGCGGGGCACCGGGCCCCCGTGTGCTATTGCAGTTGAGGTACTATCGTGATTGGTCGTAGGGGCGGAGCCCCGTGCTTGTCACTCGTCGTTATTGATGTATAAATTTTAAAATATTCTTAGTTTAAATTTCTTGTGCTTGGGCTTTTATAAAATCATAGTTGGGCCTAGGGGTGGAACTATTCACGGGCACATCTTGGAACATGACTGGATTCAATTTTGGGGAAGAAAAATATATGTTTTTGGTCTATATGAACTTACAAACTTTAAGAAACACATCTCTAACGTGAGTGCTCTAGAATTTGCTAAGATCTTTATGGTCTCGAATCACCCTAACGGATAACTCTCACTTGACATTAATTTCTTCTAAACCGCTCAACGAAATCCAAATCTGAAAGTGACGTTGGACTCCTATCAAAAAATTACATAAGATAGATTTTTCAATCAAATGTTTTCACGAAAATTTGACAAGACTACCAATTTTACAAAAATGTAAGTATATAGCTAATTGTTAAATGCCCGTTAATTAGATCAAATATCATTATCATTGAACTTGTAAAAACTTGACGAACATTTTTTAAAAATTTTGTTTCAATCAACAATAATTAAAAGTAATATTTTCTAAAATTTTGACTAATTTTATAAAAAAAATTCTTATATTTTTTACAAATAAACTAGTTTAGTAAGCGGCGTTCACATTGAAAGTTGTGGTATTTATTAAATATGTCTATGAATAACCCATAATTCGTTGAGATCAGAGAATCTTGAGGACGACTTAGAAGACCTCGCCCCAGCAGGGGGCAAGTCGCTGCTGGGGCGAGTCGAGGAGGCCTCGCCCCAATCGGGGGTGAGTTGAGAAGAGCTCGCCCCAGCAGTGGGAGAGTCGAGGAGGCTTCACCCCAGCAGGGGGCAAGTCGATGATGCCTCACCCCAGCAGGGGGCGAGACCTCGACCCAGCAGGGGGCGAGTTGAGGAGGGCTCGACCCAGCAGGGGGCAAGTTGAGGAGGCCTCGCCCCAGCAGGGGGCGAGTTGAGGAGGCCTCGCCCCAGCAGGGGGCGAGTTGAGGAGGCCTCGCCCCAGCAGGGGGCGAGTTGAGGAGACCTCGCCCAGTTCAGGCGAGCGCGTCAGGGCAGATTTTCGCGGACCATAACCCCCCTCTACTTGGATTTGCTTATAAATAGGACCAATGGCATAAGTAGAGGGCACCTTCACCCCCCACCCCCCCACCCCTCGATGAGGGGCGAGCTCTATGTTAGCCTCACTTGTGCCGAGCTCAGCAATGACTTTAGGAGGGTAAGTTCCTATAGACTTTCGGGTGTGTGGCGAGACCTTCTCGCTGCAGCATGCGTGTCTTGTTTGTAGGCAGTCTGGTGTCGATCGTTGTGCTCTCCACCTTCTCGCCAACTCTCACGCGAGGCGACTACTAAATATGTAAGATTTGGTCACCCCCAGGTCCGAACAGCAGTGACCGAGTTTGTTGGTTTCAATATTTTTGGTGCGGTGAGCGTGGACCGTGATTGAAGAAAGAAATTTTAGTGTGAGACCTCACGACAAGCCGTAACCAGAAGGATGCGAGGCGAGTTCCAACATAGGCGAGTTCAGGTGAGGTGAGTTCCAGTTCTGACGAGCTCTTGCGAGGCGAGCTAAACCCTGGGCGAGTTCAAGCCACGGCGAGTTCCATCTCAGTCAGGTCGAGTTCTAGCTGAGGCGAGCTCCGGTTCCGATGAGCTCAAGCCCGGGCGAGTTCAGGCTAAGTCGTATTCCAGCTTAGTGTATTCTACTCGCATGCATTCTACTCGCAGGTATTCTACTCACTTGCGTATTCTACTCGCATGTTATATTCACACGTATGTTGTTCATGTTTCCAACCTGCGCATGATCAGCTCACATGTGTCATACTTTTGTGAGTTCTACTCGCAAGAGCGGAGATGACCCATTTATGAAAACTGAAGGTCAGGGGAGAGGAAATCGAGCCCAAATTTGGGTGACTTCATGCCCTGGCGAGCTGAAATTTGGGCGAGTTGGTGTATAGAAACCTCTGCATAGGGGGCATAAGGTCAAGGGTGATGCTTCACCGACATTTTTCACTCCTTTTTAGTGATAACACCTTTTCATAGTACATATTAACGCTCATGGGTGCATGGTAAAACCCAAGAGTGTGACCGTGTGATTTGTAAACCATGTTGACTCAGACATTTCGACCATAATGGTCATCGTCACACAAGGAACTTCTTTCTACTTCCAGTTGAGCCTGACTCCTGCGAGATGTCGACCTTTCTTCTCCACCTCAAGTTGAGCTCGGCTCATATGAGGTGTCGACCTTTTCTCCACCTTCAGTTAAGCTCGCTCGCTTAGCGAATGACCTGGAGGGTATTGACCTTTTCTCCACCCCCAGTTGAGCTCGCTCGTTTAGCGAATGACCTAGGCGGTGTTAAATCTTCTCTGGCTCCTCTAGTTGAGCTGCATTCCTGGGAGGGAGTTTGAGTAGCATATCTGGTAGTGGTCATCTCTCCGAACTACGGGTTCAACATTATTTTTCCGAGCAGGCGAGTGAGCTCAAAAAAACCGGGGATTGTGTATAACCCGTAATTTGTCGAGATCGGAGAATCCCGAGGACAACTCAAGAGACCTCGCCCCAGCAAGGGGCGAGTCGAAGATGCCTCACCCCAGCCGGGGGGGGGGGGGGGGAGTTGAGAAGGCCTCGCCCAGGCAGGGGGCGAGTTGAGGAGACCTAGCCCAGTTCGAGCGAGCGCGTCGAGGCGGATGTTTGCGGTAGGGGTGCAAGCGGTTCGGCTTCGGTCGGTTTGGACAAAAACCGAAACCCAATCGAAAAGGGTCAGTTATTTTTTTCTCCAAACCGAACTAAACCTAAACCGATCGGTTCGGTTCACTAATCGGTGCGGTTTGGGGCGGTTTTCGATTTTATTATAATAATTTATAGGATAAACCGATATCATTATTTATGTATTATAGTTATTTTTAAACTTTTTTCCTTTAATTATATAATATATAATAAAGTAGTGAAAACAACAAAATAATAATAACAAAATGTGTAAACAACATTTATATTGTTAGAAACAAATGGTTTTTGATGTTTTCCACCTTCATTTATAGGAGAAAAGCCCCCCCATGATCTCCTCCAAAAGTGGATCATGGGTGACCAACCCCCTCCATGAACTCTCAGGAGAAGAAAATCATGGGGGGGGGGGGGGCGGGACCCGCTCCCTCTCCCCGTGGAGGGAAACCGCTAGCACCAGGCAAGCCGCGGCCAGGCCGCGCTAGGTCGTCTGGCCGCTAGCGGCCTGGCCGAGGCAGGCCACTGGCCTAGCCGCGGAAGGCCACCGACCTAGCCGTGGGAGGCCACGACTAGCCTTGCCGCAGCCATCCACGGCCGGCCTAGCCGCGACCGACCACGGTTGGCTAGGCCGCCGGCGGACCGGCCACGGCAGACCGCCGGCCTAGCCGAGGCAGGCCGCCGGCCTAACCGCGGCAGGCCGTCGGCCTAACCGCGGCAGGCCGCCGGCCTAGCCGCGGACGGCCCCGACAGGTTGCTGCCGCCGGCCACCAGGCCGGTCGCCCCCGCCGCTGGTCACCCGACCGACCACTCCCGCCACCGTTGCGACCCATCCCCGTGGACGACCTTCCTACCGTCCGATCGAGGGGAGACTCTCCTCGCCGTCCGATCGGGAGGATAACCACCCACTAACCCACTACTTTAGTGGTGGGGCCCGCCATAATCCTTCCCTGGAGGCTATAAAAGGGACCCCATGGCCTCTTCATTCTTCACTTTTTCTCTTCTCTGGGCTGTCTTCTTTTTCCTCAGGTGAGAACTCTCCTGCCTCCTCCACCGAGTCGGTCACCGCTCGCTGTGAACCACCAGCGGCCACCAGTGACCACCAGCTGCTATCAGCGGCTATAAACACCCCACCAACGCGTTGACAGCAAAAGGATGCCCAAGACCTCGAGGAAGCTGAAGGAAGAAGCCATCCGAAGCCAGCAAGCACGCGCCGCCCCGAGCGCAAGCGTCAGAAGCATCCCGCGCATTTCCACGTCTAAGTCACTTCCGCGGTGCAACCTGTTGCCCGCAGGAAGCTATAGTCTCTCCCTCTCCACTCAAATTGTAACAGGAGCGGCCTGTCGCCCCGATTCACCAAGCGTGCTGTAATCACCGAAAGCTAGTGGAATTTGACCGGCACAGAACCAATCACGTGGTTTTTTACCCATTTAGGGGGTTTTTCCACGTCATCAAGACTTGTGTCTACTGTTCATCTTCATTGACTGTGTGCGCGCTCAACCGCTCCGTGAGCTAAGACGATTCAAGTTAATCCGGTCCGACCGGGGCATCGAGTTAGTCCGCAACAGTTTTCATCATACTTTAATCAATTTATAGATCATATGATGTGCGCCCTGCATCTATATACTATATTAAAATGAAAAACATTAAGTATATGCCATGATTATCAATTAGGACCATTATACAAATCAGAATCATCTAATCACTTTGTAATATCATCTAAACTTAGATCCATTCAGCAACCAAGATACTCCCACCGCTCGCAACAAAATTGTTACTTTAAACAACATTGATTTTCAATAGTGAAAATAAAATGCAAAAATATATAATAACGACATTGCTCCCAATCCACCAAACGGCAAGTACCTATATGATTATAAAACAGATACATTAAATGTTTTTAAACTTTATAGTAGATCCGATCAAGCTTTGAAAAAAAATAAGTAATTGATACTTAACTTTTCGATGAAATTTACTTCATCTTCATCCACAATAATTAGACAATATCAATTGCATCTTCATCCACATATGATACTTCCAACTCTAAAGAATTAAGAATGTAATTTATAAATAAATACCATTTTGTTTAGCTTAGACAATCTTATACATTCTATATTTTAAACTTAAATAATATTTATCTTTGTCAAGCTCTTCGTATTTTTCAACATCAATAAGCATCTCTTCCAAATCTATAAGGGTTGTCTTGCAACGAAGCCAATCACGTCCACACACAAGAGCTTCTACTGTTTTTGGAGATAAAGAATTTCTAAATGGATCAAGAATGCATCCTCCTGTGCTGAATGTCGACTCAGATGCGACAATTGATATTGGAATGGACAAAACATCTCTAGCAACTTGGGATAAAATCAGAAATCGTAAAGAGTTTACTTTCCACCAACTTAAAATATCAAAGTCAACTTGCATCTTCAATGTGTCTTCTTTAAGATATTGCGACAATTCTGATGTATAATTGTTGCATCTTTTGTTTCTTCGGATTCGTCATTGAACATTTTCTTTTGATATAGTGCAAATTTGAATTGCGCATCAAGTTCCACTCTAAACTTACCAGAATTTGAAGATTGCCCCTGATTAGTTGTAGTTTGATTCTGACTTGGGTTTATAAAGGATGCATAATGATCATATAATCTATGTAGTGTGCTCTCAACCTACTGAATCATCTCCCTTGCCTTGATAGTATCATACAATGCTTTGAAGCATTTTGTTAGCGCGTTAACTTGCATTGGGGGTCTAATACAAATGCGACTTATAGTATCATATTACTCCTCTATGAATTACTACTCCAATATTTATTAAACTTTGCACTCATACGTTGTGCAATGCCACACATAGCAGAATCAGAACTGTCACACATGAAATTTATCATATGCTCCATCATTGAAATATTCTGAAAAAATAAATTGGATGTTGTATATTTGGAGTCTGAGACTTCTAAAGTGACCGTGTAGAACAACTTCAATATCGTCACAAATAATCTTGCATTCTCCCAATCATCTGCAGTTGGAGGCCCGTTAACTTTATTGTCATTAACAAAATAGTTAATGTATGATAGCTCATCCTTCAGACCATCAAATGCTTTCACAAATTTGATTGCAGTCTCTAACGTCAAGTAAGTAGAGTTCCACCTTATTTCGACATCTAAGCACGAGAGATTTGCAGTTAATCTGAGCATTTACAACACATTTTTTGAACTTTTCGGATCGTTGAGAAGATCCTTTAACATACTTTATCGAACGGCCAAAGTTCGAATTTCGACGAACGACCAGAGTTCGACTTTCGTCGAACGGCCAGAGTTCGACTCTCGTCGAACGGCCAGAGTTCGACTCTCGTCGAACGGCCAGAGTTCGAATTTCATCGAACGGCCTTCGACGATCCAAGAATATCGTCGAACTGCTCTAGTTCCTCAAATTTGGGATGTTACACTTTATAGCAAGCATAATCTTCTCAATGGACTCGTTAAATTCAGATAATCCATCTTTAACAATTAAATTCAATATGTGAGCTGAGCATCTAACTTGTAGAAACTCATGTCCTAGTATCATGCTTTCCCAATCTTTTGTTTTCCTCTTTAAGTATCTTCCAATCACATCATTGACAGATGCATTGTCCATGGTAATTGTAAATATTTTTTTCACTCCCCAAGTGGACAGACAATTGATTATCTCATTACCAATTGCTTCTCCAGTATGATAAAGGATTCGAACAAAATTAAGAATCATTTTCTGGAGTCTTCAATCTTTGTCTATCCAATGACCTGCTAGGCACAGGTAACTGTATCTTTGCATTGATGTCCATGTATCAGTTGTTAAACATAATCTTTCTGATTTCAACTGCTGCTTTAAATTCTCTCTCTACAACAAAAAAGATTCATACAATGCTTGACAATTGTTGTACGCGAAGGAACATGAAATCTAGGCTCTAATTCTTTGACAAACCCTTTAAATCTTTCATTCTCTACAAATTTAAAAGGCAATTCATCCACTAAGATCATTTTTGCACATGCTAACTTGCAACTTTCCTCATCAAACCTAACCGCCTTCAGTGATGTAGTTTGAATACCGTCTTCTTTTTTCTCAGTAAAGGACAAGAGCTTTTGATTGCTATTTACTTTGCGGTATGGACATAAACTTAGCATATGTGTTCTTAAAGCGCTAGTCCCATTTCTCTTAGTATCTGCTGCATACACTATCTTACAATAGATGCACTTTGCTTTATCCTTGCCATCGTCATTTTAAACTTAGTGAACCATTGCCACACTGTCAATTTACGCTTCACAATCTCAGGAGCATCAAATTTTGGGTTTTCAGTGACAAGTTCTGAACATTCAATATTACCATCAATAACTGTATGTGCACTCTCCACTATAGATGCAATTTGATCATGTGGCTGTGGTATATTTTCAATGCTAATTGCTATAGCTTTTTCTTTATAAGACATATAAATATAAAGGGAAAATTAATCAAATTTATTAAGTTGAATTATAATAAAAAACTGTAATAATTGTATATGCACCTTCTTTATGTCTCAATTCTCAAACCACTGAATGTTTATTGCAACAGATGGATCATTTTTACACTTCATCTTCTCGAGGTGGAGGTGGAGGCGTGGAGGACCGGAGAGACAGAGAGGTCCATGAGGACCATGACCTTGAATTGGAGACGTGGAGGCGTGGATCACTTCGCCTTCTCAAGAGCCGTGGAGGTGGAGCAATGGAGGTGGAGTTGTGGAGGACCGGAGGTGGAGCACTTCGCCTTCTCGCCTCCTGCAAGTTTTTCTTATCGTGTGGAGGACCGGAGGGCGGAGGTGGAGCACTTCGCCTTCTTGCTTCTCGGTTTGGTGCACGACTCCTGGAGTCCCGACCTCCTGTTGTCCTGTGAGAATAGAAAAGAAAAGACTTAAAGTTATGAGTTATTATGACAATTGACTAATTGAATATTGACTATTGAGTATTGAGTGATGTTCTGATGAAGTGATTGCTTGATGCTGTCAGTAAAGATGTAAATGTGTAAAACAATGAAATATGCGATGGCCTAACAGTGATTGTAAAACAGTGTTATAAGAATATTAAAATAAATTATATAGGTTTGAAAAAGCATGTTGATGGCGATATTATTTTACACCTAACAAGTATTGTAAAATTCAGTGAAGTATGTTGAAACAGTGATTTTAAAATTATGTGATATTTAATTATATTGTCACGAATAACAAGGAATTCAGTGAAGTATGTTGAAACAACACTGTAAAACTGTGAATTACGTGATAGACCTAACTTTGATTGTTTCTAATCGAATCATAATAATGTGACTTTTCGGTTCGGTTCGGTTCCTCGGTTTACCGAAATTGAAAACCACACCAAACCGAAAAGGGGGCGGTTATCCAAAATGAAAAACCACCCCTACACCGAACCAAGCGGTTCGGTTCGAATTTCGGTTCGGTTCGGACGATTTTTGGTTTTTCGTGCACACCCCTAGTTTGCAGACTATAACCCCCCTCCTCTTGGATTTGCCTATAAATAGAATCTCGGGCACAAGTAGAGGGTAACTTCACCCCCTATGAGGGGCGAGTTTAGAGTTGGCCTCACTTGTGCCGAGCTCATCAATGATTTTAGGAGTGGAAGTTCCTATAGACTTTTGGGTGTGTGGCGGACCTCCTTACCGCAGTATGCGGGTCTTGTTTGTAGGCAGTCCAGTGTCGACCATTGTGCTCGCCACCTTCTTCTCGCCAAGTCTCACGCGATACGAGCACTAAATCCGTAATCTTTGGTCACCCTCAGGTCCGAATAGCAGAGACCAAGTTTCTTGGTTCCAATAGTCTATATATATAGATTCACACAATATTTTTTAGCAACAAGTTTGATCATTTTTTTTCAATTTCTAAATTTTCCACGTTAAAAATATTATTGATATTTCTTTTTTAATTAAGTGTATAGTTGATTATTTTGAGATGATGATGCTCTCTATTTACTAGTGTGAATATTATAATCATACAACGAAATTTTAATTTATTTTACTTGATGGCTGAGCTGAGTCTAAATCCTAATTCCGCCACTAGTTGGGTCAATGCAATGGATATTAATTACCATATTTCATTATGTTGTCGTTAAGGCCATGGCTGGCAAGGCGGCGGCGGTTATGAATTTCTGTTTGTGAATGCGTGGCCCCACCTAAGCAACTCATTCACATTTATGTCTAAAATTACTTTTTTTTTTCTTGTTGGCCGTTATAAGTGTTCATAGTTCTACCATCAAGCAAAACAAATCCTTGACAACATTATGTTGCAAGCAAACTATGCTACAAGTATTATAGCTTAAAGTTGCTAATAACATTCATTGAGTTATGTCGCATTTTGTAGAATTAAAATTTTGGCTTCAATTGACACGACGGTGATGAACGCAGTGATTATTTTTAAATATTTGACCCCTGAGAAATTTCATTAAATTTTATCTATATTAGCTTTTTCTTGCTAAAAAAACCGTGCAGCTAAAAGAAGCCTATATTATAAAAAAATAATACTATGAAGTCTGCATGACCGTTAATCGTCACCTTTCCCGCGTATTGCAGGAAATATAGCCCTGTATTGAATCAACGGCGGATTGAGGCTCTGGAAAAATCCAACGGTTCTGATCCCCACTACCCGCTACGAAAGATTACCGGCACCGATACGATATGCTGAGATTTCGCCCGATATGCGTTCTGTTACGGTGCTGGGTCGCCGTCCCCCGAGGCCCCGACCCACTCTCTCTCTCTCTCCCTCTCCCTCACTTCCTCTTTTCCTGCTTCCGAGAATCTCTCTCTCTCCTCAGATTCTCTCTCTAGCGCGCTTTCTCTCTCCCTCTTCACCTTCTTCGCTAGTTTAGGGTTTTCCCCATTTCCATCCATCTTTTTAGTTATTTCCTCTCCCGCCCCCCTCTTTTTTCTCCTCGCTATACTTTGTCTTCCCGGAAGGCGAACTTTCTCCCGTCTTCCATCGGACGATACACAGGCATCCACGTCGTTTTCATCGTCTTCGCCCTCCTTTTTAACCTATCTCTAACCCTAAATCTCGTCGTCTCCTCTTATTAGGGCTTCCGTGCGCATATATAGCCCCGCCGCCGCAGATCTCACGGTATTTCTCTTCATCACCGATTCTCTCCTTCGTCTGCGCTTCTAGGGTTTCGCACATCTCGTTCTCGGTAGTTTTTTTTTGTATTTTCATCGCCCTTTATGTAATTTTCTACTTTGTAGGAGCGATTTTTTTGGTTGATGGGTCATGGCGATTGTGAAGAATAGTTATAGGGTTTCGAGGCTTGATGGCGATAACTCCCACATCCCGGCGTCGAGTGATGTTGAAAACGAGAGTTCTTTCTCTCTATCCGCCGGGGATGCTGTTTCCGACTCCGGCGCATCCGACGCCGACTCCGGCATGGCTTCCGACGAACTCGAAATATCGGAACTTAGAGAACCCGGGACGGAGCTGTGCCAGGTCGGAAATCAGAGCTTCGTCTTCCCATTGGAACTCTACGACCTTCCAAACCTCGACTCCGTCCTCTCGCTGGAAACCTGGAATGACTGCCTATCCGAGGAGGAGCGGTTCCAGCTAGCCGAATACCTTCCCGACCTCGACCAGGAGGACTTCGCCGTAACCCTAAAGGAGCTCTTTTCCGGCAGCAATTTCCACTTTGGCAGCCCCATGGCAGTCTTCTTCAATCAGTTGAAGGCCGGGCTCTGTGACCCAATGGTCGTCCTTCATCGCCGGGGATTGAATATCTTCCGGCAACGCCAGCACTATCATCATCTCTGCGAGTATCAGAACTCCATGGTGGAGACGCTTGTCAAAATTAAGGATTGGTGGACAAGCTGCGATGTGTATGGAATTGAAGATCGACTGAGACTTCTCAACATTTTGAGGAGCCAGAAGAGTTTGGGCCATGGTAAAAAGAATGGGGATATTGATTCTGATTCACATTCTGGAAGCAGTGGTTGGGATAATAATGTATTGAATGGAAGGTTATGTAATGATCGCGGCGGATCCCTGCATTCATCCAAAAAAGCATCTCATGTGAAGGGAATATTGAAGGTGGCTACTTCTAAGCTCTCTGCGAAGAATGAATTGGGGAGAGGCTCTGGTAATCTTTTTCTTCTTAGTTTGGAGAAGAAAGGTAAACTGTTGAGAGATTTTTCTTTGTTTTTGTGCTCATCTGCTAAGTTTTGTTTCAGGGTTTGATTTGGCTAAGATAGCAAGACGAGGTGGTGATGACAACTATTTCGCAGATCCGGAATATGGAAGTGATTGGAGTCCTGCCGGTACGAAGTCCGTTTTTCTGAAATCGAAAAGACATGATTCTGCGAAGAGGTCTGCGCAAGTTATGCGAAGTGATTTCAGTAGTTACTCTAATGAAAGGAAGAAGTCCTATCCAGCAGTTAACGTTGCTTCTTTAAATGGAATGATGAAACTGAAACCGAGTGAGGACTGGAAGTATTCTGCTGGAGAGCTTTCTGGAGGAGGATCTAATGCCCCAAACTGCCTGGATCCTACAAGAGGGATGCCTCAATCATCCGAAGCCAATCAATCTTATATCCCTAAGCGGCAATATCCCACAGGATGGATGTCTCAATCGTCCGATGCTGATCGGCCACGCCGGCGTGCAAAGGTATATGGAGAAGCCTTCTGTCTTGATCACCCTGGCGCATTTGGCGACTCGAGGATAAGAAGCCAGAAGTGGAATGCTGAAGAGGAATTTCAAACCCATAAAAGTTGCATTGGTTTTGGTTCCAAAGTTAGTTCTTCTAAGGCTCCTTCGGCTGTGAGGAGTGGTTCAAGTTTCCGCTCAGACCACAGAACAAAAAATTTGCATGATCAGCTCGGAAGGAAGAGTTCTCGTCATGAAGGAGCCAACATGGAATACTCCAGAAACAGTCCTGTTTATGCTCAGAGTGAGGAGACACAGTCAGATTCATCGGGCCAGGTTGAAGAAGGTGGGAACGTGTCTCCCTATGCAAACAAATCAGTTCATCGTAGTTCAGCAGTAGAGGCTCATCAGTCTAGAGCTAAGTTAGAGCATGAATATAAAGTGTCAAGTAAATTGGGTAAATCTGCTAAAAAGGCCTTTCTTCCATCCGGTGGAGGCATCTATGGCCAAACACCAAAATTGGAGCCTTACACTCGAATAGTTAAGAAGAAAGGTAAAGCCGATGATATTAATTACATAGATGATGATGATGATGATAATGCATTAATAAGACAAGGGCTGGTGAAAAATTTTAGTGAAAAGTTGCAGGGTGCCGCACATGGTTCTCAAACTGGAGACAGAAAGAGGAAAGGGAAAAGTGGCGGCCATTATTCCTTGGAACAAGAAAATGGCACGCGTAGCAATGTCAGAGGCAATACAGAAGAAGCTGAGGAGATTTTAGATTTACATGCCAGATTAGCTGTTGTAGAAAGACAAACCAACAGATTGGACAGCAAAATGCGAATCTCTGCTGATTATACTATGGAGAATAGCCTGCCAAAGAAGAATAAAGTCATGGATGAAGATGAAGATCTTGATGAGTTGGATGAACCAATTCTTCGGCACTCTAGTCCAAAGAGGCAGATTGAAGACTCTTCTGCTAGGAAAAAGAAAGGAAAAAGAAAAGTTGATGTAGTTGTAAATTCATCTGCTGTGATTCCTGAGTCAACTATACTTGAGAAGGGAGATTCTGAGTTAGAGATGGATAGGAACACACACAAGAAACAATTCACTATAATAACTCCAACCATTCACTCTGGCTTTTCATTCTCTATTATACACCTCCTTTCAGCTGTTCGAAAGGCATTTATTACTGCACAAATGGAAGATACTGAAGATATTGGTAATCATCTCGGAAAGGATGGGGTAAGTGTGCTTGCAAAGACAGCTGATCAAAAAAAGGTTCTTAACAATTCCAGTGGCATATTTACTTCTCAGTCTTCTGATCACCTGGAGGAAAGCATTTTCGAACACAGTGGTAATTTACCGTCTCTCAGCGTCCAGGAGATTGTTCATAAAGTGAAATCAAACCCTGGGGATCCTTGTATTCTTGAAACTCAAGAGCCCCTCCAGGATTTGGTCAGGGGAGTGCTGAAGATATTTTCATCTAAGACAGCGCCGTTGGGAGCCAAGGGTTGGAAGGCGCTCGTGTTGTATGAAAAAGCAATCAAAAGCTGGTCTTGGGTTGGTCCAGTTTTTTCTAGTTCGTCTGAAAATGACAATTCCGAAGAAGAGATTTCTGCGGAGGCGTGGGGCATTCCACACAAAATGCTGGTGAAATTGGTCGATGCTTTCGCCAATTGGTTAAAAAGTGGTCAAGAGACCCTACAGCAGATAGGAACTCTTCCTGCACCGCCTGTAGGGTTACCCATCATTGATTATAAAGATAGGTTCAGAGACCTCAGAGCCCAGAAGAGCCTGAGCACTATAAATCCAAGTTCTGAAGAAATGAGAGCCTATTTTCATAAGGAGGAAATGCTGAGATACTCAATCCCAGACCGGGCTTTCCATTACATTGCTACGGACGGGAAAAAAACCATCGTTGCGCCTCTTAGGAGGGGTGGCGGCAAGCCAACATCGAAAGCTCGTGACCATTATATGCTCAAAACTGACCGGCCTCCCCATGTCACCGTTCTTTGCCTTGTAAGAGATGCAGCTGCCAGGTTGCCCGGGAGTATTGGAACCAGAGCAGATGTTTGCACTCTAATAAGGGATTCACAGTATATTGTTGAAGATGTTACTGATGCACAGGTGAATCAAGTTGTTAGTGGGGCTTTAGATAGATTGCATTATGAGCGCGACCCTTGCGTGCAGTATGATGGAGAGCGAAAATTGTGGGTTTATCTGCACCAGGATAGGGAGGAGGAAGATTTTGAGGATGACGGTACATCATCCACTAAGAAATGGAAAAGGCAGAGGAAAGAAGCTATCGATCCTTCTGAAGTGGAAGCTGCAAATGAGTCTAATTATCCTGCAACTGAAGAACAAGCTGCTGTTGGTTCTTCTGCATGTGATTTTAACCTTGATCTTAACATTGTTACATCAGATGCTAACATGGATGACAAGGGTGAGCTTGTTTATAATGATTTGAGGCCCAACAGAGAGAATGTCCAGTCCTATGTAAATGCTCCTCGTTACGAGAGAGGTCGTAGTAATCCGCCCATAAATTGGGGGGTAATTGGTGGGAACCCCGTACAGGAAACCAGTATGCTTTGTCAAGAAAACTCTACAAATCAAGATTTTGATGATGAATCTTTCAGCAGAGAGAGGGTTCCGCTTTTGAGCGCAACTTTATTTTGAAGGATTTTGTGATTCATAGCCTCTTTTTTTCTTTGTATTCAAATTGCAGGATGGAGGTAATAATTGGAATTGAATGAAATGTTTAATTCCTTCATAGTATTCAACGCTTGAATTTTTTTCCCTCTTAGTTTGCTTCTTTATATATATATGTGTATATATATATATATCTTTATTATATAAAGCGATATAGATACCTACCAAGCACATCAGATTTTTGATTTGGACCGTCCGATCAAACTGCTACAAAGATTTTCCACCGTTGGATTTATACCACACACACACACAAAAGTCAACAGGTAAATCCCGCCCACTACTCATCCCCATAAATATTTATGATTTATTATAATATCAAATCCTTCACTCCGCCGTTCTTACAGCTTCGTGCAGAGAGCAGTCTTGCTTGCCGTGCTTTATTATAGGGGAAAATTTTCCCTGCGTTAAACGCAGGGAAAATCCATGCGTCTTTAAATAGGTGGGACCCTTTATTTTTATGGTGTTTTTTTCCTTTCCCGCTTCCGCCCTGTTCTTCTTCCCCTTTCCCGCCTCCGCCGAAGGTAAGGGCTAGCTTCCGGCTGTTCTTCCTCCTCCCCTTTCCCGTTTCCGCCGAAGAAAAGACGCCGCCTGACCCGCTTTTGGATGTTCTTCCTCCTCTTACGAAAGAGAATTCAACACCCCTATTCGGTAACCCCAAAATCATCGCAATCTCATTAACAGTGAGTGAGACGTAGACATTGCCTAGTAGGAATGCTTGTTCCTTACGATTATAAATGCGGACAAGAATATACAAAAGGGGTATATTTTGTGGAATCTTCGGAATACTAAACAGTGGTAGAATTCTAGCCTCATTTAAAATATTCTTTGATTCCTCAGATAGGACATCAAGTAGAGGTTGAGCATTCTTAATGAAAGTAGATACTGCGCATCTGCAATTGAGGTATGGGCTATCAGGCACTGAGTGTAGAAAATAATACACTGGGCAAATAATCAAATTAGATAAATTAAAATCAACAAATATAACCGTAAAAAAATCTGTCTTACTTGTGATAGTTAAAAATATATAACCGCGCTGGATGTAGATATCAACCAACTGTAAAACATAAATCAAACAAAACTGTTTAAGAAATGGAGGTAGAACAACAAAGAAAATTGGCTGGAAAAAACTGATCAGCAATCCGACTGAAAATAGAACACAGAAAAAAGACTGGAAAAATAGAGGGCAGAAATCCGACTGTAAAAAAACAAATAGAAGTGACTGGAAAAAACTGTGCAGCAATCCGACTAAAAATAGAACACAGAACAAAGAATAAAAAAATAGAGGGCAGCAATCCGACTGTAAAACAACAAATAAAAGTAACTGGAAAAATCTGGGCATCACTCTGACCGTAAAACAACAAAGATATTTAACTGGAAAAAATGGGCAGCACTCCGAATGTAAAACAACAAATAAAATGACTGGAGAGGCACGGGAACGACAGAAAAAAATGGGCAGCACTCCGAAAAAAATGAAATATACCTCTATATGCGGCGGCGGTGAGGAGGAAGGAGAAGCACGGGTACGACGGAGATATCAGAACGGCAGATGGTAGGAGGGAGCAGCACCTGCAGGCGTAATGCGAGGAACGTCGGTGGGAAGGAAGAAACAACCCAAGGGAAGGGCGGAGATGTGAGGAACGCCGCTTAGGTTTTCCCCTTTCCGTCGGTAGAGGAGTTCGCGAGCGGAGTACAACGGAAGCCAGAAATTCAAAATTATTGGTGGGCCCGGGTATTTAAGAACGCAGGGATTTTCCCTGCGTTTAACGCAGGGAAAATTTTTTGTTATTATAGATAACTCCTTCACTCTGCGCGGAAGTATATCCCGCCCACTGCTCATGCACGCAAAGTCACAAAGGTACATCCCTGATCCCGCCAGCTACCTGCTCCCCCATGCTCCCCCTCCCTGCTCTCCTCCCGCACGACAAGTAAGACTGCTTTCTCCTCCCCTGCACGCTACTGTCACCTCATCTTTTCCTCGGCTGCCACACGCTGTAGCAGCTTGTATAACCCTACCGCCGTTCATTTCATTCCCTACCACAACTGCTCTTCTCCTCCCGCAATAACCCTTCCTCCTCATCTAGGGTATCGCAGGTCTCCTCCTCCGTGATCGGATCACCATCGGCGCACCTCCTCTCTGCACGAAGCTCTATTGGCGACTCGCAACAACCGAACTCCTCTCTACGGGAAGCTCCATCCTCTGCTGGCTTACCACTCAGTGACTACAAACATCTCTGCGCACTTCCACAACTTCATCGTCTTCTTCCTCCTTATGTTTTCCTGCCTCTCTCGCCCTGGACGAAACTCTCTTGCCCCAAGTATTTATATGTTTTCTAGATGGAGCAATTCTGTAGCTTCGGCATTTTTTGCTCATCAAGAATGTACTGACCTTTTCTCTACCTAATGTTAATCTAATTAATTGTTAGTTTCTCTATCCTAAACTAATTAATCTAATTAATTTGCTCATCAAGAATGTACTGACCTTTTCTCTACCTAATGTCAATCTAATAAATTTTTTCCTTTATTTCATTACTGCTTACAATGGGGCGGACTTTGATGATGTACTGACCTTTTCTCTACCTAATTTTAATCTAATTAATTGTTATTTTCTCTCCCCTAAACTAATTAATCTAATAAATTTTTTTCCTTTATTTCGTAACTGCTTACAATGGGATGGAATTTGGTGATGCTTCCCTGTTTGGGGCTATCCAATTTTAGCTTTAGATATGTTCATTACATCCATATCTCTTCTAATTATTGTTTCGAGCACTATTTTTCATTACATCCATCTTTCTGCATGAAGCACTATTTGAAGCATGCAAAATTTGTTGAAGTTAGTATAGATGGTATTGCCATGGTTACAAAGGGTTGCTGTTTTATTTCAGAGCACTTAAGTTTTGTTCCGACTTACCATGCATATATTGTTAGGAGGAAGGAGGGGGGGGGGAAGATAATTCTAGAGAGCAAAAGAGAAGATTAGGGTTTGTGAGAGAGAAGAATAATACCTCATAATACTTGCATATCCACCAAGGAGGGGGTTCGGGTATAGTTATACCCGGACCCAATAGACCGGCCGGCCAAGGAGGCCGGCCGGCCCCAAAGGGCTGAACCCGTGCGGTTCAGCCCCTATTGGGCCGAAATTACGAAGAGGGGGCTGAACCCGCTGGTTCAGCCCCGTTGCCACTTCCATCTTGCCTCTGCCGACGTTTATAATATTGTCCAAATAGCCTCGTCACGTCCGGGGGCGTAACATTCCCCTCCCCATCAAGAACCAACTTGTCCCCAAGGTGGTGGTCGGGGTAGAGCTCCCGAAATTCCAACAAATCCACCCAAGTGTTGTGTTCTGCCGGAAGATCCTTCCACTTGACTAGTAGCTCGGGACAGTACGCCGTGCCTCGGCGTTTCCATTTGATCAGTAACACCTCTTCAGGAATCGGGCGAAGCTCGCCCCCACTAGTGACCTCTGGGAGAGATAAACTGGACTCGACACTGTCCCCAATCCTCTTCTTCAACAATGATACGTGGAAAGTAGGGTGTATGCGAGACCCCTCCGGCAAGGCCAAAGTATAAGCAACGGGTCCCACCCGCCGAGTAATCCGGAACGGCCCATAATAACGAGGTGCCAACTTCTGATTAGTCCGTTGTGCGACGGACAGCTGCCGGTAAGGGCGGAGCTTGAGGAAAACCTCATCCCCGACCTGGAACTCCCGCTCTGTGCGATGCTTATCCGCCTGCATCTTCATTCGATCCTGTGCCACTCGAAGGTTCTCACGTAACATAGCAAGTGTGCGGTCCCGGTCCCGAAGCGCCCGGTCAACCGCCGCCACTGCCGTAGCCCCCGGCTCATAACTGCTAAGAGAAGGAGGTGGCCGCCCATAGACCACCTCGAAGGGGGTCAATTTGCTGGCGGAGTGATAGGATGTGTTGAAGCAGTACTCCGCCCAATGCAACCAATTTGTCCACGTGCGCGGCTCGTCCAAGACGAAACATCGGAGGTAAGTCTCAACACCTCGATTCAGCACCTCCGTCTGTCCATCAGTCTGCGGGTGGTGAGCCGTACTGAAACGCAGGGTCGTCCCCTGCAGCCGAAATAGCTCCCTCCAAAAGTTCCCCACAAAGGTGGGGTCGCGATCCGAGATGATCGCCCGCGGGATCCCATGAAGCCGAACAATCTCACGAGTGAAAAGGGCCGCCACAGACTCACCCGTGTAAGGATGGCTCAGTGCGACGAAATGCCCGTATTTGGAGAGCTTATCCACCACCACCATGATAACCGACTTGCCTTTCGACCGAGGCAACCCATCAACAAAATCCATAGAGACCGTGTCCCATATCTGGTGCGGAATCTCCAACGGTGTAAGAAGCCCGGCTGGAGAGATCGTCTCGTACTTCTGCCGTTGGCAAATATCACACTGCTGGATGAATAACTGAATGTCCCGCCTCATTCCTTTCCAAAAAACATTAGCCCGAGCCCGCTGAAGTGTGCGTAGGATGCCCGCATGTCCCCCTGTTGGGGACGAGTGGAACTCATGCATCATAACCGTCCTCCAAGCCGACTGGGATGGTATCACCACCCTATCCTGATAGTACAATCGATCATTCACAAGATGATAGCCTGGAGCCACCTCCCTGGCCTCCCGTAAGTCCCGCACCAAAGCCCCCAACTCAGGGTCTCGCTGAACTTCCTCCTGAATCTCATCGATCGCATCCAAATGCGGCGTGGAAATGTGAGCAAGAGTACCTTCCGGCAAACGAGACAAGGCATCCGCGACTTGATTGTCTTTCCCTTGCCGGTATATAATCTCATAGTCATAACCCAACAACTTCGTAACCCATTTCTGTTGGAGCGGCGAGGACACACGCTGCTCCAGAAAATGTTTCAAACTCTGGTGATCTGTGCGGATTTTGAAATGATTTCCCAACAAATATGGTCGCCATAAGGCCACGGAGTGGATGACCGCTAACATCTCCTTCTCATATGCCGATAATCCCAACGTCCGCGGAGCGAGAGCTTTGCTATAGAAAGCAATCGGCCGCCCCTCCTGCATCAACACGGCGCCCAGCCCAACTCCCGAAGCATCCGTCTCCACAACGAACTCCTTAGTAAAATCCGGAAGGACCAAGACCGGAGTGGTCGTCATGGCCCGTTTGAGGGCCTGGAAGGCGGCCTCAGCTTCCTCTTGCCAAACAAAAGCATCTTTCTGTAGTAGTTGTGTCAACGGTCGAGCAATTTTCCCATAGTCCCGCACGAACCGCCGGTAGTAACCTGTGAGGCCCAAGAAACCCCGCAAAGCCCGCAGAGTTTGTGGCCGTGGCCACGAAATCATGCTCTCGATCTTCCGCGGGTCCGCCTTCACCCCATCAGACGACACCAAGTGTCCCAAATATTCCACCTCCGCTTGACCAAAGGAGCATTTAGATCTCTTCGCATACAAGTGGTGCTTCCTCAAGAGAGCGAAAACCTGAGTGACATGATGTATGTGATCCTCCCATGTGGCACTATAGATCAGGATGTCGTCGAAGAAGATGAGCACAAAGTGACGAAGGAGATCCCTGAAGATCTCGTTCATATTCGCTTGAAAAGTAGAAGGCCCTCCCGTCAGCCCATTAGCCATCACCAAGAACTCATAATGCCCATCATGTGTCCTGAAAGCAGTTTTATGAACGTCTTCCTCCTTCATCAGAATCTGATAGTAGCCGGAGCGCAAATCCAGCTTAGTAAAAAGTGTCGCTCCATGTAACTCATCCAACAACTCTTCAATCAAGGGGATCGGAAACTTATCTTTCAATGTCGCACTATTCAGGGCGCGGTAGTCAACACAAAACCGCCACGAACCGTCTTTCTTTTTCACCAATATAATCGGGGCTGAAAAAGAGCTTGTGCTCGGCCGTATGATGCCCGCATCGAGCATTTCCCGAACGCTGCGTTCAATCTCCATCTTCTGCATATACGGGTACCGGTATGGTCGAACGTTGGTCGGCTCGGTCCCCGTCTTAAGAACAATCTGATGATCCCGAAATCGTGACGGAGGAAGGGTTCGGGGCTCCTGAAAAATGTCAGCATACTCTTCCACCAAATCCTGCATCTCAATTGGCACGTCCAAAGATGCTCCCTCGTCCGTCCGCACCCCCAACAAGACTGCCATCAAGTTCCCTTCCGCCCCGAGACGCTGCATACTACGAAGTGAAACTTCATGTACCAGTGAGGAGGTGAGCCCCTTCAAACAGAACTGCTTCCCATGTTGTAAGAACTCCATCGTCATCTGATCCCAGTCAAAAGTGACCCTCCGCAACTGCTGCAACCAATGGACTCCCAACACCATGTCGGAGCCCCGAATGGGTAAGAGATAAACATCTGTGCACCCCACATACCCTTGCATCCGAAGCTCCACTCCCTTCATCACTCCCTGGCACTGTAATTTGCTGCCATCAGCCACCATGACTTGGAAGGCAGCTCCCGTATCAACAACATGCCCCACCTTTTGAGCCACATCTGGGTGGATGAAGTTGTGTGTACTCCCACTATCCACCAAGATGGTCACCCGTTCCTGCCGCATCTTGCCCGCCAGCCGCATGGTGAGTGGAGGAGGGTTGCACCCCTCCATCGCATGTAAAGAGACCCCGAGCTCAGTCAGATCCAAGTCATCGCTGCACTCCAACTCGACGGGGTTCAAATCTTCATCATCATCCGCATCCTGCTGTAATAAGAAGACCTGAACCTTTTGGCACTTGTGCCCCGCCGTGAACTTTTCATCACAATTGAAACACAGTCCCTTTTCCTTCCTAGCTTGTAGCTCCCCCCAAGACAACCGTGTTATCGTTGGTTTCCCAGCTACCGGTGTGTCCCTCCGTGCTGGAGGTGTCACGGCAGTAGGCCTCGTGATATTGCGGACTCGTTGCCGGTTGAACCGTTCCTCTTGGATGCGAGCCAAGCTGATCGCATGAGTCAGGCTGCGGGGCGCATAAGCGTGCACCTCATCACGTAAATACTCCTTCAATCCCGATACAAAACAACTGAGGAGCGTCCTCTCCTCCCAATGGACCCTATTTGCCAGCCTTTCGAACTCCGTTCGATATTCCGTCACGGTTCCTCGCTGTCGTAACTTCTGTAAGAGAGCCTCGAAATCCTCAAATTCCAAGGGTCCGAACCGAGATGTAAACCCGTCAACAAACTCCACCCATGGTGCATAGTCGCGTCCCCTCAAAAACCACTGGGTCCACTGAAAAGCATCATCCTCCAAATGAAAGGACGCCAATCGGACCCGTTGTTCCTCCGGTATCTCTTGGTAACTGAAGAACAACTCTGCTTTTTGCACCCACTCAAGGGGGTCTCCACCGGCGAAGCGAGGGAAATTCATCCTTGTTAATTTCGGAGGCATGTACGGACGATAACCGTGTTGTCCCCGCCAACCCCCATCCTGTCTCCGCATCTCGTCAGGCTCCCTAGGCATGGCGGGAAACTGTCGAAACTGCCCTTCTCCCCACTGCATGCCCCTTCCAAGACCCGTTGGCGGCTGTCCCCTATCATTTGGGTTCGGTAATAGTCCACCGCCTCCGTTGCGGACTTGCCCGAAGCCTCCAACAGCTCCCATGGTCGGTCCCGCAGGCGCCCCCCATCCATGGACCGGAGCACTGCCAAAACCGACCTCGTAACCCACAGCGGAGGCCGCCGCCTGCCCGCTGCGACCACCAGCCTCAGCGCCACTGCCGCCGCTGCCATTGCCGTTGTCGGAGAAGACCGCCGGAACAGCGCCTGGCCAGCCGCGACCCGCTGCAGCGCCGCCGAAGCCGGAAGATCCTCCCCAGCCACCGCCGATCGCTCCTTCGCCGGCGCCGAGCCATCCATGGCGGATCGAGCCCATCGGAGCCTCAGCGGCTCGGCTGTAGCCCGCCAGTGTCGTCGCATGCAGTCCCGCGCTGTGCGAACCGGATCCGGTCGCAAAAGGACCCGGTTGTCCCGATCCGGCAGCCGACCCATGTCCGCCCGATCCGCTAGTCGGGATCGACATCGGCCCGGAATCGCCACCTCCGTGCCGTAACGGATCCAGCCGCGAAACTCCATGAGTGTTCGTTTCCTCTTCCATCGGTGCCTTCCCTTTCAACAAGGCCATGATTTCATCCAATCTTCCATCCAAGTTTTGAGTTGTCGCTTTCACACTTTCTTCGATGGCGGCCATCGAATCCGTCAATCCCGCAACGCTAACCTCTAGGGTTTCCAACCGCGTGGTTTCCTCTTGCGAGCGTGTAGAGACCATGGCGGAGGACGAAGCCTCTGATACCAATTGTTAGGAGGAAGGAGGGGGGGGGGAAGATAATTCTAGAGAGCAAAAGAGAAGATTAGGGTTTGTGAGAGAGAAGAATAATACCTCATAATACTTGCATATCCACCAAGGAGGGGGTCCGGGTATAGTTATACCCGGACCCAATAGACCGGCCGGCCAAGGAGGCCGGCCGGCCCCAAAGGGCTGAACCCGTGCGGTTCAGCCCCTATTGGGCCGAAATTACGAAGAGGGGGCTGAACCCGCTGGTTCAGCCCCGTTGCCACTTCCATCTTGCCTCTGCCGACGTTTATAATATTGTCCAAATAGCCTCGTCACGTCCGGGGGCGTAACATATATCTTGAATTTGCTCTCTTCAAAGTTCAAACCATTTCATTGCATTTAGAAAGTCATTGCATTCAGAGTCATACAGTCAGTCATGTTATTTTTTCTTAGCTTTTGTTTCCTCCCAACTTTTCTAAAATTATTTTCATACAACTACCATCTTTTTAGCTCTAAAATTATTTGATTTATCTTAATCACTATATAATTATTGAGTTTAATTAATTCTTCAATAGATGTGAATGTTTGTTTCACATCCCATCTTCTTCGATCCAACGCCATCTTCTTTGATCCAACTACCCTAATTTATGGAGTTTTGTTAATCTGGATAGACACACATTTTACTTCTGCTTAAGAGTTTGAATAGTCAATACTTTTGATCCACAAATGATTTAGTCAATACTTCTGCTTCAGTTGGACAAATGATTTTACTTCTACAAATGATTTAGTCAATACTTCGGCTTCAGAGCTCTAATGTGGGCGCCGCCCGCTCGAATGCGAGTGTAGCCCCCGAGCATTGTCGCCGCCCCCGAACATTGTCGCCGCCACCGAACATTGTCGCCGCCCCCGAACAATGTCACCGCCCACGAACAATGTCGCCGCCCACGAACAATCTCGCCGTCCACGAACAATATCGCCCCCACGACCAATGTTGTCACCCATGACAAATGTCGCTCCCACAACCAATATCGCTGCCCACGACACATGTTGCCGCCCACAACCAATGTCGTTGCCAAGTGGGCGAAGCCCGCTTGGCTGCGGGCGAAGCCCGCTTGGCTGCGGGCGAAACCCGCAGCGCCGCATCGAGAACGGGCGAAGCCCGTTCGAAGATGCTAGTATATATATATATTTATTATATAAAACAATATAGATATCTTGGAAGTACACCGGACTTTTAATTTCAGCCGTTGGATCTCCAAAATATTAACTTTGAGTTGTTTGATCGCATGCTCTCGAATATATCAGTCATTTCTCTTCTGTCAACCCCCAATAGAAGCGGTGCCCTTCCCTCAACCCCGATAAAAGCTCTCTGATAGGATAGGGCATCGTGCGCCTCTTTCTTCCCTCAAGCTCGAATCTCGCCGCCTGACGTCGTCGCTTGATGTCGTCGCCTGATGCTGCCGCCCGAGGGAAGGGCCACGACAAACAAACCGCTGGAAGACCCCGCCGCTTAATCTTTCGCGCCGCTCGCTGCTTAATAATCACGCCACTATTTCCACGGGATAAGTTTGCCCCGATATTTCCCTCTCCTCCTCACTCGCTGCTTGCTCTTCTTCCTCACATACCTCATCGATTCTCCTCCTCGCAAACCTAATTTGATTCTCCTCGCCGGTTAGAAGAACCCCTTCCTTCTCAACCACCTCTCTTTGCAGTCGCCCTTCTCATCTGCCTCTACCGTGCCCCACCCATTCCTCTTTGTGCTTCTGCTGTCCCTCATCTCTGCTATCGGTACTCGGTCGCCCTGCTCTTCTGTGTCTACCGTCCCCTAACCCATTCCTCTTCGTGCTTCCGTCGTCGCTCATCTCTGCGACCCGGTACTCCCAACACCCGATTTTGCACGCAAAATCCATCCCGTTCCGTCGGTAAGCGTGATGTTCTTTGTGATTTCCTGTTTTCGTTTTCAATTTTTTGTATTCTTCTATTCAATTTTGTTTTATACTTTTGCTAGGGATTTCTAGGTCGCATGTGATTTCGTTTTTTCCCATGTTGCCTACGGATCCAAGCTCCTATGTAAGCAATTCCCTCCACCTTCTTCCTCCAACTGAAATTTAGGTTTACTTTTTTTTGTAATGTTCGTTCTATTTTTCTGACATTTAAATCCTCAGTTTTTCTGCTTTGCCATATTTTAACACTAAATAATTTTGGATATGCATGTTGCTTTGTTTATTTCCAAGATTAAAATTCCTTGAATTAAATCTGTTTTTCTCTCTGATGAATCCGCGAATATGCAACCTGTAATTTTGCAAACTCTCGGAGGAGGTTGGGGTAATTAATAGTTATCATAATGATTATGAAGTTATCTCTGAAATTTATAGGTTTGGGAAGCTGTTGATGGTATTTTGACATGCGATCCAAATACTTATCCTCAAGGGACGCCTGACCATTTTTGACATTTGAAGAGGCCGCTGAACTGGCATATTTTGGTGCTCAGGTATGCTTGATGGCGCTTCATCAATTTTAAGGTTTAGCACTTGGAAATGCAGTTATTGTCGTATTTATGAATGTCGACTTCAACATTGTTATATGCAAATTTGATCATGAATAAATGGTCTTCCAATTTCTTTTTGAACTCAACATTTTAGCTATTTTCAGCAGCATAAATAATACCGTGCCTCATCAATAATTGTGTAGCCCATGCGAAAAACTGCCCACCCACATTAGGGGATAAAACTCAATCTCTTAGATTGATGCGTGCAGGAAATGCTATATATATATATATCTTTATTATGTAAAGCGATATAGATATCTTGAAGCACGCGAAGCTTTAAATATGAATCGTTTGATCAAAATGCTTCAAAGAATGGCCACCGTCAGATTTAGTCTAAACAAATAAATTCAGCAGAGCCCTCCATCTTCTGCAATCTTCCATCACGACAGAGCTCTCCGTCAAATCCGCCGAAAGCTAAGCAACTACAGAGATCTCTGTCACGTCTACTCCCACCGTCCGCACAGGCCGAAAGCATCTGCTGCACTACTCCCTCCCGCTCCATTCCTAAATCTGACCAAAATCCTTCCAAACCCTCTCTCCCTCGCTGGAAGGTAACGAATAAATGCATGACTGCTGGACATTTCGTTGCCGAACGCAAGAGAGCCAAGAGGGGAATTGAGGAAGACGTTGGTCTCCGCCCTCCTGCACAATAGGTGCATCACCTCTGGTAACACCTCCCCCCTCTTCTTCCTCCGCCATTTCTGCCCTCTTTTTCCTTCGTCATTTCTTCCCTCTTCTTCCTCCGCCATTTCTGCAGATCGGCGATCTTGCGCCAACACTAGGGTTGCACGAAATCCAATAAGCTTTTCATCTTTTCTTTTTTTTTCTCTGGCCTCCTCCTTATCCCTCTACCACCATGTTAGAGTTTTCTTCTTTTTGTTTGATCCCTTCTCTCTCTCCTCACACTTACTCTTATTCGGTTTCCCTAGGGCATCAAATGACTTTGACTCGACAAAATAGTTTAGTCGCAGTGTTCGTGGCTTTGACAGAGGAGTTCATGGGAGATTATATGAGTTATTGGTGTAAAGAGCCATGGTAGTTACGTCTATTTCAACCTGTTTAAGTTGCTGAAATGATTCAAGTTTCTGCACAAGTAGTTTTTTGATGTGATCCAAAGTTAGGGCTAGAGTTCTTAAAGATAATAAATGTGATCGCTTAAAAATAATTGCAACGCGCGGGAACTCCGCGGGATATTTCTAACGAATAAAACAACCCTAAGCGTCGTAAACACACACAAGGCTACCGCACGAACATATGAGCGCCACGAATCCTAAATTCCACAAGCACAGGAATTGATAGGTGGCATGCACGTGTAACAAAAATAACGGTAATAAGGAAATAGAATTAACTAGGGCAAGCTCCAATAATTAACTATTCAATTTGATAATAAAGTTAGGGCTAGAGTTCTTAAAGATAATAAATGTGATCGCTTAAAAATAATTGCAACGCGCGGGAACTCCGCGGGATATTTCTACCGAATAAAATGACCCTAAGCGTCGCAAACACACGCAAGGCTACCGCACGAACGTATGAGCGCCACGAATCCTAAATTCCACAAGCACAGGAATTGATAGATGACATGCACGTGTAACAAAAATAACGGTAATCAGGAAATAGAATTAACTAGGGCAAGCTCCAATAATTAACTATTCAATTTAAATAACATGAGCATAAAGATATACTTGAGGATTGAGCTATGAGAAGCGAGGTATATCCAAGGCGGAGAGGTAGTGGCTGGAGAGGGGATGGTGGCTGGAAGCTTGATGGGTTTGCTGGAGCAAAGAAGGCGCCGCTGCTAACTGGAAACAGGGAGAGCCAGCTGGAAGCAAGGAGAAATGTCGGAGGCACACTGAATCCATCGGAGGAGGGAGTTGGGGCCAACGACAGTGCCCTAGGAGGGCTCTGGCGAGCTCAACAGCGACTGGAGCAGCTTCAGGCAGTGAAAACGACGGCGGACGGAGCTTCAGGAGATGACCTCGTCGGGGAAGATGTATACAGGAGGTGTGGGCTTCAGGCAGTAGCAGTGGTGGAGGTATCTGGAGGTGGCCTTGTCGGAGGAGTTAAGCGCGGAAGTGGCAGTGAAAACCCGTCGGAGAAAGTGTTGCAGGTCGGCGACGATATGCTGGCGGGCTCTAGTGACAACCGACGGAGGCAAGGCACGGGCAGGGAGAGGCAACGGCCTGCGGAGCTCTATCGTCGGAAGGGGAAGGAAGAGCTGGAGCTGCGTCGATCCGGGATGTGCAGCTGGAGAAGAAACCGAGCGAGAGCAAAAGTCTCGTTCAGTTTCTAATTTTCCAAGCCAATTCCACAGTAAAGGGGGGGGGGGGGGTCTTTTATAAGAGCAAGATTAGGGTTTCAAGTGAGGTGGGATAAATGGGCTTTAGGTTAGGTGGGCTTTAAAGGGCTTGATGAAAATGAAGGAAATGACCATGGATATTTCCCAATTGAAATATCATATAAGATTTCGGAAAAGCAACTTATGTTAGAATATGTAATTATTAAAAGCTCTCTCTAACTAATCTACCGTCTAAATTACCGGACCTATGCATTTAGGGTCACGTTGGTCGGTCACACCAACGAGCTAAACCAAAATTGCGCGAACAACATGCGCGATATAAAATAATTCCCAAGCGCTCATAACATGCGCAATACAACTTTACGCTACACAATAATCCAAAAAATGCGCAAAAACGTGCGCTACAATAATAAAAGACACGTGCGATAACAATAATAAAAACGACGCGACGCGGGTTGCATCAATTCTCCCGGGGTTGAAAGAGCTCGACCCCGACGAGACTCGATGTAACCTGCAAGTAGAAAATCCAAGCATCGATCAGAGAGATGCTGCATACTGTCCTGCTGATGCCATGGTTGCGACCCAAAACCTGCAGGTAACCTCTCTTCCCAAAAGCTCGCAATCCATTAGTCAAAATTTCATGTCAAATATTTAAATAAACAGTAATTATTAGAGCTTTCAGAGGATGACATGGACGGTGTGTGGGGAAAACATGTGGCAGTAGGGAGAACATGAAGCAAGTGGAAACAACTCGTGGAATCAATAACTCATAACGCAGTATACTCTCGTCCGATAGACACCTACGAACGTCCGCTAGACCCAAATCGAATATCGTCCTAATTTTGCCCGTCAACGTCCCTCTCGAGTCACAACATTTTAAGAAGACCCCAATTTGACCGTGTAAAATTTTCCATAAAAATCCTTTGAAGCGGGTGTTCCGATGGGGAGTGAAGTATCGAAGTATCGTCTCGACTCTCTCGAGACGAGTAGACCTAGAAGTTTCAAACCTCGAACGTCAGTTAGGTGGTGGTATAACATGCTCGTCTCCAACTAAAGAGAAGTGATGTGGACTAAAAGCGTGCTCGTCGAATACGAAGTCGATGAAAAGTGGTGCCTCGGGGGCCTCAGGTGAGGGACCACCAAACACAATGTCTGTGGACTCAAGGGTTTGTGGCGGTAGTGGGCTAAGAAAGTCAGGACACAATATGCACGAGTTCATATCACCCAAGATGAGGACCTCATCACTAACCAACTCCTTTGGGAGAAGAGAAAGTAATGATGTGTCATCCGAGGCGAGTGACGCATCACTAGTAAGTCCTCCCTGGAGTGGGACCTCAGGAAACAACTCGGCGACCGAAGGATGCGAGTCAGTGGGGAAAAGTGGACACAACAAGTCAATCGGGAGGATGGAATGAGGAGGAAAGAACTCATCTTCCTGGAGCAGGGTCTCGGGAAGAACATCCTCGATCGAAGGGGGTGCTAAAGCGGGGACATGTGGAGGTGCGACTTCAGTCGGGGGGGGGGGGGTAAAAATATGTAGAAGCCCTTCTTCCTGGAGCAGGGGCTCAGGAAGAACATCCTCGACTGAAGGGAGTGCTGTAGTGGAGACACGACATCAGTCGAGGTGATAAATATAGGAGTAAAATTTTCTTTCGGGAGTAGGGGCTCCGGAAGAATCTCCTCGACTGAAGTGAGCGTCACAGTGGGGGTGGGTGGAGCTAAAGTGCTCGTCGTGAAACTGAGGAGATGTGGAGGACTAACGAAACACCTAACCTCGGATTCCACTGCGTGATATGAAGTGGGAAGATATGCAGGAGCAACATAATACGTGCGCGTTGTCACCTCCAGGTTGTGAACAGAGGTGCACAACCCACGCAAATTCTGTTGGACGTCAGCAGTGACACACTCAACATCCTTCTTCAAAGCTCTAATGCGCGTATCTAAATCACTCATCATATTTTTTTAAAACGAAAACAAAAATCTAAACTTAGAATTTGAAGACGACCGGCGCTCGGCTATCCCACGATAGGAGTGAGATATCCCAGTAGCCACACCAAACCGATGTGATCCAAAGTTAAGGCTAGAGTTCTTAAAATAATAAATGTGATCGCTTAAAAATAATTGCAACGCGCGGGAACTCTGCGGGATATTTCTAATGAATAAAACGACCCTAAGCGTCGCAAACACACGCAAGGCTACCGCACGAACGTATGAGCGCCACGAATCCTAAATTCCACAAGCACAGGAATTGATAGGTGGCATGCACGTGTAACAAAAATAACGGTAATCAGGAAATAGAATTAACTAGGGCAAGCACCAATAATTAACTATTCAATTTGATAATAAAGTTAGGGCTAGAGTTCTTAAAGATAATAAATGTGATCGTTTAAAAATAATTGCAACGCGTGGGAACTCCGCGGGATATTTCTAACGAATAAAACGACCCTAAGCGTCGCAAACACACGCAAAACTACCGCACGAACGTATGAGCGCCACGAATCCTAATTAATTATTCCATTTAAATAACATGAGCATAAAGATATACTTGAGGATTGAGTTATGAGAAGCGAGGTATACCCAAGGCGAAAAGGTAGTGGTTGGAGAGGGGATGGTGGCTGGAAGCTTGATGGGTTTGCTGGAGCAAGGAAGGCGTCGCTGCTGACTGGAAATAGTGTGAGCCAGCTGGAAGCAAGGAGAAATGCCGGAGGCACACTGAATCCACCGGAGGAGGGAGCTGGGGCCGACGACAGTGCCCTAGGAGGGCTCTGGCGAGCTCAACAGCGACTGGAGCAGCTTCAGGCAATGAAAACGACGGCGGACGTTGCTTCAGGAGATGACCTCATCGGGGAAGATGTACACATGAGGTGTGGGCTTTAGGCAGTAGCAGCGGTGGAGGTATTTGGAGGTGGCCTTGTCGGAGGAGTTAGGCGCGGAAGAGGCAGTGAAAACCCGCCAGAGAAAGTGTCGCAGGTCGGCGAAGGGATGCTGGCGGGCTCTTGTGACAAGCGACGGAGGCAAGGCGCGGGCAGGGAGAGCCAGCGGCCGGCGGAGCTCTGTCGTCGGAAGGGGAAGGTAGAGCTGGAGCTGCGTCGATTCGGGATGTGCGGCTGGAGAAGAAACTGAGCGAGAGCAAAAGTCTCGTTCAATTTCTAATTTTCCAAGCCAATTCCACAGTAAAGCGGGGGGAGGTCTTTTATAAGAGCAAGATTAGGGTTTCAAGGGGGGGGGGGTAAATGGGCTTAGGTGGGCTTTAAAGGGCTTGATGAAAATGAAGGACGTGACCATGGATATTTCCCAATTGAAATATCATATAAGATTTCGGAAAAAACAACTTATGTTGGAATATGTAATTATTAAAAGTTTGCCCTAACTAATCTACCGCCTAAATTACCGGACCTATGCATTTAGGGTCACGTTGGTCGGTCACACCAACGAGCCATACCAAAATTGCGCGAACAACATGAGCGATACAAAATAATACCCAAGAGCTCATAACATGCGCAATACAACTCTACACTACACAATAATCCAAAAAATGCACAAAAACGTGCGCTATAATAATAAAAGACACGTGCAATAACAATAATAAAAACGACGCGACGCGGGTTGCATCATTTTTTTTCTCATCAGCTCTCCATAGCAGTCCTTTTTTCAGCTCTCTATATATAAGTAGATAGATATCATTTGCAATTATTATGTTAAGTAGCTACATTTTTTTTGTTATCAGATGAATGCTTCTCAATCTTTTATTGTACACCTTAGCTCATCATTTAAAGTAAATAAATAGTTGCATATGCCAAGTTCAACATCAAACAAAATCCAGCAATTCTTTTTTATGCTCACAATCTGTTTTTTGTAAAGCCCAAGAGATGCGGGATTAAAGGTGGGCATGCTACATGATTGGTATTTTTGGCCACTCTGCTTTCATCTTTGTACCTATAATTTATAGAGGTTCTTATTATTTCTTTTCTTATAAATGTAGATTTTGGTTGTGGCTTTGGCAGCCTGTTGGAGTATCTGTTGGATAGTACAATTATTTTAGAAATGTAGCTTGTGTACATATTTCATGGAAAGGACTGTTTCGTACTGCAAAGGTATAATCTATAAACATTGGTATTTTTAGTTAATCTTTTGAAGAAGTTTCTTGGAGTAGTTTTTAAGCTTATCTTCATTAAGGTGCATATTTTTATTTATGGATAAATTCTGATTTCATCCAGGTTTTTTATTACATCAAGTCCTCAAAATATCTAAACAATTTGTGTTCTAAAATTATCTTTATTCATGCATTTTATGTTTTTTCAGAATCTACATTTGAAATTGAGTGCATGTGTGCATTTCATATTTTGGAAGACTTCTCATTTAATCCATGAGTTTCATTTTGGGAAACTTCTCATTTAATCCACGAATTGTTGTTAATATAAAATAATTCTCTTAGGGTCTGTTTGGTTGGGCTGTTGCTGATGGAAAGCTGCTGATGAGAAGCTGCTGATGGAAAAAGTGCTGATTCTGAAAAACGGAGTTTTGTTAAAAAACTGTTTGGATGAAATGGAGTTTTGAAAACAGAGTTTTGAATAAGTTGTTTGGATTCAAAACGGAGTTTTGAGTTGAAATTTTTTTTTCAAAAAAAAAAAAACTTTAGTCTAAATAAAAACATAACACAACAAATCCGAGTACACCCGCAATCTCGAGCTATGCTCTCGATTCATACAACTGATCCGCTATACTATCACGTAGCGCGATCATCTCCTCTACTCCACCTGCAGTGTCAGAGCAGGTTTCTTGTCGCCCTTGCGAGGCCACCCTAACTTCTTGCCCTTCCTGCTCGCACTCATTGAAATCTATATCGTTGCGGGAAGGGTGTCGGCGAATGAAATTATGTAATGCCATCGTGGCCATCACAATATCCCCCTGCTTCGCGAAGCTATAGCTCGGCATGTCCCGCAGTATGGCCCATTTCTTCTTCCAAACGCCGAACGATCGTTCTATCACGCTCCTTAGCGATGAGTGTGCATGATTGAACATCTCTCGACGTCCCTCTGCTCGACGGCCACCACGTGCAAAGTCTGGCAGATGATATCTGGTATCTTGATAAGGTTTCAAATATCCTCTCTGCAACGGATATCCAGAATCGACCAAGTAATACTTTCCTGTTAATTTGTTAAAAATTAATTAACCACCCAAATTAATTAAAGCGAGACATACAGTAAAGGATCAGTTAACATTACCTCGAGGTGGATGAGGAAATTTATATTGAGGATCATTTAACGCATAATTGAATATGCGGCTATCGTGTGCAGATCCCTCCCAACCCGCCATGACGAAAGTGAAGCACATGTTGAAATCGCAAGCAGCCATGACATTTTGTGTTGGATTGCCCCGTCTCCCAATATAGGGTACCTGCTGTCCAACTGCTATGCACGCGTCAACATGTGTCCCGTCTATAGCTCCAACACAATCTTTGAAGAAAGGCATATAGCGTCTGTCGTACATAATTTCTGGTGGTGTGCTTCCGAAAGACCTGTCTAATGGCTGGATAACTTCCTCCCCTAGCCGCAGCAAAGAACAAATACCCTGAGAGAAAAATCGGCTAGCAGTCTCCGTTGAATGTTGAAAGCGCTCTATTGTTTTCCTCATCGATTCATTGTGCGACAATATGTATAAGGTCAATGCTAGGACTTCTCTGGAAGCTGTCCTTCTTGTCCCCTGGAGTCCACACCTTGCCTCCAGGTAATGTAGTAGATCGAGAAATACGTCTTGACTCATCATGAAGGAGTCATGGAATCTCACAGTAGATCCTCGAAGTATCTCTCCAACCCACTTATCGCCTGTCTGCTTCGAAGTCATGCGTGGGACTCGACTCTTTAATGAAGTGGTGTGTGCAGCGGCCAAACATGCTGCTGCTACTATAGTCTGTTGAGCAATAACACATTTTCTTCTAGCTATTTCATACTGCTCCGTGGAATCAAGTGCAGTAAGAAACATAATAACATCCAAAAAAATAACATAACAGTCTCAAAAAAAGAAGATAAATGTCTCAACTACACGCCACTGGTATAGCGACTACGAAGCCACTCAACATTCAGACCTTCTGGCAGGCACATGAAGGTCTCCCTGTGATTTTTGTCCATCAGATAAGTGATGGCAAAAAAGTGGAAGGCCTTATCTGACTGCACTTCATGGTAAGTTCCTAACTTCTCAAGCGCCTGTGCAATGGGGAACGAGGAATTGCTCTTCGGTGGCTCCTGCATGAATCGGCACATGGTCCTAGAAGACTCTGCCATATCCTCTAACACCGCTGTAATGTCTTTCTTCTGTCCTTTCCTCCTTCTGTGGCCAACCTCGGATGTTGCTGTGTTCTCAGGTACAGGAGGTACTCCAGTGACATCATCGTCTTCTTGTCCACCGTTTGACAATGCTCTATCCTCCGTAGACTCGGGGCCAACATTCCTCGAATGAGGGGTGCAAGCATGATGTCCAGTCGCTACAACAGAGCTGAACATCATGTCCATTTTCTCCTCCAATTCCGGCTGTATTCCGGAATAACGGAACTTCTTTGCCGCAGGAACAACCTGAAATATCAAAATCAATTATTTAAAACGGGTATATAAAAGATATTTAAGGGAAATAATTGAATTTAAACACACACAAATACCTTCAAGCGCTCGTCCCACCACTCATCCGAGGCATCTATCGTTTTCCTTGAAGTGTTCCAACCCAAGCCAGTCTCACCTCGTTTTAACTCCGTCCACAGTTTCCACTCCTTCTTCAGATGATCCCACTTATTTTTGAATTGCACTTTATCGTACTTCTTTCCAGTCGACTCTTCAAACTTTCTCATTATATTGGACCATCCCTCTTTACTGAAATGTGTTGTCGGACGATTCCCACGTTCTATCTCTCTTATGCATATATCACAAAAGAGTAGAACGTCGGAATTGTCCCACATTGCTGCCACCCCACCGTCTTTTGGTTTGCCCATCTTTTCAAGGCAATATATAAATATGAATTCAATATTCAAAATCAATAAATACACATATACATATATTCCAAAAATAGAACTTGTTGTTAATGCACCACTACATACTCAGAAGAAGCACATATATACACACATTCACACATACATACAGATATACACACTCACACATGCACACATACAAATACACACACTCACACACGTACACACACACTCACACATACACAAACTCACACATACACAAACTCTGACATACACAAACTCACACATACACACACAAATATACACACACTCACACATACATAAATGTAAACACATAAACACAAAAAAACACTCACATACACACATACATATATATAAACACATAAACACACATACACACTCACACATAAACACAAAAAAACACATAAACAATCATATACATACACTCAAGTTTTATAAACACACACTCACACATACACACACATATGTACACACTCACACATACACACACATACTCATATACACACACACACACACACATATATACACACACAAATATACACACACACACACATATATATACACACTCACACATATATACATTCACACATAAATATAAACACACATACATATATATAAACACATAAACACACATACACACTCACACATAAACACAAAAAAACACATAAACAATCATATACATACACTCAAGTTTTATAAACACACACTCACACATACACACACACAAACACACATACACACACACACTCACACATACACAAACTCACACATACACAAACTCTGCCATACACAAACTCACACATACACACACAAATATACACACACTCACACATACACACACAAATTTACATTTAACAATTTATTATAGAGTCCATATAAAAGTATTAAAAGAATGCCGACAGCTGTTGTTTTCTAATGCTGTCACATATACAGGTTCTTTTATCAAGATTATAAATCTATTTGGGGCAAAAGACTCAACAAATGCAGAGAACAAGGGTCTCGGGATGTACCGGATGACAGCAGAAGCTATCATGTGCGGCCTCTTACCAGATTCTCCAACAAGCAGGTGACAAGGAGAAAAAGAAGAGGATAGATACCTTCTACAATGGCGGCTGCGTGAGGAAGAAGAAGGGCTGCGGCTCCGGGAAGAAGAGGCGCAGCGGCTCCAGCAATAACCTCCAGAAAACACTCGCATCCAGCAATAACCTCCGGAAATTGGAACTTAGGTGCTAGCCGTCGTCGAGGATCGTCATCGATCGGGGACGCCGCTGCTACCGCTCCGGGAAGAAGAGGCGCAGATAACGATCGAGGAAACACCGGGAAGAGGAGGCGCACGGGGAAGCGAATCGAGTCTGGATCCAACAAACACCGCGACGGCGAGGATTGTCGTCGATCGGGGAAGGCCGCTGCTATCGCGCTAGGTCAAGAGCCGCGGGGAAACGAATGTTGCGGCGGAACGGGGAAAGGAATTGCGTCTGCGCCATAATATAAAACTGCGGAGGGTAATAAACGGGGTTTCCAAAATCAGCCGAGCCAAACGCTGCTTTTTCACAAAATTGCGTTGCGTTTCCACCGCACCGCAACAAATAAGCTCAGCCAAACGCCACCTTAGTCTTCCTTCTTCAATATATATAGAGTTGTTCCAATACTGAGTATTATGAAGGAATGAGAAGTGTTGTCCGCCAAATAGCTTAATCAGAATCTACATTTGAACTTGGATTATATTATATCCGATTATCCACAAATTTGATCCTAAGCTTGGAAAGTCCTTGCTAGAATTCCAAGCTCTTCCAGATTAGATGTTATTTTTTTAATCATCTTATAGTGCCAATCTAGAGTATTCGTCTGATTTATGTTTCTGGAATGAAACTATTTTACATAACCATGTCTTGATTATACTCATCCGGGCTATTCAGACTTTTATCTATTAAGTGTAGATGTTGCATTAATTCCAACAACTGCTTTTATGTTATCTAGGTCATTGGAGCCGTAGATTTTATGAATTAGAGGTTGGAGCTGCCAAAATAATTGAACCCTCGCGTGGTGGTGATCATCGAGAGCTTCTGGCACATGTAATCACCTGTTTTCTTCTAAATGTCGTTTGATTTCTATCGTAAAATAAATTTAACTCTATTTGATACGATTGTGGTGTTGATTTGTGGCCGTGTGAAAATCACATTTTTCAAATGTAAGTCAATACAACGTTTCTCTTCATTCGAGGAAAGCTTTAGGAGAGCTTGAGGATGAGGTTAGCATTGTATTACATGCAAGTAATCATAATATCTTCTAATATGATTTGTTTCTAAGATAATATGACTGGCCGTTACTTTTAGATAGCTTTATGATATATATTCATATTGCCATATCATAAGAGTTTACTTTGGCACAATATATCTTTCATTTAATATTGTAGGATTTTTACTTGAGCGGGCGCAACCGGTTCGTTTGCTGGCAAAGCCCGCTTCGATGCGGGCGCAGCCCGCAACGCCGCATCAAGAACGGGCGCAGCCCGCTCGAATGCAGGCGCATCCCGCTCGAATTCGAGCGCAAGAAGGCTATATACGAGGAGCTCAAGAAGGTTATAGAAATCAATTTACATATCGAGTGCGAGATTAAAATGCCGCCCCGACAACTCCTATCTCGATATGTATAACGCGGAGCTCAAGAAGGCTTAAATCAGAAAATCTTTGATCTCCTAACTAGGATATTTCGTTCTAAATACGAGGAGCTCAAGAAGGCTATATCGAGTGTGAGATTTGGATATCGCCGCTCTCGCCGGATGTCACCCCCCTCCCCCCTGCCCCTCCCGCGCCTAATGTCGCCGCTTCGCCAGGGAGCGGGTGCAGCCCGCCTAGATGCGTCTTGCTTTGGGCACAGCCCGCAGTGATGCATCGAGTACAGGCGGAGCCCATTCGAATTTCGGCCCCTCCCGACGAATGTCGCCACCACAAAACGAAGTCACCGCCCTCGAAATAAGTTGCCGCCTATGAACAATGTCGACGCCCACAAACAATGTTGCCGCCCACGAACAATGTCGCTTCCCACGAACAATGTCGCTGCCCACGAACAATGTTGCTGCCCACGGCTAATGTCACGCTCATGACCAATGTCGCCCCTCATGACCAATGTTGTCGCCCACGTCCAATGTTGTCGCCACGTCCAATATCGCCGCCCACGACAAATGTTGCCGCCCACGACCAATGTTGTTGGTTTGCGGGCGAAACCCGCTTTGATGCGAGCGCGACCCGCAATGCCGCATCGAGAACGGGCACTCTCGACGAATGTCACCTCCCCCGAACAATGTCGCCGCCCCCGAACATTGTCGCCTCTCCCGAACAATGTCGCCGCCCACGAACAATGTCGCCGCCCACGAATAATATCGTTGTCCACGACCAATGTCGCCACCCACGACAAATGTCGCCCCCACGACCAATATCGCCGCCCACGACCAATGTAGTTGCCAAGCGGGCGAAGCCCGTAGCGCCGCATCGAGAACGGGTCGCCCGTTCAAAGATGCTAGTATATATATATATATAAGGGTTGATTGAAAAACGCGGAACCCGGATTTAGCTAAATTCGGGTTCCGCGCGTCATTTGAAAATAGGTCTTCTATATGACATTTTTATGAAAAGTGATCAACATGAAAGTTGTTGATCTCGTCGACGAGATCTACAACTTTCATGTTCATCACTTTTCCTAGAAATATCATATAGTAGGCATATTTTCAAAATGGGCGGAACCCGGGCAGAACTATGCGAATCGCATAGTTCTGTCCGGGTTCCGCGCCTTTTGAAAATAGGCCTTCTATATGGCATTTTTAGGAAAAATGATCAGCATGACGAGATCTACAACTTTCATGTTGATCACTTTTCCTAAAAATTCCATATAGAAGACTTATTTTCAAAAGGTGTGCGGAACTCGGATTTAGCTAATCCGGGTTCCGCGTTTTTGCACTTTTCCGATATATCTTTCACTATTATAAGGGAAAAGTTGTATTTGGTGAAACATTCAAAATACCAATTATACCCTCATTTTTATATTTTAATGACTTGACATATATTATAATTTATTTCAAAAAAATAAAATACATTGTTCATTCAAGTAATTACACCATCAAAAAATTAGAAGTAATGATGAAAATCCATTTAAAATCAACAAGGTTTTTAATAGAGCTCCTACACCTACTATGGTAGGTTGTCATTAGGCATGTCAGCGGTCTATTCAAAGAAGGTTGTCATTAGGCATATCAGTGGTATTTTTGGGGAGATGACATTAAAACAATCAACTTTATTAAAGTCAAAATTAATATTTTTAGGTCAAAACGTATATTGTTTTATAAAATAAAAATTGTAATATTTATGTATATTTTTTATGGTCATTTTGAGTACTCATATGTATATGTTGCGGACGCAGTCTGCTTTGATGCATGTGCAACCCGCCTTGATGCATACGCAACCCGCACCGACCCGTCGGGGGCGGGCGAAGCCCGCCGTCGCCGACCGAGTACTGTCGCGCATGGCCATAGGGGCGGAGCCCCGTGTCAACGGCAAATGTCGCCGCCAACGACAAATGTCGCTCCCACGACAATTGTCGCCGCCCACGACAATTGTCGCCGCCCACGACAATTGTCGCCGCCCACGACAAATGTCGCACCACTGGCGATTGTCGCACCCCGCCGAATGTCGCACCCCGCCGATTGTCGCACCCCCGCCGATTGTCGCACCCCCGCCGAATGCCCCTAGGGCCGAAGGCCCGTGCCTGTCACTCGTATATATATATATATTTGATGCTCTTTATCTTCAAAAAGGCTTGTAGTTATTCTCTGTTATTAGAGCTTGAAGATATTGATGGTGTCTCATCGCTTTCCATTGTTACTTTTAGCTAATTCCTGAACTATATTATGCAGTTGCAAATATGTTG
Source organism: Platanthera zijinensis (assembly GCA_039513925.1). NCBI lineage: Eukaryota > Viridiplantae > Streptophyta > Magnoliopsida > Asparagales > Orchidaceae > Platanthera > Platanthera zijinensis. Next base: position 41,188,023 of record CM077096.1, read on the forward strand.
ATTTGAGGTGGAATTTGCTACTTTATTTTTGGAGCCATCTTCTATGTGAAAATCCTTCATATAATAACTTTAGGAAACACATTGAGGCACAACAGTACATTCTCTTCTTGATCTGCAGAATCACTCTTGTAAAGCCTATACACGGCAGCCCGGTGCACAAAGCATCCCCGCACAGCAAGGGTCCGGGGAAGGGTCCCTTCACAAGGGTGAAATATAGGCAAACCTTACCCTACATATTGACAAGAGGCTGCTTCCAAGACTCGAATCCGTGACCTCTCAACCTGTGCGCCAAGGCCCCCCTTCATCCTCAAGTAATACAAATATACAATATAACCACTATTTTTTTTTATGCTTGTGCTGCTTCTCAAGCTGTACACTATCTCTCGTTGAAGGAAGCAATGGGAAAACTAGTATGAGTTTAGCGATTGTTAGCTCTGCGATCAGTTGTGTTCTTCTTCTCCCTAAACAGATTGTGAGATTTATTTTCACTCCTATGTAATAACTGCCATGGTCTTGCAGCTCCAGATTTTGATGATCCAGGAAGAGCACACCATTGTTAACATTTTTAACAGTATTGATATGATTCATGTTTACTGCCTTATCTGCTCCTCTCTGTGAAAATGCATCTTTTTCCTTCATCTCCTACCAAGGTGGGGAGGCCGCCACTTAGGGCTTCATTTGGTGCGGTGGTGCCGGTCGTGAGCGCGGCAATGGTCATGAACCGTCGTCATTCCTGTAATGCCCGACCTCACCTAAATATTTTTATGTATTTCATACTAAAAATTAGCTTAATTCTTCGTAGTGGTCATAATCTGCCCGACCTCACCTAAAGAATTTTATGTATTTTATACTCCAAATTAGTTTATTTTCTTGGTAGTGGTCATAATCTTTGTCAAGGCAAACTCATCGGAGCAAATAAGCCACGTCAAACGATGCCTAGGTCCACCCTGTTTCAGCATAATTCTGCACAATAAAATCCCTTATATGGAAATTACTTTTTTTTCTGAAGGGTTTTTTACTTGAATTCTTCTTATTTTTATGAGGTAACCAGGTGTTTTCAGGGATAAAAAGTGCTGTTTTGGTGGTAAAATTTGGTCTCGAAGGTTAATACTGGATTGTTATTTTGATTATCTCCAGATTAAAATTTAAACCTGGTTTGGATTGGAAATTCAGTTTTGAATGTATTTAAGTATAAGAGCTGTTGCCTGTTGGCATGACTTAGGCTTTGTTTGGTTGGGGGGCGCTTTTGCTCCTGTGAGTTTAGATAGAAATGCCACAATCATCCAATGTATGTTTGAGGCCGGGTGTTAACGAAGGATGGTTCATAATCATCGCATTCATGACCACCGCCACTCTGCCAAAGGGATCCTTAAGCATTCGATGCGTTGGCTATATTTTACTTGTGCAATTGCTTTTAAACAGCTGGGTAAAATAGAAAGGAATAGTGTGAGAAGAGAGTTTCAAAGGATTTTCTTATACCATGCTAGATTAGGGCTCCGTTTGGCGCGGCGTTTTTACTCAGATTACTTTGGAGAAAAGCTCCATTGTTATAGAATGTATGTTTCACATGGCAAAAGTTATGACCGCCGTCAAGGAAGAATTACTGGTTCTGAGCACAAAAGTGGATGAAGTTTCATATATGAGGTCGAGCGTTCGCGAACGAAGATTCATAACCTCGGCGTTCATGACTGCCAACGACGTGCCAAGTAAATGGGTGCTATAAAAATTGTGCTCTCCTATTTCCTTTAATTGAATTGAGAAATTACAGCCTTCTCTTTTTGGTAAGGGAGGGTTTTTTTTAGCTCCTGTGCGGTAGCTTAAAAACACCACCGCTCTCGTAGATTTGTTTGGGAGGGCTTCCCAAATTGATAAAAAGATGCTTATAAAAAAGTCAAGAGAGAACTCTAGTCTATCTTTGAATGTACTTGTTCTATGGGAAGCTTTTTCTTCTGCCTTTTAATTTTCTATATTCTTGCGACTTTTCTATTATAATGAAATGGATCCTTTTGTTTTTTCTGTGAATGGAGGCACATTTGAGCCTAAACATATATAGTTTTAGGGTCCCTTTGGCATGGTGGTGGCGGTTGCGAACATAGTGGTCATTCGTGAATGTCTGACCTCACCTAAGGAATTTCATCCGCCTTTGTGTTCATAACTAGTTTTCTATTCTTAGTGGCGGTCATAAGCATTGTTGCCATGCCAAACCTACCTATATTCTATGAAGGTTACCTTTTTGCCCAAACTCATTAGAGCAAAAACACGGCGCCAAACAAAGTTCTAATCTTACATTTTTGGTTCATTGTATTCAGCCTTAATAAGTGCTTTGAAAAAAAGCTGGATTTTCCCCCCTAACAATTAGTCTTAAATGCAGTGTTGTGGATATCGGCCGACATGTCCGACTCCGACATGTCGGCCGACATGAAGGTTTGGGAGCAAAAACGACACAAAACCGGCACAAAGTTTACGTGTGGCGTTTTGAAAAAAAACGGACCGACATGTCGGTTTTAACCGACATGCCGGCCCCAAAAAACGCCTGTATCGGGCGTTTTTTTAAAGTTAAATTTTTATATTAAAATTTTTTTTATATAACTAATGAAATGAGCTGGGGTCGGGCTACTGTTTTAACTCCCCCGACCCCGCTCATTTCATTTCATCCCGCTCTGCCCTACCTCTCCCCGTCGCTCCTGCCCTAGCTCTCCCGCGCGCGTCGGCGACACTGTCTCTCTGGTTATTTCTTCTCCCTTCTCGCTGGTGCTCTCTGGTTCTCTGATTCTCCGGTGCTCTCTAGCTTGTTGGTGCTCTCCCTCTCTCGCGCGCTGTCGGCACTCTCTCTCTGGTGCTTTCTCTTCCCTTCTCGCTGGTGCTCTCTGGTTCTCTGATTTTCCGGTGCTCTCTAGCTTGTTGGTGCTCTCCCTCTCTCGCGCGCTGTCGGCACTCTCTCTCTGGTGCTTTCTCCTCCCTTATCGCTGGTGCTCTCTGGTTCTCTGATTCTCCGGTGCTCTCTAGCTTGTTGGTGCTCTCCCTCTCTCGCGCGCTGTCGACACTCTCTCTGGTGCTTTCTCCTCCCTTCTCGCTGGTGCTATCTGGTTCTCTGAATCTCCGGTGCTCTCTTCCTCTCTCGGGCTCTCTCGACAGTGGTTGTGTGACTGACTGCTGTCTATACCTACGGGTGCATTCTTCTCCCTACCTCCCCCCCTCTCTCTCTGGTGCATTCTAATTTCTAATATGCCTATACTACTGAGTTATTCAGTGCCCTATACTACTAATTTCAGTGCGTATACTAAAATGATATTGGTAATGAGTTGCTTATACTAATTTCAGTGCCCTATACTACTAATTTCAGTGTCTATACTAAAATGATGTTGATAATGAGTTGCTTATACTAATTTCAGTGCCCTATACTACTAATTTCAGTGCCTATACTAAAATGATGTTGGTAATGAGTTGCTTTATTGATTTGGGAGTTTAGATTTTCCTGTTGAATTGTTTCTTTGTCAACAAATGATTTTAAATACTCATACTGCTAGTTATTTATCCAACTTCATTTTTGCAATCGATGATGCAAGTATACCCAACTTCATTTTAGTTGCCTTACTGCTAAGTGTCTTTTGATAAAAAAGTGAGATCCTTTGTAAATTTTGATAAATAAAATGTGGATGCTTTGTTGGATAGTTTGATGGTTTGATGGTTTGATGGTTTGAATGATAGTTGAGGATAAATAAAATGTGGATGCCTTTCATTTTAGTGAGCTTATCTGCTAAATGTCTACACTAGTATACAACTGATGATGCAAAATGTTGTTGGATAAATAAAACGTTGCGCGTATAATATGAAAGGTGACTGAAGATCTAACGATCTAATGAAGTTATGAGGATTTTCTGATGTTGATTTTTTTCAATTAATCTTTTCTCCCGTGATTTATTATGTACGTATGCAGTTATTTTATTTTATTTCATCTAATTAATATTGCTTTCATTTCATACTTCCATAGAATGGCTTCTTCTGCTGGATCAAGTGAGGTGCCCGTATCATTGGTACCAACTGGCCGAGATTCATTTTGGGCCTTTGGTGAGAAGTTGGTTGCAAATGACACCAACCGAATCAAGTGCAATTACTGCAAGCAAACAGTGAACGGTGGAATTACACGGTTCAAGCATCACCTGGCTGGGTGGAAGGGTAATGTTAAGCCATGCCCTCAGGTTCCCGCCGACGTTAGGGCGAAGGCAGAGTCGGCTCTAAACTCAAACTTAGAGAGTAAGAGAGCTAAGAGTGCAAAGTTGCAAGCAACTTTGAATGAGGTCGTTATTGGAGGAGTTCATGAGGATGATTTGGAGGAGACTGACACACGTAGGAGCACATGTTCCAAGGGTCCAATGGACCAATTTGTTCATTCAGCCACTGATTCTAGCAAGGGAAAAGATTCCCATCAAAGCACGATAGAGAGTAAGTATAAAAAGAAAGCCAGAGATGACGCTGTTGTGTACATAGGTAGATGGGCATACGAAAACGGGATCCCGTTTAATGCCATATGTAATTCCTCCTTCCAGCAGATGGCTCATGCCATAGGGTTATGCGGACCTGGGATGAAGATCCCAACATTTTATGAGTTGAGGGAAAAAATTCTGCGAGCTGAGGTAGAGAGGACCAAGGAGATGTTGGGTGCATTCACGCAGACCTGCAAATTGAATGGCTGCACGATCATGACCGATGCGTGGACAGATCGTAAGGGCAGAAGCGTGATGAACATCATGATACACTGTAGTGCTGGAGTGGCATTCTGGCTTTCGAAGAATGTGTCCTCCTCCACACATGATGGAAAGTTCATTTTTGACTTCTTGGATGAGGCGATTGATAGTCCTGAGAGCCCAGGAGAGGACAGTATCCTGCAGATTGTGACAGATAGCGCGTCTAATAATATGGCTGTAGCAAAGCTTATGGCCTTGAAAAGGCCTAAGATTTTTTGGACATGTTGTGCAGCTCACACTATTAATCTACTGCTACAGGATATAGGAAAATTGAAGCCAATAAAGAGTGCTATCTCCTTAGGCCGTCAGCTCTCTATCTTCATCTACGGTCACACCATCTCTCTCGACATGTTTAGAGAGTCAACGAAGGAGTTGGACTCTCATGAGCTTATTCGACCAGGTGTGACTAGATTCGCTACAGCATTTCTATCTTTAGAGAGTATCTTAGAGAAGAAAAATCAATTAAGGGGTCTATTCACATCTGCAAAGTGGGCTGCAATAAAGTTGGCCAATAGTGCAGGAGGAAAGCAGGTAAAAGTTAAAACTATTGCAACTGATGTTTTATAGTATTTTCAATTTTCTTACAAATTTATTTTTCATATGGTAGGCTGCAATGATAGTGATGAGCGCCAGATTCTGGGCGAATGTCGAGCTGGCAGTTGGTATATTCACACCATTTGTGAAGATTTTGAAAAGAGTTGACGGGGATACACCTTCCATGGGGTGGTTATATGGGGATATTAAAAAGGCGAGGGAAGAGGTTGCTGCTGTTCTCGATCACGAAGAGAACAAATATCTTCCTATATGGAAGTTGATTGATAGCAGATGGGAGAAGAAGATGTGCAGCTCTCTGCACCTTGCAGGTTATTTCTTAAACTAATATTTTTAATTTTTAATATTCTTGTCGAGTGGAGATTAAGGAGACCTGTGCACCGTGCAGGTTATTACTTAAACCCCCATTTTTATTATGCCCGTCGAGTGGAGATTGAGGCTGATGGTAGGTTAATGAGTGGATTTGTTGAGTGTCTCTCGAGGATATATAGGAAGGATCCTTCCACACAAGATCACAACAGCGCTGAGCTTGATGTTTACCAATACCAACAGGGGTTATTTGGTAAAGACATGGCAAAGAGACAGCTACAAAATCCCAACTTGAACCCAGGTACATTTTAATATATATTTTTAATTTTTGTTAATTATAATTTTTAATTATGTATTAATGTATTATGTATATATGAATTTTGTTGTCATTTTATTATTTTAATTTTCACAGTGCATTGGTGGAGGCTTAACGGTGCTGATACGCCGCACCTGAAAACTATGGCTATGAAGATTTTAAGTCTGACTACTTCATCCTCTGCCTGTGAGAGGAACTGGAGCACTTTCGAGATGGTATGCTTTCATTTAGTTATTTAGTTAAACATAAATATCTTATTATAATATTGTATGCATTATTTAATAATTTTTAAAATTTTGTAGATACATTCTAAGAAGAGAAATAAACTCGACAGCCAAAGATTGAACGATCTAGTATTTGTGAAGTTCAATGCTTTGCTGAAGTCAAAATATTCAGAGCCGTCTCGAGATCCATTGGCAGCGAAGAATATTGATTTTGGAAAGGTACAGGAGTGGATGGTGACAGTTGATCCTGAGGATGATGAAAATGAAGATGACAATGATGAAGTATTTCCTGGAGAGGGGCTGACATGGGCGCAAATTGGCAATATAGTCGACGCTGATCATGAGGAAAGGAGACCTCAAAGAGCGGCTACAAGCAAAGAAGTCATAGTTGGTTATCAAAGAAAGGGAAAAAGGAAAATATCTGAGGTGACCGAGACAGATCTAGAGGGTTCATCCGATGAAAATCTTATTTTATCTACTCTGCCAACTATAGATGAGTCTGTGAGCGATCAAGATTGAGGTACGTTTGAAATTTAATTTTTAAAAATTTGATCTCATAAAAATGTATGTTAAATGTTACATATAGCTTTTAATGTTTAGAATTTCAATAGGTTGCAAAATAGGCATTGTGATATGTATAAAAAATAACATTAAATTAAATATATAATTAATTAAATAATAAAACCCGATATATGAAATATCCCCGATATATCCCCTGATATATAAAAAATCGACATGAAAACCCAAACCGACGTGTCCCCGACATCCGACATCTGCAACCTTGCTTAAATGTATAATCTGAAATATGATGGTAGGAGGTATGCTATTAAGTTGGATTGTTTTTCTTTGAAGAAACAAGATGGCGCAGACAGCCACAAGGATAAGTTAGCAGTTAACCCGTGCGGTGTTTTAGCTTAGGGGGTGTTCATGAATTGAATCGAATCGAATAATTTTTCAATCAAATTTAAATTTGACATTGAATGTAGAGAATCGAATTCGGATTTGATCGAATATTCGATGTCGGATTCGGATTCAGATTCGTTATGAAATGTCGGATTCGAATTTGGGTTTGAATTCAGATCTGAACATGGATTCAAATTCAATTTTTATAATATTTAATTTAATTAAAAATTCAAGTATAATTATATTTAATATTTATTTAGATATATTAATATTTTTTAATATATATTCCAGTATTCGCGAACTATTCACGAATCCTTCGAATAAGAAAAAAATTATTTGGATTTGAATTCGAAAACTATTTGAATCCGGATTCGAATTTGGAAAATACGAATTTTAATCGAATTTTTACGAATCGGATCTCAAATTATTCACGAACTATAGTATTTGTGAACAACCCTAATTTTAACATGTTGATCAGGTACAAATTGTTGGAAACCTACGAAATCAGTGTTGGATTTTTTGCTTGCATATGCGCTCTCATAAAAAATTTGATGTGAATTGGAGACACGGACGTGCGGTGCAGCACGATGTTTGGGACGTTCGTGGCTTTTGGCTACCCACATTATGTTACATGCAATTGCTACATGCAATTACGTTACTCGCCTTGAATAGTCTGATCGGGCAAGTCTAATCCACAAGGTCTCTGGCTCACTTACCAGTGCCTTGAATCATCTTATCGGTCGAGTCTATATATATAAGGAATTTCAAAACCGCTCAAACCTAGGGAAAATTTTTTGTTCAGGACTCCGGACCGTGGGCTTGGTCCGGACATAAATACTCCTGGCTGTGGGCCCCCCCTGAAAACACACTCCTCCAAAAAAAATTTTGTCAGCTTCCCTCCCCGTGACCTAGCTTTTCTCCGCCTCTTCCGCCGCCGTGCCTCCTTCTTCCTCAACTCTTGGCCGGAAAATGGGAGCCCTAGCTGCTTAAGCTTCGTTCACCCATCTCATCTCATTCCGGCACTGGAACTTGCAGTTTGTTCCGACGAGGAGCTGCCGAGCCCTAGGTTTTCTCCGCCTCATCGCATCTCCGCCTCTTTCTCTGCCGGAAATCACGACGTTGGAGGTCCGGCATTCCAACTGGAGGTCGCATGAATACATTTCTAACTGGAGGTCGTTGCAGCTAAAGTAGATCCTTCCACCACTCTAACTCGAGGTCGCATGAATACATTTCTAACAGAACCCACAAATTTCTGTTTTCTGCTGTGTTGACCGATGATTGCAGTCGTTTTTAATATGTTTTTGCAGTTGTCTTAGCTTACAGTTGCCTTTTAATAAGATTTTGCATTTGTTTTTAAGTAAAGAATGCAGTCGTTTTTAATACATAGAGCATCATTGGTCCAAAACATATAGAATCAATGTTCAAAATGCAAAAAAGTTTACAGATTTCTCCAATTGTGTTTTGCATACCACTCCAAGATCATTGTTGTATCCCTTTTGTTCTTATTCCTAAATTCAATCAGTCATGGAAAATTTATGTCATGGTAAGTATAATTGCTTACCTCTCTAGTAAATTGATTCTTTTCCAACATTTGTAGACTAGATACAAGAGCAGAACCCACAAATTTATGTTTTCTGCTGTGTTGGCCGATGATTGCAGTCGTTTTTAATATGTTTTTGCAGTTGTCTTAGCTTGCAGTTGCTTTTTAATAAGATTTTGCAGTTGTTTTTAAGTAAAGAATGCAGTCGTTTTTTAGTACATAAATGCAGTTGAATTTAGTGACACTTTCTGATTTTATAGGTGAAGCATGCCCGGGAGCAAGTACTTGAGTTGTAGATGCGCTCCTAATACCTTCATAGCAAATGTGACCCCTCTCTTGAGTAGGTTGTCGGAGGAATCTATTGTATCACTTAGGGATGCCCGTCTCCTTCCCCTATTTCGAATGCCAACATACCCTCAAAACATACCAATGTTGTACATTCTTCTAAGGTTATACAACAGGGATAGGGAAGCCTTCCAGCTCGGGAATTACCTTGTGAAGATGACGGTCAACGAAGTGGCCCTTATATTAGGTCTCCCAAATGCGGGTTATCGCTTTACTTTCACAAGAACACCCCTCCTGGACATAACCCACAAACGCCTAACTGAAGAACTTCATGGAGCTGCAAATGAGGATTGGTCTCCCACCATCGAGGGAGTCGAGGATAGAAGAATAAGTTTGCTGATAAATTATTTATTAGCTATGTTTTTTTTCCCATTGAAGAGCTTGAAGGTTCCATCATGTATTACTAAGATAACATGTGTTCGTGAGTTCGTGAAATATAACTGGCCGCTCGCCATCCATGAGTTTCTTCATGTACAGTTTGATCAATTAAGTCGTGTCAGTGCTATCCGAAGTGCAGGTAGCAACATTGGTTCTCTGGAGGGCTGTGCTACATTATTGCTGGTATTTGATATTCTAACCAACATTATATTTATTGTATTATGCTTAATATTTCTCTGCTCTAATAATATTTTTTTTTGAAGGTGTGGTTGTACGAACATACAAGAATAGGTCCTCCGGTGCACGAATTAGCACGCCCTAGAATAAGTCGTTGGTCCCCCCTTCTTCGATACAGTGCCAAATTTTGCACTAAACTGCAGGAGAACCTGTTTCGCAAGAATTATGTATGTCCTTAAAAACAAAATATAATTATGTGCAAGTGCATGTGGTATTTATCTTTTAATCGTCAATTGTTCTCTGTAGGTCCACTATAAGTTTATGGATGTGTTAGATGAGGAGAAGACCCTACTGGCTGAGGAGGAAGATTGTTCCGATTTTGAGAATCCTCCGCTGAAGGAACAAAAAAGAAAAAGGATAGATTTTGCCGCCTTAGATGAGAGGTTAGGTTATGAGAGAAAGATGAAGGAGAAGAGGAGTAGGGGGAAGCAGGAGAAAAGTATGCTGAGAAAAGTCATTAAGCCTGATGAGGGTTGGATAGGGCTTGAAGATCGACTCAAGGCTTATATCAAATTTGAGGTTGATGGATTGAGGACCTTCTGTGAAGAACGGTTTAAAGCCTTAGAAGCACAGTTTAAGCCTTTTAGTTCAGCACCTTCACCCCCGCTTTCACAGGAGCACGTGCTTGTTACAAGCACACATCCGTCAAAGATCACTTCTACTCCAAAGCACACTACTCTTCCAAAAACAAAACGCTCGTCTCCGATGATACTTAGAAGTAGCCCAAGGTTGGTCACAAAGGGTATTAAACGTACACGGGCAGTTATCATTTCTGGTACACAGCCCGACTATCCTGGGAGATTATTTCTAACAGATAGTGCTAGAAAAAGTGTTGATTTTGTCCTTAACACATTTACAGACAGGTATTTTCTTCTATTTTATTTACAATCAGAACAATATTATCATTAATCGATGCTCATGTTTTTGCCTTTCCTTCTCTTTTGCATGTTTAAATAAGAGTTTCATATTTTGCTCCAAGCAAATAGTGCTAATTAAATGAAAATTTTATTCTTAGCAGGGATATGTTAATTTTTCAAAGCGGAAACATTACGATGTGCCGAGAGGAATTAGATATTCTTTTGGGTCAAGGATGGATTCAAGACAACCATTTGAACGCGTACTCTGTTGTCCTTGGAGCCAAGAAAAAAAAAATGCCAAAAAGTGTTAGAAATTTTCTCTATGTGTCTTCCAATCACGAGGTATGTTACTTGAACATTAACATTTTTTGTGAAATAATTTCAATCAAATTAATGTGTTTCACTACGCAGTACTATAGAAGATGTAAAGCTAAAAACTATACCAGACTTATTAGTCACATCACTCCCGAGGCGGTTAATTCTGCTGAGATAATTCTTATGCCTTGCCACCTTGGTAGCCACTGGGCATTGCTGGTATGTTGGATAAAGGAGAAACGTTGGGAGTACTATGATTCGATGCCGAGCAGCCTTCATCGGGCCGGGGTGCGTGACAACGTATGTGCAAAGATTTGACTTTATATTGAACATCGAACATTATGTTTGTTGTGGTTAATTAATTTTATATTGTCACATGTACTGCAGCTAAAGGCCCTAGTTGATGATGTTTCGACTACATTTCCAGCAGGATTTGCTAAGTGGCCGCTAGAGGACGCCGTTGGCTTGCCAAAGCAGGACAATACATGGGATTGTGGAGTGTTCCTTATAAAATACATGGAAATGGTTTCATCAACAACAAGTATATCATGGGGAGATCATCAGAAATGGCAAGACGACATGCCACGATTTCGCGCCGAGATCGCGGCCGATATTTGTAAAACATTTTCTAGTGCTATTTCAGAGAGGATATCTAGACATAATAGCTCTCCGGACATCGTAAAAGACAATTCTTGCTCCAACGATAGCTCTGACTTAATCATAAAAGACAATGCATAATATCTTTTCATAACCGCCAAAATTTTGGACCTTGTTATGGTTAGCATAATTACAAGGAATGTGCGGTTTTGAGATCAGTGTTTTAGTATCTTTTCAGTTTCTGCTATGCATGAATTTTTTGGTTTAGTTAATCGTAAAAGACAATTTTGGTTTAGTGTAATATAATTAAGTTCTTTGCTATGCATGAATTTTTACTGATAAACTGAAGAGTACTTCGCTTTTTCGAAATTATATCTGGTAATAGGGGGTTCATTTATCAACTGCTTTATATGTTCTCTCCCAATGACCTCATTTAATATGGATTGCACAGTAAAACACATGGGAATCATCGTGTTCAAGTAATGTGAACTTGATTTTGTGATACTTATTTCTATGTGGCTAAGCTGACATCTGTTTGACTATATCTCTTGATTCTACTAATTCTTGGACTGTATTAATTAAATGTAAACAAAAAGCCTTCTTACATGGTGATTTAAAGGAGATGATCAAAAGTCCGTTTATGAGATTAATTAGTCTTTTCAGGCTTAGTTTTAGAAGTTTACTGGTGTTGCTTACTCATTTTATTTCTCCCAAAGATAATCAAATTACCTAAACATAAAAGAGAGTGTTATCCACAAATTGGAATTGTGAAATATTAACAAATTTTTGAAATCAATACAAATTGCACCCCTCTCTATTACCCAAGAGTGATGTGCTTATGCTATGAGCAAGGTGCGGTTTTTGAAATCAATACCTATCACAATTAGTATGTTTAGGTAAAAGTCGCGGTTTTAATTAATAAAATGCGGTTTCCATTGTTTTTCAAAGCTAAATTACGCCACACACATACATTACGGCTTAAAGACATCAGGAATTCCAGGGAAATCAAAAGCTAAGTTTACATAAAAGTCATCATTAAATTCGCTTGGTGCATCAGTTGGCAATGTAGTTGGGGTATTTATTTTTGTTGTGTCCTGCTCTTCAGCTGAAATGTCGAAAAAGTTGAACTCCTGCACTATTTCTTCTACAATTATCTTCTTCTTGACTGTGGTTTTCTTCCCTGTAGAAAAAAAAACAAGTTAGTGAAAAATGACATAAATCAAGAGTACAATTAAAAGATGGAGGGTCTAACTTTGTTTTTTTGCTCCTAACTCCCACTGTCCCTTCAACCTTGCATTTGAAATTCCTTTGGGTTTCTTTTTTGCAGGGTCTTTCACCGATGAAATATTCTTGTCGTTCTCATCACTAAAACCTCTCTTCCGCATTTCCTCCGCCTCAACTATATCATCGGCTTGCTGTGCTAAAACATGCAAGCCTCCCAAAATATGCGTCTTTGCTGCTGTACAGTTCTCCACTCGGTGGGCAAGGTCATAAGAGAAACGCATTAAATGATTTCTAAATATCAAATTGGAGTCGCAATCGACAATATTTGAGGTATTTGGTAGGTATATGCCCCTTTTAGCATTATGACAGAACCGTCTAAGCAGATATTTGCTAGGAATTCCCCTTGCATTTTTCATATTATAAACCCTCAGAATATGTTTGCATAATATGCCTTTAGTCTCAAAACCTCTACATGAACAATCAGTTTCATTGTTCTCGGAATTGTAGTTAACAAACCATCGTTTGTTATCCTCACTACCATCACAGTGCTTTGTAATATATACGAACTGATTTTCATCATGTCTTATTTCATCCACAATGCATACACCAACTGCTCCCTCCATGAACACTTTTTCAAAAATACCAAACATTTTACGGGTGTAAAACTTAGAGACATGTTTAAGGATCACACAAGTTCTATAATTTAAACTTACCTTTCCTTGTTTGCCTCTAAAATCTTCGTCACGTTCTCCTTTTCGCCAAGACCCCACCAATTTCTCCAATCCCATAAAACATTCCACCAGTGTACTAGTAGCCTTCGAACAACCATGCAATCCATTATTTGCAGATTCACTTCGTTGTGTTGACAATATACCGAGGTCTAAAACATCCTTGTTGAATGCTGTAGACCACTTTCTCCTTACTTTATGTAAGTCCTCCAACCATCTATTTCCTTTCAAGTTTCCTGTACTAATCATCTCATTCCAATAATTGTCAAACTCAAACTCATTGTCGCACTTACTCAAGCATTTATAAAAAATCCCGCGAACACTTTTCTCAATATTGAAGCATGGGACTTTTGAAGGCGCTTTCTTGGATATATGCCATTGACATAACCGGTGACGAGTCCTTGTAAAAACTCTTTCAATAGCGACAGCCATGGCCTGATCTTGGTCCGTGAATATAGTTGTTGGTTGTTTGCCCCCAACAAATTTTAGAAATGTACTGAAGAGCCAACAAAATGTATCAATAGTCTCCTCAGAAATAAAAGCTCCACCGACAAATACATTCTGCCAGTGATTGTTGACGGCGATGAATGGTGCACAAGCCAAGTTATACTTATTCAATCTGAATGTTGTGTCAAAAATAATTACGTCGCCGTAGCAGTCATAATCAATCTTGCTGTGTCCGTCCATCCAAAAGAAGCTGGTCAACCTATTCAACTCATCGGTTTGAATATCATATGAGAACATGTTGTCCTCTAACTGTTTCTCTTGTAGTATCTTCAACAAACTAAGAGCGTCACCACTTTCTATTAGTGCCCTCTTTTCGCGGTGCACAAAGTTGTAGGCATCTGATTTAGTGAAACCAACATTCTCAATCCCACCAACTTGGTTAGATAGAAAGTTGTAAGCATGAACTGTCCTAACTCCGGCATCTGCCAAGTTCTTAATAAGGTCACCCTGCATTTTAGAAATGCTGCGATGAGATCTTAGAAGGTGTTGCTCGTTCTCCATCGCTAACGGGTGATTGTGTTCCTCAATGAACTTTGTTGCTGTCCAATTCCTACCATCTCTATCAGTGGTAAAAAAAATACGGGCTGGGCAACCCGTGCGTGTTTCTAATTTACGATACTTTTTTGGGGAGGGTCTCACCTTCCTCAATCCAGCTTTAGCGCAGGTAAACTCTCGACATTTAACAATCCTAGTGTGTGTCCAGTAGCTCAAATGTTCTTTCCGAACACTAAACCCCATGCTGTGGGCATACTCACAATACATACGATACGCCTCGTCTTCTGTATGCACAATTGGGAAAACAACCGGCTGTTTGTCGACCTAATAAAACAAAATAAATGTTGAGTTTATTCAGAGACTGAAAAGAAACTGCAAATAAATGTATAAAAACAGTTGCATTGAATTGCAGTTGTATTTCTTATTAAAAATGCAGTTGAAAACAGAAACTAAAAGTTGTCTTCTCCTATTGGGATTAGAAATATTCAAACCAACATTGTAACTTACAGCACAAGATAAAAAAACAACTAACAGTGGACATTATCACGTGATCATTGTTGGATGAGTCTTGCATATTGGTTGCTCCATCAACTGACATTTCCGAGTAAATACAATGCCTAAAAACAATGGTCATGAGCTAAGAAAACTATACAAGGAATTTGTAGGGTGTCTAGTGAGACTTCCTCATGCACTCACCGATCTATCTTCCTGCAGGCCTAAGCTTTGCCGAGTATCGGCAGCTCCTCGTCGGAACAAACTGCAAGTTCCAGTGCCGGAATGAGATGAGATGGGTGAACGAAGCTTAAGCAGCTAGGGCTCCCATTTTCCGGCCAAGAGTTGAGGAAGAAGGAGGCACGGCGGCGGAAGAGGCGGAGAAAAGCTAGGTCACGGTGGAGGGAAGCTGACAAAATTTTTTTTGGAGTGTGTTTTCAGGGGGGGCCCACAGCCAGGAGTATTTATGTCCGGACCAAGCCCACGGTCCGGAGTCCTGAACAAAAAATTTTCCCAAACGTAGAGCCTCTCACAAGAAACCTACCTTTGACTTTCTGATTTTACTCTTGGCCCAAGCTGCCATGTGAGCGTCTTCTTTGATTCCGATTTATGCATTTTTTTTTGAGTGGCGTCAGTCCACATTGCAGGCTCGAGAAACATGACTATTACCGTGCAGAGTACCGGGAGTAATTTTTCTGTACGGATAGCATTCCCCCATTGGGAACGGGTGAAATCCAAGACACTGATCTTTAAATCCAACGTCAGCCGAGAAAAAAACAAAGCACATTTTTAAAAGCCCAATCAGACGGCTAGAGCGCTGCCCACGCTCCTTCCACTGATAGCTCAAGCAAAATTTTTGGAGCACCGGGCCAATGCACTGTAACTCAAAATGTTTTAACACATTTACATTTTCAACGAGTATTCCATCTCATGAAAGAATATTTGCTTCCTAAACTAAAAAAATGTAAACAGGGAATCCTTAGGTTGCTACTGCGGTTTGCTGACTACAAAAGCAAGAGTCACCGCAGTGGTCTGCCAACTAATCACAAGGCTTCGTTTGGGGGAACTTATTTTCACCGATCAAACGGTTACGATCGCATGAACCGGACCTTAAATAAATCCCCCCAAAGGAAGCCCAAACCAAACAAAACTACAAATTATTGTGAGCATAGAAACACCGAACAAATAAAATATAAATAAATGCTGTTTCGGAAGACGGTTTGGCAAGCAGCAGATGGCTGCCAAACACTACCGTTAGACAGATATCGTTTGGGTGCTGGTATTGCATGGCCCGGCAGAAGCCTCTGCATACCATCGCGTTCAAGCAGTCCAGGCATAACAAAAATTGAACTAACTAGAGCCTAAGGTTGTAATTCAGAGAGTGCCAGAAATTGTGAAAGCAGTTATGAAAATTAATTAAGAGTAGCATTTGAACAAGTGCAGTCAAGATCGATACCAAAAACTAAAATTTAGGCTTTTGTAGGACGGCGGCGGCTGGAAACCCAGCAAACGCCGCCGGAGTTCGAGGGGAAGGCAGCAGATTGGAACGGAGGGTTTAAGGCGTTCCGCCGAGTGCAGGTGGCCGTTTGTTTTTCTGTTGTGCGGTGACGATTGTCAGAGTTCCATCAGCGCACCAAACAGAGACTTGGACCAAAAATGCTATACAGAAAATTCCACAGGTTAAACTGCTGCATTTAATACCAGAGTTTCACGACCCGGCCAATCTAACGTCACAGCTGCCCTAATAAAAACAAAATGACTTTCAAAGCGTGTCTTTAACACCTTGGTTGACAGGGCAGGCCGCAGAAATCAGCATTTTATAATACAAATCAGAAAATATTGTAATGAACTTTTAAGAAGTTTTTGAGCTTAAACACGCAACAGCAGCATAATCAAACCAAGCCGACGATGAGAGCCTCAAACCAAGCCGAGGATAAGGAGGCTCTCGAGCAAGACTCCTTCAAACTACAAGCCGTTATTAAATACATATGTTTACTTGAGATGTTTTCAGTTCCCGGTAATAAATCACTTCCACTTTTTGAATTTACCGTCGCCGCTGAACATCCCGTGCTTCCCGTGCTTCCCATTCTTTCCATGCTTGAATTTCCCGTGATGTTTGAACTTGCCGCCACCATGTTGGCCGCCATACGCATTATAGCCCCCGAATGGACCTGCCCCATGGTGAGGTGCCCCGTGATGAGACCCCCCGTGTGTCAGGTACGAGGCTCCATAGCCTGCGGCAGCGGCTGCAGCACCCCCAGCCAGCATTGTTCCCATTCCCATATGAGATCCATGCCCTCGATAAAGTCAACCAGGAATTGAATAGGTTACTGATTATGATTTTTGAGTAATATAAATAAAGTGAAGTATACACTGATTGCAAAAACACTTGTAATTAATTAAAATATGTGTAGAGAAAGACGCAAGAGGGAGAAAATAATTCAGAATTTTATTATATTGTAACTACATGAATACATACACTTATATAGAGAGAAAGAGAAGGAGAGCCTTTTACATCTACAATGTGAGACTAAGGCTCCGTTTGGGAGGACTTATTTTCACCGGTCAAGCGGTCATGACCGCATGAACCGGGACTTATTTAAGTCCCGGTTCATGCGGTCATGACCGCTTGACCGGTGAAAATAAGTCCTCCCAAACGGAGCCTAAATAGAATATACATTGGCTTATCCATGAGCTCCTCCCAATGGACTTTTTCATTACATCTTAACACTCCCCCGCAAGCTGGAGTGTGCAAGTCGTAGGCACCAAGCTTGGATAAGAACTGATGATATAATGTCTAAGAGAGAGCTTTCGTGAATATATCAACAACTTGTCTTGACGCAGAGACATGCGCAACCTCCAACTTCTTCGATTGAACTTTTTCCCGAATGAAGTGACATTCAACTTCAATATGCTTTATTCGCTCATGAAATACGGGATTCTTGACAATATGTATGGCTGCTTGACTGTCACAGAACATGGTGGCCGGAGAGGAGAGTTTGAGGCACAAATCACTGAGAAGACTCTCAAGCTAGGTGAGCTCAGAGACAACCGCTATCATAGCACGGTACTCAGCCTCAGCAGATGAGCGAGCAACAATTGACTGTTTCTTGTTACGTCGGGTAATAAAATGTCCACCAAGGTAGGTGCAAAACCAGTCGTGGAACGCCTATCATCAAGGGAACCTGCGTAGTCAACATCAGAATACGCAACAAGAGACAGAGAGGACGGTTTGTAAACAAGTCCTTGTCCTGGAGCAGTCTTCAAGTATTTGAGAATCCGCTCGACGGCTTGGAGATGATATGTCTGAGGAGCATACATAAATCGGCTCACAACCCCAACAATAAATGAAATATCAGGTCGTGTAACCGTAAAATAGATTAGTTTTCCTACCAAACATCGGTAGTACTATGGATTTGTAAAAACAGGATCAGTTTCAGATCCATGTGCAGAGAGCTTGTGATTCACATCCATAGGAGTGTCTGCAGGTTTGTATCCTGAGTAGCCCGCATCTTGCAGAAGATCAGTGCAGTACTTCCGTTGGGATAGGACAAGTCCATCAGGTCTCCTTGCAACCTCAAGCCCAAGGAAGTATCGAAGATTGTCCAAGTCTTTTGTCTGAAAAGCTGAGTTTAAATGTTGCTTGATGTTTCAGATTCCGATGGTGTCGTCGTCCATTATTAGAATATCATCAACATACACAAGGAGAATTACAGTATCTGTTGGTTGATGACGAGTCAAGAGAAAAAAATTAGCAGAGCTCCGTGTGAAACCAACCTCGTAAACCACTTTACTAAATTTGTCAAACTAAGCACGAGGAGACAGTTTGAGACCATTATAGACTTCCGGAGATAACATACACGAGACTCCCCCATGGTCTCAAACCCAGGTGGTTGGTGCATATAAACAGTCTCTTGGAGATCGCCATTAAGAAAGACATTTTTGATGTCCAGCTGATGTAGGGGTCACTGTCAATGCACAACAAGGGAGATCATGACTCGAATAGTATTCAACTTGGCGACCGGGGAGAAGGTTTCGTCGAAATCTAGGTCATGTTGTTGAGTGAAACCTCTGGCGACAAGACGGACTTTGAGACGTTCAATAGTGCCATCTAGAGCATGCTTGACAACAAAGACCCATTTGCAGCTAACACAAGACTGGTCGGGAGGGAGAGGAACTAGGACCCAAGTCTGGTTAGCCTAGAGGCCTGTCATTTCTTTGTCCATGGTCGCACGTCACCCCGGGTGTTGGAGAGCTTCCTGCAAAGAGCGAGGAACAAAAATGGTGGAGAGAGAGAGGACAAATTTGAGAAGAGGCTGAGATAGGCGATGTAGTGAGACATAATTCGCCATTGGATGAGTCGTAGAGGGTGATGTCGGATCGTCAAGTCGCGGGATAACTTCTGTAGAAGGGAGCTGGTGTAGGGTATTTGTCCGGGTGAATGACGAGTATAGACACAGAGAAGTGGAGGAGGAGGTGGTGGTAGTAATGCTGGCACTGGGAATGGAGGAGGGGCTGTGTGGGGCAAAGTCGTGACGAGAACAGTCGGACGAGCAATAGTAGAATGCAGAGGCAGTGTGGTAGATGTGGAGTAGAAGAGCTGATCCTCAAGAAAGGTGTCATCAACGGAGATGAGCACCACTTCGTTCGCAGAAGAGTAGCAGACATATCCTTTCTGAGAGCGAAAGTAGCCAACAAACATACATTTTGTGGCTCGAAGGACAAGTTTGTCATTCGGTGGTCCAAGAGAATGGACATAGCAGATACAATCAAAGACAAGGGGCGTGAGGGAGAATGGAGACTTGGAAGGAAACAGAAGGCCGAACAGAGAAGCCAAGTCAAACACGGAGGAAGGAATGTGATTGATGAGATGACAAGTAGTAGAGACAACAAAGTTCCAATATTTGGTGGGCACTTGCATTTGCAACATAAGTGACCGAGTGACATCAAGAAGATGCAGATTCTTCTGCTCGGCCACACCGTTTTGCTGGGGAGGTATAAACACATGAGATCTGATAGACAATCCCAAACTCGGTGCATAAATTTGAGAAGGTGCAACTAGTATATTCACGAGCATTATCAGTGTGAATTACATTTAAGGTAATAGAGAATTGCGTACGCGTCTCAGTAATAAAGGCACGAAAGACAGATGATAGTTCAGTACGATCACGAATTAGATAAAGTCACGTGAGACGCGAATAATAATCAATAAAGGTAACAAAATATCGATAACCAAAAACACTGGGGACTTTATAGGGCCCTGTTACACTACTGCTAGGGTTCTAAGCGAAGAGAAAACTAGAAACAAAAAGACGGCTAGGGTTTTTGGAAGAAGAAGGGAATACCTGAAATTGATAATGCATGCCTCCAAAGAGGGGGGAAAAGGGGTATTTATGGAGCCCCCTTTTCCCTAGGGCCGGCCGGCCCCCATTGAGGGCGGAACCGGTGTGGTTCAGCCCTCCCTCCTCTTAATGATTAATTGCGGGCTGAACCGGATGGTTCAGCCCGGTCTTTGTCCGGCGCTCCTTTAGGTCTTCTGGCGTACTTGAATCCTCGGAACCGCAGATCGTCCGGGGCCATAACATTCCCCTCCCCATCAAGAGGCAGCTTGTCCTCAAGCTGGAAGTCGGGAAATAACTCCCGGAACTCCAAGAAGTCCACCCACGTGTTGTGGGCCTCTGAGAGATCCTTCCACTTGACTAGAATCTCTGAACGGTACTCCGTGCCATGTTTCTTCCATCTGGACAGCAAGATATCCTCGGGGCTGGGGCGCAGCTCCCCCGTCGTAGTAGCCTCGGGTAGAGAGGGAAGCACTGTGGCTGCCGCCCCCAGCTTCTTCAGCAATGACACATGGAAGGTGGGATGGATGCGAGAGCCCTCAGGAAGGGCAAGCGTGTATGCGACCGGCACCACCCGTCGAGTGATGCGAAACGGCCCATAGAAGCGTGGGGCTAGCTTCTGATTGGATCGGCGAGCAACTGAAAGCTGTCTGTAAGGCTGGAGACGGAGGAAGACCTCGTCCCCAACCTGAAAGGTCCGCTCCGTCCGGTGCTTATCGGTCTGCAACTTCATCCGGTCCTGTGCAACCCGGAGATTGTCCCGCAAGAGAGCCAAGGTCTGATCCCAGTCGCGTAAAGCTCGATCCACGGCCGGCAGCGCTGTGCTGCCCGGTTCATACGAACGCAAAGTGGGTGGTGAGCGCCCGTAGACAACCTCGAACGGAGTGATCCGACTTGCCGTGTGATACGAAGTATTGTAGCAGTACTCCGCCCAGTGTAACCATCGAGTCCACGTGCGGGGCTCATCCATGACGAAACAGCGAAGATACGTCTCGCCCCCCCGGTTCAGCACCTCTGTTTGGCCATCTGTCTGCGGATGGTTTGCCGTGCTCATGCGCAACCTGGTGCCTGCAACCTGAAAAATTCCTGCCAGAATTTGCTGAGGAAGGTCGGATCGCGATCCGATATGATGGAGCTCGGGAGACCATGTAGGCGCACTACCTCCCGGGCAAAGAGATCGGCAACGGTTTCCGCGGTGTAAGGATGGCTGAGAGCGAGGAAATGGCCGTATTTGGACAGCTTGTCCACTATGACCAAGATCACGGACTTGCCCTGAGACCGGGGCAGGCCTTCAATAAAATCCATCGAGACCGTCTCCCATATCTGCTGAGGAATCTCCAAGGGCGTGAGCAACCCTGCTGGTGAGGATGTCTCATACTTCTGCCGCTGGCACATATCGCACTGCTGCACAAAACGCTGCGCGTCCCTGCGTAACCCCCTCCAAAAGACATTGGCCCGAAGCCGCTGTAATGTGCGAAGCACCCCGGCATGGCCTCCGGTCGGGGACGAGTGGAACTCCTGTAACATGACCTCCTTCCAAGAGGACGAAGCGGGGATGACCACCCTCCCGTGGTAATACAAATGTCCGCCAATCAGCTGGTAACCTGGAGGGGTGGGTTGGCCCTGAGACAAGGCCTCCACAATAGGTTGGAGCTCTGGGTCGGCGGCTATCTCCCTCTGAATGTCATCCAAGGACTCGATCAACGGTACCGAGAGGTGGTAGAGCGTGCTCTCCGGTAGGCGGGATAGGGCATCGGCCACCAAGTTCTCTTTGCCCTGCTTGTACACGATCTCATAGTCATACCCTAGCAGTTTGGTCAACCACTTCTGTTGGAGAGGAGATGCTAACCTCTGATCCAAGAAGTATTTCAGGCTCTGGTGATCGGTGCGAACTTTAAAATGGTGGCCTAGCAGGTATGGGCGCCACAGAGTCACTGCGTGTAAAATTGCTAGCATCTCCTTCTCGTACGTGGAGAGGCCCAAAGTCCGAGGTGCCAAGCCTTGCTGAAGTAGGCCACCGACCGCCCCTCCTGCATCAAAACCACCCCAATTCCCACTCCTGAGGCGTCCGTCTCCACTACGAACTCCTTGGTGAAATCCGGTAGTGCGAGCACCGGCGTGGTCGTCATAGCCTCCTTGAGAGCGGAGAAGGCCCGCTCCGCCTCTTCATGCCAAGTAAAGGACTCATTGTGGAGGAGCTGGGTAAGTGGTCGTGCCAGCTTACCATAGTCCTTCACGAACCTTCTATAGTATCCAGTGAGGCCCAGGAAGCCTCGAAGTGCTCGCACGTTAGCCGGTCACGGCCACTCCACCATGCTCTCTATCTTCTTTGGGTCCGCCCTGACCCCTTGAGCCGAAACCAGATGCCCCAAATATTCCACCTCTGACTGTCCAAACGAGCACTTCGATAGCTTGACATAGAACCGATGCTGCCGCAGAATGGTAAGAACTTGTGCCACGTGCTCAACATGCTCCTCCCACGACCGACTGTATATCAATATATCATCGAAGAAAATGAGTACCGATCGCCGTAGGAGTGGCCGAAAGGTCTCATTCATCACGGCCTGGAAGGTCGATGGGGCATTGGAGAGCCCAAAGGGCATCACCAAGAACTCGTAAGGCCCATCGTGTGTGCGAAACGCGGTCTTGTGGATGTCTTCCGTCTTCATCCGAATCTGGTGGTAGCCGGACCGGAGGTCCAGCTTGGTAAACAAACTCGCCCCATGCAGCTCGTCCAGGAGCTCTTCTATCATCGGTATCGGAAACTTATCCTTAATCGTTGAATCATTCAGGTTGCGGTAATCCACGCAGAAACGCCAAGACCCGTCTTTCTTTTTCACCAGGATGATGGGTGAGGAAAAGGCGTTGGTGCTCGGCCGTATGATGCCGGTTGCTAGCATCTCTTTCACTCTTCTCGATCTCGGCCTTCTGAATGTACGGGTACCGGTAGGGTCGGACGTTTGGGGGAGCAGCCCCTTCCTTCATCTGTATGCCGTGTTCCCTGAACCTGGGCGGAGGAAGGCCCCGGGGTTCTTGGAACACATCTCTGAACTGGGACAGAAGTGCCTGTATCCTCTCTGGAATGTCTGGTGGGTCTTGGGCCAAGGCCTCCACCCCGACTACCATGGCCATCGGGAATCCCTGCTCCTCCAACCGCTGCAAGCACCTCAAGGAAATCTCCTTCAAAGGTGAAGACCGAATGCCCTGCAGACAATAATGCATCCCCTGCTGGGTGAACTCCATCGTCAAACGAACCCAATCGGTGGTCACCCTCTGTAACTGTCGTAACCATTGGACCCCCAACACCATGTCCGAACCCCGAATCGGAAGCAGGTACATATCCGTGTGGCACACATAGCTCTGCACGCGGATCTCCACCCTCTTCATCACCCCCTCACACCTTAGCTTACTTCCATCTGCTACCATCACCTGGAAAGCTGCCTCTCTCTCAATTGTCTGTCCCACCTTCGAAGCAACTGCGGGGTTGATGAAATTGTTGGTACTCCCACTATCCACCAGGATGGTCACTCGCTCCTTGCCCACCCAGCCTGTGAAACAGAGCGTCACCGGGGCCGCGCATCCCTCCATGGCCTGCAAGGAGACCCCGAACTCTGCCAAATCCAGATTTTCCAAATCCAGATCCTCCACGACGGCTGCCTCCATATGGTCCTCCTCGTCATCCTCCTCATGCAACATAAACACCCGGACCTTCTGACAAGCGTGTCCCTTGGTGTACTTCTCATCACAGTTAAAGCACAGTCCCTTCTCTCTCCGGACCTGCATCTCTGGCCATGTCAACCTGGTCACTGTAGGCCGTACGGGAGACAGCTGCTCTCGTCGTACCGCCGCGGAAGCCGCGGGTGGCTTGGTTGTCATCCGGTTCCGCTGCCTGTTGTAACGCTCCTCCTGTATCCGAGCGATGCTAATGACATGGCTCAGACTGCGCGGTAAGTAGGCGTGGACCTCGTCCCGCAAGTGGTCCTTCAACCCTGAAATGAAACAACTCAGCAAGGTCTGCTCGCCCCACGCGACGCGGTTCGCCAACCATTCGAACTCCGTCCGATACTCCGTGACGGTCCCCCGCTGACGCAATTTTTGAAGGGTAGCCTCCACGTCCTCGTACTCCAGCGGCCCAAAACAAGCCGAAAAAGCCTCTATGAACTCCGGCCACGGGGCAAAAGTGCGTCCCCGCAAAAACCATTGCGTCCACTGATATGCGTCCTCCTCCAGATGAAAGGCTGCCAGTTGTACCCATTGAGCCTCGGGGATCTCCTGATATTTGAAAAATAGCTCCGACTTCTGGATCCACTCCAGAGCGTCTCCTCCCCTGAACTTGGGGAAGTTCATCCGTGTCCGTTTGGGCTGCATGTACGGTCTCTGATAAGGCCCTCTCAAACCGCCACCGTCTTGTCCCATTACCCCGGGTTGCCCAAAATCTCCTTGAATTCCTCCATGGTTCCACCCCGGATTTCTTCCCGGTCCCATATTGGCCGGACCGTATCCTCCGTTAGGAGCGCTCGCTGGTTGGGGCGGAAAAATCCCGGTGGCGCCCCCGAGAGGGACCGCATTTGCCCCGGTTGGGCAAAACAATCCGAATCCTTGGTGTTGTGGTCTCCATGGCTGTCCCGTAGGCTGCCCGAACCCTCCTCCTTGCCGCAGCAGCCCGTCGTGAGTCTGCAGTGGCTGTTCGAACCCCCAAGTCGAAGCCGACCCACCGCCGGACCCCCAGGGGCCTCCCGTGACTTCCGCCGCCCGACCAGGGGGGGCAGAACCTCCGCTGAACCCTCCGCCGCCCTCTGGCTGTCCGCCGGCCCGGAATGGGGCCGTCGGCCCGCGTGCGGCCTCGGGCGGAAGTCCCGCGCTGGATCCGTAGCCAGACGCTCCTGTCGGCCCGCCCCCTTGACTCCCGCACCCCGTACTTCCTCCGTTAGGGAAGTTTGTCGCCTCTGTGTCGGATCCCGCACCGTTCACCGCCTTCCCCTTCAGATTTTGCAAGAGGAGGGATTTCAACTCCTCCATCTTCTCATCGAGGCGTTCTTCCAGATGTTGTTGCGAGTTCTTCATGCTTGCTTCGATTGCCGCTACGGAATCCGTCAACACAACATAGTTCTCCTCGATGACGGCCAAACGCGCCGTCTCCGCCTCCGTACGCGTCACCATGGTCGCAGGAAGGATGCTCTGATACCAAATGTTACACTACTGCTAGGGTTCTAAGCGAAGAGAAAACTAGAAACAAAAAGACGGCTAGGGTTTTTGGAAGAAGGGAATACCTGAAATTGATAATGCATGCCTCCAAAGAGGGGGAAAAGGGGTATTTATGGAGCCCCCTTTTCCCTAGGGCCGGCCGGCCCCCATTGAGGGTTGAACCGGTGTGGTTCAGCCCTCCCTCCTCTTAATGATTAATTGCGGGCTGAACCGGATGGTTCAGCCCGGTCTTTGTCCGGCGCTCCTTTAGGTCTTCTGGCGTACTTGAATCCTCGGAACCGCAGATCGTCCGGGGCAATAACAGGCCCCCAGATATCAGAATGTCCTAAGAAAATGGAGTATCACTCTGATTACATGTAGGTGAAAAAGAAACACGATGCTGCTTGCCAAAGATACAAGATTCACAAGAAAACTCATGCAATGAGACACCAGGAAGAGTCTTCTTTAGAATTTGGAGAGGAGAATGGCAAGAACGGCGATGTCAATCAACAGAGGGGATTACAGAGAGGATAGTAGGGGGAACATCCAAGAGATAAAGCTCATTCGACAGCCATCCTTTACCAATGATATTCCGTGTTACACGATCCTGTACAACAAAAGACGAAGGAGAAAAGATTAGACAACAATCAAGGTCTTGAGCAAGCCTACTAATAGAGAGTAGATTGAAGGGTGCCCGAAACATGAAGGACCGAGGACAAGGAGAGGGTAAGAGTGAGCCACAGGTCAGCAGCTCCAGACACCGGAGTTGTGTCGCCATTTGCCGCAGTGATGAACTTGGGATAATCATAGTGCATGTACTGCGGTGGCTTCTGGGAGGTAATGTGGTGAGTAGCATCAGAGTCCACGATCTAGTGAGAGCTATGGGAGAGACAGGATATACCTTTGGTGGAGAAAGAAGCAACCAAGCCAGATGAACGATTAACAACGCCTTGGAGCTGTTGGAGCTGCAGGCGAAGGTCGTTGATATCTTGCTGGGTAAACGAGCATGACTCAGTTGGAGTAGAGCATGGGTGATGAGCAGCAACAGTTGTAGCAGTAAGATGAGGAGGCAGTCCATGTTTGAAGTAGCAGGTGGCTTCAAGATGACCATACCGACCACAATGGGTATACTTGAGAGTAGAGCGCACCGCACGTCCTCGACCTCGAGACGTTAAGCGACCTCCCCGATTAGAAGAGCCACGAGCTTGAGCAACAGGAGTAGGTAAGAGGGGCTGCTGGAGCAGAGCCAGAGAGAAGCTGATAGGAACCTCAGATGGTGGTGTAACCTTGAGCAACATGGAGCAAACTGAGCAACATCAGACAAAGAGGACGTAGTGGAAGAGGAAAGAATCTGAGCCCTGACGCTGTGAAGATGACTAAGAACACAGACCATCATCATAGCGATCCCAACAGCTTTCTTCTGTGTCGGTTGAGTTGCAAGATCTGTGGAGGGGGGCTGATGTTGTATTCATGCTTCCACCAGAGTTTTAGCCATCGCAACAAAGTTAGTCAAGTCGCCCGTGGCTCTAGGGTCCAATGATTGAAGGGCAGAGATAATGTCAAATAGGTGTTGTAAGCTGTCCTTGCCAGAGTAGAGAGAATGCAGCTCATCCCACATATCCTTGGCCGTTTCATAATACATGGTCATTCGGTATGATTCAGTGTCCATGGAATTAAGCATCCAGGATTGGACCCAGACGTCATCACTGAGCCAAACATCGGCAGGGTCAGCAGGTTTGGCCCGAGTGAGATGATGGAGAAGACCCTTGGTCTGCAGAATACGACCGACCGAATGTACCTATTCGACAAAGTTGGCATTCCCGATGAGAGAGATGATGGTTATGCGAAGCTCATCACGAACTTCAGAAGGCGGGGCAGCAACACGTGCGGGAAGGGAGGGAGCTGCCAAAGAGGACATGACTGCTAGAAAAGAACGGAAAGGCGGCTAGAAAAAAAACTGACCGGGCGGTTCGACCTGGCGGATAGAAGCAGGCAAACTGCAGACAAGAGTGTGAAGAGAGGTAAGCGGTTAAGGAAGCCCGCAACGGACTAGCTGGCAGCAGACAGGCTGCGACTAGCACGACAACAAGAGAGCAAAGGTCGCCGGAAGCAGAGGCCGCGGCTAGCAACACGCGGAAGTTACAAACCGCGGGAAGCAGGCCGGAAGTCAAGCCACAGCGAGTAGAGAGCAGCGGGGAGTAAGTCGCAAACAGAGGCCGCTGCGAACAAGGCTAGCGGCTAGCCAGCGAGGCCGCTGCGAGTAGAGAGCAGAGAGCAAACACACGGTTAGAAAGAGAACCCGCGATTTAGAAAGCAGAGAGCGGACTGGCGGTTAGAAAGACACAAGCCACTGAGAAGAGGAAGCCGCGAAAGCAAGGGGCCCACTGGTCAGGAGATTATAAAAACCAGGGGAAAGGAGAAGAGAGGTGGATGCCACGGAGAAGAGAAGAAAGCGGCTAAGAAGGGAGAAGGCCGCAACCCGGAGCGATTAGAAGGGAGAAGGGTTGGCGGGCAGGGAAAAAAGGAGTCCGCAAAGGAGCAGATAGGGAGGATGTGCAGGTAGGGGAAGAGATTTGAGAGGCCGCAGAAGGTGCTTAACCGGAGACCGTAAAGGAGTCCCAAAGGGCGGTTAGACTGGCGGTCTAAGGAGAAATGGCGGTCTGGAGTAGGAATCGCGGTAAGGAAGGATTGAGGTGGAACCACGAAAGAAGGGGGGTTGTGGATGTAAGAGAGAGTCCGCAGAAGCAGGAGTCAGGAAGACGTGCAGTTAGAAGAAGTCTAACCGCCCAGAGCACAGCGTGGAGTATAAGTCGGAGGACCGTATGACTCTGATACCATATAGAGAAAGACGCAAGAGAGAGAAAATAACTCAGAATTTTATTATATTGTAAATACAGGAATACATACACTTATATAGAGAGAAAGAGAGGGAGAACCTCCAATATCTACAATGTGAGACTAAATAGAATATATATGGGCTTATACATGAGCTTCTCCTAATAGATTTTTTCATTACATCTTAACAATATGGAACATGGCTTGACAAAAAAATTAGAATAATTACCAAAACTTTCACAGGAAGTTAACATAATTACAGGTTGCATCCTCTTATTTTTGAAATTACAAAAACCTCCCTTTAAATTTCATAACATTCATGCGCAAAAATACCCTCTTGGAGTAAATTTTCAGGGGATTTTTTGTGTGCATGAATGCTATTATATGTACTCTTACATGAGAGATTTTTTTAATTAAAAAAAGAAGGGTACACCAACCTATAATTTAGCAAACTTAAGAGGGGAGGTCCAGGTAAATGGCCTAAATTTTTTACCAGATTGTTTCTTTCTCATTGTTTTGTTTGTTTTTTTCAAAGAGATTCAGTACCTGTGAAATAGATAATTTTTCCAATGAACCCTTCTGCCGGGATTAACCATTGATCTACAACCCTAGACCATCAATTTCATTTCATTCTTGATTTTTCATTTCATTGATTACCAAATACATACTCGGACCAGAGACTACACAATTCCAGAGTCTACAAATATACAAAGCAGCACTTTTTATTTTGAACCTCTGATTGGAGCCTATAAATCTTCAGTTACTTTGATTTCGAATTTTTGGCGTTTATTATATTAATAATCAATGATGATGTGGTCAAATTAGAATGATCATGCACACCCTCTCATGATATATTAAGGGCAGAATTCTAGACCAAAAGGATACCTGTATAGAAATATATTAGTGTACTTAGAGAATGAGATGACACCTTATCCTCCAGTAAAGAATGACTAATATATATCTCTGATTATAGCATACCTTGGGGGTGCGGTGGAGCTGAAGGATAGCCAGAAGGTGGTTATCCCTGTGGAGGGTACCCTTGTGGAGGATATGCACCAGGAGCTGGGGGATAGGCACCAGGAGCTGGAGGATAGCCCTGTGGAGGGTATCCATGCTGGGGATAGCCAGAGTGTTGGCCAGTAAGTCCATGTGCCATGTTAGAAAGAAATCCCTTGTCCTGGTGGTCTAAACCATCCTTAACGCCTCCCATTATCCCTAACTGAGACACCAGAAGACATTGCAGGGAAATCATTAAGCATAATTACAATAAAACTGAAGGATTAGGAAAAAAACTGTTTCACAACACTTGTTGATCCTTACTGCAAAACAAGTATACAAGAAAAAAAACACATAATTAAAAACTAAATCAGAAATCAGTGAACTAATTTGTTTAAAGACTAAGCCCTGCATTTATAAATCCTTCTACAGGTGAAAGGCATCCAATTAAAGACTAGTACACAACACGGTGTTCTGTCAAAGGTATGTGCACTTACATCAAGAATTTTATCGGTAAGTATCAGAAGATCGGTGTCTACGAAGCACGGATACTTAAAAATGCTTCACGTATCGGATACAGAAAATGCGAGGAAAAACGTTTCCGAAACGCCATAAACACACTATTTAAATTGTAGAGAAATCCTCAAACTTGTATATACTTTCTCAATAATCAAATACAAAATATGAATACACATTTATAGGAGGGAGAAAGAGAGAAGAGAGTCTTATACATGATATGAGACTAAAGAGGAGAAAAGAAGAAATACAAATAAATGAGTCTCTTTACATGGGCTTTTCCAACACTCCCCCGCAAGCTAGAGCGTACAAGTCGTATGCATCCAGCTTGGACAAAAACTAGTAAAATAGGGTACTTGGTAGAGCCTTTGTGAGGATATCAACAACTTGTTCAGTACCCGGAACATGCTTCAATTCTATCTTCTTCATTTGGACTTTCTCCCGGATAAAGTGATAGTCAACTTCAATATGCTTCGTTCTTTCATGAAAGACTGGATTCTTTGCAATGTGTATAGCCGCTTGACTGTCGCATAACAGGATTGCAGGTGAGGGAAGTTTTACCCCTAGATCGGCAAGGAGACATTCAAGCCAGGTAAGCTCAGAGACAACAGATGTCATCGATCGATATTCTGCTTCAGCTGAGAATCGAGCAACCACTTCTTGTTTCTTACTTCGCCAGGTAACGAGATGACCTCCAAAATAGATACAAAAGCCACTAGTTGACCGGCGATCATCCAAGGAACCGGCATAATCAGCATCAGAATACACAACCAATGTTGGAGTAGAGGATGAGATTTTGTATACCAATCCTTGACCTGGAGCTGTTTTAAGATATCTAAGGATGCGCTCAACAGCTTGAAGGTGAGATGTTCGCGGGGCATGCATAAACCTGCTGACCACCTCAACAACGAAGGATATATCCGGTCTTGTGACTCTTGTGACCGTAGGTAGATCAATTTCCCAACCAGTCGTCGATAGTATTCCGGATTTTGAAGAGGAAGATCTGTATTAAAAGAATGTGCACACAACTTATGATTTGCATCCATTGGAGTAGTAGTAGGCTTGCACCCAGAGTAGCCAGCATCTTGAAGGAGATCCAGGCAGTACTTCCTTTGGGAGATGACAAGTCCATCCAGTCATCTCGCGATCTCAAGACCGAGATAGTATCGAAGATGCCCCAGATCTTTTGTTTGAAAGACGGAGCTGAGGTATTGTTTGACCGCTTGAATGCCCTTTGAATCGTCTCCAGTGATTAAGATGTTATCCACATAAACCAACAGAAGAACAGTTCTCGTTCCCTGATGACGAGTGAACAGAGAGAAGTCAGCTGAACTTCGAGTAAAGCTGACTTGCCGGACGGCCTTACTAAACTTGTCAAACCATTCCCGAGGGGGTTGTTTGAGACCATAGATGGACTTCTTAAGATGACAAACTCGGGACTCCCCCGTGGTCTCAAACCCGGGAGATTGTTGTATGTAAACCGTTTCCTGAAGGTCGTCAGTGAGAAACACATTTTTGATGTCCAGTTGGTGTAAGGTCCATTGGCTATGCACAGCCACGGAGAGGAGAACACGAACGGTGTTAAGCTTGGCCACTGGAGAGAATGTTTCCTGATAATCAAGACCTTGTTGTTGGGGGAAGCCACGAGCCACCAGACGGGCCTTCAGATGGTCAATCGTCCCATCAGGAGCATGTTTGATGACAAAGACTCATTTACACCCAACAAGTGTCTGACACGTAGGAAGAGGTACCATGTTCCAGGTCTGGTTAGCCCAGAGAGCTGTCATTTCTTCTTCCATGTCCGCCCGCCAGCCAGGATGTTGAAGAGCTCATGCACAGAGTTAGGTACAGAAATCCAGGATAATGAAGTGACAAGTTTGAATTTGTGGAGATAGGCGATGTAGAGATACATAATTCGCCATGAGATGAGCAGTAGATTCTGGTGTCGGATCAGCAGAGCGCGGAGTATCAGAGGTCGAAGCCGACTGCAGTGGGGCAACGGAGGCAGGAGGGCGACGAGTGTAGACACGTATAAGAGGTGGCTTGGAAATAGGGAGAGCCTGGGCAGGAATTATTGGTGGTGGAGGAGAGTTAACGGGAATGACAGGAATTCTTGGTGGTGGAGTGGTAACGGGAATGACAGGACGTAGGACGGTTGGTGGTAGAGGTGTGGGATCTGGAGCAGAGAAGAAGGGAAGATTCTACTGAAAGGTAACATCAACAAAGATTGTCACCTTGCGGGTAGCCGGAGAGTAGCATGCGTAGCCTTTCTGAGTCCGGGAGTAGCCAACAAAGATGTGTTTGGCTGCCCGGGGATCCAATTTGTCCAAGGATGGACCAAGAGTGTGAACGTAGCAAGTGCACCCAAAGATGCGGGGTGTGAGAGAGAATGCTGGAGTAGACGGGTACGTGAGGCTGAATGGAGTGACATTGTGGAGTATGGGGGAAGGAAGACGATTAATCAGATAGCAAGCCGTCGAAAGGGCAAAGTTCCAATAAGCTTTGGGAACCTGCATTTGAAGCATGATGGAGCGGGCCACATCGAGAAGATGTCGATTCTTACGTTCAGCGACTCCGTTTTGTTGGGGGTATAAGCACAGGAAGTTTGGTGAATGACCCCAAATTCAGAGCAAAGAGTCGCAAATTCGTGGCTAGTGTATTCGCGAACATTATCAGTGCGAATAGTTTTGATGTTCGTGGAGAATTGTGTGCGGGTCTTAAGCAGGAAATCCCGAAAGATACGGGGAAGCTCAGAACGATCACGAAGTAAGTATAGTCACGTCATTCGTGAATAATCATCGATAAAAGTTAGAAAATAGCGATAACCAGAAATGCTAGTGACTTTGTACGGACCCCAAATATCGGAGCACTAAAATAAAAGGAGCAGTGCTCAGAGTACAATGAGATAAGAAAAATGAACGAAGCTGCTTGCCGAACACACATGATTCACACTGAAAAAGGAGGTAGAGATACATCTGGTAGAGCCTTCTGGAGGACTGGTACAGGGGCATGCCCAGACGCCGATGCCAATCGACGGAGGAGACGGAAGAGAGGATAGTCATAGAGTCATCAAGGAGGTAGAGCATGTTCTGCAGTCGCCCCTTACCAATGATAGTCCGCGTCTGTCGATCATGTATCAGAAAAGAAGAAGAGGTAAAAGTTACATAGCAATTTAAATCATTAGTAAGACGGCCAATAGAAAGCAAATTAAACGGGTAGCCCGGAACATGAAGAGCCGAGAGTAGAGAGAATAAGTGAGAGGGATATCAGCAGAGCCGGAGACGGGAACAGTGTCCCCATTGGCCACTGTGATACACTTAGGATGAGGAGAATCCAGGTATTGATGTGGCCGCAGGGAGGTGATGTGATGAGTGGCACCTGAGTCCACTATCCAGTGCGGACTAGTGGAGAGACAAGCGATACCTTCTTGGGAGATGGAGGCAGCAGAGGCAACTGAGGCAAGTGGGAGACTGAGCAGACCATAGAGTTGTTGGAGCTGAAGGCGGACCTCTTAAAGGTCCGTACGAGCGGAGGAGTCGGTAGCAGCAACAGTGGCCTGTGGACAAGGAGGAAGCCCATGCTTGCGATAACAGGTGGCCTCAAGGTGGTCGTACTTACCGCAAAAGGAACACTTTGGTCGAGGTCGGCCTACCCGACCTCGGCCCCGAGATCCGGAACGCCCCCCGCGAGCAGGAGGGGGGAGAGGCAGTAGGGGTGCAGAAGTCTGCTGAAGGAGAGCCGGTGACGGAGGAGCAGAACTATCAGGAAGTGGTGAGACCTTGAGCAATATGGAACACACATCTGATAGTGATGGGGTAGCAGCAGAGGAGAGGATCTGAGCCCGAACGCTCTGAAGATGAGGTGGTACACAAGCCATCATAATGGCAACACCGACAGCTTCTTGAGCACGTTGTGCAGCAAGATCCAGCGTAGGAGGTTGATGTTGGATCCATGCTTCAACCAGAGTCTTAGCCCGAGCAACAAAGGAGGTGAGGTCGGTGGCCCCGCTAACATCAAGGGTCTGAAGATCAGTGATGATGTCATATAGGTGTTGGAGACTATCTTTACCGGAATATAGAGACTGGAGCTCATCCCACATTGTCTTGGCCGTTTTGTGATACATGGTCATGCGGTAGGGTTCGGTATCAAGGGAGTTGAGGAGCCATGTCTGAACCCGATCATCATTGCGCATTTAATCGTCAGTAGGAGCAGTAGGAGCAGCTTGGGTCAAGTGATGTAGAAAGCCTTTGGACTGAAGTACGCGACAAACAGAGTGTACCCACTCCACAAAGTTCTTCTTCCCGGCTAACAAAATAGTAGTAATCCGCAACTCATCACGGAGTTCAGGGGCAGAGGTCGGGCGGTCTGCAGAGGAGGAAGTCGTCTGTCCGGTAGAATCAGGAGAGGACCCCATGGTAAGGCGAGCAGGAGGCTAGGCCGGCGAACAGAAAACCAGCGAACGGATGGGAGACCGCGCGGGCAGACCAGCGAGCAGGAGGCCACACGGTAACCCGAGCGAGAAGACCGCATGGTCTTGGTGACAACACACCAGCGGCAAGGCAATGAAGCCGCCGCGACCAGAATGCGGAGCGGTTAGCTGGGAGAAGCCTCCTCGACTAGAGAAGAGGAGAAGCCGCACGGTCACGGTGAAAACACACCAGCGACAAGGAGGATGCCGCGACCAATATGCGGAGCCCGCAGCAGAGAGGAGAAGCCGCCTTCGAGGAGACAAGTCGCAACGACTAAGCAGAGAACAAGCCGGTCAAGAAGGTCGCATGGTCACGGTGAGCACACCAGCGGCAAGGGAAGATGTTGCGACCTAGATGCGGAGCTCGCCGGGATGAGGGAAGCCACATCGACTAAGAGAACAAATCGCGGAGAGAAGAGAAGTCGCGGCGACTAAGGCAAGTCGCGGCGAGCAGGGAGCAGAGCAGCGAGAAGGCAAGAACTCGACGGGTAGAGAAGGAGACCGCAACGAGTAGCGACTAAGAGAAGTCGCGGCGAGAAGGGTGGAGAGCAGCAAGAAGGGTGGAGAGCAGCGAGAAGGGAAGATCTCCACGGGTAGACAGGGAGACTGCACCGAGTAGAGGGGAAGCGGGTAGCCGAAATGAAACCGTGCGGGCAGAGGGAAACAAGGGAGGGAAGGCCCCACCTGATAAAAAGGTTATAAAAAAAGGGAGGAGAAGGAGAAGAAGTGGTGGAAGCCACGAGAGAGAGAGAAAGAGAGAGCAGAGGAAGCGATTAGAACAACCTTAACCGCGCGGAACGCCGCGGTTACAGAAATTCTAACTACCAAGAAGCGGTTAGAAAGGAAGCAGGCCGCAAGACACTGTGGCAAGCAGGAGAACAAGTCGCCCGGTAATCAGAAGGAGCGGGCGGTTAGAAAAGAACAGGCCGGACTTTATCCAGTCTCGTGTGACCACACATCCACCTAAGCATTCTCATCTCTGCAACTCCCATTTTTTGCTCATGTACACAATTCACTGCCCAACACTCAGAACCATAAAGCATCGCTTGTCTAATTGCAGTACGGTAAAACTTGCCCTTAAGTTTTAATGGTGCCTTACGATCACATAAGATCCCTGACGCGCCTCTCCACTTCAACCAACCCGCTTGGATTCTATGTGTCACATCTTTATCAATACCTCCGTCGTTTTGAACTATCGATCCAAGATATTTAAAACACTCACTACAGGAGATATCTTGATCATCCAACTTAATAACAAAGTCATCCACCCTTCTTGCAATGCTAAATTTAAGCTCCATATACTCCGTGTTTGCCCTGCTCAACCTGAAACCCTTCTTTTCTAAAGTGTCTCGACAAGATTCAAGTTTTGCGTTTACACCCTCGCACGTCTCATCGACCAAAACGATATCATCCGCAAATAATAAACATCAAGGTATTGCTTGTTGGATATGTCTGGCGAGCTTATCTAAGATAAGGATAAAGAGATAAGAGCTTACAGCTGAACCTTCATGTAAGCCAACAGTGATAGGAAATTCTTGTGTTAATCCTCCAAATGTCCTCACCCTTGTCACTGAATCTATAAACATATCTTTGATTATGTCAATGTATGATACATTTACACCTTTCTTTTCTAAGACTCTCCATACGATCTTTCTTGGAACTCTATCATAAGCCTTCTCAAGATGGATAAACAACATATGCAAATCTTGTTTTCTTTCTTGGTAGTTGTTAATGAGTCTTCTCAAGAGATGTATAGCTTCCATGGTCGATCTCCCTAGCATGAATCCAAATTGATTCTCCGAGCTGTTAGTCTCCAGTTTTACTCTTCTTTTTATTACTCGTTCTCACAGTTTCATGGTATGACTCATCAATTTAATTCCTCTGTAATTAACACAATTTTGTATATCTCCTTTGTTCTTATACACAGGTATCAAGATACTTTCTTACCATTGGTTTGACATCATCTTTGACTTCAGTATCTTATTGAAAAAAACATTAAGTTAAACAAAATCCATTAAATTTACTTGGGGTTCGTCCGGTTTGCAATATTTGCTCCCGTGGTTTTGTTTTCCAGAATTAATAAATCATTTTCATGTGTTCGGCTGGCAGGAGTTGACACGGGAGACCAAAACCGTAGCTTTTCATACCCTGGGATTTGACGAAAGAGCACTTGCAGCCCTCCTATCACATCTGCATCCTCTACTTGTCGTGTCGATCCTGCAGTCGATTTCGCTGGTGCTGAGGTGAGTCTTCATCTTCTCCATTCTTTTTCCTGTTCATCTCCTTCCTCTTCATCTTCCTCTTCGTTATTCTGCAGAGACGGGTTTTCGCCGGTGCCATTTCCGATCCGGCTCCAGGTTCCTCTTCTTCGAAAGATCCGTCTCAGGTTAGTCCTCCTCGACTGACATTAGTGTGGTATTTATGATCTATCTCATTTTCCTCTTCTTCGACTGATATCGGTGCGGTGTTTTCGATCCTATTCAGATTTTTCTTCCCAGTCCTCACAGTTTACTTGCCTCAGGTTGTCTCCTTCCACTGATTCTGATCCATCTCAGGTTCGAAGCTTTGTTAGTTTGCTATACCCATTTCCAATTGTTGAATGAGTTGATTCTAGTCAGGTGGTGTATAAAATTATGAGAATATTTGTGATATATGCAATGTTTGTGCCGCGTGTAAGAAATTTTTTGAGAATATATGTGCTCTATGCAAATATTTGTGCTGTGTGTGAGAATATTTGTGTTCTTCTATGCACAATAGTTGTCATATAAGTTTAATTATGATTCTAGCTTATGATAGAATTAGAGAAGAAACACAACCACACTTATTCGAATTGTATTAAGCAACAGGAAATAAAAACAACACAAAGAGTTCACAGACATTTTCTGAGGATAGAACAGCCACTTCTGTCTTTCTTACTAACAAAATACTGCAGGGCCTATTTAAGTAGGAGCAGAAGGGCAGAAAAGTAAAAAAATGCAACAATACAAAAGGATACTTAATATAGAGGGGGAAGGGCTCAATATGAAAAGGGGACGGCTTCTTCTTCCTCCTGATTCTGCGGTGGTGCTCCTCCTCTACAGTACTTCTCATCATGGGTAACATCAGCGCTGATGTCGTGCTCTTCTTCCAATATGCCCCCATAAGTACGACAACTGTTGATGTTCATCTTATCCCTTAATTCTTCGAAGATTAGTGTTGGCAAGGGTTTGGTTAACAAATCAGCAATCTGTTCCTTGGTGTTGTAGTGTTCCGGTGAAATTTCTCCCCTTGTTATGAGATCTCCTGTGAAATGCACTTTAATTTCTATATGCTTTGTTTTGTTGCGGAAAACAGGGTTGCGTGTTTGGGCTATGACTGAGGTTTTATCAACCTTAATGTTGACAGCTTCTTCTTTCTCCTCTATCATCTCCTTCAGAAAATTCTTGAGCCATACAGCTTCTTTAGCTGCTTCACAGAGGGCAGTGTACTCGACTTCGGTAGAGGATAGGGCAATGGTTTTTTGCTTCCTCGAGCTCCAGGATATCAGCTTATTCCCCAAGAAGAAAAGATACCCCGAGGCGCTCTTACGATCATCTGCACATCCAGCCCAATCACTGTCTGAATATCCTCTTAATCTATTCTTCTTATCTTCAGTATACTTTAGCCCATAATCCCTGGTGCCATTGACATAGCGTAGTATATATTTTACCGCTGTCAGGTGTTTGATACTGGGTGTTTGCAAGTAGCGAGATACAATGTTGTCAGCGTGCTCAATATCCGGTCGAGTGTTGGTTAGGTAGATGACAGCCCACCATGCGCCTGTAATTTTCATGTCTTTTCCTCTCCATCATCTTTCCTGAGTTTATCTCCAGTGGTCATTAGAGTTGAGACTGGTTTTGAGTTTTTCATTCCAAAACGAATGGAGATATCTGCAACATATTTATGTTGAGTGAAAAAGATATCTTGAGAGGTCTGATAAATTTGGATCCCTAAGAAATATCTAGTAAGCCCCAGGTCGGTCATGACAAACTTATTCTTGATGTAGAGACGGAAATTGTTGATCATTTCATTATAAGACCCTGTAATTAGTAGGTCATCAACTTAAAAGCATACAATTAGCACTCCTTTCTCCTTCTCCTTCTTAACATACATAGCTGGATCATTAGCTGTCTTGATGAAGCCGTGTTCAAGTAGGTTTGAATCAATTTTGGAGTTCTAGACCCTAGGGGATTGCTTAAACCGTATAAGGCCTTTAACTTGTAGAACTTTGCTTCTTTTCCTTTGATCTCATACCCTTCTGGTTGTTGCACATATATTTCTTCGGTGATAATGTCATTTAGAAAAGCAGATTGAACATCCATTTGATAAATGGAGAAGTGGTATTGGGCTGCTATGGTGAGCAGGAGAAGAATGGATTCAAAACGAGCCACGGGAGAAAAAGTTTCATCGAAGTCAATCCCCTGTCTCTAAGCATACCCTTTGCAACTAATCTTACCTTATGCTTTTAAATTTCACCATGTTCATTATACTTGACTTTGAAAATCCACTTCAGGCTGATGCTGAATCTTCTTGGAGGTAAGCTAGGAAGCATCGGTACGGATACGGATATCGAGTACAATACGTACCCGATACGACGGTACGTCAAAATTTAAAAAACAATGATGCAGGTACGACATGATACGATATAACAAATATTATATATATATATATATCACAAGTGCAATGAATAGTTCTTAAAATATCAAAACATAAAATATAAATCATAACTTGAAGTATAAGTCCACAAATCAATGCAACATAACATGAAGTTGTCAAAAATTAAGCATTCATAAATATTACAAAATTTAGCATCTTATATGCTTAATCAAAAGAGATAAAATTAAACTTACGTCCACTCATCAGTTTTTTTTCCTTCTTCTTCATTGTTGGAGATCAACATCTTCTATCTATGATTAGTCTAGAGACAAGTTAGACGTTTTGTTAATAACTTGTGTCATATCAACATGTTCAATACACGTACTTGTAACAGAAACGTACCAGTACCAGAAACATACTCGGTACAGATACACAACTTAATTGGACGTACCAACACTTCCTAACATGGAGCCAACTTATGTTTGCTCTAGAAAAACAGACGCCTATCACAATATGCAGAATGATGTGCTAAGACTAAGTGTGTCCACATAGGTGTATCCGTCGAGTATCGGGTACGTACCGGTATTGGATACGTATCCGGTACGGGTACGCTGCCTTCGGGGAAGTATTCGTGCTTCATAGGAGGTAAGTCAACAAGTTTTCATGTTTCATTTATGTTAATGTTGTTGATTTCTTCTTCCATGGCTTGAGCCCAGTTTGAGTTTCCTGCTGCTTCAGTATAGTTTGTTGGCTCCTTCACAAAGAGATCAAACTGGCATTGAGTATAAATATCTGAGATTGAGCTATACCTACGTGGTTATGACGGGGGTGATGTTTTACTAACTTCCTCTTGCAAATCAAGCTATGCTTCAAGAATATGCTGATTGATTTCTGCTGGAATGGAGGGCACAGTTTCAGTTTCATCCAGAATGACTGACTCACGTGTAACCGCCAGCTGAGGAGACTGACCCGGAACCGCGTCCCAGTGCCAGTTGCTGCTTTCATCAATTATGACATATCTTGTAAATTGTAATTAATAACTTGGAAGTAGAGGGATTGTATACACAATAAGCTTTGAACTTATCACTATAACCAACAAGAAATCCTTTTACTGCTTTTTCTGAAATTTGTCTCTGTTTTGCTCAGTGTTGTGGATATCGGCCGACATGTCCGACATGTCGGCCGACATAAAGGTTTGAGAGGTAAAATGACACGAAACTATCTTAAAATTGGGTTGTGGCGTTTTGAAAATCACGAGCCGATATGTCGGTTTTAACCGACAAATCGGGCCCAAAAAACGGAAATATCATTTGTATTTTAATTAAAATTTTTTTTATTATTTCATTTCACCTCGTCGCTCCTGCCCTATCTCTCCCCGTCGCTACTGCCCTAGCTCTCCCTTGCACGCTGTCGGCACTCTATCTCTCTAGTTCTTTCTTCTCCCTGCTCTTTGGTGCTCTCTGGTTCTCTGGTACTCTCTAGCTCGTTAGTGCTCTCCCTCTTGAGAGAGGAAGTTGTCTACCTAAATCACCTAGAGGGGGGTGAATAGGTGAGATGTGCGTCTATTTGCGGAATAAAAAATTAAGGAACCAGCACAGCTCAATACCAAGCAATCACAGACGACAAAAGATTTATAGTGGTTCGCCAACCTTGGGTACGTCCACTTTCCTCACCAATCTAGTAAACCACTAGACTTGGCTACTCCACTATCTCGGATCAAAACGATCCTACACCTCGGAACAACGTTCCTACAAAAAAAACTCGATCCAACTGGATCTACAAAACTCGGAAGCAAAAGCCTTCCTACGAATCTCGGAGAAAAACTCCTACACAATAATTTGTTTAAAAAATACAAACAATAATCTCAGATCTGGATCTTGACAGTCTTCTTCCTTAAGAGCTTTGGCTTGATCAGAGAAGTTGAAGACGACTTGAGAGAGATCCACAAATCTGAAAAACTGAATCACCTCGATCGAGAGAGTAGATCTGGAATCTTTAAAGCGCGGCGAGATCGAGTGATTGACTTGCGTCTGGATCGCTGAAGAATTAGGGTTGCAAACAGAGATCGGAGATCGTCGATCCAGAGCTTCTTCCGTGAACGTTAATGGCGGTGGCGGCGACTTGAAGAATTAGGGTTCACGGGATTGTTCTCTTTCTCTTTCTTAAAATAATAATCTCTGAAGGAATTGATAATAGTCAAATCTGAAGTGACCTATTTATAGGTAGACTCCAACGGTCATAAGAATCATTAATGATGACACGTGGACTTATCAGAAAGGATCAAATCGAAATGTACAGTGACATTGACTTAGAGAATTTCAGGAAAGATTTGAACAGACATACTCGAGTCATAGAAGATACATACTCGAGTATCAGATGGTATATACTCGAGTGGACAAGAATTGGCATACTCGAGTAAGAGAAGTTATATACTCGAGTACAAGAGTTGCAGATACTCGAGTGAGAACACTTAGAAAAATTTCAGATAAAGTGTGAATAAATACTCGAGTACAAGAGTTGCAGATACTCGAGTGAGAGAAAAAGAACTACTCGAGTATATTAGGAGAACTACTCGAGTGAGGGGAAAATGAACTACTCGAGTATCTTAGAACAACTACTCGAGTAAACATTGACTTACTCGAGTATGAAAAATAACTACTCGAGTACAGAGTCACTTACTCGAGTATATAGGGAACTACTCGAGTATGTGGACTTAGAATATTTCTGAAATGGGAAGAACAGAACTACTCGAGTATAAACAAGACACTTACTCGAGTAACTAACCAACCACTCGAGTACAAGTTATCACTTACTCGAGTGAATACAGCCTACTCGAGTATGTAAACCAACTTACTCGAGTACAGACCCACTTACTCGAGTATACTAGAGAAGTACTCGAGTATGTGGACTTAGAAAATTTCTGGATTAAGAACAGAAGGATTTACTCGAGTATAAGAAATGATCTACTCGAGTGACTGACTATCTACTCGAGTATAAACTTATCTACACGATCTAAGGATCTACTCGAGTACTATGTCACTTACTCGAGTATATGAAGGGTACTACTCGAGTATGTGGACTTAGAAAAATTTCTTCTAAAAGACATCCTTCAATACTTGAGTCCACCATTCCAAGTGCATGTAGGAAGTGTATCCCAATAGAGAGGCTATACATGGGCCAACACTTTGGATCACACAATGAGGGATTACATTGTATGGTCCTGTGTTTGGTGACCCATTATAGACTGACATTGGTCTACACTTGGCATTAAGGACCTGCACACATACAACTTAAACACAGCATCAAATACACCTTAATTCATCTTAGTTCAAGGTCTGACCTCCTACAAATCTGAGGTATTGTGGAGACAAATCCCAACAATCTCCCCCTATTTGTAGATGTCAGCATTCTCTATACTAAGGTGAATTATTCAGAGTAAAAAGAACAATACACATATACAAAAAAAATAAGCTAAAGCAGGATAACTAATGAAATAGCCATAATCAGAATCAATTATATATATAGAATTATTTTTAACAAAAAGGAATCCATTTCCACATTCTCTTTACTCAAGAGGGTCCTTCCTTATGCATCCTTTCTCTCTTCAGCTCTTGCCTCTCTAGGTAACTGAAAGGCTTGGGAAAGTAAGTTCTGGGCCTAGGAGGAGCAGCTGGATTATTGTGTCCACAATTCCTGTCATGAAGTCTGATTTTGATTTGGAACACTTCATAGGCTTTCCATTCTGAATGACTGTAAAACTGGTCTCTGTTCTCACCAAGATCTGTAACTAACTTCAGGGTATCAAGGATTAGGGATTTGGAGGTTGGACTCCAAACTTCAGAATGAATAATTGGTGGTCTGCTTTCAGAAGCTAGGGCAGGATCTCTTTTGGGTGCAGAACGACTGGCAGAAGCACCTTCACCATATTTTCTCTTCTTCCTTAGAGCTGGAATTTCATCTTGCCACATATCAGAATAGGTGAGAGGGGGCTCAGTCATATCATCCTCAGGTCTAGGTGAGAAGGCTGGCACACCTTCTGGAATGGCTGCCTGGGCTGGAGCATCTGCAGGAGGTTGTGCTTCAAGAGGATTCAAGAAGTGTGGAATGATGGCAGGGTTGAGCTGGGCATTAGGGAAATTCATGTTGTGCAGCCAAACAACAGTGTCATAGGTATAGAATTTCACAGACTGGAGCTGGGAGAGAATATC
Organism: Platanthera zijinensis; assembly: GCA_039513925.1. Lineage (NCBI taxonomy): Eukaryota > Viridiplantae > Streptophyta > Magnoliopsida > Asparagales > Orchidaceae > Platanthera > Platanthera zijinensis. The sequence goes on from CM077096.1 coordinate 41,230,947, forward strand.
TGCTTTCATTTCTTTTACAAGACCATCCACAGTAGCTTGAGCTTGGTTAGATAGTGTTGCAACTTGTTCTTTTACAACTGCTTGAGCTTGCTCAGATAGTTTTTCCACTTGTTCTTTTACTATCTTCTCCCCCTTGGTGATATCTACAGATAGCTGAGCTATAGCTTCATCCCTGAACTTGCCAACTTCTTCACAGATTTTCATAAGATTGGCATCAGCATTCTTGTCCAACTGGATCTGATTATAGGCAACAGTTTCTTGTTGATTTCTCAGTTCACCTATGCTTGTGATAGTGTGATCTATGGCCTTGCCACCTAGCTGGAACAGTCTTTTTAGCTCATCAGTATTGGCCTGGATTTCTGCAAAGCCTCTACTCATCTCTTGTTCAAGAGTAGTGACTTTGTTAGTGACTGATGCTAGAGAGTCATCAAAGTACTTTCTCTGTGCAAGGAGCAACTGTTCAATTTGACTTACCACAACTGAGGGAGAAGGGGCTGAGGTTGGTGCAGGAACTGAAGGAGCAGGAGCAGGAGCAGTCCAAGGAGGAATCTCTGTAAGAACTATTGAGCTTGCAGCTCTCTTGAAGGATTCTATTTCAACAGTTTCTTCTGTATTTAGGAAGGATGGCATGGAGAAATCCAAAGTCCTCAGAGGTGCCTCCACAGGATCTGGAGACATTTCCTCATCATCAGACAAGAGAACATGATCAGATTTGCTGGGCTCACTATCAGGAGACTTGGCAGGAGACTGGACTGGAGTCTGAGCTGGAGTCTGAACTGGAGTCTGTACAGGAGATGAAACTGGAGACTGAATGGGAGACTTGGCAGCTGATCCACTCTGAAAAAGAGGAGCATCTGAACTGAGCTCATCAATGAATCTGTTTATATCTTCAGCTGTAGACAGTAAAGCTGTTGAATCTGGAATCTCTGAGTCAGGAATTGCTGATTGAGGATCTGCTGGAGGAGGAGAGACTGGAGGAGTAGAAACTCTTATCTCTGCTAGTTCTGGAATCACTGATTCTGAAGAAACTTGATGCTGAGGAAGAGAAGAGGCAGGCTCCCCCTCAACTATTGCACCAGAGGTAGCAGTAGTTTGATGTAGAGGAGGAGATGGAATCCTGTCTTCAGGTAAACTGGTTTCTTGGTGAGTTTCCGAGATGGCATCAGCCTTTGAAGCTTGGGCAGAATTCAGGAGCTTGATGTCATACCTCTGTATGGAAGAGATGGAAACTTTCTTCATGTGGTGAAGAGGAGTCCCTTTGGATAAGTCAAACACTGTAGGATTAATCTCATGGAGGAGGAGTGAGATAATCCTAGCATAACTTGGATGTTCCACGCTCTCTCGGATCTTATCCAGTATCATCATTCCGAACTGGAATTTCTTCCTGCAGACTATGGCTTGCATAACATCGAATAAGTTTTGGGATATATCTCTTATGGAGTATGTCTTGCACCACAGGACTTTGGCGATGACATCAACTAGAAACTTGCCTTCTGAATTGAACAAAGACCGATTCAAGGTTTCACCTCCACCTTCAGGATCTCGACCACAGAATAGGGAAGTACGGTCGGCATCTTCCTTTTCTAGGTCGTCTTCTTCGTCAACCACGGGCATCCGAAGCAGAGTGGCGACTGAAGTTTTATCCAACCGAATCTCAAGTCCTTTTACCTTTGATTTCAGAATTGTGCCATTACGTCTAACCTTCAGATTTCTGTAAAATTCTTCAACATCAGGAAGCAGGAGACGGCAGGGTTCTTGAAGAACGAAAGACAATCCGGCGGTGTCCAATAGAATCAGTAAATTTTTGAAGTCATCTGAAATATCTGCAATACCATCTGTCACAAGTTCGGAGCCGATTCCAATCTTGGAGGAGGGAGCCATCAGCGATTCTGTAGTACGAAGAGAAAAAAAGAGAGGAAGACAAAACTCTGTAACTGTTCTGGAAGACGAAGGGACGACGGCTACTCGAGTGAAATGAGAAGTGGAAAGTATTTCCGATTTTTCTGAATATATATATGACCCTAATTAGGTTTAAGGAGGAGTACTGAAAATAAAATCATACCTGATATGGAGCGCCAAAACTTTGATGCGAATAGAAGAGAAAAAGGAGATTTTCAAATTTCTGATTCCCGTATACTCGAGTAGGTTTCGCCATACACGAGTATGAGACGGAGTATACACGAGTAGATCAAGTAACATACACGAGTAGGTTACCAACTACTCGAGTATGTCAATTTTGGCACTCGAGTATTTCCGTTTACTCGTGTATATATCTCTATGTACTCGAGTATATCACTTTGAAATATAATTTTCTTGGGAGAGATTTACTGCCACCGATATCTTCAACTCTGAGCCTGTCTGTGAATCCACCATCACTATTCCTCTTTGTTGAGCAGTCCGAGTTCCGTTTTGAAGAACGAGAACTTGGACTCGTCCAGCGGCTTCGTGAATATATCTGCCACTTGCCTGTCTGTGGAGACATATTGTAGATCTATGTCTCCATTCTCCACATGCTCCCGGATGAAATGATAACGAAGCTCTATGTGCTTGGTCCGGCTGTGGGAGACTGGGTTGTTGGCTATTGCTATAGCGCTGGATGAGTCGCAAAACAAAGGAATGTTCTGAAACTTCATGTTGTAGTCTTCAAATTGATTCTTGATCCATAAGAGCTGTGCACAACAGCTGCCTGCAGAGATGTATTCTGATTCAGCCGTTGAGATGGCTACACAGTTCTGCTTCTTACTGCTCCAGGAGATAAGTCTCCTTCTGAGAAATTGGCAAGTCCCGGAGGTGCTTTTCCTGTCATCTTTGCTACCTGCAAAATCTGCATCTGAGTAACCAATTAGTTCACTATCATTACTTCTTGGGTACCATAAGCCAAGATTTGGTGTGCCTTTGAGGTATCTCAAGATTCGCTTTGCAGCGATGTAGTGAGATTCCTTAGAGTTCACCTGAAATCTAGCACATACACATGTTGAGAACATTATATCTGGTCTGCTTGCAGTAAGGTAGAGCAGGGACCCAATTATGCTTCTGTACTTGGTTTCATCAAAAAGTTTCCCTTTCTCGTCCTTGTCCAGAGACATAGCTGAGGCCATTGGAGTCCTCATAGAGGTTGCATTCTCCATTCCGAATTTCTTAAGTAGCTCTTTGGTGAACTTCGTCTGTGAGATGAAAATCCCGTCTTCAGATTGTTTCACCTGAAGCCCTAAGAAATACTTCAGCTCTCCCATACTGCTCATTTCAAACTTCCCTTGCATAAGTTTAGAAAACTTCTTGCAGAGGTTGTTATCCGTAGAGCCAAAAATAATGTCGTCGACATAGATCTGCACTAGCAAAATCTTATCTTTTATTTCCCTAAGAAATAATGTCTTGTCTATCTTTCCTCTTGTGAACTTGTTCTCAAGAAGGAAGCTAGACAGAGTCTCATACCAAGCTCGAGGAGCTTGTTTAAGACCATATAGCGCTTTCTGTAATAAATATACATAATTAGGATGGGTTGAATCAACAAAACCTGGCGGTTGCTCTACATACACCTCTTCCTTTATGTCACCATTTAGGAAGGCGGACTTGACGTCCATCTGATAGACAATAAAGCCCTTAAGTGCAGCATACGCAAGGAATAACCTGATAGCCTCCAGTCTTGCTACTGGAGCATATGTCTGGTCGAAGTCGATTCCCTCTTCTTGACGGTAGCCCTTTGCAACGAGTCTGGCTTTGTTCTTTATGATTGTTCCATCTTCATCCATCTTGTTCCGATAGACCCATTTTGTCCCAATGACATTTTTGCTTTTGGGTCTGGGAACAAGTGTCCAAACATTGCAGCGTTTGAACTGATTCAATTCTTCTTCCATGGCTAGAATCCAGGATGCATCCGAGTTGGCTTCCTCGAACTTCTTTGGTTCAACCTGTGAGAGAAAGCTCAAGTATAAATTCTCATTAGTTGTACCTCTCCGAGTTCTGACACCATCCCGGGGATCTCCTATGATTTGGTCCACTGGGTGATCCTTCAGATGTCTGAGCTCTAGAGTTCTTGCATCTGGATTGTCTTCAATCACTGGAGTGATTTCACCATTTGGAGTGATTTCATCATCTGGATCATCTACCTCTCCAATAGGGATTGGGGTGGTGATATTTATGAATTTATCACCTCCATCTTCAATAGGTTCATCCAAGCTTATCTCTTTTAACTTTGTACCTGCAGCTTCAATGAACACACTAGAGGAGTTGCTTTGCAGCAAGCTCGTCTCATCAAATACAACATGTATAGATTCTTCTACAACCAGAGTTTTTCTATTAAATATTCTATATGCCTTACTATGGCTATTATACCATACAAAAATACCTTCAAAACTTTTCTCACTAAACTTGGTAGTGTGATACTTGCCGTTGTTAAGCACGAAGCACTTACAGCCAAAGATTCTAAAATAGGAAATGGTCGGTTTCCTGCCTTTTAAAAGTTCGCACGGTATCTTATCGTGGTCTTTGTTTATGAGCGCTCTATTTTGCACGTGGCATGCAGTGTTAACGGCTTCAGCCCAGAAGTATTCCGGAAGTGAGGCATCACTTAACATGGTTCTGCAGGCCTCTATGAGGGTTCTGTTCCTTCTCTCAGTCACTCCATTTTGCTGTGGAGTGCGAGGAGAGGAAAACTCATGAAAGATACCTAAGCTTTCACAAAATTCTGTCATGGCCCCAGATTTGAATTCTGTTCCATTGTCACTTCTGATTTTGACTACTGAACAGTTATATTCATTCTGGATTTGCCTAACAAAATTAGTAAAGATATCGAAGGTATCTGACTTGTGTTTCAGAAAGAATACCCATGCAAATCGTGAGTAATCATCAACAATAACCAACGTATAATCCTTACCTCCCAAACTTCTAACTTGCAGTGGACCGAACAAGTCCATGTACAGTAGATGTAAACATCTATTAGAATCTTTGCCTATAATGCTTTTAAAATTACTCCTTGTTTGCTTGCCTTTTACGCATGCAGGACAAGGTCTTTCCTTAACGCACTTGACATTCGGGGCGTCACGTACTAGGTTTTTAGAGAATAATTTATTGATAGTTTTGAAATTAATATGTGCTAATCTCTTGTGTCATTGGTCACCAAGAGATGCACTATCTTTTGCCAAGAAGCATACTGGTGTAGATGAATCGATACAAATGAAATTTAAGCAAAATATGTTTCTGCTTCGAGTACCTGATAAAATCGTTTCCATATTGGTAAGGGATTTTATCAGGCACTTATCAGCATGGAATTCTACTATGTATCCTTTGTCGCATAGTTGGCTTATACTTATGAGATTGTGTTCCAATCCTTCAACATAAGCTACATCCGAAAAGGATACATTACCGTTAGTAATCATACCGTAGCCTTTAGTGATTCCACGGTCTGAACCTCCAAAGATGACCTTTGGTCCGTTCAATACTGGTGAGTAGTTTTGAAGTAGGCTTCTAGTCCCGGTCATATGCCGAGAGCATCCACTGTCCAAGTACCAGATTGGCATTTTAGCGGTCTTTGGACATACCTGCAATCATAATCACTTAGCCTTAGGAACCCAAACGAGTTTGGGACCTTGGTCTCGAGTTAGAATACTCCCCCTACGAGGATTAGCCTCATGAGTGGTCATTCTCATGTTGCTAACTTGAGGAGTTGCAGCATATTTGGGATTGAACCAGCAATCGATGGCAAAGTGACCAACTCTACCACAGCACCAACAGTCAAATTTGTTGTATCTTTGCCTCATCTTCTCCTGCTTGACTACCTCGAGAGGAGGTCCAACAGGGGCAGCATTTTTAGATGTGGAGGCTTCATGATGATGGCACGTGCATGAAGTCTTTTCCATCTTCGGCTTTTCTACAACAACATTCACTTTGGGTGCCTTCTTAATATTATGACCATGAACATAAGGTTCATAGCTCTGAAGTTGAATCTCCTCATAAGGTTCCTTGAAAACGCTCTCACCAAAGTTGCGAGGGCGAGTCCACCCTTGGTATCTTGTCTTAGGCTTCTCAAGGATAGGCCTGCTAAAGTGACCATAGGTGGATTCGTAGTCAAGATCGTTCGTAGGAAAGATGACTTTCTTGAACGCGACTGGCTCCAAGGGAGCTTTCCCTTTCTCTTCGGCAGAGGCCTTCTTGGCCGCCTTATTTCTCCTCTTGGCCTTGTTTCTCCTAGAAGATTTACTAGGAGCTCCTTTGTGGCCTACACCGGCACCACTTGCCTTAGCTGAGAATTCAGCAATCATAGGAAGCACAGTCTTAGGCTTCGAGAAGCTTTCTACAAGCTTTTTCTCAGCCAAGAGTTGTTCTTCCAATTCCTTGATGATTTTCTCTTTAAGGTCAAGGTGCCCGAGAGCCTTGTTGTATTCTTCGATAAATTTATCGAAGTCTTCCTTGAGAGAGTCAGTCTTAGAGACTTCTTCTCTAAGGTTGCTCTCTGACGCTTTTAGAGATTTTATCTCCCTAGCTTGAGTTTTCACGACTTGGCGACATTTGTCGTAAGCCTTGAGTAACTCCTGATATTGTATCATGAGTTCTGATTCATCCTCAGAGGGATAGCCCTCTAGTTCATTGTCATCATCAGAGTCCGAAAGAGGGGTGTGAGATTTTACCTCCCCAGTGAACTGGGGGACTTGCTCATCGTCTGTTCGAGCCATTAGCCCAAAGTAAGCTTCTTCCTCTTCTGCACTTGACTCGGATGAGTCGGAGTCACTGAGAGTTTTGCTCTTCTTAGCTAACAAACTCTTTTCTGTCCTCTTCCTGTTGTAGGACTTCTTGTCTTCTTTCTTGCCGCCCTCTTTCTTCTTATGGGGGCAATCCGCAATGACGTGACCTGATTTGTTGCAGCAATAACAAACAATATCAGTGGAATAATGTTTATTCGGTTTCGAGTCATACCTGTCGTGGCTGCTTGAGCTCTTTTTCTGACGATCACCATCATTGCGTGATCTTCTATATGAGGCATCCTTGCCTTTCCATTGCTTCTTTTTGTTCAAGAATTTCTTGAACTGCCTTGAGAGTAGAGAAAACTCTCCTTCAGATAGCTCCGAGCCAGAAGAGCTTGGTTCAGACGAATCTTCATCATCAGCTTCAGGAGCTGGGGCAGGAGAGCTAGCCTTAATCTTCCTTGAGCTGTCTGCCTTGAGAGCAACAGACTTCTCTTTGGATCCGTACCTGCTCATCTCTTCTTCAGCTTTTCTAGAATTGATTTGAAGCTCATAGGACATTAGCTTTCCGAACAGATTTTGCGGGTCCGTCTCGGCTAACCTTCCGAACTCCCGAATGGCGCATACCTTGTTATCCCATTCCTTGGTTAGGGATCTTAGGAATTTGTCATTCAGTTCTCCGTTGGTGAAGACTCGGCCATAAACTCTTAGGTCGTTCACTATCTTGAAAAAGTTCTCGAACGTGTCAACTATGGCTTCCTTGTGACCTTGCCGGAAGGCTTCATACTTTTGATTCAGAAGGGATCTCCGATCATCCCTCACTTCTTCAGTGCCTTCCATCAGAGTCACCAGGGATTGCCACATCTCCTTGGCAGATTTGCAATGGATGAGATTCTGCAGCATTGAGTCATCGACTGCACTTGCTATTATATTTTTGACTTTCTTATCGAGGGAGACAAGTGCAATCTCGTCCTTATCCAATTCCATCAGCTTCTTAGGAACTTGTTTGGATGAGTGTATAGTAGAGGCAACCATAGGAACATGCGGACCTTCTTCAACAATCATGAAGATCCGAGGATCCACAGCTTCCATGAAGAACCTAACTCTTTCCTTCCACATAGGAAAATTATTCTTGGTGCAAATGGCAAGCTTGGCAAAATCTTTAGTCTTACTCATGCTTGATATTTCTCAAAAGACAACTCGGGTAGGATCAGATCAAGGTGTTAACCTCTTAACGATCAACCTCCCTCTGATACCAATTGAGAGAGGAAGTTGTCTACCTAAATCACCTAGATGGGGGTGAATAGGTGAGATGTGCGTCTATTTGCGGAATAAAAAATTAAGGAACCAGCACAGCTCAATACCAAGCAATCACAGACGACAAAAGATTTATAGTGGTTCGCCAACATTGGGTACGTCCACTTTCCTCACCAATCTAGTAAACCACTAGACTTGGCTACTCCACTATCTCGGATCAAAACGATCCTACACCTCGGAACAACGTTCCTACAAAAAAAACTTGATCCAACTGGATCTACAAAACTCGGAAGCAAAAGCCTTCCTACGAATCTCGGAGAAAAACTCCTACACAATAATTTGTTTAAAAAATACAAACAATAATCTCAGATCTGGATCTTGACAGTCTTCTTCCTTAAGAGCTTTGGCTTGATCAGAGAAGTTGAAGACGACTTGAGAGAGATCCACAAATCTGAAAAACTGAATCACCTCGATCGAGAGAGTAGATCTGGAATCTTTAAAGCGCGGCGAGATCGAGTGATTGACTTGCGTCTGGATCGCTGAAGAATTAGGGTTGCAAACAGAGATCGGAGATCGTCGATCCAGAGCTTCTTCCGTGAACGTTAATGGCGGCGGCGGCGACTTGAAGAATTAGGGTTCACGGGATTGTTCTCTTTCTCTTTCTTAAAATAATAATCTCTGAAGGAATTGATAATAGTCAAATCTGAAGTGACCTATTTATAGGTAGACTCCAACGGTCATAAGAATCATTAATGATGACACGTGGACTTATCAGAAAGGATCAAATCGAAATGTACAGTGACATTGACTTAGAGAATTTCAGGAAAGATTTGAACAGACATACTCGAGTCATAGAAGATACATACTCGAGTATCAGATGGTATATACTCGAGTGGACAAGAATTGGCATACTCGAGTAAGAGAAGTTATATACTCGAGTACAAGAGTTGCAGATACTCGAGTGAGAACACTTAGAAAAATTTCAGATAAAGTGTGAATAAATACTCGAGTACAAGAGTTGCAGATACTCGAGTGAGAGAAAAAGAACTACTCGAGTATATTAGGAGAACTACTCGAGTGAGGGGAAAATGAACTACTCGAGTATCTTAGAACAACTACTCGAGTAAACATTGACTTACTCGAGTATGAAAAATAACTACTCGAGTACAGAGTCACTTACTCGAGTATATAGGGAACTACTCGAGTATGTGGACTTAGAATATTTCTGAAATGGGAAGAACAGAACTACTCGAGTATAAACAAGACACTTACTCGAGTAACTAACCAACCACTCGAGTACAAGTTATCACTTACTCGAGTGAATACAGCCTACTCGAGTATGTAAACCAACTTACTCGAGTACAGACCCACTTACTCGAGTATACTAGAGAAGTACTCGAGTATGTGGACTTAGAAAATTTCTGGATTAAGAACAGAAGGATTTACTCGAGTATAAGAAATGATCTACTCGAGTGACTGACTATCTACTCGAGTATAAACTTATCTACACGAGTATATCTAAGGATCTACTCGAGTACTAAGTCACTTACTCGAGTATATGAAGGGTACTACTCGAGTATGTGGACTTAGAAAAATTTCTTCTAAAAGACATCCTTCAATACTTGAGTCCACCATTCCAAGTGCATGTAGGAAGTGTATCCCAATAGAGAGGCTATACATGGGCCAACACTTTGGATCACACAATGAGGGATTACATTGTATGGTCCTGTGTTTGGTGACCCATTATAGACTGACATTGGTCTACACTTGGCATTAAGGACCTGCACACATACAACTTAAACACAGCATCAAATACACCTTAATTCATCTTAGTTCAAGGTCTGACCTCCTACAAATCTGAGGTATTGTGGAGACAAATCCCAACACCTCTCTAGCGCGTTGTCGGCACTTTATCTCTCTGGTTCTTTCTTCGCCCTGCTCGATGGTGCTCTCTTGTTCTCTGGTGCTTTCTAGCTCGCTGGTGCTCTCCCTCTCTCGCGTGCTGTCGGCACTTTATCTTTCTGGTTCTTTCTTCTTCCTGCTCGCTGATGCTCTTTAGCTCTCTGGTTCTCTGGTGCTCTCCCTCTCTAGCTTGTTGGTTCTCTGGTTCTTTCTTCTCCCTGCTCGCTGGTGCTCTTTAGCTCTCTGGTTCTCTGGTGCTCTCCCTCTCTAGCTCGTTGGTGCTTTCGATCTCGACACTCTCTCGGTCGGTGCATTCTTCTCCCTACCTCCCTCTCTCATTTTATTGCTCAGCAATTTGTTTTTTTTTGTGTTGGTTGTTGTGTTAGTTGCTGCTATGGTATCTTGTTGCCTTGCGCCCTACTGCCTTATTGGTCAGCTGTCATACTTTCTTGCTCCCTGTTGCCTTATTTGCCGACTGTAGCATGGTGGCTGCCTTGTGGGTTGTTGCAATCAATGACCCGTTTAGTTGTTGTTGGCTGCCCTGTTGCCTTATTAGTTCAGCAAGGCATGGTGATTGCCTTGTGGCTGACTTGTTCGTTGTAGCATGGTGGTTTCCCTGTTGCCTTATTTGTCTTATTAGTTGTTGCCTTATTTTTATTTGACCCGTTTATTAATCAACAAATGATTTGAAATACCTCAATTAATAATTATTTATCCAACTTCATTTTGCAATCAATGATGCATGTATATCCAATCACATTTTTAGTTGTCTTGTTGCTTTGTGCCTTTTGATAAATAAAATGTGAGATGCTTTGAAAGTTTGAATGATACTTGAATGTTTTGTTCATTTTGTTGGATACTTTGAAAGTTTGAATGATAGTTATAACTTTGTATACTAGTATACTACTATTAATCAACAAATGATTTGAAATACCTCAATTAATAATTATTTATCCAACTTCATTTTGCAATCAATGATGCATGTATATCCAATGACATTTTTAGTTGTCTTGCTGCTTTGTGCTTTTTGATAAATAAAATGTGAGATGCTTTGAAAGTTAGAATGATACTTGAATGCTTTGTTCATTTTGTTGGATACTTTGAAAGTTTGAATGATAGTTATAACTTTGTATACTAGTATACTACTGAGGATGAAAAATGTTGTTGGATAAATAAAATATTGCGTGGATAATATAAAAGATATCTGAAGATATAACGATCTAATGAAGTTATGAGGCTTTTCTGATGTTGATTTTTTTCAACTAGTAATTTTTCTCGTGATGTAGTCATATAATATATTTTTTCATTTCATCTAACTAATATTAATTTCATTTCTTGCCCTATTAGAATGACTTCTTCTGCTGGATCAAGTGAGGTTCCCGTATCACTGGTACCAACCGGTAGAGATCCATTCTGGGCATTTGATGAGAAGTTGGTTGCAAACGACAGCAACCGAATCAAATGCAACTACTGCAAGCAAACAATGAATGGTGTAATTACACGTTTCAAGCATCACTTGGCTGGGTGGAAGGGTAATGTTAAACCATGTCCTCAGGTTCCTGCCGAGGTTAAGGCTAAGGCGGAGTCGGCCCTAAACTCAAAGTTAGAGAGTAAGAGAGCTAAAAGTGCTAAATTTCAAACAATCTTGAATGAGGTGGTTGTTGGAGTCCATGATGATCAAGAAGAGGACACTAGCATACGTAGGAGCACAGGTTCAAAGGGTCCAATGGACCAATTTGTTCATTCAGTTGCCGAGTCTACCAACGGAAAAGATTCTCAACAGAGGACAAATTTGTTCATTCAGCTGCCGAGTTCATCAAGGGAAAAGATTCTCAACAGAGTATGATAGAGAGTAATTACAAAAAGAAAGCCAGAGATGATGTCGTCGTGTACATAGGTAGATGGGCATATGAAAACGGGATCCCGTTTAACGCCATATGTAATTCATCCTTCCAGCAGATGGCTCACGTCATTGGGTTATACGGACCTGGGATGAAGATCCCAACATTTTATGAGTTGGGAGACAAAATTTTGCAAGGGGAGGTGGAGAGGACGAATGAGATGTTGGGCACATTCATGCAGACCTACAAATTGAATTGTTGCACTATCATGATCGATGCGTGGACAGATCGGAAGGGTAGGAGCGTGATGAATATCATGATACATTGTAGTTCCAAAGTATCATTCTGGCTTTCGAAGAATGTCTCCTCTACACACGATGGAAAGTTCATCTATGACTTCTTGGATGAGGCGATTGATATCCCTGACAGCCTAGGAGAGGACAGTATCTTGCATATTGTGACGGATAGCGCGTCCAATAATATGGCTGCAGCAAAGCTTATGGCTTTGAAAAAGCCTAAGATTTTTTAGACTTGTTGTGCGGCTCACACTAGTAATCTACTGTTACAAGATATAGGAAAATTGAAGCCAATAAAGAGTGTTATCTCCTTGGGCCGCCAACTCTCTATCTTCATCTATGGTTACACCATCTCTCTCGACATGTTTAGAGAGTCAACAAAGGACTTGGACTCTCATGAGCTTATTCGACCAGATGTGACTAGATTCGCTACAACGTTTCTATCTTTAGAGAGCATCTTAGAGAAGAAGAATCAATTGAGGGGTCTATTCACATCTACAAAGTGGACTGCAACAAAGTTGGACAGTAGTGCCGGGGGAAAACAAGTAAAACTATTGCATCTTATTTCATTTCATTTAAAATATATGTTTTGAAATTTGCCCTTAATTGTATTTTTTTAATAATTTATTCTACATATGGTAAGCTCCAATGATAATGATGAACGCTAGATTTTGGGTGAATGTCGAGCTGGTTGTTGGTATATTCACACCATTTGTGAAAGTTTTGAGAAGAGTCGACGGGGATACACCATCCATGGGATGGTTATATGGGGATATCAAAAAAAACTAGGGAAGAGGTTGTTGTTGTTCTCGATCACCAAGAGAACAAATATCTTCCTATATGGAAGTTGATTGATAGCAGTTTGGAGAAGAAGATGAGCAGTCATCTGCATCTTGCAGGTTATTACTTAAACCCACATTTTTATTATTTTTGTCGAGTGGATATTGAACAACCCCCTGCACTTTGCAGGTTATTACTTAAACTCATATTTTTATTATTCCCGTCGAGTGGAGATTGAGGCTGACGGAAGGTTTATGAGTGGTTTTGTTGACTGTCTCTCAAGAATATATAGGAAAGATCCTTCTACGCAGGATCACATCAGTGTTGAGCTTGATGTTTACCAATACTAATAAGGATTATTTGGTAAAGAGATGGCAAAGAGACAGCTACAAAATCTCAACTTAAATCCAGGTATATTTTAATATTTATATTTATTAACTTTAATGATGTATTTATGTATAATAATTAATACATTGTGTTGTCATTTTAATTTTCACAGTACATTGGTGGAGGCTTAACGGTGCTTATACGTTGTACCTTAAAATTATGGCTATGAAAATTTTAAGTCTGACTACTTCACCTTCTGGCTGTAAGAGGAACTAGAGCACCTTCGAGATGATATGCATTAATTTAATTATTTAGTTAAACATTAATATCTTATTATATGATTATATGCATTATTTAACTTTTTTTAAAAATTTTGTTGATACATTCTAAAAAGAGGAATAAACTTGATAGCAAAAGATTGAACGATTTATTATTTGTAAAGTTCAATATTTTGCTGAAGTCGAAATATTTAGAGACATCTCGAGATCCATTGACAGCTAAGAATGTTAATTCTAGAATGGTACAGAAGTGGATGGTGAATGTTGATCCCGAGGAGGATGAAAACGAAGATGGCGATGATGAAGTCTTTCCTGGAGAGGGGCTGACATGAGCGCAAATTGGCAATATAGTCAATGTTGATCATGATGAAAGGAGACCTCAAAGACTAGCTACAAGCAAAGAAGTGACAATTAGTTATCAAAGAAGGGGAAAAAGAAAAGTATCTGAGGTGGACGAGGGAGATCTAGAGGGTTCATCAGATGAAGATCATATTCTATCTACTCTGCAGACTATAGATGAGTCTTTAAGTGATGAAGATTAAGGTATGTTTTAAATTGATTTTTGAAATTTTGATCTTAAAATCACTAGTTTTACAAATTTTCATCTTTAAAGTGTTGTATGTTAAATGTTATATATAGTTTTTAATATTTAAAAATTCAATAGGTTGTAGAATATGTAGTACTGTGACATGTATAAAAAATAACATTTAATTACATATATAATTAATTAAATATTAAAATCCGATATATGAAATATCCCCGATATATCCCCCGATATATAAAAAACTGACATGAAAACCCAAACCGACGTGTCCCCGATATCCGACATCTGCAACATTGGTTTTGCTGATTTTCTAAGCTGTAAACAGGGCTGCCAAAGATCTTTAGATTAGAGATATTTGGCTTGATTCTATGCCAAGCTTGATACGGGGTGGTACTGAAGAGAGCTCTGCAGGGAGTTCTATTTAATAGGTACACAGTTGTGTTAGCTGCATTTGTCGAGTAGGTTTTAGACACCTGCTTTTGACTCAGTAAGCATCTCACCATCTTCATTATTTTCCTGTTTCGTCGTTCTGCTGCTCCATGCTTCTCAGGAGTATTCCTTACAGTAAGCTCCTTTTTAATTCCATTGTTTAAACAAAAGTTTGTGAATTCATTGCTCATGAATTCTCCTCCTCTATCGATTCTGAGAGTGAATGATAGAGTGCCTTGATTCTTTCTAGGCTTGAGCCTTAAAGTGTCTGAATTTACTGAAGGCATCAAACTTGTGATTTAAGAAATAAATCCACATCATTTTTGTGTACCCATCCACAATTAGCAAGTAGTAGTGCTTCACTGAAATAGAAGGGGTTCTAGACGGGCCCCAAATATCAACACATATTAATTTAAGAGGCTTTAGAACCCTCCTTGAGCTTTGTTGAGCAAAGAACAACTTATGCATTTTATTTTCAGCACAGTTTTGCATATGCTAGAGTCTCGAACCAGCTTAGGGAGGCCTATCACAAGATTCTTTGACTGTAGTTTACATACATCAACAAAATTTAAGTGGCCATACCCGTGGTGCCACTTTATCAAATCAAGAGTTGAGGTAGCCTTCATGTTTCTCTGATCTTGAGTCAAAATTAAGGGAAATACTTTGCTACTTGTCATTTTAACCCTTGCAATAATTTGTGAGGTACTTTTTTCAATAATGGTGTAGCATGAGTCTTCAAAGGTTAATTTATAACCTTTTGTAACAACTGGACACACTTAGCAGATTTTGGGCTAGCTCTGGAACATATTGAACATCTGTAATGTGCTTGTATTGTCCTTTTCTGGATTTTACACCAACATTGCCTTTCCCTTTTATGGCTTTGGATGTTCCATCTCCAAGAATGACTTGGGAGTTTTGATTTTCATCAAGATAAACAAATGTTTCTCTGTTACTTGTCATGTGGTTTGAGCACCCATTGTCGAGATGCCAAACATCACTAAGTCCTTCATTGTTGCCATTAAATGAGTAGAATACAAAGTCTTCATCCTCCTGAACCTCTTCTCCATAATGAGCTGCTCCTTTGGGTCTTTCCTCTACTTCATACTTATACTTGCAATTCTTGTGAAAATGAGTTGGGTATTTGCATTTCTTGCACTTGTAGGAACAATCAAAAGCCTCATGATTATTTCTTTTACATATGATGCAAAATAGATTTTTGTATCCCCTTGTCTTTCTCCTCCTCCTTACTAGACTCAGCATTCCTTTTGCTTGTATTGAACACAATTTTGCTCTGGAAGGCTTGTTCTAACGAATGAGTTTCATACCTCTTAATCCTCTCCTCATGAGCCTGAAGGGAGCCCTTGAGATCTGTCATGGTGAGGGTGTCGATGTCCTTTGCTTCTTCTATGACAGCTACAACCATTGCATACTTCTGAGTTAAGGTCTTGAGGATTTTTAGAATGATCTTTTTTTCTTTTACAGGATCACCAAAACTTTTAATTTGGTTGGCAATGGAGTTTATCCTTAAAAGATAAGAGGCTGAGGTGTCATCCTCTTTCATCTGCAAGGTGTCAAAGTCTTGCCATGAGTTTTGAAGTTTTAGGGCTATTACCTTAGCTGATCCCTGGAATTCAGTCTTCAGCGTCTCCCAAGCATCTTTAGCAGTGAGAGCACCCATGATTTTAGGAAAAATGCACCTGCCAGTCCCTTGCTGAATATACAACAGAGCTTTTGCATCGAGCTTTTGATTCTCAGCATACACTTTAGCATCAGTAGCTGCCCATTGTTCTAGTGGGTTTTCAGTTATGGGCTTGGTGTAACCTGTTTGAATCAAATCTCATAGTCCTTGTGAAATAAATAGAGTTCTCATTTGAACCAACCAATAATCAAATGTTTCCCCTTCAAAGATGGGTATACCACTGGGAGAATAGAGAAACAATTGAGTAGGGATGCTAGAGGAAGTCATAGGATGATGAAGGGGAGGAAAAAAGAGATAAGAGAAGGGAAAAAGATGAAGTGAGAACAGAACAAATATAGCACAAACACCTCCTCAAAATCTGATGTTGGATAGCAAAACACTTGCACACCCAACCTGCCTCTGATACCATGATGAAACTAGAGAAGAAACAACCATACTCATTTGAATTGTATTAAGCAATGGGAAAAAACAGCACAAAGAGTTCATGGAGAAGGGCAGAAGGGCAGAAAAGTAAAAAAAATGCTGTAGGGCCTATTTAAGCAGGAGCAGAAGGGCAGAAAAGTAAAAAAAATGCAACAATACAAAAGGACACTTAATAAAGAGGGGGAGGGGCTCAATAAGAAAAGGGGCCTGCTTCTTCTTCCTCCTGATTTTGCTGTGGAGCTCGTCCTCTACAGTACTTATCATCACGAGTAACATCAGCGCTGATGTCATGCTTTTCTTCCAATAGCTTAAGCCTCTCTGTTCAGTTGGTTGAGCAGGATCCATGGAGATATTCAAAATGCACAAATGTTTGTGCTATATCCAATTGTTTATTCAATTACCAATTTAATCCATGGAGATATTATAAATGCACCTTGGTGTAGTCTTCAGTTATTAACAAACTTTTTTTCTAAGAACTAAGCCCAATTATCATTCTACCTGTTGTGAATATCACATGATTTATAAACTTGGTGCAGTCTTCAGTTATTATAAACTTCAATTCTAGATATTTATTGATTGCAGTTGTGATCTATCACATGATTTATTCTCTTTTGAGCAGCCTTCAATAGCATTGGTTTTAGTTTCACAATAAATATCTATCACATGATTTATAAAATGGTTTCCAACTTATTATTCTATTTTGAATAGCCTTCTTCATTATTCTTAAAACTTATCTGCTCAATCTCAACAACTAGATGATCTCCATTCTGAAGAATAGCATTAGTGGAAATTTCCTTCCCCTTGGAAAACATGTTAGCATAATGAAAAACAAAGTTCATGGACTCTTCTATTTTAAGAGTCATCTTGTTGAAAAACTTATAGGTTTTGCTTGTTGATAAATATCCTAAGAATATACCTTCATCAGTTTCTTATCAAATTTAACAAGATGTATCTTTCCATTATTCAAAATGAAACAAGTGCAGTCTAAGATTATGAAATATGAGACTATAGGTACATTTCCCTCATGAAAAACAAAGTTTCCCTTCCCTTGGATGACTTCCTTTTGTTTGTTCATAATTTGTTGTTGTATTTTTACTTTCTATATTTAGCGGACTGTCACATATTATCTACTTTTGGATTCCTGTTTTAATTTCATGCAGCTTACTAGAACATTTTCTTAATTTTTGTGTTTTAAAACTTGTGTAATGACTGCAGCGGAGCCTTCATTGGGAGGGAATAGAAGGCAGAGGAAGAGGAAGGCAACTCCTGGCGAGACAATAGCAAACGCCATAAATAAAATGGCAGAAAGTATGGAGCACGCAACGGCCGCAATCACAAAAAGCAGTGAAGCTCCAATGGTAACAACTTATGCTCAAATCTATGAAGAACTTGCTCGGCTACCAGATTTGCAGGAGGTTGAATTAGTGTAAGTCATGGATCTTCTAGGCATCAGTCAACTAAAGTTTAATGCGTTAATGACTCAATCAAAGTGCATGAGGATGACGTGGCTTCACTTGAAATTCTATGACTTATGAGATGACTTTCTTTTGTTTGTTTGCAATTTGATGTTATATTTTTACTTTCTATGTTTAGCGGACTGTCACATATTATCTATTTTTGGATTCTTGTTTTAATTTCATGCAATTTACTAGAACATTTCTTGGTTGATGGATCTTTAGATCGTGTTGTTGTTATTGCACAACCCCATATTCGATGAGTGGACCCCATCAGATTTGCGAGTGAGGCAGTTTGGCCTGCACTCGCCCAAGGCCTAAACAGGGGCATTCGCGCAGCCCGAGGAGGAGTGGTTTGGCCCTTCGGCGAGTGTAATCTTCATCCAGCACTCGCCTGAGGATCTCGCGCCTTGGTGCGCATACGAGGCCAGTTCTCGCCAAGCTAGGCGAGTGGTCGCCCAGCCAGGCACTCGCCCTTAAGAGATCTTCAAGGTGGCGAATGCGTTGTGCTCCCGGCATTCGCCCCTTAAGCCGAGTGGTGCTCTCACAGATCTTTCATCCAGCAGGGTCCAGAGGCAAAATTACCTGGATGCCCTCAGAGGTCTGCATTTAGCCATTCAGAACAGCGGAGTCACGCTGTTGGAGACCAACCTGGACTGCACATAGCTGTTTGGAAGAGCGGAGGTTGGCTTTTGGCAGACCATTTTCGGAAAACTATAAATAGGCCCAAGGGGGTACCTCAGAAAGCATGCTTACATATGCCCAGGTCTTCTTGCGCTTTCTGAGATACCCTTAGCTCGACATTTGGCTAGGGAGAGGAAACGCTCTAAGATCTTTCGGGTGTGTGGTGGGACCTCCATGTCGAACCCTTGGGTCTATTCCTTATTCTTTTCCCTTAGTTGTTTGGCTCGCGAGAGAGAAGTGTACGATCACCCCTTCCCCAAGGGTGAACTTCACAGAGACCGAGTTTTCGGTTTCAACATTATGGTGTGGTGAGCGTGGAGCGTGGTCAGCACAGAAAATCTTCAGCAGGCAGAATGACTGGACGAGAAGGGCAAGGTTCGAACAGGGCCGACTCGCCACCCCCTCCCCCTCTCGCCACGGTGGGGATGTTCGAGGAGTTCAGGTAGGAGGTGCTCGGCCTCGTCAGGTTCGCACTCGGCGCGCGTGTCAAGTGCTCTACACCAGCAGCTCCAGTAATCGCCGCCCCGGCCCTGGGCGAGGACGCACCTGGCAGGCGAGCCGGGAAGGAGGTGGCAGACGGAGGAGGGGAGCGAGATCTCCTCGGGCGAGTGTTGTTCCCCGGTTCGGCGAGTGGCGGCCGATTCGGCGAGATGGGGGTGCGAGACCCTCCGACTCGCCCAGCAGGGAGAGGCATCCCCTTCAGCGAGTTATTTTCTTCTGCCCCAGTTCCGGAGGGGTTTCGGGAGCCGGAGATGTCCTAATATACCGGGAAGGACGACCCGGTCCAGCGTGTACAGCCCGTATTCGTCGAGGATGGGTCTTACCACAGCCAAGTCAGCATAAGTTAAGGTCAACAAGTCAAGACAGAGATCAGGAGTCAGCGCGTCAAGCAGCAGAAGGCCTGGCGAGTATGGCGAGCTCCCCTCGCATACTCGCCAGGTAAGCGACTAGGCGAGATACTCGCCCAGCCCGTGCGAGATCCTTTAGGAAGTCGCCTAGTCGCCGGGGGATAGGGTTTAATATGACCCCCCCCCCTCCTTGGATTTGCTTATAAATAGGATCCCAGGGGTACGAGGAGGGGACTGGAGATCTTCTGCAAGATACTCGCGAGTTAACCTCTTCTGATACTAGCCGAATCTTTGGATTCCTTTTTCTTAAAAGATCAGGTCGCGACCTTGCGACTAAGTCATCAGCTAGTCTCCCTCGTACCTAGTTCGGCCATTCTTGGTTGGGAAGGGGTTACTCCTTTCGAGCATCCGGGTACGTGGTGGGTCCTTCCTGCCGCAGCATCTGGGGTCCTGTTTCCTACAATTCTTCATCCTAGTCATCTTAGTCGTCCGATCTTACCTCTGAACCGGTAACATTAGACGGCCTTGATCCGAATTCTGAAGTTGGGATTTTCCTAGCTTCAACATTTGGTGCGGTGAGCGTGGATCGCAGCCAAGGAGGAAAGTTTGGCGGTTTAGTGAGATGGCCAACGATGGCGAGCATGGAGAGTTGGTGACAGCTCGGCGGGAGTTGGCGATCTCGCGCGAGGTGGCGAGTTTGTGACGGTTGCTGCGTTCGAGGAGTTCGCAAAGAAGATCGAGAAGACCATCCTCGCCGGGTTTTCCCATCGCCCCGACGTCACGAAGACCTCCCCCCGTCGCGTGACACCGCTGGATGAGGAAGCGTCGCCGAGGCGAGCTGGAAAGGAGCCCGCTTGGCTAAGAGAGGAGCGACCGATGCAGTCGCGGCACCATCCGGCGGACAGCCAAGGATTCCGCTTTCGGGATCCAATGTCGCCGGCGAGATACCGTGATACTCGCCAGTGGAGAGAGTATGATGTGCCCAGCGAGGATGAAACTCGCCACCGCTAGGGAGGGAGGAGCCCCTTCTGTGACGAGATCCTTGCCGCCCCCGTCCCCGAAGGCTTCAGAGAGCCCGTTCTCACCTACTACTCCGGCAGAGATGACCCGGTCAGTCATCTTCAGTGGTTTGAAGACGTCGTCTCCATCCACAACATGTCCGACGCGTTCAAGTGCCGGTTCTTCTCCATCACCCTCAAGGGGAATGCAAGAGACTGGTTTCACCAACTGCCGGCAGGGTCGGTCTACTGTTTCTCTGACCTCCATCGGGGGCTCATGGCGAGGTTCGCGACATCAAAGAAGAGGAAGAAGGAGGCCACGACCCTCTTCAAAATTACTCAAGGGCAGCACGAGAGTTTGGGCCGCTACATCGACCGCTTCCAGGAAGAGATCTTGGAGGTAGAGGAGGTAGACAACTTCACCCTGATGGTGGCCCTGAAGTTTGGTCTGAAGCAAGGCCTCTTTAGCATGGAGATAGGGTCGAAGCCCCCGAGATACTTCGAGGAGATGATGGAGAGGGCTAATACTTTCGTCCAAGAAGAGGAGAAGAACAAGGAATTCCTGGCGTGGCTGGATGGAGACGAACCGCGAGAGAGGAGAAGAGTGAGACCTTCGGAAGCGAAGGCTAGGAGGTCTCCGGAGAGGCATGGCGAAAGGAGGAAGGAGGAGCCGAAAAGAAGATAGAAGAGCCCAGGAGGGTGGAAGAGAGGAGGCAGGAGAGGCCTCGGAGGCGGGAAAAGAGGAGGCCCGCAGAGGCTCCGACAAGAAGAGGAGAAGAGAGGCGATTCCAATACCCTGAGAATCGCCCCCAGTGGAGGCCACCAACGAGACCGCGGTTCCAGCATGAGAGAAGGGATGACAACCAGCGCGAGGAAGGCCGAGGAGGAGGAGGAAGGAGGGAGGCGATGGCTATAGCTCGTCAAGGCAACAAGCGTCGCAGGTTGGAGCAGCGGGCAAGGCGTCAGGAGGCGGAGATCCCCCTCTACTGCGACATCCATCGAGTAGAGGGGCATGAGACATTAGCTTGTCCGGAGTTCTGGGAAGCAAGGAGGAGGTTGGAAGCAGGGGTTGCAGAAAGGGAGCAGCCAAGACAGGAGGCCCCGGTGGGGCAGGTAGCATTCCAAGCTCCGGCAAGGAGGAGGAATGCGGATCGTACCGACCTGGGAGGTCGCGGAGAGGTGATCCATGGCCCAGGAGGTGGGCATGTCGGGGTGATCAACGGAGGAGCTGGGCTCGGAGCTTCCCACAAGGGGAGTCTCCATCAAATCTACAAGAAGAGCGTCGCTTCGACGTCGCAAAATCCGCCACCACTAGAAGAGATCATCTTCTCAGAGGAGGACATGCTGGGAAATGAGAACCCTTTCCATGACGCCCTAGTTATTCAAGCTGTCATCGAAGACTTCACCGTCGACCGAATCCTCGCAGATAACGGGAGCTCGGTGAACGTCATCTTCAAGAGAACTTTTGTAGGGCTTCAGGTGGAAGCGTAGAGGGTCCAGGCTGCAGACGGACCTCTCTTTAGCTTCTCAGGCGAGAAGAAAGAGGTGGAAGGGGCAGTGGAGCTTCTGGTTACTCTCGGCGGGACTTCGATCCGATGGCGCTTTGTCATCGTGGATGCGCCGAGCGGATACAACGCCATCTTCGGGCGGCCCCTTATCAACTATTTCAAGGTCATTCCGTCGTCATATCACCAGTGCCTGAAATACTGCCAAGGGGATGTCCAGATCAGGATCAAGGGAGATCCCAAGGCCTCCAGGGAGTGCTACCTAAATGTTGTTAGTACCATCAGCTGGATGGGGGACGCAGAAAGGTTGGAGGAGCTGCTAGAAAGAGAGAAGGGGTTGTGTGCTGCTGAAGAGGTGGAAGAGGTGGAAGTGATCTCTCGAGGAGGAGAGTCTGGTCTGTTGAAGGTTGGAGGGTCCCTGCCGCTGGAGGGAAAGATAAAGATGGTCGCTTGCCTGCAGGACAACGTCGACATCTTCGCTTGGAGCGCCGCCGAGATGCCCGGGGTTGACGCCGATGTTGTCTGCCATCGCCTCAACCTGGATCCCGCGGTGGCTCCTGTTCGTCAAAAGCAGAGGAAGAGCGCTGTCGTACTAGCTGGACCGATCAAGGAAGAGGTGGAGAAGCTGGTACGAGCGGGTTTTGTTTCGGAGATCCAGTATCCGGGCTAGGTCTCCAATGTTGTAATGGTGAAAAAGCCCGGAGGAGGCTGGCGTCTATGTATTGACTTTTCCATGTTGAATAAAGCTTGTCCGAAGGATTGCTACCCTTTGCCTCAAATCGACGCGTTGGTTGATTCCGCCGTCGGGTTCCCTGTGATGAGTTTTCTTGATGCTTTAGGGTACCACCAGATCCGGATGCATTCCCCCGACTGTCGCGACGTCTCCTTCATAACCAACGATGGCTGCTATAGCTACAAGATGATGCCCTTCGGGCTCAAGAATGCGGGCGCAACTTACCAGAGAATAATGGATCATATCTTCAAGGAGAAGAAGGGGCGGAACTTGGAAGTCTATGTGGACGATCTTCTTATCAAGAGCAAAAGCGTCACAGAGCACATAGCGGATCTAGTGGAGACCTTCGCCACCCTGAGGAAGTACAAGATGCGACTCAACCCGTCCAAGTGCGTCTTCGGTGCAGGAAGAGGAAAGTTCTTAGGTCACCTCCTCACTCCCAGGGGGGTGGAACCTAATCCGGACAAGGTCAAGGCCATTCTGGAAATGGCGTCCCCAAGAGATCCCAAGGAGGTCCAAAGGCTGACGGGGAAGCTGGCGGGCCTTAGCCGGTTCTTGTCCAAGGCAGGAGAGAAGTGCTCTCTATTCTTCAAGACTCTTCGGGGAAATCAGAAGTTTGAGCGGACCTCGGAGTGCGAGGAGGCCTTCAGGAATCTCAAACAACAGCTAACACAGGCTCCTCTCCTCCAAGGCCCGCAGGAAGATGAGGACCTCCTACTCTATCTGGGAGTAGGAGCGGAGGCGGTTAGCTCGGTGTTGGTCCGAGAAGAAGGCAAGAAGCAACTCCCCATCTACTATATGAGTAGAGTGCTGCGGCAAGCGGAAGCCAGGTATCTTATCTTGAAGAAGTTGGTATTTGCTCTGGTGGTTTCGGATCGGAAGCTCCGTCCCTATTTTCAGGCTCATTCCATCAAGGTCGTCTCCGATCACCCTCTGCGTAGTATCCTGGATGGGGTGGAGCATTCTGGCAGATTGGCGAAGTGGGCAGTGGAGCTTAGCGAGTTCAACATTTCTTACGCTCTGAGGGTAGCGATCAAGGCGCAGGCGGTAGCAGATTTCTTAGCTGACTTCTCGGCCGAGGTGGGAGGAGACGAAGGTTCTTCTAACCCCGTCTCTTGGAAAATGTTCGTGGACGGGGCTTCGGGCAGACATTCCGTGGGAGCCGGGGTCGTGCTAGTAAGCCCCCAGGGAACCCGGATCGAGCAGGCAGTTGAGATCCTCTTCCCCGTTACAAATAATCAGGCGGAGTATGAAGCTATGGTGGCTGGCTTGCGTCTCGCCAAGGAGTTGGCAATTCAGGATATCAGGGCCTTCACCGACTCGATGGTAGTCGCATCCAGATAAGAGGCGAGTTTGAAGTAAACGACCCAATCCTGCAAAGGTACTTAGCAAAAGTGAAGGGCCTAATCGGCGGGTTTCAATCTTTCTTCGTCGAACACGTGCCTCGAGAAAAGAATTCAGAAACCGACTATCTCGCCAAATACGGTCCCCGGGCTGGGGGTACCGTGACCGAACTTTTTCGACCGTGCATCGAAGAAGGGGAGATGATGGAGATCGAGCAGAGAGCTTCTTGGAAGAATCCATTCATCACATTCTTAGCGAGAGGACAACTGCCTGCCGGCGATGGGGATCAGAGAAAGTTTCGCTACAAAGCTGCTTAGTACTTACTGCAGGAAGGAGAGCTCTACCGCAAGACTATCTCAGGCCCCTTGGCTTGTCAGAGATCGAAATCCCTCGCTTCCTCGAGGAGGTACATTCGGGAGAGTGTGGCAGTCACTCAGGGACCCGCACTCTGGAACAGAGAATTCTAAGGCATGGATACTTTTGGCCCACCATCCGAAGGGATGCAAAGGCCTTCTCCAAGAATGTTCGCAATGTCATCTCTTCGCGCCTCTTCAGCTACAACCAGACAGCACCTCCGCTCAATCACTACTCCATAGCCCTTTGCTATATGGGGAATAGACTTGATCGGTCATTTCCCTCAGGCCAGCGGGCAGAGGAAGTTCATCCTGGTGATGATCGATTACTTCTCCAAATGGATCGAGGCAAAAGCTCTGGCCAAGACAACTTCTCAGGTTGTGAAGAATTTCATCTGGGGGGAGATTGCATGCAGGTTCGGGATTCCTCTCGCCATCGTCACCGACAATGGTCCACAATTCGCCAGCTTGGAATTGGGGGATTTCTGCAAACAGCTAGGGACGGACCTTCGATTCGCCCCTGTGAATCATCCCCGCAGCAACAGACAAGTAGAAGCCGCCAACAATTTGATTATCAACTTCCTGAAGAAGAAAGTCACCAACTTAAAAGGCAATTGGGCAGAGCAGCTCCCCTCGGTCCTTTGGGCTCTGAGGATAACTCCAAACTCGGCAACGGGGGAAACTCCCTTCAAGTTATCCCACGGGTCTGAGGCACTCATCCCAGTGGAGTTCGAGGTTCGGAGCCCGAGGGTCATAGCCGCAGGAGATGGCAGTGAAGAGTGGCGCTTAGAGAATGAAGAGGCTCAAGGACTTTCACTGGATTACATTGAAGAACTTCGCGACTTGGCCTCCACCCGCCAAGAGGAGATCAAAAGACGCATGGCGAAGCACTTCGACAAAAACGTTCGCCTCAAGAATTTCCGGGCAAAAGATCTTGTCATGAAGAAGGTAGATGCCGCAGGGAGGGGAGCAACTGTTGGCAAGCTATATCCGAACTGGGAAGGTCCCTTCATCGTTCAAGAAGCCCTAGCCACTGGAGGCTACTATCTGCAAGACCAAGTAGGAGAGCAGCTGGGAGGTACCTGAAGCGGGGATGACCTGAAAAAGTTCTATCCCTAGCGGTAACATATGTTCTTCTTTGTAATCATGTTAATGTGAATATAATAAATTGCGGCAAGCTTGTTTCTCTCTGTGTGCTAATCTATCTCAAGACTTCTGAAGGTTTCAAGGACCAACCCTGCGATCGACTCCGGAAACCAGCGGTCGACCTGTTCCTCCTAAATAACCCAATGTGGACGACAGGACGATGCCTCGGGACTTAAAGCGCTCTTGTAAGACCGAGCCTCTGCATTGACAGTCGAGATCAGCTCTCCCCTTGCATGTCGGCCTATGTCTCCCCGATTGCATCTCTCCTCTGACTGGAGGAATTATCAGGAATAGGCCTAGACGCTAACCTCCTGGACTCGATAAAGGGCCGATCTCACCAAGCAGTGGCTAATCTAAGCATCTCAGTTATTGTCTAAAGCAGGATAACCTGCCGAAAAAGAGGCAAGCACAAACCCAAGGGAAGATGTTGGCCTCGAGTGCGTCCTGAAGGACCCTCGGAGGAACATTACCCTTCGCTCGTGCACTAACGCTTGTAACCAGATGGCATGGCCGAAAGCGATCTCCACCATTGGATCGGGATACGAGCCTTCGACCCGTTCCTCCTAAATAGCCCAGGGCGGATGATAGGACAATGCCTCGGGACTTAAGCACTCTTGTAAGACCGAGCCTCTGCATTGATGGTCGAGATCAGCTCCCCCCTTGCATGTCGGCCTAGGTCCCCCCGATTGCATCTCTCCTCCGTCTGGAGGAATTATTAGGGACAGGTCTGGACGCCAACTTCCTGATTTGACGGGTTCGAAATCGTCTCTTTTAAAAGATATCTTTCATATCAGCTAGCATCGGTGCAGCTAACCCATCTGTCGCCTCTCGAGTAACAGGACGAAATAACCTCAGCACTGATAAAAGTCCTCGAGTGGTAGTGTTATCATAAGTCCGAGTCCCTGCACGAGCTCCTCTCCTGCATACCGGCCAACGACCTCCTCGAGTGAAACCAAGTTCCTCGTTGGAGCGATGTCGTAGTCCGTGAACTCTGTACGAGCTCCTCTCCTGTAGGCTGACTACTTGCCTCCCCGAGTCGACCTACACCACTCTAGTTGAGCAAGGCTCCTAAGAGCTGTCGACTCCAACAATTATAGAAGTCCTCGAGTGGTAGTGTTATCATAAGTCTGAGTCCCTGCACGAGTTCCTCTCCTGCATACCGGCCAACGACCTCCTCGAGTGAAACCAAGTTCCTCGTTGGAGCGATATCATAGTCCGTGAACTCTGTACGAGCTCCTCTCCTGCAGACCGACTACTTGTCTCCCCGAGTCGACTGTTTCCCACCCCCAGTTGAGCTTGGCTCCTGCTGAGTGTCGACTGTTTCCCACCCCCAGTTGAGTTTGGCTCATGCTGGGTGTCGACTGTTTCCCACCCCCAGTTGAGCTTGGCTCCTGCTGGATGTCGACTGTTTCCCACCCCCAGTTGAGCTTGGCTCCTGCTGGGTGTCGACTGTTTCCCACCCCCAGTTGAGTTTGGCTCCTGCTGGGTGTCGACTGTTTCTCACCCCAAGTTGAGTTTGGCTCCTGCTGGGTGTCGACTGTTTCCCACCCCCAGTTGAGCTTGGCTCCTGCTGGGTGTCGACTGTTTCCCACCCCCAGTTGAGCTTGGCTCCTGCTGGGTGTCGACTGTTTCCTACCCCTAGTTGAGCTTGGCTCCTGCTGGGTGTCGACTGTTTCCCACCCCCAGTTGAGCTTGGCTCCTGCTGAGTGTCGACTGTTTCCCACCCCCAGTTGAGCTTGGCTCCTGCTGGGTGTCGACTATTTCCCACCCCCAGTTGAGCTTGGCTCCTGCCGGGTGTCGACTGCTTCCCACCCCCACCGGAACTTAACCCATGAGGGATGTCGGTTCCGACCTCCCAGCCATCCGGGATTTAGCTCCAGCAAGATAGAGGATTTTACAAATGCGAGTACGCCTTGGGCGAGTAGGCGAGTATGACTTGGGCAAGTAGGCGAGTATGCCCCGGCGAGTATGCGAACTGGTATTCACGTGGGTATGCTTATGCGAGTTGGTGGAGCGAGTACGCGTCACAAGCACTCATCCTCCCCGCGCCTATGAGCCTAGCGAGCAATATCAACCAACATGCGAGAAGAAGACAGAAGGAAATAACTTGTATAATATATCAAAAAAATTTACAAGTTACAAAAATATCAATCTATTACATCCAAACATGACAAAGATCGGCGAGCAACTAGGACTCGTCGTCGCCAGTATCCGGCCGATATTCGTCATCTCCGATGTCTGCATCCTCTTCATCCTCGCCACCCTCTTCACTTCCTCCCCCGTCGCCGCTGTCACCGCTGTCGCTGCCGCTGGAACTGCTAGAGCCTGACGATGAGGAAGGGACGCGATCGGGCGAGATAGTCCCCTCGGTGAGTAGTTCGGGGATGAGCTCGTTGACGGTGATCTGCTTCTCCCCTTCGACGAGATACCCGTTGATCCTCAGCCGCGCGAGCATGATGTTCCCCGCCGCCCGCGCTATCTCACGGCGGACGGACGACCTCTCTTCCCAAAGAGCGCGGGACCGCTTGACGGCCCAATGCGGATCATCCTCCGACAACGGCGTCTCCGGTAAGAGAGCAGGGGAGCTCGCGCGTCCCTCAGCGGCGACCACCCGAGTCTCCATCTCGGCAGCTCGAACCTGGGCCGCCTCCAGCTCCGCTTGCAAAGTGGCGAGTGTTACGTGCCTCTTTCAGTGGTTGCCGGAAGGGGGCAGCGGGTGAAGGATACAAAGGGGGTTAACCCTTGGAAGTGGTGGAGGGGATGAGAGAGTGGGCCGAAACCCTAGAAGGGAGATGAGGAAGGAGAAGAGCTTGGGATGAGAAAGCAACTTAATATTTCTTCTTGCATATCGAATACATGACCCCAAGGGCCCTATAAATATAGGAGCCGATGACATAACTGTAAATAACATGAACTTTAAACAAATATTAAAATACTTAGACGCTACGACTAATATGACTCAAGCCAACACGACTCGATACAACATGACTCGACTCAACATAATAATAATAATAATAATACAAGATACGTGGATGGAGGATCCGTAACACCCCATCCGTCCTTGACATCGAGCTTGTCCCCAAGCTCGAACTCCAGCTGGATGGCGGATCATCTGGCAGCTTGATCTCGCGCCAGAATAGCGCCTGCTGGTCTCTAGCGGTAGCGGCGGTGTAGGGGAGTAGCGGCGGCGCCGTCGGAAAGACGTGCGGCGGAGGTAATGGCTTTCGCATTGTCGGTGGAGCAGTGGTGAGCAGCAGCAAGACGGCGGAAGGAGGAGCGGAGACCGTCAGCAGAAACGGATCCGTCAGGGCCAACGGAGCACGGGGCTGCAGGAGAGGCGGTGGAGTGGCCGGTGGGAGTGGCAAGGCGGGGGCCGGCGGTAACGTGGCCGGTGGTAGTGGCTTGGCGGGGGTCGGCGGTGGAGTGGCCAGTGGGAGTGGCAAGGCGATGGTCGGCGGTAGAGTTGCCGGTGGTAGTGGCTTGGCGGGGGTGGCGAGAAGCTCAATGCGGTCGGCGGCGCTAAGCGACATTGTAGAAAAGTGGGATGATTAATTAATAAAAAAAGTAGGGAATTGAAAAAATGAGATGGGGCGGGTGAGAGATGGGATAATGGGAATAGGGAATTAAAATAACAAAAAAAAATGATGCTAGGGACGGTCGGCTACAGGAAAAAAAGAGATAGAGGGAGATGGACTTTTAAATAAATAAAAAAAATGGATGGGGAAAAGACAAGTGATGGGGTTGGAAGGGAAGAAAGTAAACCAAAAAAAATAAAGCCGCTGCTGGTGTGTGGGGGAGAGGCGCCCGGCAGGAAAATATTAATAAAATTTAAAGTTGTTGTTGTTTGGGAAGAAGCGTCGGGGAGAAAAATGATAATAAAGTTAAAGTAGGCGACTGATGGGGCTCGAGGACAGCTTGTAGAGGCGGAAATCGGGACGAGAAAACTCGATGGCGTGTGGCTCGATGACGGCAGAGGGCGCAGGTGCCGGGGCGGCTCGAGGAGGACGGAGCAGAGCAGCGGTAGGGTTGTTCGTCGAGTCAAGCTGATGCACGACAATGAAGAGGCGCAGCTTCACGATGCAGGAGCGCAGTGCGACGATGCCCGATGATGTCGGAGACGATGCTGCTGGACAGCGCTGGCCGGCGGCGGGTTTGCAGAGGCCGACGGAGGTGGCGCAGGGCTCGGGCAGTGAAGGATTGGTGCCGATTTCGACGGGACTGCAGAGGGAGTCGATCGGATGCAATGTTGCGGAAGAGGTGGCTGGACGTGCTGTGCGCGAGTGGTGGTGCTGCAGGAGCTGTGGTGGCCAGTAGAGGAGGTTTTCGAGGTAGATGGAATGGAATCGCGGGAGAGGAGGAAAACCTGGCTCTGATACCAAGTTTGTTACGTGCCTCTTTCAGTGGTTGCCGGAAGGGGGCAGCGGGTGAAGGATACAAAGGGGGTTAACCCTTGGAAGTGGTGGAGGGGATGAGAGAGTGGGCCAAAACCCTAGAAGGGAGATGAGGAAGGAGAAGAGCTTGGGATGAGAAAGCAACTTAATATTTCTTCTTGCATATCGAATACATGACCCCAAGGGCCCTATAAATATAGGAGCCGATGGCATAACTGTAAATAACATGAACTTTAAACAAATATTAAAATACTTAGACGCTACGACTAATATGACTCAAGGCAACACGACTCGATACAACATGACTCGACTCAACATAATAATAATAATAATAATAATAATACAAGATACGTGGATGGAGGATCCGTAACAGCGAGCTTCTCCTCGCACGCAGACAGCTTCTTCGCAGCCTCGATCTCGGCGGTCTGCGAGGTAACAACCGTCAGCAAAGTAATCCTAAGTTGAAAAGCATCAATGTCGCATACGGGAAGCGACTTACCTCGTAATCCTTCCAACGGACTGATTGCATGCCGAGATCTATGGCCTTCTTCGAAACGACCTTCAAGGCCTCTGTTGTCTCCAACAGCTTCCTAGCCGTGTAATGCCCTAGCTCGGCAGATCGCGCGAGCGAGCATGCGGATTGTTGGACGAGCTCCGTCGGGCCGAGCTCCAGCATAGATTCGGCATCTACTCGCTCATACAAAGCGTGGAGGACGGCGAAGGCCTCCCCCTTGTCCTCCCAATCCGCCGACCAGGACGGGAGGTTGGTGCTCAGCGACACCAAATGTTCGTCTGCCGACTAGGTCACCAGCGGGCGACCATAAGCATCCACCACCCCTCGCCCAAGGTTATAATTTGGGTGGAAGCGAGGTGCCCGAGATTCCGGCAGCGACTCCCGGTCATCAGAATGAGGCGACGGCACTTTCGCCCTCTTACTCGCAGGCCCCGGCGACTTGACCTTCGCCTTCCCCTTGGCGAGTTTCTTCTTCTCCCCAACGTCAAGCGGGGGGTGGGCTTCAGTAAGAGAGGTGGCGATTTCCTTCGCCGGCGGAAGCGGCTTCTCTGGAAGCTCGTTGGCCACTGCAAAGATCACGCGACATGATTAGTGTGAGCTTCAATAAATAGGTACGAGCAGGCGAGCATACACAATTCTCGCTCAAGTCTTACCCCCGTTGGGATGGATGGCTTCGAGCGTGTTGACATTAAGCTGCCAGTAGATGACGTCAAACCGGCAACCTCAGAAGGATTTGAACAATTGCTCGCGAACACCTTCCAAGATCGGCGGGAGGAAGGCGACATCGGCAGGTTGGTGCGGCCTTCCCAGAAGTCCCCCGAAGTCGTCGTGGACGACAATCAGCTGCTCGCTCCAACGGTGGACTTTATTTGCGGTCCCCACAAGAGTGCAGACATAGCTGTTGAAGTAGACGACCCCCTCCAAAGTCACGGTGAAGGCGAATATCCTGCGGAACACGGAAAGGTCGAAGGCGATCCTCTCCTCCCGAAGGTAGCAAAGGAACCCCATGATGATCGCCACTCCATTAGGGTTGATTTGCGCGGGGACGATCCAAAAGTACCAAAGGATCTCGCAGTATTCGGGCCAAAAGGGAAGTCGCAAGCCGGCGTCAAAATGGCGGAGCGACAACACCATCGCGCCCTCAACATAAGTGTTGAGTCGCTCGCCGCGAGTAGAGAGCCTCGCCGAGTATCCCTCTGACAGGAGGCGCTCCATGAATGTCTCCAAGTATTGTTCTGAGGTTATCGATTTCTTGAAGGCCGCATCGGCGAAATTGACGGCATGAGCTTGTCGGCGAGCATTGGCATCATCCCCAACCATCTTGGCGAGCTAGCTAAGAGAAGAGAGGAGCGAAGGGAAGAAGAAGGTAAGAAGAAGCGAGAAGAGGGGTTACTCGCGAGGTGTGTTGAGAAAATCGCAGCAGCGTACTTATGTCCCACCTACCCCTTCTATTTATAGGCAAAGGGAAAGGGGGGTATGTCTGTCCCGGCGAGTATCAGTCAAAGTCGCTATTAAAGCAAGAAAACACACCCGACATCAACCCTATCTCACACGACAAAGCAAAGGATGACGCGATATCCGCCAGAACCTGCATAGTAAACTCGGCATACCGCAGAATAAACCACAAACAAAAAGACGAAGAAATCAGCGACAAGATGAAAGTTCGATTATTACAAAGATAACTGTTTATTACAAATAGTCGCCTACGGCGAGTTCAGAACAAAAGAAAAAAAATGATCCTAGGTTTTAGGTGGTCGCTCTGGAGGATGAGGATGTCGCCCGACCCAACTCATCTCGCGCGCCCGTCGGTAATGCTCCGTCGTCAGCGTTGTAGCATCGTCGCCAAGCTGCAGTTGCTCCTCCATCCTCGTCAGCCGCCCCACGGAGCCCATACTCGCCCGGATGCCGACCAACTCATCGAGGACAAGCTGCAGGCTTAGTTATTAAAGGCGCAAGGCGCGCCAAGGCGCAAAGGGATCTTGGAGCCTAGGCGCAAGGCTCAAGGCGCAGGCGCGCGCCTGATGAAGGCAAGGCGCAACCACATACATTTTAAATAATCAACATCAAACATCATTTTATTTTCTCGATTAAATTCTGCATCTAGTCTACTAATTAATTATTCATTACTATCATTTATATCTCTTAAAAAATAGAATCAATGTGATCACTTGCATCATATCTAAATCTCAACACACAATTATCTTTTACAAACATTAAATCAATAAAAAATTATTGAGTTCTTACATTATTTTTTTCTTAATTTTTGAAGAGAAAAATTTACAACAAAAATCTCACTCAAACACATCTTTTATATTCTAAAGGCGCAAATAAGACGCAAATAAGGCGCACAGAGGTGCAAACCTCTGAGCCTGGTGAGCCTGGAGCCTTAGGCGCGCCTGAGGCGCGCCTTTAATAACACGGGCTGCAGGCGGTGGTTGTTTAGCGCCAGCTGGCGGTCATTCTCCTTCACCATGTGGAAGTAAGCCTCGTAGCCCTCCAGAGTTGTTTGGAGCTCTTCCATCTTCGCTACTCGCACCTCCAGAGCTGAGATCCGGCGATGAGGCTCGCAAATAGCGAGTTGATCGAACTTGCTCTCCAGCTCCATGTAGGCGCGAGCTGCAGCATGACGATACTCGCTCCCGGACAACCCGATGGCGTCGATGAAGGCTGCCCCGGGATTCGTCGGGCGATCTGACAAGGCAGGTAGAAAAGT
This sequence comes from Platanthera zijinensis, assembly GCA_039513925.1. NCBI lineage: Eukaryota > Viridiplantae > Streptophyta > Magnoliopsida > Asparagales > Orchidaceae > Platanthera > Platanthera zijinensis. The sequence continues at coordinate 41,264,083 of CM077096.1, forward strand.
CGCCAGGTCAGAGCTTAGTGCCGGAATGATCAAAGAAAGAAATAGCGACAAACCTCACCACGATGAGGAGACCGAGATCGACGAGGAGACCGAGATCGACGAGGAGAAGGGACGCGACCTGGGACATCTCGCCGATCAGGAGATGAACCACCTGCATGATCGGCTGGTCTACCCCGCCCGCGACCTCCATGATCGGGCCCCCGCCTCGCGGTGGGAAGTAGCTCGGTTGCGGCTTGTCCTACTTCCGAGCCAGAGTCTTCGACGTAGGCGGTGGAGGCTGCGACGAACTCGCTGGCTGGTGCGAGGTCTTCAACGGAGGAGGCGGAGGAGGTCGATGCAAGACAGCTTGTTGCTGAGCGGTCAAAGATGGCGGCGGTGGTAGGGAGATACTCGCCGCCTGGAGAGAGGGCGCATTAGGAGGCGGCGGCGGCAGCCGAGAACTCGCAGATGGCAGTACTGAATCCCGCGCGGGAGTGGGAGCGGCCTTGTTCATCGGGAGATCCTTGCTCCCTGGAAGATCCTTGCTCGTCGGGAGGTCCTTCACAGTCGGTTCCTTGCTCGCCGGGAGGTTTCCCTTCACCAAAGGAGTCTCCGCCACTTTCTTAGCGCCGAGACTAATCCGGACCGTTTGCGCGGTCCGGGTCGGCTTATCGGCTGCCAGGGCGAGCAGCGGCGTAGAGTTCAGGGGAGCGACATCCAGAGGCGCATCCGCGGCGTCCGGAAGGGAGTCTGCGAATAAAGGAAACATATCAGCGAAAAGCGAACGGCGACCAACTATTTTGGAAGAATAGCTTGGCAAAATGGCGACCTGGCAAAGAGATGACGTCAATCTGCGGCGGCACCGACGATTTGGTGATTTCTGAGGAAGGGGCTTTGAGCGGGCTAGGAAGATTGGGGTCTGGAGCGACTATGTTGGGGATGTCGTCTAAACCAAGAGAGCTGAGGAGCTTCAGAGTATTGACGGAGCGGGCGGAGTTGCTAGTCGAAGCCGTGACCTGTTCCGAAGGCGGAAGAGGGTCAACCACCTATGAGGCGGATATCTTCTTCGACTTCTTTGTTTTATTCTTTTTTCGGGGGGGGCAATTCGGCGGCGACATCGTCTTCCCACGGCCGTTTGGACTTAGCAACGCCGAGGAAGCCGGACAGGGCGGCGAGGCTGTCTTGAAGGAGTTTCTCGTTTGCGTCCGACATTATGCGCGAGCTCTGGAGATCCATCTCAAAAACTAGCCCCCTTATTTATAGAGAGTCAGGCAGTCGTCAGGGGCGAGCAACTCAGATATTCGGCATAGAAGCTCGCTGAATGAGTGTTGGATGTTTCTTTCCAAGCTCCTACGTCGCTCAAAAAGAGCGGGGATTGTGTACAACCCGTATTCGTCGAGGATGAGTCCTATCACAGCCAAGTCAGCAGAAGTTAAGGTCAACAAGTCAAGACAGAGATCAGGAGTCAGCGCGTCAAACAGCAGAAGGCCTAGTGAGTATGGCGAGCTCCCCTCGCATACTCGCCAGGTAGGCGACTAGGCGAGATACTCGCCCAGCCCGTGCGAGTTCCTCTAGGAAGTCGCCGGGGGGTGGGGTATAAATATGACCCCCCCCCCCCCTCCTTGGATTTGCCTATAAATAGGACCCCAATGGTACGAGGAGGGGACCGGAGATCTTCTGCAGGATACTCGCGAGTTCATCTTTTCCGATACTATCCGAGTCTTTGGATTCCATTTCCTTAGAAGATCAGGTCGCGACCTTGCGACTAAGTCATCAGCTAGTCTCCCTCATACCTAGTTCGGTCATTCTTGGTTGAGAAGGGGTTGCTCCTTTCGAGCATCCGGGTACGTGGTGGGTCCTTCTTGCCGCAGCATTTGGGATCCTGTTTCCTACAGTTCTTCATCCTAGTCATCTTAGCCGTCCGATCTTACCTCTAAACCGGTAACCTTAGACGGCCTTGATCCGAATTCTGAGGTTGGAATTTTCCTGGCTTCAACACAACACATCCAGTGGTTCGAGGATGTGGTCTCGATAAGGCAAATGTCTGACACCTTCAAGTGCAGACTCTTCGCCATCACCCTCAAGGAGAAGGCGAGAGAGTGGTTCCACCAGCTACTGGCCAACTCCATCTACTGCTTCGAGGACCTGCGTCGAGGGTTCATGTTGAGGTTTACCACCTCAAAGAAGAGGAAGAAAGAATCTGAATCCCTGTTCCACATCAAGCAGGGGGTGAACGAGACCTTGGGAAGTTACGTTGACCGATTCCAAGAAGTCACCCAGGTCCAGGAGATGTCAGGGCACACCCTGATGATGGCCTTCACTCTGGGGCTACAACAGGGCTTCTTCAGGATGGAGCTGAAGAGGGTTCCTCCCCTCTCCTACGAGGAGTTAATGGAGAGAGCGGCAAGGGAAGTCAAGGGGGAGACGTCAAACACCGAGTTCACGAAGAAACTGGTCAGGTGGGCCACGAAGGAGGAGAAAGGGCCAGGAGGTGGCCGAGGTCAAGAGGTGAGGAGAGCTGAAACCCGGCAGTGGGAACAGCAGCAGCAGGTGCAGCAGCAACAGCCCAGGTGAGGGCGCTAGGAGCCGAACCATCGGCTCGGTTGGAGGCCGAAATGGCAAGATCAGGGGGCGCAGAGAGGTTTCCACAGAGAAGACAACCGACAGGGAGGCCAGGGCCACTTCCACCCTCCATGCTGGAGGCATGGGCAGAGACCCCCCTCCCCGATCAGCATCAGGCTATGACGATAGCCATGCAAAGGAGGAGAGGTCAGCAGAGGAGGAGGGAAGTCAGGGTGGAGTTACCCTATTGTGACTTCCATCAAGAGGAGGGACACACTACAGCCACGTGCCCGGAGTTCCTCGAGATGAGAGGAAACAGGGAGCAGTAGCAGCAGTAAGACCGCCGGGAAGTGCGGATTGAGGAAGTCCTGCCTAGGGCAGAGGAGGACATGTGCGAGGACAGGGCTGACGTTGGAGCCCGAGGGGGGATCAGAGTGATCCACGGGGGGGAGGGGGGGAGTCGAGGCTTCCCGAAAGGCAAGCCTCCACACCATGTATCACCGGAGCGTTGGCTCCACATCTCAAATTCCACCCCCCGATGAGAAGATTACCTTCTCAAGGAAAGACATGTCAGATCATGAAGATCCCTTTTGCGATGCGCTGGTCATCCAGACAGCCATCGAAAATTTCACTGTCTCCCGGATCCTCGTCGATAACGGGAGCTCGGTCAACGTCATTTTCAAGAAGGCGTTTGACGCGATGAAAGTAGAGGCCAAGAGGGTGCTGGCCTCGGATGAGCCTCTGTCGAATTTTCCGGGGAGAGGAAGGAAGTGGAAGGAGGAGTGGGACTCCATGTTACTCTGGGGGGGGGGGGGGGGGCAGTCACGTACTTACAGGTTCGTCATCGTGGACGCCTCCAGCAGCTACAACGTCATCTTCGGGCGGCCCCTCATCAGCGCCTTCCGCTGTGTCCCCTCATCCTTCCATCAGTGTTTGAAGTTCAACGCTGAGGGGATCCAGGTTCGGATCCAGGGAGACCCCAAGGTAGCGAGGGAGTGCTATGTCACGGCGGTGAACTCCATCTCTTGGCAAGAGGGGGTCGAGGAGATGGAAAGGAGGATGAAGGAGCTGTCCGGGCCGGAGGCCGGAGAAGAGGTGGAGGAGATGGAAGTGGAGGAAGAAGTCCACGCCCAGGTGGTGGCGGCAGAAGCTGTTCTGGAGGAGCCGGCCGAGGCAATGGCCGTGGAAGAAGCGAAGCCCCTTGTCCCAAGAGAGGGAGACGTTGGAGAATGGGGAGAGCAGTCCAGGCTAGAGGCTGCAGGAGAGGTGGTGGAGATGAAAGTTCTCACCCAGGGAGGCAGGGTGGAGAAGGTTCGTATCAGCGGGGGGATAACCCCAGTGGACCAGGAGAGGATGCTGGCATGCATCCAGAAGAACGTGGACATCTTCGCTTAGAGCGCCGTAGAGATGTCAATGATCGATGCAGACGCCACCTGCCACCGCCTCAACCTGGATCCGGAAGCCCGCCCCATCCAGCAGAGGAAGAGATCCGTTGCGGACAAGCTGGTCGAGCTCATTAGGGAAGAGGTGGCCAAGCTCCTGAAGGCTGGTTTTGTATCCGAAATTCAATACCCCGACTGGGTCTCCAATGTAGTAATGGTTAAAAAAGGAGACGGTCGGTGGCGTATGTGTGTCGATTTCTCTTTGCTTAATAAATCATGTCTTAAGGATTGTTATCTCTTGCCTCGGATCGACGCGCTGGTTGACTCAGTTGTCGGTTTCCTTGTAATGAGTTTTTTGGATGCGTTTTCAGGTTACCACCAAATCAAGATGCACCCTCCCGACATAAAAGATGTCTCCTTCATCACAGGGGATGGATGCTACTGCTACAAAATGATGTCCTTTGGGCTGAAGAATGCAGAGACGACGTACCAAAAGATGATGGTTAGGGTCTTTCGAGAACAAAAAGGGAGGAACCTGAAGGTGTATGTAGATGATCTTATAATCAAGAGTCGAGACATTGACTCTCACCTCCAGGACCTGGAAGAAACCTTCACCACCTTGCGCGAGTACAAGATGAGGCTGAACCCCTTGAAATGTGTTTTCGGGGCCAGCAATGGCAAGTTCTTGGGCCATCTTCTCACCCCGGCGGGGGTAGAACCAAATCCTGACAAGGTCAAAGCAAGCATGGAGTTGAGATCACCTCGGAATGCTAAGGAGGTGCAGCGGTTGACAGGAAAGTTGGCCGGGCTAAGTAGGTTCCTTTCCCGGGCTGGGGAGAAGTGTTTTCCCTTCTCCAAAGCGTTGAGGGGAGGCAAGAAGTTCGAATGGACTGGGGAATGCGAGGAGGCGCTCCAGACCTTAAAGAGACAGTTAACTCAGGCCCCCCTACTCCAAGGGCCGAAGGAGGGGGAGGACCTATCTTTGTATCTCGGGGTCGGAGCAGAGGCCCTGAGCTCCGTCCTGGTTCGGGAAGAGAGGAATAAATAGCTGCCCATCTATTATGTGAGTCGAGTCCTGAGGAAGGCAGAGCTTTGTTATACCATCTTGGAGAAGCTGGCCTTCGCTCTAGTCATCTCGTCTCGGAGGCTCCGACCCTATTTCCAGGTACACTCTATCCGAGTGGTGACCGATCATATCCCCTCCGCAACATATTCGAGGGGATGAAGCACTCAGACAGGTTGTAAAAATGGTCAGTGGAGTTGAGCGAGTTCGACATTTGTTTCGTCCCCCGCCTCTCGATCAAGGCCCAAGCAATGGCCGACTTCCTGACTGATTATGTGATCGAGGTGGCGGAGGCGGAACTCACCCGTCCAGTTCCTTGAAAGGTAATGGTGGATGGTGCCTCAGGTAAACATTCCTTGGGGGTGGGGGTGATCTTGGAAAGCCCCCAAGGAACAAATATAGAGCAAACAATAGTTGTCCATTTTCCTATTACTAACAATCAGGCCGAGTACGAGGCAGTGATTGCAGGGCTACGTCTAGCCAGGGAAATGAGAGTGTTTGACGTGGAGGTCCTAACTGACTCCATGGTAGTGGCGTCCCAGATCAATGGGGAGTTTGAGACAAGAGAGTTTACTCCCCAATTATACTTGGCGAAGGTGAAGGGAGTCATCGGCATGTTCCAGACCTTCTTCATCCGACATGTGCCGCGGGAGGAGAATGAGCAGGTTGATCAGCTAGCCAAGCATGGTCCCCGGGCGGGGGTATCATCACTGACCTGTTCCGTCTGTCCGTCCATCCAAGAGGGGTAACTGATGCAGGTGGACCAACACCCCTCATGGATGGACCCGTTCGCAGCATTCCTGTCCACAGGGGAGTTCCCGGAAGGGACGGATAAGAAGAAGTTCAAACACAAGTCGGCATATTATCTTATACGCGACGGGCAGTTGTATAGGAAGACCCTCTCAGGGATGTTAGCACGTTGCGTAGCCGAAGGGGAAGTCCAGAGGATTCTGGAGGAGGTGCATTCAGGGGAGTGTGGAAGCCATTCGGGGAGAAGGACCTTGGAAAAGAGGATAGTCCGACAGGGGTACTTTTGGACGACTCTAAGTCAGGACGCTGCGGAGTTCGCAAGGAAGTGTCACAAGTGCCAGCTGTTTGCACCCCTTCAGCTCCAACCAGCTCAACGGCTCAGGAGTATCACAGCCCCCTAGCCCTTCGCCATTTGGGGAATGGATTTGGTAGGGTCCTTCCCCCAGGCCAGCGGGCAGAGGAGGTTCCTGCTGGTGATGATCGACTATTTTTCTAAGTGGTTGGAAGTAAAGGCGCTGGAAAAGGTGACCTCCCAAGTAATCAGAAACTTTGTATGGGGAGAGATCATCTGTAGGCACGGGTTACCCCAGGCCATTGTCACGGACAACGAGCCTCAGTTTGCCAGCGCCGAGTTCATCAGTTTCTGTGGGCAGCTCGGGATTGATCTCAGATTCGCGTCGGTCCATCACCCCAGGAGCAACGGGTAGGTGGAGGCGGCGAACAAGATCATTGTGAACCTCCTGAAGAAGAAAGTTGAAAACTTGAAGGGGAACTGGGTGGAGCAGCTTTCTTCAGTTCTTTGGGCCCTTAGAACCACTCCCAACACGGCCACAGGGGAGACCCCTTTCAAGCTCTCCCATGGATGTGAGGCAGTGCTCCCCATAGAGTTCGAGGTTCGAACGCCTCGGGTGGTCGAGGCAGAGGCAGGCATAGAAGAATAACAAGCGGAAAAAGAAGAGGAGCTACGGCTCTCCCTCGACATGGTGGAAGAGCTTCGTGACCTCTCCGTCGTCCGGCAGGAAGAAGTGAAGAGAAGAATGACTAAGTACTTTGACAAGCACGTCAGGGTCAAACAGTTTGCAGAAGGGGACTTGGTCCTAAAGAAGGTGGATGCAGCAGGAAGGCCGACTGCAGTAGGGAAGCTCAACCCCAACTGGGAAGGCCCATACATTGTCAAGGAAGCTCTAAGGTCAGGAGGATATCGTCTCCAGAATGTGGAGGGGGAGACCCTAAGTCACACCTGGAGTGGTGATGACTTGAAACGTTTCTATCCATAAGACATGTACGTCCTCTCCATTAATGAATATGAAATCCTTTGACCCTCCAACTCTTTTGTAGATTGAACTTATGGCAGACCGTACGTATCAAGCTAAGTACTTAGAAGCACCCGCTGTCAAACTCCCACCTGGCTGGCAGGGTCGGGACCCTCAAAGGAAAGTATTCTCGCTCTGGAGTTAGGTCCCGAGATGCTCCCGCTGTCAGGCTTCCACCTAGCTGGTAGGGTCAGGATCCTCGAGTGACGTCGTTATGACCCTGGAGGGCTGAGTCCGGTTGATGCTCAACACCCGCCGACAGGCTTTCACCTAGCTGATTGGGTCGGTGGTAGCGCCCGGTGGTTGATCAAAGGAAAGTATTCTCGCTCTGGGGTTAGGTCTCGAGATGCTCCCGCTGTCAGGCTTCCACCTAGCTGGCAGGGCCGGGATCCTCGAGTGACGTCGTTATGACCCTAGAGAGCTGAGTCCGGATGATGCTCAACACCCGCCGTCAGGCTTTCACCTAGCTGATTGGGTCGGTGGTAGCGTCTGGTGGTTGATCAAAGGAAAGTATTCTCGCTCTGGGGTTAGGTCCCGAGATGCTCCTGCTGTCAGGTTTCCACCTAGCTGGCAGGGCCGGGATCCTCGAGTGACGTCGTTATGACCCTAGAGAGCTGAGTCCAGTTGGTGCTCAACGCCCGTCGTTAGGCTTTCACCTAGCTGATTGGGCCGTTGGTAGCGCCCGGTGGTGGATCAAAGGAAAGTATTCTCGCTCTGGGGTTAGGTCCCGAGATGCTCCCGCTGTCAGGCTTCCACCTACCTAGCAGGGTCGGGATCCTCGAGTGACGTCGTTATGACCCTGGAGGGCTGAGTCCGGTTGATGCTCAACACTCGCCGTCAGGCTTTCACCTAACTGATTGGGCCGGTGGTAGCACCCGGTGGTTGATCAAAGGAAAGTATTCTCGCTCTGGGGTTAAATCCCGAGATGCTCCCGCTGTCAGGCTTCCACCTAGCTGGCAGGGGTGGGATCCTCGAGTGACGTCGTTATGACCCAGGAGGGCTGAGTCTGGTTGATGCTTAACACCCGCCGTCAGGATTTCACCTAGTTGATTGGGCCGGTGGTTGATCAAAGGAAAGTATTCTCGCTCTGGGGTTAGGTCCCGAGATGCTCCCGCTGTCAGGCTTCCACCTAGCTGGCAGGGCCAAGATCCTCGAGTGATGTCGTTATGACCCTGGAGGGGACGGGTTTTCTTTAAAGGAAAGACAAGTCCTCGGGAAGATCTCGCCAGGTAAGGGGATCTCTCCATTCCGAAGGGAGTAAGCAAAGGCGAGTGCCTAGAACTCGCATTCGCGGGCCCGAGAACTTGCACGCGCGTGAGCTTAAAGGGTGAGGACGACACGAAGCCCAATCCTAAGCAAAAGTCGGCCTAAGGTATCGCGAGATATTGCGGCCGTGGGTTAGGCGGAAGCGCGAGTCGAATGCACTTTTAAGTACCGCATCATCCGGCATTAGAAAGAATAACAAAAGAAAAGAGATGAAGATTTTTATAGCAATGTACTTCATTTATCAAAATTGTTACATTGATAAAATGGGGCAAGGCCCGAAAGGAAAAAGTACAAACGAAGGGTAAAAGGGCGAGGGCCTCAAGACAACGAGGTCGAGTGCTCGCTCTCGCCAGAATAATCATTCGCGCTCTCCGTGGGCTCAGGAACATGCTGGAAGAGCTCCGGCATCAAGATCTCGGTTGTCACCTTCTCGCCGTCGCTGTTTAGGAAACCGGCCTGCTACATCATCTGAAGCGCGTGCCTAGCTCCCATGATGGCATGCTCCTGCATCGTCAAGTCGATCTCATGCTGTGTATACAACAGAGCCTCCTTCTCGCTCGGGGGAGGAGGGATCAACGAGTCGATCCATTGCTTATTTTGAACCCTTATCTGCTTGTCCTCGTCCTCAAGATGGGCGATACGCGCGTCCTTCACGGCGACAGTTGCGGCATCCTGCAAAATAACCAAGGATAAGGACGCGAGTAAAAAGTATGGCGAGCATACTCGCGAGGGAGTAAAAACTTACCACTCCAGCTTCTCGCAGGACGAGATCCTTCTTGAAGGCCGCGAGCTCCTCCTTCAGCATTTTCACCTCCGAGCAGAGGGCGGATCGCGCCGCGCTAACACCCGCCAGTTGTCGCGCAAGGCAGATGCTACGATGCGCTGACATATGCGCGAGCTCGAGGGCGCGGAATTGGGACCGCGAGCTCTCGTAGGCGAGTGATTTTATTAACGTCCTGTCATAGTAGGCGGCACTGTCCCGCCCATACATGCCGAAAGCCAATGCATAGGCCTGGCCCGAGACCGTATCCCTTCTTGCCAAGAGGGGAGTACGATAGAGATGGAGGCCCTGTTGGCCTTTCGATCCCACACTAGCAGGGGCTCTTCGCTGTCGTTCAACACATCCTCACCCAGGCCGAAGTTCCTGTGGCCCCTGGGCTCCGGCTTCCTCTGTGTCGAGGTCCCGCCGGTCTCTCCCGCCCTCTTCCTCACTACACCGCCGGCGTCGTTCTTAGGAGAATCAATGGTAATCTCCTTGCCCTTGCCGAGACCAGTAGCGGTTGGCTTCTCGGCAGCTTTTGGCTTCTCGGTAGCTGTTGGCTTCTCGGATGTTGATGGTTTCTTGGAAGGAGGCGGAGATGGCGGTGCGTCAGGACTCCGATTTTTGCTGCCTGATTTTGGCAGCGGCTTCAATGAGCTTCTACAAGCCGCCGCCGCGGCCTCGGCGCGGGCCATCTCGGCAGAAGATGTCGTGTTGCCGGCAGATGAGAGGTTGAGAGGGAGATCTCGCACCCCTGCACAAATACCGTAAGTTAGAGAATTTTCCAAACCTTATAATCTCTAGAGTAGCGAATGCGAGAACTACCCTCCCCGGCGAGAACTGGCAAGAGCGCGTCGACGTTCCTCCTCAGAAAGATGACGTCGAAATCCGTCCCAAGGAGGAATTGATGGAGATTGAATTCATGGCCACCGCGACTGGGAGGGCGGTAGGTAGACTCCTCTTGCTGGATCGGCAAAAGGGGGAGATTGTTGAAGTCACCGAAGACGAAGACGAACTTCTTGACTCAGTTATGGTTCTTGTTGGCCCGCGAGTGCCTCCTCCTTTGCCGCTGACTTGTCCATCTCATGACGCAGCTCTCGCTCAGGCCCTTCTGACCTGGACCCTCTCGCCTGTTACCCTGGGCGGGATCCACTCGCTCCACGAATTGACGACTGTATCGGGCCGTCTCGCCTGGCCCCCCTTTTTCAAGCCTTTGGCCCCCGCGAGCCCCGAGGTTGTACACAATCCCCGCTCTTTTCGAGGTTGTTACAAACTCGGAAAGATAGTCCAACCGAGGCTCGCGTCATTAAAGAGGATTTATGAGGGGAATCTTTTGGTGGGCCCCTTGCCCAATCTATAAATACCGGACTCCTCATACGGCAGGAGGTCGTATCCTTCCCCCTATCCCCTTCTAGCTTCCGGCCCTATGTCTCTCAGCCAAAGCTTCCGTGACCGCATCGCGGCGGCGCGCCAGAGTAACAAGGCGGCTGCGGCGACTCTGAACAAGATTCCGGTGCGCGCTCCTCCAGCCTTACCACCCTCCTCTTCCCCTCCCAAGAAGGCGAAAGCTGCTGATCCTTCCCTCTCGGCAGGGGAGCCTTCTCGCACCTTTCCGGGGAGGCGCATCCCTCCTCCCCCGGCCAATCCTAGAGAAAAGGAGGTAAATCCGTCAACGTCGATATGTCGTTATCTCTATCTCGCTTACCTGCTTACTTGATGCCCGTACTTAGAAGGTCCCGACGCCTTCTCATCGTCCGGAGACCATACGAATCAATATCTCTGAACACTGCCACCAGTCCGTCTCGCCACAACCCTCTACTCCTCCCTCTACTCCCGAGACGAGGAAGGATGGTCCTCCTAATACCGTGAGTTCCTCTCGCCGCCTTGGTAAGAGGCTTTTCCTTTTGGGCCTTTCTTTGCTACCACTTCTTAATTTCACCTTCCAAGTTATCCACGCAGGTGTGCGGGACTCGAATGCCGAGGACTTGCTGGCCGAGGACTCGCCCGTTGAAGATTACTCCAGGCAGACGGTCGTCTCGCCCCCTCCTCCCATAGATGAAATTGAAGACTACCCCGGCGACCCTATGGATCCGTTGGAAATGAAGCGTAGGGTAGCGGAGATGCTGCGGAAGCATGCGCGCATCATTCAGGAGCTGGAGAAGGGGAAACAAGTTGCGGACCATCGAATCGATTGGCTGGAAGTGGAGTGTGCCCGCCTTTCTTCGGAGATCGATGCTGATATTGAGATAGACGAGACTGACCCCCAGGCGATCTTGAGCGAGGTCGACCAACAGCTTCGTCTCGCTCGACGTAGCGTTGACGCGGCTCGCGCTTTCCACCTCCCCAACCGCCCTCCATGTGCGAGATCTCGCGGCGGAGGGCGCTGGAGGTGGCACAAGAATTGACAAGTTTTCATCGGGTCTCGCCTCTCTTTCCTTCGTTTATGGATGTAACAATCTTATTTATGTTTCCGTCTCGCCTATACCATGTGCCCTGTAAACTCGCCACCAGCTTTGCGCGGGAAGAACTTTATTGATTTGATAATTGCCTGCTTTTTGATTTTCCATAACACAGCATTTAAATTTTGCACTTATGCTAATTTTTATTTGATTTACCAATTTTTTAATTTCAATTCATTTCCTGCCACTTGGCCGTGCTGAGGGCCCACTTAGGGCCGCGTAAATCGAGGTCTGGAGAGAGAAAGAGGTCGGCCGCCTCTTCCCCTTCCCTTGCACAACTTCTCCGCCCGTGTATTTTCCCCAGATCTGATTTCCCCAGATCTGATCATTATAAATACCCCCTTTTCCGGGGTAAGACCTACGCTTTCATAAGTCATTGCACCCCAATCATGCATTCTTCTTCTTCGTTCGTCTCGCGCGCCAACTGTTCGTCGGCCGTCTCGCCTCCTCTTTTTCCAGTCACCTCGCTAGCTTCCCTTGTCCCTAATTCCAGCCGTCTCGCCCGATTATGGGAAAGAAAAGGCCGGAAGATGGTGAGGGACGTAGCCGCTGCGGGAAGCGATTCGCGGACCATGACTTTCCGCCCGGGCGTATCCCCGTGGACGAGTACGATGCCTTCACTCGAGAGTACTTGCCGGAAGGCTTTGAATCGCCCCCCCCCCCCCCCCCCCCCCCGGGTCGGCGAGAGCATAAACACGTTCTATCCCGGAGAGCTTGCCTTCCCCGTCTCGCACTTTGAGGCGGGGTTGAGATTACCCCTCTGGCCGGAGGTGAAGCAGGTCTTGAAATATTTCGGCGCCGTGTCAGCCCAGCTGAACCCTAATGCCATCTCCGTCCTGGTCGCCTTTGCGAGCTACATGCGACGAGAGCGAATAGAGTTCAGCCTCACAGTTTTCCGCAAGCTCTTTATTTATCACGCCAATCAGGACGGGGTGTCCTACTTCACAGGGCAGGGTCTCAAAGTCTGCGAGACGCCCAACAAGAACCACCATTGGCTCACGCGGTTCGTCTTCATTCGCGGCAACCTGGGCGGCGTTCCGCTCGCGCCTGTCTCGCCCGCCGAAGTCTTTTACGTAACCCCCCAAGTCGGTGGCACGGATAAGCTCCTCTGTGAGTACCTCGCCGGAAAAAACTTTGAGGTCCAGTATCTGAGACGTGGTCTCGGCTCGCTTCTCCCCGTACTTCCTGGTGAAGGTATGCTGGACCTTCTTATTTGATCTCGCCTTTATTATTTCCTTCTCGCTAATTGTTGGTATTCATGATAACATTCCGTCTCGCCTTTACCAGGAGAGAGGAACGTACCAGTTCACCCCCCTTACAAAAGTAACATCAAGCCGTCCAAGGGCGTCGCTCTCGCCAACATGGCGGCTGAAGCGGCCAAAGAATCGTTGACCCCCTCCCTAAAGAAGAGGCCGGCCGAAGAACCCGCTCTGTCTCGCCTCAGCCCTTCGAAAAAGATGAAAATGAAGGTGAAGAAGGTGGTCTCCCCCCCCCCCCGACAAGAAAACTCCTCAGGAGACTATGGTGACGTCGGGGTCCCCGAGCCCTATTTCCCTAGGGTCCCAGTCCCCCCGGTCCCCTCCTCGGGTTTCTCCTCGCAAGGCCGTCTCGCTATCTGGAGAGACGGCACCCCTCGCGCAACATGCCAGCTCATCTCAACAATTAACCAGGTCCCCTTCTCGCGAGGGGGCTCCTCGCTTCCCCGCACCGTCTGCCCACTTCAACTTCAACATGGGCCCCGCTGTCCCTGATGCTGCCAACGACCCAACACTGATCTGGGACAAAGGGGCGCATCGGGTCTCAATCTCTACTCTCCTCCCCTCCTGGAGGGAGCAGGACCAGCCTACGGGCCACGCCTTCTCCTTGGGCTTTGGTCTTTACGGAGGTCATGGCCCCGATCCCCTTGACAAGGCCTCCTCGCGAGACCTGGTCCTGAGGGCGACGCAATCCCAACTGCGCACCTTGGAGCTTTCGCATGGGCTCTCGCGCCACTTGATTTTCAACAACCAAAACTGGAAAGAAACCGAGGCCAACTTTGCCGCCGAGCGCGAGAAGTCGGGAGATCTGGCGAAGAGACTAGAGGTGGCCGAGAACCTTCTTGCCAAGGCTCGCGGCGGAGTGGTGAGTTCTCCCTTAGCTCATTTTCGATGTACCTGACCCCGATCTAACAAAGACTTTCCGCAGGATGCCGAGACGGCTGAGAGGTTACACTCGCGCATAGCGGAGCTGGAAGCAGAGGTGAAAGAGCTAAAGGCCCAGGTCACCCAACTCAAGGGCGCCGCCCCTTCGACCTCTCGCTCGGCGATTCCCCCACCTCCCCCTTCTCTGTATACCCATGAGGAGGTCGAGGAGTTATGCCGAGACGCCAACATCCGAACCGCCGAGCTGATCCTGCAGATGATGCGCGAGATGGGCGTCGTCAAGGATGATTGCGAGTACGTTACCGCTCGCGACCTTGTGCAAGAGATCTACGGCGAGGGAGAGGGTTCGTCGGCCAGCGAGAAGGATTAAAGCTTCCCGAGTTCTACCTTTCTTTTACTTACAATGCTTCTTTTTTGCAACTGATGTAATTTTGTATCGGACTATTTTACTGGACGTGCTGCGTGTATATATATATATATATATATATATATATATTACCCGAGTGTGGTTATAGGGCTAGTCATCTCTTCTTCTTTTCTTTTTTTTCGATTGTCTGCGGGATCTAAGGATCCGTTCATCCCCGAGAGGGTGTCGCCCCCGTCTCGCCTCCTGGCAAGAGCGGACCTGGATCAGGGGGCGAGTTGTCGGGTCCCCGTAGTTCTCGCACATGGGAATGCCTTTTTTCCCCCATCTCGCCTCGCTCCCTGATACCTCCCGGAGCGAGTGGCCTTTAAAAGTTAGTCCCCTCTCCTTTTCCTTGGGGCAGGGGATTCTCCTACTCCTTTACGGTCAGAGCCCTTCCTCTTGCTGATCAATGGTGTGGTTTTCCCTTTGGGGCTTTCCATCTCTTGTTATTGTTTCGCAACCACTCATCAGTCTCACCCACTTGGTGGTCCCGGTCATCGTGTGCTTCCCGGATCCTCTCAAAAACCCTCTCCAACCACCGAGTGAGCCTACAGCCCTGCCAGCTTGATGGGAGCCTAGTCAACGGGTCTGCTCGGGGTCTCCTCTCCAAACAACCTCCAACCACCGAGTGAGCCTACAGCCCTGCCAGCTTGATGGGAGCCTGGTCAGCGGGTCTGCTCGGGGTCTCCTCTCCAAACAACCTCCAACCGCCGAGTGAGCCTACAGCCCTGCCAGCTTGATGGGAGCTTGGTCAGCGGGTCTGCTCGGGGTCTCCTCTCCAAACAACCTCCAACCGCCGAGTGAGCCTACAGCCCTGCAAGCTTGATGGGAGCCTGGTCAGCGGGTCTGCTCGGGGTCTCCTCTCCAAACAACCTCCAACCACCGAGTGAGCCTACAGCCCTGCCAGCTTGATGGGAGCCTGGTCAGCGGGTCTGCTCGGGGTCTCCTCTCCAAACCACCTCCAACCACCGAGTGAGCCTACAGCCCTGCCAGCTTGATGGGAGCCTGGTCAGCGGGTCTGCTCGGGGTCTCTTCTCCAAACCACCTCCAACCATCGAGTAAGCCTACAGCCCTGCCAGCTTGATGGGAGCCTGGTCAGCGGGTCTGCTCAGGGTCTCTTCTCCAAACAACCTCCAACCGCCGAGTGAGCCTACAGCCCTGTCAGCTTGATGGGGGCCTAGTCAGCGGGTCTGCTCGGGGTCTCCTCTCCAAACAACCTCCAACCACCGAGTGAGCCTACAACCCTGCCAGCTTGATGAGAGCCTGGTCAGCGGGTCTGCTCGGGGTCTCCTCTCCAAACAACCTCCAACCACTGAGTGAGCCTACAGCCCTGCCAGCTTGATGGGAGCCTGGTCAGCGGGTCTGCTCGGGGTCTCCTCTCCCAACAACCTTCAACCACCGCGTGAGCCTACAGCCCTGCCAGCTTGATGGGAGCCTGGTCAGCGGGTCTGCTCGGGGTCTCCTCTCCAAACAACCTCCAAAATAGTCTCATCTTTCAAGAACGGTCGCCTCGAAGTGCATTGTGCCGAGAAATTGTGTCATGCATACAAGTAGGAAAATATTTTTAGAAACATGTTCAAATAAATACAATAGGGTATAACATTATGGGTAAAATCGCTTCAGATCGTCGCCGCTTCGGGCGCGATCCAAGGGTATCCCGTCCACATCCTGGAGGTAGTACCCCCCCTGACTTCAGGACCTCCCTTACAATAAAGGGACCCTCCCAGTTAGGATTGAGCTTCCCCACGGAGCCCCCCTTCCTGCGGCATCCACCTTTCTGAGGACCAAGTCCCCCTTTTGGAACTGTTTTATCCTTATATGCTTATCAAAGTACTTGGACATTCGGCGCTTGACTTCCTCCTGCCGGATTGACGCTAGCTCCCTGAGCTCCTCTACCAAGTCGAGAGAGAGCTTCTGCTCCTCCCCATTGTCCTCTTGCCATCCTTCATCTCCTCTCCTCGCCACTGTCACCCTAGGGGATTCAACTTCGAATTCTACGGGTATGACGGCCTCCGAGCCATGGGAGAGTCTGAAGGGTGTCTCTCCTGTGGCGGTATTTGGTGTAGTCCTCAGAGCCCAAAGAACGGAGGGGATTTGCTCCATCCAACTTCCCCTCAGATTTTCTACCTTTTTCTTCAAGAGGTTCACGATGATCTTGTTCGCGGCTTCTACCTGTCCGTTGCTTCGGGGGTGATGAACCGAGGCGAACCGAAGATCTATGTCAAGTTGGGCACAGAAGTCTACAAATTCCTTACTAGCGAGCTGTGGCCCGTTATCCGTGACAATGGCCAAAGGGAGCCCGTGCCGGCAGATAATTTCCCCCCATACAAAGTTCTTGACCACCTGTGTCGTCACCTTTGCCAAGGCCTTCACCTCCAGCCACTTTGAAAAGTAGTCCACCATGACCAGCAGGAACCTTCTCTGGCCACTGGCCTGAGGAAACGGGCCTACCAGGTCCATTCCCCATATGGAGAAGGGCCATGGAGCCGTTATCGTGCGTAATCTCTGCGCCGGGAGGAGTTCAAGTGGAGCGAACTCCTGGCACTTTTTGCATCTTCTTGCGAACTCCTCAGCATCTTTCCTGAGGGTAGGCCAAAAGTAGCCCTGCCTCAGCACCCTCCCTTCCAGGATCCGACTCCCTGAGTGGCTTCCGCATTCCCCCGAGTGAACTTCCTCCAATACCCTTGACGCCTCCTTCTCGGACACACATCGAGCGAGTAAGCCTGACAACGTTTTCCGATAAAGGATCCCTTCCCTCAGCAGGTAATAGGCCGACTTATACCTGACCCGCTTCTTCTTAAGGTCCCCTTCGGGTAGATGTCCTGACGTCAAGAACGTCATAAATGGGTCCATCCAGGACCCCTCCCGGTCCACTTCCATTAACTCCCCTTCCTCTATAGAGGGTCTAAAGAGCTCCGTCATGGTCCCTCCGGCCTGAGGGCCGTGCTTAGCGAGCAGGTCTGCCCTAGTATTCTCTTCTCTTGGAACATGTTGAATTGACAAGCTGCGGAATTGCCCGATGATACCCTTCACCTTTACTAGGTACAGCTGGAGGGTCGGTTCCCTCACCTCAAATTCCCCGTTGATATGCCCTGCGACCACCAGAGAATCCGTGGAGACCCTGAGGTCCTGTATGCCCAGCTCACGAGACAGCCTGAGCCCGGCGATGATGGCTTCATACTCGGCCTTGTTGTTTGTAAGGGCGAAATGGATCTTCAAAGTCTGCTCGATTCTGGTCCCCTCGGGACTTGTTAAAACCACCCCGCCTCAAAAATAACTTCTGCCCGAGGCCCCATCCACAAGCATTTCCCAAGCCACCATGGGAGGTGCCTCTACCTCCTTGACCTCGACCACATAGTCTGCTAAGAAAACTGCCACCACTTGCGCCTTGATAGATACCCGAGGGACGTAGGCGAGGTCGAATTCACTAAGCTCTATCGACCACTTGGCTAACCTCCCCGAATGCTCTACCCCCTCTAGAATACGGCGGAGGGGGTGGTCCGTCACGACCTGAATCGAATGGGCTTGGAAGTACGGCCTGAGTTTCCGGGCCGCAATGATGAGGGCGAAGGCTAGTTTTTCGAGGATGGGGTACTTCAGCTCTGCCTTTTTGAGGACCCTGCTCACGTAATATATGGGGAATTGTTTCTTACCCTCTTCTCGCACAAGGACCGAGCTCACTGCCTCTGCCCCTATTCCCATGTATAGGAACAGATTCTCCCCCTCTCGCGGCCCTTGAAGTAGCGGCGTCTGGGTGAGCTGTTGCTTCAGAGCTAGGAAGGTCTTCTCGCATTCGGGGGTCCACTCGAATTCCTTCCCACCCCTCAGAGTTCGGAAGAAGGAGGAACACCTCTCCCCTGCCCGGGAGAGGAACCTGCTCAACCCTGCCAACTTACCAGTAAGGCGTTGGACCTCCTTAGCGTCCTTCGGAGATCCCAACTCCAGGATTGTTTTTACCTTGTCTGGATTAGGCTCCACTCCTGAAGGGGTGAGGAGGTGCCCTAAAAACTTCTCTCTGCTGGCCCCGAATAAGCATTTTAGAGGGTTAAGTCTCATTTTATATTTCCTTATAGTTTTAAAAGTTTCCCGCAGATCCAGGAGGTGGGACTCGAGGTCTCGACTCTTAATCATCAGGTCATCCACGTAGACCTCGAGGTTCCGCCCCTTCTGCTCCCGAAATATCCGGTCCATCATCCTTTGGTAGGTCGCCCCTGCGTTCTTCAATCCGAAGGGCATCATGTTGTAACTGAAACACCCATCCTCGGTGACGAAGGTGACATCTTTGATGTCCGGGGGATGCATGCGTATCTGGTGGTACCCTGAAAAGGCATCTAAAAAACTCATTAGTGGAAAACCGACGGCTGAATCAACCAGCGCGTCGATTCGAGGCAGAGGGTAACAATCCTTCGGGCATGCTTTATTTAAAAGAGAGAAGTCGATACACATTCTCCATTTACCCTCCCCTTTCTTCACCATTACAACATTGCTCACCCACCCTGGATACCTATTCGCCGATATGAACCCTGCCCGAAGTAGCTTCTCCACCTCTTCTCTGATAGGCCCGGCCATCTTGGAAGTGATGGCCCTCTTCTTTTGCTGGATGGGGCGGACCTTGGGGTCGAGGTTGAGGCGGTGGCACGCCACATCCGCGTCGACCCCCGGCATGTCAGCTGCACTCTGGGCGAATACATCGATGTTCTCTTGCACGCACATCCGGATCTCCTCCTGATCCCTGGGGATGAGCTCTCCGTTGACCTTGATCTTCTCTTTTCGCCCATCCTTCGTGAGGATGTCCATCTCCAGAACCTCCACTGCTGCCCTCAGCCTTGAAGGCTCCTCTTCTTCTTGCTCCATTGAGTTTTCTCCTGCTCCCTTGGGTTTTTCTCCTGCTCCCTTAGCCTGCGCTCCACCACTTCCCGCTCCTCGTCAACCACAACCACTCTCTCCAAGGTCTTCCCCCTTTCTTTTTCGGGACCCATTCCTGGCGAGGATCGCTTCCCCCCTTCCGGCCGAGTTTCCTTTCCGGACGACTCTCTCATCTCCCCCCTCTTCCTTTTCCTGCCCTTGGCACCTCCTGCCTCCTTCCTACCTTCCTGCACTCCCGCCATTTCTGGCTCCACTGCAATGCCTCTCTCTACTCCAGCCACCTCTCTCTCCTCCTGCTCCTCTCCGTCCTCCTGCTCTCCCGCCATCTCTGGCTCAACCGCAATGCCTCTCTCTACTCCAGCCACCTCTCTCTCCTTTTGCTCCTCTTCGTCCTCCTGCTCTCCCGCCATCTCTGGCTCCACCGCAATGCCTCTCTCTACTCCAGCCACCTCTCTCTCCTCCTGCTCCTCTCCGTCCTCCTGCTCTTCCGCCATCTCTGGCTCCACCGCAATGCCTCTCTCTACTCCAGCCACCTCTCTCTCCTCCTGCTCCTCTTGCTCCATCCTCCTCTCTAGTTCTTCTGCATCACCCTTCCATGAGATGGTGTTTACTGCCGTCACATAGCATTCTCGAGCTGCCTTCGGATCTCACCGCACCCTGATCCGGGTTCCCCCTGAATTGAGCTTCAAACACTGATGGAACGAGGATGGCACGCATCTGAAGGCGCTGATCAGAGGGCGCCCAAAGATCGCGTTGTAACTGCTGGGGGCGTCCACTATCACAAAGCGGCAGTTTCTGAACAGCCCCCCAGAGTTACCTGGAGCCCTACTCCTCCTTCAACCTCCTTCCGCTCTCCTGAGAATCCGAACAACGGTCCGTCCGCCGCCAACACTCTCCTGGCTTCCACTCTCATCTCATTGAACGCTTTTTTGAAGATAACATTTACGGGGCTCCCATTATCCACCAAGATTCTGGACACCGTGAAGTTTTCGATGGCGGTCCTGATCACTAGTGCATCGCAGAAAGGATCTTCGTGATCTGGTAGATCCTTCCTGGAAAAGGTAATCTTCTTATCTGGGGGCGGGGCCTGCGACGTCGAGGTGACGCTCCAGCGGTACATGGTGTGGAGGCTGGCCTTGCGAGTAGCCTCAATCCCCACCCCCACCCCCCCACCCCGTGGATCACCCTGATTCCCCCTCGATCTCCCGTATCTGATCGATCCACACACCGGTCCTCCTCCCCGGTCCCCGTCACCTCTACAATCCGCACCGGTAGCTGCTGCTCCCCTGCTCCCCTTCTCCCCTTCAATTCCAGAAACTCTGGGCAGGTAGCCGTCGCGTGGCCTTCCTCCTCGTGAAAGTCGCAATACGGCAAGGCTACCCCCCCATCCTGCCTGTTAGGGATATGCCCCAGTAGCCAATCATATAATGATATGTTATTAGTTTATGTAATTGATGATTTTGATCATTTGTTCCTAGTTTTATTGTTGACATACCATTCGGGTTGATGACCTGAATAGTAGAGCTATGTGTCCCATTTGTGAAATGGCGACGATAAAACTAAAACAAGTTCATGGTCTTGAGGATCAACAAGGAGCATTGATTGTCGGATAAGACCAGTCTGCAAGTTAAATGATGATTAAGTTCTACTAATCATAGGTAAGGAGTTGCCGCCTTAATTGCAGATGTTTATGTTATTGGAACATAGTACAGAACATGACCGCGATGGAATAAATACATATATTGTGTTATGTGTCACTATTTATTTCAGTAGTTTGATTCTATGTTTGAGACGCCCGATTTCAACTCACAAGGATAGGTTCACTAAATTTCGTCCAACGCTGATTCCCGTCAAGGGCTGCCATACAGACGATATTTATGTTCTCTTGAGTTGTGTGGAGAAGATCGTTCGTCAAGAAAACCATGTCTCTCATTAGATCGTCTCGTGAGCGATGATGTCTGTTGAGGCCTCCTTGATGGTGTTGGGTCGTTTGCTAGCAACTTTGTGCGACCAACACTATATCAAGAAATGTATGAACGGCAAGGGTGACACGCTTCAAGCTTGCGTTATACAAGGATATCATATGACATAAGAATCGAACGGGACACTCTATGTGTTCGTATGTAGGATTGATATGCTAAGGTAGCATGATATTTATGTAAATCGAGGATCGTAACGCATTGCTATGGTGCCGCTTACGACCATTGGAAGTGAATAGAGATTCACGTTTCATGTTCGATATAACATGAATCCTCAAAGGGTCACACAAATAGGAATTAGGCCACAGTTAAACCAATCCAATTTTGATCATCAATATGATTGATGAACGCAATAATTAAACGAGGAAAAGGGATCTTGCGACGCTGAATTAATTCGTAATTGCGCAATGAGATTTGAAAGGCAAAGCAAGATGCGAATCGTGATTCCATTGAATAGGAGATTTGATGGAAGTTTCAAATACGAAACATTCGTCGTTTGAAATCCATAATTGCAACTCGCAGCTCATAGGGGCGTTTTTCATGATGCGATCATTTAAGCGATTCGATGAACAGTCAAAAGGTTTGATGATTTATCGATTGAGGTGATTTTGATAAGTGATCAAAATTAAGGGGATTTTGAGAGGGGTTATTGTTATACATATATATATAAAATCAGATTTTATAATATATATAAACATATAATATATATATATATCCTAATAATAATTTAGCACCCACTCTTCATCCCCCCGGTTTAACAGAGAGAAAAATCGCCCCCCCCCCCCCTGAGCGAACAGGAAGGCGAACGAGGGTTTCGGCAACCCTAGGGGTTCTCTCGCGAAATCCGATCGGCGCCCCTCTCTCTCTCCCTCGATCGACTTCGCCGGAGGTTTCTAACCTCTCGCCGGAGGCCTTTCCCCTTCCCTCTCCCTAGTGGGCTGTCGGCGACCGAGAGAAGGAGAAGACCTCGCTCCAGTCGGTCTTCTATCTTGCCGAGCCTAGGTCGGCCGCCCCCTCTTCCTCCTTTCGTGCAAAGTTTTTCTCCACCGGATTTGGTGAAACCCGCAGTGGATGTTGACGTGCTCGTCAAAGGTTTTTCGATTGGATTGGTTCCTCTTTTCCCCTTGCTAGCACAAGTGAAACAAGAGGTGGTTGAACTCCTTGGTGGACTCGAGGCTAAGTTTATCAGAAATCGCATTGCAAGGATTGCTCTACAACCGCAAGGATTAACTCTCCGCTTCACCTTCTAGGTTGACCTAGAAGAGGTACATTTCTCCCTTTCTTGTTTGTTGAAAAAACCAAATGTCAAATCACTAGTTCCTAATTGTTTCTTAATGGATGTAATCATTAAACTGTTAATTATTCATTTTCGTGTGGTGATTTGCGAGAAATCACTCGCATTAAGAAATCACTCGGATTTGCGAGAAATCACTAACAGTGGTATCAGAGGCAGGTTGCGTGATTTTGGCATTTGGATTTTCATAAGCGAGAATTTTGTGTGGTTGTCCTCCGGATTTGGTGAAATCCGTGGTGGTATGCTTATTTTTTTTTATTCCCTAATTGAATGAGTCAATCGTCCTCCTTCTCTCTAACTCCTTCGTGATGTTTGATATTTCGTTGATGTTTTTCCGCCGTCGCGGACATCATGTTTTATCATCATAGTAGGAGTGCAAATCAGATTTGCAAAGTGCTAATAGAGAGCGGTTACTTATCAATGGACCCTAATTTGATTAGGACATTGGGACGAAGTTCGCAATGCGAACCAAGAATCGTATAAGTTGATGCGATTGGTTAGAGAACCTACCTTACACTAGTTGGTTTGATGATTGTGCCGACGCCGTCGTCATTTCAATGAAAGTAGGGATCTTGGAAATCCATTACAGAGGGAATTTTCTTTTTGATGTAATGGATATTTTATTTTGTTGAAAATAAAATTATACATAAACTAATTATTTGATTTTTTTTTTTGAAGAGAAATGGCTTCTCATATGTCTTTTTCGCTTCGCTCAATCATTGAAAAGGAGAAACTCGCTTTTAACGGAGCCAATTTTCTAGATTGGAACCGTAACCTAAGGCTAGCCCTTCGGTTTGAAAAGAAAGAGTATCTCCTGACCACTCCTTTTCCAGCCATAGACTCTGAGGCTTCTGAAAAGGAACAGAGTGATCTTGACAAGTACGTAGTGGATGATATGGAGATATCTACACTGATCGTAGCAGTCATGGATCCTGAGCTCCAAAAAGAGTTCATTGATAGTGGTCTTGGTGTATATGACATCATGACTCGCCTAAAGAACATGTTTCAAGTTAAGGCCCGCACTGAAAGAGGAAAGCTGATCAAAACCATTGCTACTGCTAGATTAGCAGAGGGCCAAGAGGTTGGTCCTTACGTCATGAAGATGGCGGGGTATTTTCGGCAATTGGAGAAACTTGACACACCCTTCACGGTAGGGGCCGCTCAAGATTTCATCCTGAATTCTCTTCCTTCTCTTTATACGGGGTTTATTGTAAACTATCGTATGAACGGTATGGACAAGACTATGGACGAGCTCCATAACATGCTTGTTGAAACCGAGGAGAGTTTAAAGAAACAAAAGGACCATAAAGATGTTCTGGCGGTGAGTGAGAAGAGTAAGAAAGTCAAGAAGAAATTCCATAGGAATGATAAAGGCAAAGGCAAAGGCAAGGTGACACCCAAGGCTTTTGCTAAGGTTGTCCCCGAGGGTTCTAAGAAGAACAAGAATCCTGCCACTTCCGATACGGTGTGCTACTATTGTAGTGGCAAGGGTCATTGGAAGAGGAACTGTCCCAAGTATCTCTCAGACAAGAAGGGAGGAATTGTTCCCCCTTCCACCTCAGGTATATTTGTCATTGAAACCCTTTTAGCTTCTTCTGATAATGACTGGATATTTGATACCGGTTCATGTGCTCACATTTGTCGAAATGTGCAGGCACTAAGGAGTAAGAAGCAGCTAAAGAAAGGTGAAATTCAACTTCGCGTAGGCAATGGCATGTGCGTCTCCGCTATGGCCATTGGAGCGGTGGAGTTGATTTTGCCTTCCGGAATGGTTTTGGAACTCAAAGATGTTTATTTTGTTCCTGTTATCACTCGCAATATTATTTCTATCTCGTGTTTGGACATGGATGGTTTTAGTATAACCATTAAAGACAATTGTTGCTCTTTATTTCGTAATGATGTTTGCTTTTGTATTGCACGAAATTTAAATGGTTTATATGTGCTAGATACAAGTGAACATATCTTGAGTATAGAACATAATAATAGAAAACGTAAATTTTCGCATGAAGGTTCGACCTTTATGTGGCATTGCCGTTTGGGTCACATCAACGAAAATCGCATCAAGAGATTGCAAACCGTTGGTCTCTTGGATCAGTTTGGTTTTGAATCAATTGATATATGCGAATCGTGTTTAAAAGGAAAGATGACAAAAGCGCCTTTCACCAAAAGGGGTGTAAGGGCAAGTAACTTGTTGGAACTCATACATACCGATGTATGTGGGCCCATGAACTTTTGCGCGCGAGGAGGTTATTCATACTTCATCACTTTCACCGATGATTATAGTAGATACGGGTATATCTACTTAATGAGGCATAAGTCTGAATCCTTTGAAAAGTTCAAGGAATTCAAAAATGAAGTTGAAAACCAACTTGATAGGAAGATCAAGACCTTGCGTTCTGATAGAGGTGGTGAGTACTTAAGCGTAGAATTTGGTGATTATTTAAAAGAGTGTGGAATTGTTCCTCAACTCACTCCACCTGGGACTCCACAATGGAATGGAGTATCCGAGAGGAGAAATCGGACCTTGCTTGACATGGTTCGATCAATGATGAGCCAAGCTGACTTGCCTAAATCATTTTGGGGTTTTTCACTTGAAACCGCAGCATTTACACTTAATCGTGTTCCTTCTAAGTCTGTTGCGACAACGCCTTATGAATGCTGGTTTGGTAAGAAACCAAGCATGATGTTTCTCAAGATTTGGGGATGCGAAGCCTATGTTAAAAAGTTAACAAACGATAAGCTTAGCTCCAAATCGAACAAATGTTATTTCGTGGGATACCCTAAAGCAACGAAGGGTTACTACTTCTACAATCGTGAAGAGAACAAGATAGTTGTTGCTCGTCATGCGATATTTTTGGAGAAAGAGTTTCTCTCAAAACCTAGTAGTGGGAATGACGTGGTCATTGAAGAAATTCATGAACCAATACAAGATGCACCTCAAGTAGACGATCTAGTTGTTCCCGACGTGGCACCGAATGAGGTAGAAGCTCGACCCATTCCACAAGTCGTTGTGGATGTGGTTAATGAGCCTATTCCCTCAATCGAGTTTTCGGATTTATCGCTCGCCGATAGTAGACGAGGCACTCAATCTGTTGAGACTCAAGAACAAATCCCACAAGTCGTTGTGGAACAAGTTCAAGAATCTCAAACGCCACCGAATGTGGTCCCACGAAGGTCGACAAGGGATAGTCGTCCACCCAATAGATATATGGATATGTATGACGTTCTAATCATTGAGAATGATGAACCGTTGACCGTTGATGACATGAGAAAGAGACCCGACTCCAAGCAATGACTTGAGGCCATGGAATCCGAGATGCAATCCATGTATGACAACAAGGTGTGGACCTTAGTTGATCATCACGAAGGGGTCAAACCCATAGAAAATAAGTGGATCTTTAAAAGAAAGATCGACATGGATGGCAACTTGACTATTTACAAAGCACGGCTCGTAGCGAAAGGTTTTCGACAAATTCAAGGAGTTGACTATGAAGAAACTTTCTCGCCCGTTGTTATGTTTAAGTCAATACGGATTTTGTTAGCGATTGCCGCATATTATGACTATGAAATATGGCAAATGGACGTTAAAACTGCCTTCCTAAATGGAGATTTGGAAGAGGATGTGTATATGACACAACCGGAGTGTTTTATAGATCCAAAGAATGCTAACAAAATTTGCAAGCTTCAAAGATCCATTTATGGATTGAAGCAAGCATCGCGGAGTTGGAATAAGCGTTTTGATAATGAGATCAAGGAGTTGAATTTCATTCAATGTGAGAAGGAAGCTTGTGTTTACAAGCGAATTAGTGGGAGTGTAGTGGTGTTTCTTATTCTATATGTTGATGATATTCTATTAATTGGAAATGAAGTTTCCGAATTAAATGCAGTCAAGACTTCATTGAAGAAAGTGTTCTCAATGAAAGACTTGGGTGAGGCTACCTATATCCTAGGAATCAAGATCTATAGAGATAGATCAAGAAGGATGATAGGTTTAAGCCAGGAGGTGTATATTGATAAAGTGTTGGAATCACACAATTTGGCTAGTTCCAAAAAGGGGTTCTTACCTATGTCACATGGCACATACTTGAGTAAGACTCAGTGTCCTTCAACTGATGGTGACAAGGAATTCATGAAAAGGTTCAGATATCCTTCAGCCATTGGTTCGATCATGTATGCCATGTTGTGCACCCGCCCAGATGTTGCGTATCCGATTAGTACGACTAGTCGTTTTCAGGCCAATCCAGGCCTAGCACATTGGACTGCAGTTAAGAATATTCTCAAGTATCTCAAGAGGACTAAGGATAGTTTTCTCATTTACGATGGGGACCAAGAGCTCGTTGTAAGTGGTTACACCGATGCTAGCTTCCAAACCGATCGAGATGACTCGAAGTCTCAAACCGGCTTCGTATATTTGCTTAATGGTGGTGCTGTAAGTTGGAAGAGTTCCAAACAAGATACTACAGCAGATTCCGTCACCGAAGCTGAGTACTTAGCGGCTGGTGAAGCAGCGAAAGAGGGCGTTTGGATGAAAGAATTTCTGACAGAGCTGGAAGTAGTTCCGAGCATCTCGGGTCCGGTAGATCTTTACTGTGACAACACGGGAGCCATAGCCCAGTCAAAGGAGCCTCGGTCTCATCAAAGGACCAAGCACATTCTACGGCGATTCCATCTCATCCGACAGTTTGTGAACGATGGATGGATAAAGGTGAAAAGGGTAAATGGTGTTGCGAACACAGCAGACCCTCTAACAAAGCCATTATCTCGAGCCGCACACGAATTGCATGTTGCATCCATGGGGATTAGACGCATGCCTGAGTGGCTTTGAGTGTTTTGTATTTTATGGTTTTAGTATGAGACATATATATTTTTTTGTTGAATACTATTCTCTTGCTAGATGTCACTTTGATTGACTCTGGGTCAAGTGGGAGATTGTTAGGGATATGCCCCAGTAGCCAATCATATAATGATATGTTATTAGTTTATGTAATTGATGATTTTGATCATTTGTTCCTAGTTTTATTGTTGACATACCATTCGGGTTGATGACCTGAATAGTAGAGCTATGTGTCCCATTTGTGAAATGGAGACGATAAAACTAAAACAAGTTCATGGTCTTGAGGATCAACAAGGAGCATTGATTGTCGGATAAGACCAGTCTGCAAGTTAAATGATGATTAAGTTCTACTAATCATAGGTAAGGAGTTGCCGCCTTAATTGCAGATGTTTATGTTATTGGAACATAGTACAGAACATGACCGCGATGGAATAAATACATGTATTGTGTTATGTGTCACTATTTATTTCATTAGTTTGATTCTATGTTTGAGACGCCCGATTTCAACTCACAAGGATAGGTTCACTAAATTTCGTCCAACGCTGATTCCCGTCAAGGGCTGCCATACAGACGATATTTATGTTCTCTTGAGTTGTGTGGAGAAGATCGTTCGTCAAGAAAACCATGTCTCTCATTAGATCGTCTCGTGAGCGATGATGTCTGTTGAGGCCTCCTTGATGGTGTTGGGTCGTTTGCTAGCAACTTTGTGCGACCAACACTATATCAAGAAATGTATGAACGGCAAGGGTGACACGCTTCAAGCTTGCGTTATACAAGGATATCATATGACATAAGAATCGAACGGGACACTCTATGTGTTCGTATGTAGGATTGATATGCTAAGGTAGCATGATATTTATGTAAATCGAGGATCGTAACGCATTGCTATGGTGCCGCTTACGACCATTGGAAGTGAATAGAGATTCACGTTTCATGTTCGATATAACATGAATCCTCAAAGGGTCACACAAATAGGAATTAGGCCACAGTTAAACCAATCCAATTTTGATCATCAATATGATTGATGAACGCAATAATTAAACGAGGAAAAGGGATCTTGCGACGCTGAATTAATTCGTAATTGCGCAATGAGATTTGAAAGGCAAAGCAAGATGCGAATCGTGATTCCATTGAATAGGAGATTTGATGGAAGTTTCAAATACGAAACATTCGTCGTTTGAAATCCATAATTGCAACTCGCAGCTCATAGGGGCGTTTTTCATGATGCGATCATTTAAGCGATTCGATGAACAGTCAAAAGGTTTGATGATTTATCGATTGAGGTGATTTTGATAAGTGATCAAAATTAAGGGGATTTTGAGAGGGGTTATTGTTATACATATATATATATAATCAGATTTTATAATATATATAAACATATAATATATATATATCCTAATAATAATTTAGCACCCACTCTTCATCCCCCCGGTTTAACAGAGAGAAAAATCGCCCCCCCCCCCCTGAGCGAACAGGAAGGCGAACGAGGGTTTCGGCAACCCTAGGGGTTCTCTCGCGAAATCCGATCGGCGCCCCTCTCTCTCTCCCTCGATCGACTTCGCCGGAGGTTTCTAACCTCTCGCCGGAGGCCTTTCCCCTTCCCTCTCCCTAGTGGGCTGTCGGCGACCGAGAGAAGGAGAAGACCTCGCTCCAGTCGGTCTTCTATCTTGCCGAGCCTAGGTCGGCCGCCCCCTCTTCCTCCTTTCGTGCAAAGTTTTTCTCCACCGGATTTGGTGAAACCCGCAGTGGATGTTGACGTGCTCGTCAAAGGTTTTTCGATTGGATTGGTTCCTCTTTTCCCCTTGCTAGCACAAGTGAAACAAGAGGTGGTTGAACTCCTTGGTGGACTCGAGGCTAAGTTTATCAGAAATCGCATTGCAAGGATTGCTCTACAACCGCAAGGATTAACTCTCCGCTTCACCTTCTAGGTTGACCTAGAAGAGGTACATTTCTCCCTTTCTTGTTTGTTGAAAAAACCAAATGCCAAATCACTAGTTCCTAATTGTTTCTTAATGGATGTAATCATTAAACTGTTAATTATTCATTTTCGTGTGGTGATTTGCGAGAAATCACTCGCATTAAGAAATCACTCGGATTTGCGAGAAATCACTAACACTGCCTCCCCTCTTGGAGGTTCCTCCTCCTCCCAACTCCTGCTCCCGCTCTTCCTCGCCCTCTTCCTCTTCCTCGGCCGATGGCCATTGCTTGTTGAGGCGGGGGTGGGAGTGGCCTCGGACTATGCCCCCACCCTAACGGATTAAACCTTCCCTGTCCTGGATAATAGTTTCTTCCTCCCTGGGGGGCCCCTCCCTTGTCCTTGAACAGGACCCCCTGGCTGCCTCCAGCCCAGTTCCGGATGCACTGGCCCCCTTGGCTCCTCCCTTCTCCTTCCCTCCTGCTGCCTGGCCCCTCCCGGCTCTCTCTGCTCCACATCCGTCAGTCTTGCCAACTTCCTGGCAAAGGCCGGGTTCGCTGCCTCCATAGCTATTTCCTTTGCCGCCTTCTTCATCAACCCCTCGAACGACAACGGTGGCTTCCTGGTCAGGCTCATCTTAAAAAAGCTCTCCTTTAGCCCCACTGTGAAAGCCATCTGGAGAGCGAAACCGGGCACCTCCTGGATGTCGAGAATCTCCTCCTGGAAGCGGTCCACGTATTGAGCCAAAGACTCTTCAGCCTTCTGCTTGATCAAGAAAATGGACTCCAGGTTTTTCTTCCTCTTCTTAGAGGTCGAGAAGCGCAGTTGGAAGCTTCTGCTCAGATCCTCGAAGTCATAGATCGACCCTGCCGGGAGTTGGTGGAACCAATCCCTAGCCTTGTCTTTCAGGGTGATGGCGAAAAGGCGGCACTTAAAAGCGTCTGTCATTGGTCTGATGGAGACTGCGTCTTCGAACCACTGCAGGTGCTGGAGGGGATCGTCCTTCCCCACATAGTAGGTCATCTCGGGCTCGCGGAACCCTTCCGGGACGGGTGCCGAGAGGATCAACTCGCAGAAAGGAGATCCTCTCGTCGGTGGTCTCGCCGCCTCCAGGCGAGACGGCACTCTCTGGGCTGGCGAAAAGTTCTCTGCCCTCCACGTTTTGCCTGCTGCCTTCCGCCACTACCTCCTTTCCCGGTCGCCTCCCGGGTGCGTCCTCGCCGATTCTTGCCTGGTCGATCCCCTCGCGGGGTGCGAGACCTGGCACCTGGGGTGGAGGGGTCTCGCATTCCCCTCTCTGTGAGATCTGCTTCAGCATGTCCATGATCTCCCCAATGGATGTCATGAACTCCGTCCTCCCGACATATCCTCCCGGGTTCGAGGACCCACCTCCATCTCCTTCAAGATCCCCCGTCATGAGGTCACCAAAAGTTCTTCTGTGCAAGCTATTGTTCCACGCTCACCGCACCATAAATATTGGAACCAACAAAATCGGTCCCTCCTAAAGCTCGGAATTTGAAGATGCATCTCGCCCTTACTCCCTTCGGACGACCCTCTGGACCAGGCCCTCAAAAGACTAGACCGGAGGCCTCAGCGCGGAGGTCCCGCCTCTTACCCTGAAGAATTGGAATTCTTCCCCTCCCTAGCCAATGCTGGGCTAGGCGCCTTAGAAAGAGAGAAGGAGAGTTAGGGAAATCTGTCTCTTCTAAGGCACCTTACCGGTCTATTTATAGGCCTCTGAACTGGGACTGCTAATAACAAACTGGAGCTATCCTGAAATTACTATAATACCCTTAATCGGGTCTGCCAACAGCCATACTCCGCTGTTTTGAAGGGCTACGTGCAGACCACCCAGGGCAAAAGCGTAAAATCCTGTGGGGCTAAAAGATAGACCCGGCCCTACCTGAACCGGTCTTAAACCGAACCGGGGATTTGACGAGACCTCCCCTCCACGGTCTTCTCGCCTGGCGAGAGCTTCCTTCTGGAGGCTTCTCGCCTGGCGAGAGCTTCCTTCTGGAGGCTTCTCGCCTGGCGAGAGCTCCGTCTCGCTAGCGAGAGCTCCCCCCCTGAAGTACTCTCGCATGGCGAGTCGGCTACTTGCCCGCGAGTGCCTCCTCCTTTGGCGCTGACTTGTCCATCTCATGACACAGCTCTCGCTCAGGCCCTTCTCACCTGGACCCTCTCGCCTGTTACCCTGGGCAGGATCCACTCGCTCCGCGAATTGACGACTGTATCGGGCCGTCTCGCCTGGCCCCCCTTTTTCAAGCCTTTGGCCCCCGCGAGCCCGAGGTTGTACAGCTTCACTATCAGATGGATGTCGCGCCTCGAAGCCTGGGTGATATAGAGATTCACGAGCGAATGGCACTCTTCCTTTGACATTTTACAGTTCGTGAATGGGTAGCCGGCGAATGCGGCGGCACACTTGTTCTGGCCATCACCCTCTCCTGACATCTCGCTTGGAAGAAAAATAGAAGCAAAGGTGCGAGTGCAAAAGAAGGAAAAACAACAAGGAAAATGAACAACTATTGAACGCGATTATTAATACGGTAGGTAAGCGATCTATTTATAGGAAATTTCGGGCGGGAAATGATCGAGGCACAAAAGAAGTGCAGATAGCACATTCTTTAGATCTCGCCCCAGGTCCGGCCTTGGCCCCTGGCGAGATCTTGCACCGCCTCACTCGCACTGTGGTTCCAAGCAGGGGAAACGACATAAGTAAAAGCATCCGCAAGAACAAAAATATATATACGATAAAAGACGGGAAAGAAAGCGAGATCAAACAATATACAACCATCACACATTGTCAGCATTCGGCATAACGGCCGACAATCATTATTACAGAGCTTGTAAAATAAACCTGGAGCGGGAGTCTTCCCCCCGGGTAGGCCCACTAGGGGGCCATTATCGCCATTCCAGACCTCCCATTCCCGCTCCCGGCATGGCACGTGTGTAGTAGATGGAGTGAATGGTCTGGAGTCCTCGCTGCGCGAGATGGAGTTGGTCTTCGACCCGCGCGATGTGAAGGCCAGGGTATTCTGTCCCGCCACCGACCTCTCCCAACAGATTGGCAACTAGCTGGGTGTAGCTGTTTTCCAGGCTGAGAAGCCGCTCCTCGGCAGACTCCTGATTTTCCCGCACCTGGGTTGTGATCCCGCGCAGCAACAACGATTTCTTCCGTAGTATCTCGGCCACATGCTGCTTCATCCCAACAGCGTCCTCTGGATTGTCTAGGTAATCAGCAATTGAGTCCGGAGAAGGAAGGGGCGAGACCTCCTCCTCATCGATATCAACATCAGTGGAGATCTCGCGAAAACCTGTGCTAAATGGTGTTACATATGCTTGATTCTCGCGACTTCTACGGAAGCTAGTAAAAGTCGTTACCTGATCCGGCACCCGCGTCCTTGTCAGAAGGATGGCAAGAAGTGTCGGGACGCCCCTCAAAGGGAGTGTCGAAGGTTATGCTTCTCTTCCCTAGGCCCGGGGGGAAGATTGTTGGTTCAGAAGAAAGGTTGGGGATGACATCCGCCGAGGGTGGAGTCGAGGAGAGATCTACAGGTGTCTCACGAGCGGAGGATCTCGGCGTTGGAACTCTTAACCCCGAAGTCCCAAAAGCGGGAGCTGCAAAGAAAAGGCAGGTAATCCACATGATGAAAGGCTAGAGGTTAGAAGAAGGTTTACATTTCTCCTGCGCAGGGACATCGAGCCGGAGGGGGGAGGTGATCTCGCGGGCCACCTGGCCGTACCCGTTCCCCAGCGAGTCTGGTTTAGCACTCGTCTCCTTGACTTCCTTCTCCACCGGCGGGATATGCAAATAGATGCAACGAATCGACATTCTATCACAGCAACGAAAGGGGATGAACAGTGCTAAGCGGGTGCAAATACCAAGGGAGTCTTGGTTGGGGAAGGATTTTGCGAGGTCGACTCATCGTTGGCCAGGTTGCGACGGACCACTTTAGCATTTTTCATCTTCGGGGATGACCCGGGTGCTTTTCGAGAAAGCCTGGGGGCGAGTGAGCCCATCAAGGTCTTGTTCTTGCCTTGGACAACACAGAGGCGGTCTAGAGCTTCCTTGGAAAGCGACATCGTGATCAGAGGCGAGAGCGGCAACAGAGGATTAAGGCAAGAAACATCTGCTACTGCCTGAATATTTATATGGTCGTGGAGAGGCCCACGAAAGATTCTCTTCCAGGTCAGCATCCACTCATCCAATATGCAGGGTTGGATGATTCTTTCCAAGCTTTGTTAAAGCTCACAAAGAGCAGGGATTGTGTACAACCCTATATTCGATGAGTGGACCCCATCAGATTTGCGAGTGAGGCAGTTTGGCCTGCACTGGCCAAAGGCCTAAAGAGGGGCATTTTCGCAGCCCGAGGAGGAGTGGTTTGGCCCTTCGGCGAGTGTAATCCTCATCCAGCACTCGCTTGAGGATCTCGCGCCTTGGCGCACATACGAGGCCAGTTCTCGCCAAGCTAGGCGAGTGGCCGCCAGGCACTCGCCCTTCAAAGATCTTCAAGGTGGCGAATGCGTTGTGCTCCCGACATTCTCCCCTTCAGCTGAGTGGTGCTCTCACAGATCTTTCGTCTAGCAGGGTCCAAAGGCAAAATTACTTGAATGTCCTCAGAGGTCTGTATTTAGCCATTCAAAACAGTGGAGTCACGCTGTTGGCAGACCAACCTGAACTGCACATAGCTATTTGGAACAGCGGAGGTTAGCTTTTGACAGACCATTTTCGGAAAACTATAAATAGGCCCAAGGGGGTACCTCAGAAAGCATGCTTACTTATGTCCAGGTCTTCTTGCGCTTTCTGAGATACCCTTAGCTCGGCATTTGGCTAGGGAGGGGAAGCACTCTAAAATTTTTCGGGTGTGTGGTGGGACCTCCACGTCGAACCCTTGGGTCTGTCCCTTATTCTTTTCCCTTAGTCGTTTAGCTCGCGAGAGAGAAGTAAGTGTGTGAGCACCCCTTCCCCAAAGGTGAACTTCACAGAGACCAAGTTTTCGGTTTCAACCGTTATGTTTTATGTTTTTTTGAAACATTTTATTAATTTTGTGTTTTAAAATTTTTGTTATGTCTGCGGTTTTTATACTTGAAAAACAATTTTTTTATTTCATGCAATTCTTGTGAATGAATGTCATCCTGCATCGAAACAACAAAATTTCCCAATTCCAATTCCTAACAGCTAAAAACCTTTCTGCATCCGAACAACTTAATTGCAATTTAGGCAAAATCAAAACCAGTTGGTTTTGGTTTTGATTGTATTCCAATTCTTCAAAACCAAAACCTGCGATCCAAACAGACCTTTAGTGTATAAAATGTATTATCACTTCAAATCAATTTTTCTTCCTAATAAAGAGAAGTGGTTATATCCGAAATATTTTTTTCATACAACATAAGATACTACTGTTGCACGACATTCTAATAGTTCCTAAAATTTGTACAGGCGGTCATCATGAAATGTATTCTAGCTAATCCAATGTGGCTAGAAGAACTCCAATAAATTCAGAAAGAAGACTACCGAATACAAGAAATCAATGTGCCAAAGGCTAGTGCAACTGCAACCCCGTGGTAATCCATTAATCTATGGAAATAGCCCCTTCGTTAGCCTAATTCAGACGTGAGATGGAGATTTCAATGTTACTGCTATCAATCAAATGATGAGTGTTTGGTTGAATGTTCAGATAGCAGGGTATGCAGATCTGACCCCATGATCAGGAGTTGAGGTAGCCTTCATGTTTCTCTGATCTTGAGTAAAAATTAAGGGAAATACTTTGCTAATTGTCATTTTAACCCTTGCAATAATTTGTGAGGTACTTTTTTCAATAATGATGTAGCAGGAGTCTTCAAAGGTTAATTTATAACCTTTTGTTACAACTGGCCACACTTAGCAGATTTTGGGCTAGCTCTGGAACATATTGAACATCTGTAATGTGCTTGTATTGTCCCTTTCTGGTTTTTACAGCAACATTGTCTTTCCCTTTTATGGCTTTGGATGTTTCATCTCCAAAAATGACTTGGGAGTTTTGGTTTTCATCAAGATAAACAAATGTGTCTTCGTTACTTGTCATGTGGTTTGAGCACCCACTGTCGAGGTACCAAACATCACTAAGTCCTTCACTGTTGCCATTACATGAGTAAAATACAAAGTCTTCATCCTCCTGAACCTCTTCTCCATAATGAGCTTCTTCTTTGGGTCTTTCCTCTGCTTCATACTTATTCTTGCAATCCTTGTGAAAAAGAGTTGAATATTTGCATTTCCTGCACTTGTAGAAACAATCAAAAGCCTCATGATTATTTCTTTTACATATGATGCAAAATAAACGAGATTTTTGTATCCCCTTGTCTTTCTCCTTCTTCTTACTAGGCTCAGCATTCTTTTTGCTTGTATTGAACACAACTTTGCTCTGGAAGGCTTGTTCTAACGAATGAGTTTCATACCTCTTAATCCTCTCCTCATGAGCCTGAAGGGAGCCCTTGATATCTGTCATGGTGAGGGTGTCGATGTCCTTTGCTTCTTCTATGGCAGCTACAACCATTGTATACTTCTGAGTTAAGGACTTGAGGATTTTTAGAATGACCTTTTTTTCTTCTACAGGATCACCAAAACTTTTAATTTGGTTGACAATGGAGTTTATCCTTGTTAAAATAGCCCATGTAAAGGGCTCATTATTGGGCCCATTTATTATTTTATCTTCTCTCCTCTTTTAGTCTCACATCTTGTATAGGATTTTCTTCTCTCTTCTTCTTCCTATATATTTGTATTCTCTCCTTGTATTTAGACACACAAGTAATACATACAAGATTTGAGCTCTTTCAATATGGTATCAGAGGGAGCGGTCTCTCCGGTGCGGTCTCATTCTCTTTAACCGCCCAACCCGCCACCGCCCGCCCTCTCCGCTTCTCCTGCGGACTGTGAGCCTACCTGCTCCGGTCTCCTATCCGCGGGATCCTATCCGCAGGCTCTGCGGTTTGCCTCTGCATTCCTCTTCTCCTCTCCCTCTCCGTGGTTCCACCCTCTTCAGGTCCTTTTACAGCCACCATTCTCTCTAGTTCGTGGGGTCCACTTCTTCTCTATCCGCTGCGGCTTCCCCTTTTATCCGCTGCGAGTTCCTCTCCCTCTTGCTTCGTGCAC
This sequence comes from Platanthera zijinensis, assembly GCA_039513925.1. Lineage (NCBI taxonomy): Eukaryota > Viridiplantae > Streptophyta > Magnoliopsida > Asparagales > Orchidaceae > Platanthera > Platanthera zijinensis. The sequence goes on from CM077096.1 coordinate 41,300,181, forward strand.
GGCCTGTCCGCGGGCTGTTCCTCTCCCTTCTATCCGCAGGCTTCTGTGTCCGTTGCGGCTTCGCCTTCTGTCCGCTGCGGCTTAGCCTTCTGTCCGCTGCGGCTTCGCCTTCTGTCCGCTGCGGCTTCGCCTTTTGTCCGCTGCGGCTTCGCCTTCTCTCTGATTCCTTCTTCTCGCTTGCTTTCTCTCGCGGTTTCCTTCCGCGATCTGACCGTTGCTGGCTTCACCGAGACCGGGGCGGACTCTCTCTTTTGTTTCTGCCCTCTGGTCGCGAACTGACTACTCGCTGGTGTCCGGCTTGACCGTGCGGATTGCTGCCTATCCGCATTCTGGTCGTGGTCTTCCTCAGTCTTTCTCGCGGCGGCCTCCTTGTCTTCTCGCAGGCGGTCTGTCCTCTTCTCGTCGCGGTCTTGCTCCCTTCTCGCAGCGGCCTCCTGCCCTTCTCGCAGCGACCTCAGCCGGCTGCCTCTGCGGTCTGCCCTTATGGGCTTTTCCGGTAACTCTTCTGGCTCGACGGACAGCCCGCCTGCTGACCGCCCGGCCTGTCCGACTGACCGCCCGACTTGCACAACAGAAGTCTGTGACGAGCTGCACATCACTACCATCTCTCTTTCTGGAAAGAAGAACTTCGTCCCTTGGGTTCATTCTGTTAGACGGGTTCTTCAGGCCAAGGGCCTTCTCCCTCACCTTACTCAGGCTCCTCCCACTCCTCCTACCGATGACTGGCTCCGCAATGATGGCCGAGTTCAGACCTGGATCTTGAATTCTTTAGATGGTGAGCCATATCAAATGGCTATGTATCATGAGACTGCCAAAGATATGTGGACTGAGCTACACTCCTTATATTCTGGAAGGGATAGCCTCCAGCACCTCTACGACATCCTAACTGACCTCTTTGCTCTTGATGCTGGAGGGGCTTCAGATATGACCTCCTTTGTTGCTCGTGCGAAGACTCTTGCTGAAGCATGGATCCAGCATCAGCCCTTCACCAATGATGTTGCTGCTCAGCGCGCTCAGAAGGAAGCCGCCTGTACTGCCATCATCATGGCCCGTCTTCCCCCTCACCTTCAGAGCATTCGTGATCAGGTCCTGGCGTCCTCTACCACACCCTCCTTTTCTGATGTGTGCTCCATGATTCTCCGAGTATCACCTCCTCCAGATACTACGGCTCCTCCGGCCCTTCTTCAGCAGGCACCTCCGCTTCTACCATTCCCTCCTCCTTCTTCTACTCGGGGGGGTCGTTCGGGATCTCGCGGCCGTGGACGTGGTGGCCGGGGTCGGCCGAAGTGTTCCTTCTGCGGGAAAGATGGTCATCTCGAGGCAACCTGTTACAAGAAAGTTGGCTATCCTCCTCGCCCAGCGGCTTCTGTTGCTACCGATGCTGGTCCTCTTAATCTTGAGAGTGTCCGTCTTCAGCTCCAGCATCTCCAGGGATTGCTCCACCCACCATCTGCCTCCATTGCCTCCGTCTCTCACACAGGTACCGCTTGTCTCTCCACCAGCTTGGGCTGGATTGTGGACTCTGGCGCTACTCATCACATTACTCCACATCGACCTGCCCAGTACCTGACTTCCCCTTATCCACAGTCTATTACTGTGGCCAATGGAGCTACTGTTCCCGTCTCCGGCTCGGCAGATCTTCCTCTAACCTCCTCCATCTCCCTTCGCTCGGCTCTTCACGTCCCGAGTTCACCGTTCAATTTACTTTCTGTTGAACGGCTTACTAATGATCTAGATTGTTCTGTTATATTCACTTCCTCTTCTTTTGTTATACAGGATCGGCGGACGCAGACTACCATTGGTAAAGGCCGGCTGCAGAATGGGCTCTACCTTCTCGACGACTCTCCCACCATCCTCTCATCCGTCTCTTCAACAGATTGGCATCGTCGACTTGAGCATGCTCCTCTACCGGTCCTCCAGCGGGCTCTCCCCGATATTTCTTTTACCCCCTTTCAATGTGACTCTTGTATCCTCGGCAAGCAGACTCGTTCATCTTTTTCTTCCCATTGTACTCGAAGCGCTGCTCCTTTTGATTTAGTGCATTCGGATATTTGGGGACCATTTAAAATTACTAGTATTTCTAGTTTCCGGTATTTTATAACGTTTATTGATGATCACTCTCGCACTACCTGGCTATACTTACTACGTGATCGCTCCGAGCTTCCCCGTGTCTTTCGGGCCTTTGTCCTCGAAACTTGTACGCAATTCCACACGACCATCAAAGTACTACGAACTGACAATGCTCGTGAGTACACTAGTAACGAATTTACTGCTTTATGTTCTGAGTTCGGGATTCTACATCAAACTTCCTGCGCTTACACGTCGCAACAAAACGGTGTTGCCGAACGCAAGAATCGTCACTTACTCGATGTTGCCCGTTCCATCATGCTTCAAATGCATGTCCCCAAACAATATTGGAACTTTGCGGTCTCGACCGCCTGTTTTCTCATTAACCGTCTCCCTTCCTCTATTCTCAACTATGTTACTCCGTTCAGCATCCTCTTTCCCTCCACTCCGGCCTTTCCTCTCCCACCTCGTGTATTCGGTAGCCTCTGCTATGTCCATCGTTTGGGGCCTTTCTCGGATAAGTTGGATCCCCGAGCGGCCAAGCATATCTTTGTTGGATATTCACGCACCCAAAAGGGGTATGTATGTTATTCTCCTGCTACACGCAAGATCTCAGTGTCTGCTGATGTCACTTTCCGTGAGGATCAACCATTCTTTCCTGCTCCCTTACCTGACCATCTACCACCCACACCTACTTCTTCATCCATCCCCCGCCCGATCATTCCCGCAACTACTCCTCCAACTGTCGTTCCCTCTAAACAGACTGTCGTTCCCTCCAAACCACCAGTTATCTGCGTCTACACTCGTCGCTCTACCACTTCCGTTGCCCCTCTGCCGTCGGTCTCTACCATGGATACTCCGCGTCCAAATGATCAGGTATCGCCTTCCACTGCTCATCCGCTGGCAAACTACATCTCTCTTCATCGCCTCTCTCCCCATTTACACACTTTGGCTACTTCTCTCTCTTCGGTTGCTATTCCAAATTCTGTGCAGGAGGCGCTTCAACATCCAGGATGGCGAGCGGCCATGGAGGAAGAAATGTCTGCTCTCTGGTCTAACCAGACATGGTCGGTTGTTCCCCTTCCACCGGGCCAGAAACCAGTTGGGTGCAAGTGGGTCTTTGTCATCAAACATGTTGTCGATGGGACAATTGACCATCTAAAGGCCCGTCTTGTGGCTAGAGGTTTCACTCAACAGGAGGGGCTAGATTATGAGAAAACGTTCTCTCCAGTTGCGAAACTTAATAGTGTTCGCGTCCTCATCTCTGTTACTGTCCATCGTCGATGGCCTCTTTTTCAGCTGGATATCAAAAATGCTTTCTTGAATAGGGATCTCCAGGAAACTGTCTACATGCAACAACCACCCGGGTTTGAGACCACGGGGGAGTCTCAGGTCTGCCATCTTAAAAAGGCTCTATATGGTCTCAAACAATCTCCGCGGGCTTGGTTTGAAAAGTTCAGCAAGGTCCTCCGTGAGATTGGCTTCATACGGAGCTCGGCCGACTTCTCGCTCTTTACTCGTCACCAACCAACAGGAACGGTTATTCTGTTAGTATACGTCGACGATATAATCATTACTGGAGATGACTCTCAAGGGATACAGGCAGTCAAAGTCCATCTAAACTCAGTATTCCAGACAAAGGATTTGGGACCTCTTCGCTATTTTTTGGGTCTTGAGATTGCCAGAAGGCCGGATGGGTTCACTCTCTCTCAACGGAAATATTGTCTTGACCTTCTTCATGATGCGGGTCAGTCCGGCTGCAAGCCAAGCGATACTCCTATGGATGTAAACCACAAACTGTGTGCCCAGGCATCTGACTCCGATCTCCTTCTCCAGAATCCTGAATATTATCGACGTCTTGTTGGAAAACTGATATATCTCACGGTTACCAGACCAGATATTTCCTTTGTTGTTGGTCTTGTCAGCAGATACATGCACTCTCTTCGGAAATCTCATCTTCAAGCAGTGGAACGAATTCTCAGGTATCTGAAAACCGCTCCTGGTCAAGGACTTGTCTACAGGACCTCCTCTTCTGCTCCAACATTGGTGGCATATTCTGATGCTGACTACGTTGGCTCTCTCGATGACCGGCGATCTACGAGTGGTTTTTGCACTTACCTTGGCGGACATCTTGTTACTAGGCGAAGTAAGAAACAAGCGGTCGTTGCTCGATCTTCAGCCGAGGCAGAGTACCGGGCAATGGCATCGGTTGTATCAGAATTGACATGGCTTGAGAGTCTTCTTACTGATCTGGGTGTAAAATTACCATCACCAGCTCTTCTCCTTTGTGACAGTCAAGCCGCCATACATATCGCAAAGAACCCGGTCTTTCACGAAAAAACGAAGCATATTGAGGTCGATTGTCACTTCATACGGGAAAAGGTTCAAATGAAGAAGCTTGACCTAAAGCATGTCCCAAGATCGGAACAAGTCGCGGATGTCTTCACGAAGGCTCTTTCCAAGACAATCTTCTATCAATGTTTGTCCAAGCTTGGCGCATACGATTTGTACGCTCCAGCTTGCGGGGGAGTGTTAAAATAGCCCATGTAAAGGGCCCATTATTGGGCCCATTTATTGTTTTATCTTCTCTCCTCTTTTAGTCCCACATCTTGTATAGGATTTTCTTCTCTCTTCTTCTTCCTATATATTTGTATTCTCTCCTTGTATTTAGACACACAAGTAATACATACAAGATTTGAGCTCTTTCAACAATCCTTAAAAGATGAGAGGCTGAGGTGTCATCCTTTTTCATCTGCAAGGTGTCAAAGTCTTGCCATGAGTATTAAAGTTTTAGGGCTATTACTTTAGCCGATCCCTGGAATTCAGTCTTCAGCGTCTCCCAAGCATCTTTAGCAGTGAGAGCACCCATGATTTTAGGAAAAATGCACCTGTCAGTCCCTTGTTGAATATACTGCAGAGCTTTTGCATCGAGCTTTTGATTCTCAGCATACACTTTAGCATCTGCAGCTGCCTATTGTTCTAGTGGGTTTTCAACTATGGGCTTGGTGTAACCTGTTTGAATCAAATCTCATAGTCCTTGTGAAATAAATAGAGTTCTCATTTGAACCAACCAATAATCAAATGCTTCCCCTTCAAAGATGGGTATACCACTGGGAGAATAGAAAAACAATTGAGTAGGGATAGTAGGGATGCTAGAGGAAGTCATGGGATGAGGAAGAGGAGGAAAAAAGAGATCAGAGAAGGGAAAAAGATGAAGTGAGAACAGAACAAATATAGCACAAACACCTCCTCAAAATCTAATGGTGGATAGCAAAACACTTGCACACCCAACCTGCCTCTGATACCATGATGAAATTAGAGAAGAAACGCAACCATACTCATTCGAATTGTATTAAGCAACGGGAAAAAAACAAAACAGAGTTCACAGACATTTTCTGAGGATAGAACAGACAGTTCTGTCTTTCTTACTAACAAAACACTGTAGGGCCTATTTAAGCAGGAGCAGAAGGGTGGAAAAGTAAAAAAAATGCAACAATACAAAAGGACACTTAATAAAGAGGGGGAGGGGCTCAATAAGAAAAGGGGTCGGTTTCTTCTTCCTCCTGATTCTGCGGCGGTGCTCCTCTACAGTAGTTCTCATCACGAGTAACATCAACGCTGATGTCGTGCTCTTCTTCCAATAGCTTAAGCCTCTTTGTTCAGTTGGTTGAGCAGGATCCATGGAGATATTCAAAATGCACAAATGTTTGTGCTATATCCAATTGTTTATTCAATTACCAATTTAATCCATGGAGATATTAAATGCAACTTGGTGTACTCTTTAGTTAAACTTTTTTTCTAAGAATTAAGCCCAATTTTCAGTCTACCTGTTGTGAATATCACATGATTTATAAACTTGGTGCAGTCTTCAGTCATTATAAACATGTTTTCTAGATATTTATTGATTGCAGTTGTGATCTATCACATGATTTATTCTCTTTTGAGCAGAGCCTTCAATTGCATTGGTGGAAGTTTCACAATAAATATCTATCACATGATTTATAAAATGGTTTCCAACTTATTATTCTATTTTGAGTAGCCTTCTTCATTATTCTTAAAACTTATCTGCTCAATCTCCCAACTAAAAGATCTTCATTATGCAGAATAGCATTAGTGGAATTTTCCTTCCCCTTGAAAAACATGTTCGCATAATGAAAAACAAAGTTCATGGACTCTTCTATTTTAAAAGTCGTCTTGTTGAAAAACTTTTAAGTTTTGCTTGTTGATAAATATCCTAAGAATATACATTCATCAGCATTCTTATCAAATTTAACAAGATGTATCTTTCCATTATTCAAAATGAAACAAGTGCAGTCTAAGATTATGAAATATGAGAAAAACAAAGTTTCCCTTCCCATGGATGACTTCCTTTTGTTTGTTCATAATTTGCTGCTGTATTTTTACTTTCTATATTAAGCGGACTGTCACATATTATCTACTTTTGGATTCCTGTTTTAATTTCATGTAGCTTACCGGAACATTTTCTTAATTTTTGTGTTTTAAAACTTGTGTTATGACTGCAACGAAGCCTTCGTTGGGAGAAAGTAGTAGGCATAGGAAGAGGAAGGCAACTCCTGGCGAGACAATAGCAAATGCCATAAATAAAATAGCATGAAAGTATGGAGCACACAACGAACGCAATCACAAAAAACAGTGAAGCTCCGATGGTAACAACTTCTGCTCAAATCTATGAAGCACTTACTCAACTATCAGATCTGCAGGAGGTTGAATTAGTGAAAGTCATGGATCTTCTAGGCGTCAGTCAACTGAAGTTTAATGCGTTAATGACTCTATCAAAGTGCGTGAGGATGACGTGGCTTCACTTGCAATTCTATGACTTATGAGATGACTTTCTTTTGTTTGTTTGTGTTAGAGAAGCCCACTTAACTAAGCTCATTTAGCTTCTTTTATTGTTATCTCTCTCTCCTCTTTAGTTCCACATTGTGTATAGGACCTTGCTCTCTCTTTCTCTCATCTATATATTTGTATTCATTTTTTGTATTCAACACAAGTGAATATATTTACAAGGTTGCTTTTCCACTTCTCTACATGGTATCAGAGCAACCGGTCCTCCTTGGGAGGCTACCCTCTGCCTAACCGCCTCTCTTCATGTGATCTCGTCTGTGCGTGCGGCTAGCTGCGGACTGCCCTTTCTGTCCGCTTCTCGCTCTTCCCGCTCGGTCTCCGGCGGTCTGCTTCTTTCTGTCCGCTTCGCCTCTCTTCTCCCCTCTCCCCTCCGTGGTTCTACCTCTCCCCTCCCACCTATTATAGCATTCCTGTGGGGCCCGCCTCTCTCCTCTCGCGCGGTCTCCCTTGTGTTATCCGCACGGTCTCTTTCCGCCTTTTTCCGCCGAGTTCGTCCTTTGCTCGCCTCGTCCTGTTGCTCGCTGCGGCCTCTTTCTTTCCGCTTGAGTGTTCCTTACTCGCGGTTTTCTTCTCTCTGCCCGCTCATGGCCTCCGTCTCTGACCGCTGCTGGGTTCAGCCTGACCGTGCGGACTGTTCTCTCCCGCATTTTGGTCGCGGTCCTCTCCTCCCCTCCGCGCGAATTGGTCTCTGTCCGCCGGCTTCCTATGCGCCTCTGGTCGCGGCCTCCTGCCGCTGGTGTCTTTACATCCTGACCGGGCGGTCTCCGTTCTAGTCGCGCGGACTTTCTCTTCCCCTTCTATCTGTGTGGTCTCGTCTCTATCCGCCCCAGGTCGCGCGGATTGGTCTCTGTCCGCCGGCTTTCTATCCGCCTCTGGTCGCGGCCTCCTGCCACTGGTGTCTTTACATCGTGACCGGGCGGTCTCCGTTCTAGTCGCGCGGACTGTCCACATCGTGATCGGGCGGTCTCTGTTCTGGTCGCGCGGACTCCTCTGCTACAGGTCTGCTTCCTAGCCGCCTCTCCTCCATGGGTTCTTCTGCTGGTTCGACTAGCACGGCGGTTCCTCCTCCTGACCGTCCGGCCTCTATTCCAGAAATACGGGATGAACTCCGTATCACTACTATCTCTCTGGTCGGCAAGAAGAATTTTGTCGAATGGGCGCATTCTGTTCGCCGGGTCTTGCAATCTAAGGGGTTTCTTCATCACTTGACCCAGGTGGTTACCGGTACTCCGACTGACAAATGGTTACGTAATGATGGTCGTGTGCAAACATGGATTCTTAATTCTCTTGATAGCGAATCCTATCGCCTGGCTATGTACCACGAGACGGCCAAAGGCATGTGGGATGAACTTCATACCCTTTACTCCGGAAAAGATAGTCTCCGCCATTTGTATGACATAATCACTGCTCTCCAGGCCCTTGATAGCAGTAGTGCGACCGAGCTGACTTCTTTTGTGGCTCAGGCTCGATCCTTGGTCGAGGCCTGGATCCAACATCAGCCTTTTACTGTGGACCTTGTTGCCCAACGTACTCAAAAGGATGTTATGGGTATAGTCATGATAATGGCTCGGCTACCCCATCACCTTCATAGTGTAAGGGCCCACATCCTCTCCTCTACTGTTACCCCGTCCCCCGTCCTTCTCAGATGTGTGCTCCATGCTTCTCAAAGTTACCCCGCCTCCGGATGTGTCGAGCCCTCCTTCTCCAGCTCTTGTCCAGCAGGTTCCTGCTCCTTTACTGCCTTTACCATCTTCTGTCTGTGGAGGCCGCTCTGACTCGCGGGGACGTGGGCGGGGTTGCCGGTCTCGGCCTAAGTGCTCTTTCTGCGGCAAAGATGGGCATCTTGAAGCCACGTGCTATCGTAAGCATGGTCGCCCACCTCGTCCGCAGGCGTCTGCTGCTGTCACCGACTCCTCTCCCACCCGCACTGACCTCGACGAGGTTCGCTTTCAGCTTCAGCATCTTCAGGGCCTGCTCAGCCGCACGCCAGCTTCTGTTGCCTCCGCTGCCTCCATCTCCAATGAAGGTATCACCTGTCTTTCCTCTGGCCCGCGATGGATCCTCGACTCCGGAGCAACTCACCACATCACCTATGTTCGTCCACCTCAGTACTTGTCTTCACCTCACCCGAAGTACATTATTGTGGCCAATGGCGCCTCTGTCCCTATTTTTGGTTGTGCTGATATTCCTCCCACCTCTTCTCTTCACCTGCGCTCGGCTCTTCATGTTACGGGCTCTCCTTTCAATTTATTTTCTGTTGGTCGTCTTACTTCTGTTTTACATTGCTCAGTGACCTTTACTTCTTCTTCTTTTCTGATACAGGATCAGCAGACGCGGACTATCATTGGTAAGGGGCGACTGCAGAACGGGCACTACCTTCTTGACAACTCTCCAACTCTCCTCGCATCTGTCTCATCTTCCGATTGGCATCGACGTCTTGGTCATGCCCCTCAACCTGTCCTCCAGAAGGTTCTCCCGGATGTATCTCTTCCTGTTTTTCAATGTGAAACATGTATTTTTGGCAAGCAGTCACGTTCATCTTTTCCTCCTCATTGTACTCGGAGCTCTGCTCCTTTTATCTTAGTACACTCCGATATATGGGGTCCGTGCAAATTTACTAGTATTTCTGGCTATCGGTATTTCGTTACGTTTATTGATGATTATTCACGTATGACGTGGTTGTATCTTCTTCGCGATCGTTCTGAGCTTCCCCGCATCTTCCGGGCGTTCATTGTTGAGACCCGCACTCAATTCTCTGTGCCTATTCGCACTATTCGTACCGACAATGCGCGAGAGTACACTGGTCATGACTTCGCGACCCTCTGCTCTGAGTACGACATTATTCACCAAACCTCATGTGTGTATACTCCGCAACAGAATGGTGTCGCCGAGCGGAAGAATCGTCACCTTCTTGATGTGGCTCGGTCCTTTATGCTTCAAATGCGGGTTCCCAAACCATACTGGAACTTTGCGCTCTCCACCGCCTGCTTTCTTATCAACCGTCTACCATCCTCCGTTCTTCAGAATGCTACTCCGTTCAGCCTCCTCTTTCCGTCCACTCCGCCTTTTCATGTTACTCCTCGTATCTTTGGGTGTGCTTGCTATGTTCACCATCTCGGCCCTTCTACCGACAAATTGGATCCCCGTGCGGCCAAACATATCTTTGTCGGTTACTCGCGCACTCAGAAGGGGTATATGTGTTATTCGCCTGATACCCGCAAGGTTACTGTCTCTGCGAACGTTACTTTCCAGGAAGATCTTCCCTTCTTTTCTGCTCCGGATGACGTTACCTTTCCAGAGCCCGTCGTTCGTCCTATCATCCTGATTCCCTGCTCCTCCTCCTCTCCTCCTCCTAACCCGGCCCCGGTACGTCCGACTCCACCTGTTATTCGGGTCTATTCTCGTCGCTCTTCTCATCTCGTTGCCCCACTGCAGTCGGCATCGCCCTCTGATGCTCTACCACCTGCTGTTCCGGTTCCTGCCTCCACCGCTCATCCGATGGCAAACTACGTCTCTCTCCATCGCCTTTCACCACCACTTCGCAGGAGGCGCGTCAACATCCTGGCTGGCGGGCTGCCATGGAGGAAGAAATGATGGCCCTTTGGGCCAACCAGACCTGGACCCTGGTCCCTCTGCCTCCCGGTCAGCACCCGGTTGGGTGTAAATGGGTTTTTGTCATCAAACATGCTCCAGATTGCACTATTGCCCGACTGAAGGCCAGACTGGTGGCCCGTGGCTTCACTCAGCAGCAAGGCCTCGATTATGAGGAAACTTTCTCTGGTGGCCAAGCTCAACACGGTTCGTGTGCTTTTCTCCGTGGCTGTACACCGTCACTGGCCGCTTCATCAGCTCGATATCAAAAATGCCTTTTTGAATGGCGATCTTCACGAAACCGTTTACATGCGCCAACCGCCCGGGTTTGAGACCACGGGGGAGTCTCATGTGTGTCTTCTAAAGAAGTCCATCTATGGTCTCAAATAATCCCCCCGGGCGTGGTTTGAAAAATTCAGCAAGGTGTTTCAGGATATGGGTTTCACTCGGAGCTCTGCTGACTTCTCCCTTTTCACCCAACACCGGGAACCGGGAACCGTCATTCTGTTGGTTTATGTTGACGACATCCTACTTACTGGGGATGACTCACAGGGGATCCAAGCGGTCAAACAACATCTGAGCACCGCGTTTCAGACCAAAGACCTAGGGCATCTTCGCTACTTCCTCGGTCTTGAGGTCGCACGACGACCGGATGGGCTTGTCCTCTCCCAACGGAAGTGCTGTCTCGATCTTCTCAAAGATGCTGGCCAGTCAGGTTGTAAGCCAGCTAATACACCGATGGAGGCAAATCACAAGCTCTGTGCACATGCCTCTGATAAGGATCTGCTTCTCCAGAACCCTGAGTACTATAGACGACTTGTCGGAAAGTTGATCTACCTAACAGTCACGAGGCTTGATATATCATTTGTTGTTGGTGTTGTCAGTCGGTTCATGCATGCTCCCCGGGTTTCTCATCTCCAAGCCGTTGAACGGATTCTCCAGTACCTTAAGGCAGCTCCGGGTCAAGGGCTTGTTTACAAAACCTCCACCTTGGCTCCAGCATTGGTTGTTTACTCTGACGCCGATTACGCTGGTTCCCTGGACGATCGGCGGTCGACCAGTGGATTCTGTACTTACTTTGAAGGTCATCTCATTACTTGGAAAAGTAAAAAACAAGTCGTGGTCGCTCGATCCTCCGCGGAAGCTGAATACCGATCTATGGCATCGGTTGTTTCTGAACTCACATGGCTTGAAAGCCTTCTTGCTGACTTGGGAGTAAAACTTCTTTCATCTGTTGTTCTCTTTTGTGATAGTCAAGCGGTCATACACATAGCGAAGAATCCGGTGTTTCACGAGCGTACGAAGCATATCGAGGTCGACTGTCACTTCATACGAGAAAAAGTTCAAATGAAGAAACTTGAGTTAAAGCATGTTCCAGGCACTGATCAAGTTGCTGATATTCTCACGAAGGCCCTATCAAACACTTTGTTCTACCAGTGTTTGTCCAAGCTGGGTGCATATGATCTATACGCTCCAGCTTGCGGGGGAGTGTTAGAGAAGCCCACTTAACTAGGCTCATTTAGCTTCTTTTATTGTTATCTCTCTCTCTCCTCTTTAGTCCCACATTGTGTATAGGACTTTGCTCTCTCTTTCTCTCATCTATATATTTGTACTCATTTTTGTATTCAACACAAGTGAATATATTTACAAGGTTGCTTTTCCACTTCTCTACAGTTTGCAATTTGATGTTGTATTTTTACTTTCTATGTTTAGCGGACTGTCACATATTATCTATTTTTGGATTCTTGTTTTAATTTCATGCAATTTACTAGAACATTTCTTGGTTGATGGATCTTTAGTTCGTGTTGTTGTTATGTTTTATGTTTTTTTGAAACATTTTATTAATTTTGCGTTTTAAAATTTTTTTTATGTTTGCAGTTTTTATGCTTGAAAAACATAATTTCTTAATTCATGCAATTTTTGTGAATGAATGTCATCCTGCATCGAAACAAAAAAATTTCCCAATTCCAATTCCTACAGCTAAAAACCTTTCTGCATCCGAACAACTTAATTGCAATTTAGGCAAAACCAAAACAGCAGGTTTTGGTTTTGACTGCATTCCAGTTCTTTAAAACCAAAACCTGCGATCCGAGCAGACCCTTAGTGTATAAAATGTATTATCACTTCAAATCAATTTTTCTTCCTAATAAGAGAAGTGGTTATATCCGAAATATTTTGTTCATACTAATAGTTCCTAAAATTTGCACAGGCGGTCATCATGAAATGTGTTCTAGCTAATCCAATATGGCTAAAAGAACTCCAATAAATTAAGAAAGAATACTACCGAATACAAGAAATCAATGTGCCAAAGGCTAGTGCAACTGTAATCCCTTGGTAATCCATTAATCTATGGAAATAGCCCCTTCGTTAACTAATTCAGACGTGAGATGGAGATTTCAATGTTACTGCTATCAATCAAATGATGAGTGTTTGGTTGAATGTTCAGATAGCAGGGTATGCAGATCTGACCATTGATCCATAAAATCGGATCAAAATAGACATTACTGAATACACTGTTAACAGAACATAGAGCTAAAAATGTTACCCAATCAACCAGCCAGTAAAGAATCAGCCAAGATTAATTAATTCCACAACAAAACAATCGGCTACTAATTTAATCAAGCCTAAAACTAACAGATCTAGAATGTTTAAAACAAAAATTTCAATCAAAATTACTATTTCTCTTCTGAATCGGAAGGAAAGAAGGAGAAATCATCCACAATCTCACCATGATTCCCGAAAAAGATCGGCAGAAGCAAATATTTAATTCACATCTATCTAAAAAAACAGGAACATTACCCCCAATCGTCGGAATCAAAGCAGCGGCAGATACCTAAATCTCAATGATCGCATCGCAAACACATGACCGTATATCTCAAATTTCAATCCAAACAAGAATATCAGAAGATCAATTCGTGAAGGAGGAGAGAGCGGTGGAAGCTTACCGATTCCATTCAACGAGAAATTTGATGTCGATCAACAGTCAGCTGCGAGGAGAAAATGGGTGAACAGCAGCTGCGCTGGCTAGCGAGGTGCAGCTTTTATTGGATTGTAATAATCCAAAGCAATTTACGCGGACCCAATATGCACGGAATTGTTGCGAAAGCTTCGATCCCGGAAGGGACGGCGGGATATTATGCGGTTCTTTTTCAGGGTCAAACTTTAAAGTGCCTTGAAATCAGTTGTATGAGTGCTCGGGCTACGTCAGTACGGTGTGACGGCATGCCCGCCACTCGCCTTGAATAGTCTGATCGGTCAAGTCTAATCCACATGGTCTCTAGCTCACTCATCAGTGCCTTGAATCGTCTGATCGGTCCAGACTAAGGCTCCGTTTGGGGAGCAATATTTAGGTCAGGACTTCTGACCATGCTCATGGTCCTCCACCAATGAGGAGCTTGCAATGGAGGTGGGGCCCACGCACTAGTGGCTTGTGTCATACACTTTTGCGCGGGACCCATGCAATTTCTAGCTCCTCATTGGTTGTCCTGACCTTTCTTTAGGTCAGGAGTCCTAACCTAAAAATTAGCCCCGTTTGGGGAGACTTATTTTCACCGGTCAAGCGATTACAACCGCATGAATCGGGTCATAATTAAGGTCTGGTTCATGCGGTCGTAACCGCTTGACCGGTAAAAATAAGTCCTTCCAAACGAAGCCTAAATATATATGGATTTCAAACCCGCTCTAACCAAGAGCCTCTCACGAGAAACCTACCTTCGACTTCCTGATTTTATTCTTGGCCCTAGCTGTCATGTGAGCGTCTTCTTTGATTCCAATTTATGCATTTTTTTCGAGTGAGAGGGCGTTAGTCTACATTGCAGGCTCGAGAAACATGACTATTACCGTGCGGGGCACCGGGAGTAATTATTTTGTACGGGTAGCATTCCCTCTCTAGTAGTGGGTGAAATCCAAGTCATCCATCTTTAAATCAAATATCAGTCGTCAGTCGAAAAAAAAATAAAGCACATTTTTAAGCCCAATCGGACGGCTGGAGCGCTACCCGCGCTCCTTCCACTGGGAGCAAGTAGTGCAAGCAAAAAATTTGGAGCGCCGGGGCCCATGCACTTTCACTCAAAATGTTTTAACACATTTACTTTTCAATCGAGTATTCCATCTCATGAAAGAATAATTGCTTCCTAAACTAAAAAAAAGTAAACAGTGAATCCTTAGGTTGCTACGGTGGTTTGCTGACTACAAAAGCAAGAGTCATTGCAGTGGCCTGCCAACTAATCACTAAGGTCTAGTTCATGCGGTCGTAACTGCTTGATCGGTAAAAATAAGTCCCCCCAAATAAAATCTAAATAAAACAAAACTATAAATTATTGTGAGCATAGAAACACCCAACAAATAAAATATAAATGAATGTTGTAGCATCAGATGAAATAAACATAAGAAAATAAACAGCAAATAAATCTGTTTGGGAAGACGGTTTGGCAAGCAGCAGACGGCTGCCAAACACTAACGTTCAACAGATATCGTTTGGGTGCTGGTATTGCATGGCCCCGGCAGATGCCTCTGCATACCATCGCCTTCAAGCAGTCCAGGCATACCAAAAATTGCCCTAACTAGAGCCTAGCATTTGATCAAGTGCAGTCAAGAACTATACCAAAAACTAAAATTTAGGCTCTGTTTTGTAGGACAGCGGCGGCTGAAAACCCAGCAAATGCCGCCGGAGTTCGTAACCGGAGGGGAAGGCGGCAGCCGGAACGGGGTTTAAGGCGTTCCGCCGAGTGCAGGTGGCCGTTTGCTTTTCTGTTATGCGGTGACGTGACGGTTGTCAGAGCTCCATCAGCGCACCAAACAGGTTAAACTGCTGCATTTAATTCCAGAGTTTCACGACCCGGCCAATCTAACGTCACCGGATGCCCTAATAAAAACAAAATGACTTTCAAAGCGTCTTTAGCACCCTGGTTGAACGGGCAAGCCGCAGAAATCAACATTTTATAATACAAATCAGAAAATATTGTAATGAACTTTAAAGAAGTTTTTGAGCTTAAACACGCAACAGCAGCATAACCAAACCAAGCCGAGGATAAGGAGGCTCTCGAGCAAGACTCCTTCAAACTACAAGCCGTTATTAAATACACATGTTTACTTGAGATGATTTCAGTTCCCGGTAATAAATCACTTCCACTTTTTGAATTTACCGCCGCCGCCGAACATCCCGTGCTTCCCGTGCTTTCCGTGCTTTCCATGCTTGAATTTCCCGTGATGTTTGAACTTGCCGCCACCATGATGGCCACCATGATGGCCACCATGTTGTCCGCCATACGCATTATAGCCCCCGAATGGACCTGCCCCATGGTGAGGTGCCCCGTGATGAGACCCCCCGTGTGTCAGGTGCGAGGCTCCATAGCCTGCGGCAGCGGCTGCAGCACCCCCAGCCAGCATTGTTCCCATTCCAATATGAGATCCATGCCCTGGATAAAGTCAACCAGGAATTGAATAGGTTGCTGATTATGAATTTTGAGTAAAATAAATAAAGTGAAGTATACACTGACTGCAAAAACACTTGTAATTAATTAAAATATATGTGTAGAGAAAGACGCAAGAGGGAGAAAATAAGTCAAAATTTTATTATATTATAAATACAAGAATATATACATTTATATAGAGAGAAAGAGAGGGAGAGTCTTCTACATCTACAATATGAGACTAAATAGAATATACATAACTCCTCCTAATGAGCTTTTTCATTACATCTTAATGATATGGAACATGGCTTGACAGAAAAATTAGAATAATTACCAAAACTTTCACAGAAAGTTAACATAATTACAGGTTGCATCCCTCTTATTTTTGAAATTACAAAAACCTCCCTGTAAGTTTAAATTTCATAACATTCATGCGCAAAAACACCCTCTTGGAGTAAATTTTCAGGGGGGTCTTTTTGTGCATGAATGCTATTATATGTACTCTTCCATGAGAGATTTTTTTAATTAAAAAAAGAAGGGTACATCAACCTATAATTTAGCAAACTTAAGAGTAAGGTGTAGGTAAATAATGGCCTAAATTTTTTTACCAGATTGTTTCTTTCTCATTGTTTTTTTTTCAAAGAGATTCAGTACCTGTGAAATAAATAATTGTTCCGACGAACCCTTCTGCCGGGATTAACCATTGATCTACAACCCTAGACCATCAGTTTCATTTCATTCTTGATTTTTCATTTCATTGATTACCAAATGCATACTCGGACCAGAGCCTACACAATTCCAGAGTCTACAAAAATACAAAGCAGCATTTTTGATTTTGAACTTCTGATTGGAGCCTATAAATCTTCAGTTACTTTGATTTTGAATTTTTGGGGTTTATTATATTAATAATCAATGATGATGTGGTCAAATTAGAATGATCATGCACACCCTCTCATGATATATTAAGGGCAGAATTTTTGGGCTGTATAGAAATATATTAGCGTACTTATAGAATGAGATGACACCTTTATCCTCCCATAAAGAATGACTAATATATATATCTCTGATGATAACGAGGATTCATTCCGAGCAAGCATACCTTGGGGGTGCGGTGGAGCTGAAGGATAACCAGAAGGTGGGTATCCCTGTGGAGGGTATCCCTGTGGAGGGTAACCTTGTGGAGGGTACCCTTGTGGAGGATATGCACCAGGAGCTGGGGGATAGGCACCAGGAGCTGGAGGATAGCCCTGTGGAGGGTATCCATGCTGGGGATAGCCAGAGTGTTGGCCGGTAAGTCCATGTGCCATGTTAGAAAGAAATCCCTTGTCCTGGTGGTCTGAACCATCATTCCTCTGTTTGTCCTTACCCCCTCCCATTATCCCTAACTGAGACACCAGAAGACATTGCAGGGAAATCATTAAGCATGATTACCATTAAAACTGAAGGATTAGGGAAAAAAAACTGTTCCACAACACTTGTTGATCATTACTGCAAAACAAGTACACAAGAAAAAAAGCACAAATACTTAAAAACTAAATCAGAAATCAGTGAACTAATTTGTTTAAAGACAGCCCTGCATTTATAAATCCTTCTACTGGTGAAAGGCATCCAATTAAAGACTAGTGCACAACACGGTGTTCTGTCAAAGGTATGTGCACTACATCAAGAATTTTATTGGTATGTATTAGAAGATTGGCGTCTACGAAGTACAGATACTTAAAAATACTTCACGTATCGGATACAAAAAATGCGCGAAAAAGCGTTTCCGAAAAGCCGGAAACACACTATTTAAATAAATAAAAAATTTTAATTAGGAATCGTGTAACAATTACCGCATTTCACGGTCCCTTATTTCACGCGGCATGGTTATTAAGGTTACGAAACCTTCTTTTTTTTCTCTCCCGCATCACGCCGTCAAACCTCTCCTCTCCCACATCGTGCACCCGAAGCACTGTCCTCTCCCGCATCCCCAAAAGCCGAAAGTTTCCCTCTCTGCGTCGAAAGCACATTGAACCTCTCCCCTCTCCGCGTCGAAAGCCCGACGAACCTCTCCTCTCTTGTTGCTCTTCGTGCGCCCATCGAAGAGTTCTCCGATGAAACCCTCCTCTCTGGTGAGTTCTCCTCCACTGAAACCCTCCTCTCTGGTGAGTTCTCCTTCGTTGAAACCCTTTTTTCCTTTGCATTTTATTTCTTCATCATCTTCTTCTTCTTCCTCTTCTTCTTTTTCATTTCAGTTTTTTAATTTCACTTTTTTATAGACTGATTTTTCTAGGGTGTTGTATCTATGTGTATGCTTGTTGTTGTTCTTCTTCTTCTTATTGAGTTTCAACTTGATGTTCAAGCATCACTTGGCTGAGTGGAAGGGTAATGCTAAGTCATGCCCTCAGGTTCCCGCCGACGTTAAGGCTAAGGCGGAGTCGGCCCTAAACTCAAATTTAGAGAGTAAGAGCTAAAAGTGCTAAGTTTCAAGCAATCTTGAATGAGGTGGTTGTTGGAGGAGTCCATGATGATCAAGAAGAGGACATAAGCATACGTAGGAGCACAAGTTCAAAGGGTCCAATGGACCAATTTGTTCATTCAGCTGCTGAGTCTACCAAGGGAAAAAATTCCCAACAAAACACGATAGAGAGTAAGTACAAAAAGAAAGCCAGAGATGATGCCGCCGTGTACATAGGTAGATGGACATATGAAAATGGGATCCCGTTTAACGCCATATGTAATTCATCTTTCCAGCAGATGGCTCATGTCATTGGGTTATGCGGATCTGGGATGAAGATCCCAATATTTTATGAGTTGAGAGACAAAATTTTGCGAGGGGAGGTGGAGAGGACGAAGGAGATGTTGAGCACATTCACGCAGACCTACAAATTGAATGGTTTCACTATCATGACCGATGCGTGGACAAATCGGAGGGTAGGAGCATGATGAATATCATGATACATTATAGTTCCAGAGTGGCATTCTGGCTTTCGAATAATGTCTCCTCCTCCACACACGATGGAAAGTTCATCTTTGACTTCTTGGATGAGTCGATTGATAGACCTGAGAGCCCAGGAGAGGACAATATCTTGCAGATTGTGACGGATAGCGCGTCCAATAATATGACTGCTGCAAAGCTTATGACTTTGAAAGGGCCTAAGATTTTTTGGACTTGTTGTGCGGCTCACACTGTTAATCTATTGTTATAAGATATAGAAAAAATGAAGCCAATAAAGAGTACAATCTTCTTGGGCTGCCAACTCTCTATCTTCATTTATGATCACACCATCTCTCTCGACATATTTACAGAGTCAACAAAGGACTTGGACTCTCATGAGCTTATTCGACCAGGTGTGACTAGATTTGTTACAGCGTTTCTATCTTTAAAGAGCATCTTAGAGAAGAAAAACCAATTGAGGGGTTTATTCACATCTGTAAAGTGGGCTGCAACAAAGTTGGTCAGTAGTGTCGGGGGAAAGCAAGTAAAACTATTGCATTTTTATTCATTTCATTTAAAATATATGTTTTGAAAGTTGCTCTTTATAATATTTTCTTAATAATTTTTTTTGCATATGGTAGGCTGCAATGATAGTGATGAGCGCTAGATTTTGGGCGAATGTTAAGCTGGTTGTTGGTATATTCACACCATTTGTGAAAATTTTGAGAAGAGTCAACAGGGATACATTATTCATAAAGTGGTTATATGGGGATATCAAAAAAGCTATGGAAGAGTTTGTTGTTGTTATCGATCACTAAGAGAACAAATTTCTTATATGAAAGTTGATTGATAGCAGATGGGAGAAGAAGAAGAACAACCCTCTGCACCTTACAGGTTATTACTTAAACCCAATTTTTTATTATTTTTCTCGAGTGGAGATTGAACAACCCTCTGCACTTTGCAGGTTATTACTTAAACATATATTTTTATTATTCCAGTCGAGTGGAGATTGAGCCTGACAGAAGGTTTATGAGTGATTTTGTTGAGTGTCTCTCAAGAATATATAAGAAAGATCCTTCTACACATGATCACATCAGTGCTGAGTTTGATGTTTACCAATACCAAAAAGGAAAAAAATTTGGTCCGATGAGCGGACCTAAAGGAAGGTCCGCTCGTCGGACAAAAAATTGATTTTAATCCTTTTAAAAAAAAAATTTCTAAAATAAATTATAAAATCTTATTTAGAATTTTTTTATCTTTAATTTAAGATCTTACTTTTTCTATAAAAAATGTTTTTTAAAAAAATCCGGTCGGATATCCCGTTTTTTAAAATAAGGTCGGTTTTTTTTTAAACCGTGCATTTTGCTGACTGTTTGATCAGAAAAGGTACGGTCAGATCTCATCCGGACTTTCCTTTAGATCCGGGTGGCGGACCCAAATATTTCTCACCAACAAGGATTATTTGATAAAGAGATGACAAAGAGACAACTACAAAATCCTAACTTAAATCTAAGGTATATTTTAATACATATATTTATGAACTTTAATGATGTATTTATGTATAATAATTAATACATTGTGTTGTTATTTTAATTTTCACAGTACATTGGTGGAGGCTTAACGGTGCTGATACGTCGTACCTTAAAATTATGATTTTGAAAATTTTAAGTCTTACTACTTCATCCTCCGACTGTGAGAGGAACTGGAGAACCTTCGAGATGGTATTCATTAATTTAGTTATTTAGTTAAACATTAATATCTTATTATATGATTATATGTATTATTTAACTTTTTTGAAAAAATTTGTAGATACATTATAAAAAGAGGAATAAACTTGATAGCAAAAGATTGAACGATTTAGTATTTGTAAAGTTCAATATTTTGCTGAAGTCGAAATATTCAGAGACATCTCGAGATCCAATGGCTAAAGTTGTCATGGTTCCGGTTTGACTAAAACCATGAACCGAACCACTAAGGTAACGGTTCTTCAAATTAGAACCAAAACCTTATTTGATTTGACCGGTTTCGGTTTCGGTTCCAGCTTAATTTTTGGAACCGTCGTGTAAACGGTTCCGGTTATAGTTCAACAAGAACCAAAACCAAACCGGTCACTAACGGTTCGGTCCGGTTCCATGCGGTTTCAACTAAAACTAAAATCAAACTTGGGATAGTGAAATAAAAGCGGGCTGCAAATAGTAAAACTCAAAATAACATCGAAATAAAAATAATTATGTTGCGTACTTCTCGACGGCCTTTTCCACGATCGGAGGAATAGTATCAATCGCCTTCCTACGCGTGTAGATTTGCTACGACTTCTAGTTGGCTTGCGCATGTCTCGTCGGCATGCTCAACCGTAACAATCGGCTACAATTAGTTGTCTTTCGTGATTCCTAATAAATAATAGTTGTATATCTTATATATATTTTAAATAAAATATTTCAAAAAAATATGTAAGTAAAATTGAAAATATATTATATAGCTGTAAAAAAAACTAAAGTGTACTGCAAAAATTGACTTCAAACCGCATCAATGTCAAATCATACCACACGGTTTTTATGCGGTGAAGTTTTGTTCGGTCAAAAAATGAACCCCCTTTAGTGCGATTGCGGTTTGAATTCAAACAACATCAGCTTCACTCGTGATAGTAAGTATAGATATTATAGATAAATTATAAATTAATAACAATATAATAATAATAATAATAAACGGGTTGCGGTTCGGTTCTACTTCGGTCCGGTTCGAATTGGGTCTAAAAATCATAAAACTGCTTGAGACTTGTATGTTCCGGTTCCGGTTCCGGTTCCGGTTCCGGTTCCAGTTCCGGTTCCAGTCCGGATAATAAAATGTAAGAACCACACCCTGACCAATATTGTTCACGGTTCCAAAATTCAAACCGGAACCCGAATAATTTGTGAACGGTTCGGTCTGGTTTTTTCGGTTCCAGTTCGATTTGCGGTTTTCGGTTTTAAGTGAGAGCTCTACCATTGGCAGCTAAGAATATTGATTCTGGAATGATACAAGAGTGGATGGTGAATGTTGATCATGAGGAGGATGAAAATGAAGATGACGATGATGAAGTCTTTCCTGGAGAAGGACTGACATGGGCGCAAATTGGTAATATAGTCAACACCGATCATGATGAAAGGAGGTCTCAAAGAGTAGCTATAAGCAAAGAAGTGACAATTAGTTATCAAATACGGGGAAAAAGAAAAATATTTGAGGTGAACGAGGGAGATATAGAGGGCTCATCAGATGGAGATTATATTCTATCTACTCTGCCGACTATAGATGAGTCTTTAAGTGATGAAGAATGAGGTATGTTTAAAATTTGATTTTTGAAATTTTGATCTTAAAATCACTAGTTTTACAAATTTTCATCTATAAACTATTGTATGTTAAATGCTATATATAGCTTTTAATATTTAAAAGTTCAATATGTTATAGAATAGGTAGTACTGTGACATGTACAAAAAATAACATTTAATTACATATAAAATTAATTAAATATTAAAATCCAATATATGAAATATCCCCGATATATCCCCCGATATATAAAAAATCGACACAAAAACCCAAACCGACGTGTCCCCGATATCCAACATCTGCAACATTGATTTTGCTGATTTTCTAAGCTGTAAACAGGGCTGCCAAAGATCTTTAGATTAGAGATATTTGGCTTGATTCCATGCAAAGCTTGATACGGGGTGGTATTGAAGAGAGCTCTGCAGGGAGTTCTATTTAATAGGTACACAGCTGTGTTAGCTGCCTTTGCCAAGTAGGATTTAGGCACCTGTTTTTGACTCAGTAAGCATCTTACAATCTCCATTATTTTCCTGTTTCGTCGTTTTGCTGCTCCACTCTTCTGAGGAGCATTCCTTACAGTAAGCTCCCTTTTTATTCCATTGTTTAAACAAAAGTTTGTGAATTCATTGCTCATGAATTCTCCTCTATCAGTAGTGATGATAGAGTGCCTTGATTCTTTCTCAGCTTGAGCCTTAAAGTGCCTGAATTTAGTGAAGTCATCAGACTTGTGATTTAAGAAATAAATCCACATCATTTTTGTGTATCCATCCGCAATTAGCAAGTAGTAGTGCTTCCCTGAAATAGAAGGGGTTCTATACGGGCCCCAAATATCAACACATTAATTTAAGAGGCTTTAGAACCCTCCATGAGCTTTGTTAAGCATGAAACAGCTTATGTATTTTGTTTTCAGCATAGTTTTGCATATGCTAGAGCCTCGGACCAGCTTAGGGAGGCCTATCACAAGATTCTTTGACTGTAGTTTACATAAATCAGCAAAATTTAAGTGGCCATACCCGTGGTGTCACTTTATCAAATCAGGAGTTGAGGTAGCCTTCATGTTTCTCAGATCTTGAGTAAAAATTAAGGGAAATACTTTGCTACTTGTCATTTTAACCCTTGCAATAATTTGTGAGGTACTTTTTTCAATAATGGTGTAGCAGGAGTCTTCAAAGGTTAATTTATAACCTTTTGTTACAACAGGCCACACTTAGCAGATTTTAAGCTAGCTCTGGAACATATTGAACATCTGTAATGTGCTTGTATTGTCCCTTTTTGGTTTTTACAGCAACATTGCCTTTCCCTTTTATGGCTTTGGATGTTCCATCTCCAAGAATGACTTGGGAGTTTTGGTTTTCATCAAGATAAAAAAATGTGTCTTTGTTACTTGTCATGTGGTTTGAGCACCCACTGTCGAGGTACCAAACATCACTAAGTCCTTCACTGTTGCCATTACATGAGTAGAATACAAAGTCTTCATCCTCCTGAACCTCTTCTCCATAATGAGCTTCTTCTTTGGGTCTTTCCTCTGCTTCATACTTATACTTGCAATCCTTGTGAAAATGAGTTGAATATTTGCATTTCTTGCACTTGTAGAAACAATCAAAAGCCTCATGATTATTTCTTTTACATATGATGCAAAATAAACGAGATTTTTGTATCCCCTTGTCTTTCTCCTCCTTCTAACTAGGCTCAACATTCCTTTTGCTTGTATTGAACACAACTTTGCTCAGAAAGGCTTGTTCTAACGAATGAGTTTCATACCTCTTAATCCTCTCCTCATGAGCCTGAAGGGAGCCCTTGAGATCTGTCATGGTAAGGGTGTCGATGTCCTTTGCTTCTTCTATGGCAGCTACAACCATTGTATACTTCTGAGTTAAGGCTTGAGGATTTTTAGAATGACCTTTTTTTCTTATACAGGATCACCAAAACTTTTAATTTGGTTGACAATGGAGTTTATCCTTAAAAGATAAGAGGCTGAGGTGTCATCCTCTTTCATCTGCAAGGTGTCAAAGTCTTGTCATGAGTTTTGAAGTTTTAGGGCTATTACCTTAGCCGATCCTTGGAATTCAGTCTTCAGCGTCTTCCAAGCATCTTTAGCTGTGAGAGCACCCATGATTTTAGAAAAAATGCACCTGCCAGTCCCTTGTTGAATATACAAGGGAGCTATTGCATCGAGCTTTTTATTCTCAGCATACACTTTAGCATCTACAGCTGCCCATTGTTCTAGTGGGTTTTCAGCTATGGGCTTGGTGTAACCTGTTTGAATCAAATCTCATAGTCCTTGTGAAATAAATAGAGTTCTCATTTGAACCAACCAATAATCAAATGCTTCCCCTTCAAAGATGGGCATACCACTGGGAGAATAGAGAAACAATTGAGTAGGGATGCTAGAGGAAGTTATGGGATGAGGAAGAGGAGGAAAAAAGAGATCAGAGAAGGGAAAAAGATGAAGTGAGAACAGAACAAATATAGCACAAACACCTCCTCAAAATCTGATGGTGGATAGCAAAACACTTGCAGACCCAACCTGCCTCTGATACCATGATGAAATTAGAGAAGAAATGCAACCATACTCATTCGAATTGTATTAAGCAACAGGAAAAAAACAGCACAAAGAGTTCACAGACATTTTCTGAGGATATAACAACCACTTCTGTCTTTCTTACTAACAAAACACTGTAGGGCCTATTTAAGCAGGAGGAGCAGAAGGGTAGAAAAGTAAAAAAAATGACACAATACAAAAGGACACTTCATAAAGAGGGGGAGGGGCTCAATAAGAAAAGGGGCCGGCTTCTTCTTCCTCCTGATTCTGCGGCGGTGTTCCTCCTCTACAGTACTTCTCATCACGAGTAACATCAACGTTGATGTCGTGCTCTTCTTCCAATAGCTTAAGCCTCTTTGTTCAGTTGGTTGAGCAGGATCCATGGAGATATTCTAAATGCACAAATGTTTGTGCTATATCCAATTGTTTATTCAATTACCAATTTAATCCATGGAGATATCAAATGCACCTTGGTGTACTCTTCAGTTAAACTTTTTTTCTAAGAATTAAGCCCAATTTTCAGTCTACCTGTTGTGAATATCACATGATTTATAAACTTGGTGCAGTCTTCAGTCACTATAAACTTGTTTTCTAGATATTTATTGATTGCAGTTGTGATCTATCACATGATTTATTCTATTTTGAGCAGCCTTCAATTGCATTGGTGGAAGTTTCACAATAAATATCTATCACATGATTTATAAAATGGTTTCCAACTTATTATTCTATTTTGAGTAGCCTTCTTCATTATTCTTAAAACTTATCTGCTCAATCTCCCAACTAGATGATCTTCATTATGCAGAATAGCATTGGTGGAATTTTCCTTCCCTTTGAAAAACATGTTAGCATAATGAAAAACAAAGTTCATGGACTCTTCTATTTTAAGAGTCGTCTTGTTGAAAAAACTTATGGTTTTGCTTGTTGATAAATATCCTAAGAATATATATTCATCAACATTCTTATCAAATTTAACAAGATGTGTCTTTCCATTAATCAAAATGAAACAAGTGCAGTCTAAATTATGAAATATGAGACTATGGGTACATTTCCCTCATGAAAAACAAAGTTTCCCTTCCCTTGGATGACTTCCTTTTGTTTGTTCATAATTTGCTGTTGTATTTTTTACTTTCTATATTAAGCGGACTGTCACATATTATCTACTCTTGGATTCCTGTTTTAATTTCATGTAGCTTACTGGAACATTTTCTTAATTTTTGTGTTTTAAAAAACTTGTGTTATGACTGCAGCGGAGCCTTCATTGGGAGGGAGTAGTAGGCATAGGAAGAGGAAGGCAACTCCTGGCAAGACAATAGCAAATGCCATAAATAAAATAGCATGAAAATATGGAGCACGCAACGACCACAATCACAAAAAACAGTGAAGCTCCGATGGTAACAACTTCTGCTCAAATCTATGAAGCACTTGCTTGACTACCAGATCTGCAAGAGGTTGAATTAGTGAAAGTCATGGATCTTCTAGTCGTCAGTCAACTGAAGTTTAATGCGTTAATGACTCTATCAAAGTGCATGAGGATGACGTGGCTTCACTTGCAATTCTATGACTTATGAGATGAGTTTCTTTTGTTTGTTTGAAATTTGATGTTATATTTTTACTTTCTATGTTTAGCGGACTGTCACATATTATCTATTTTTGGATTCTTGTTTTAATTTCATGCAATTTACTAGAACATTTCTTGGTTGATGGATCTTTAGTTCGTGTTGTTGTTATGTTTTATGTTTTTTTGAAATATTTTATTAATTTTGCGTTTTAAAATTTTTGTTATGTTTGCAGTTTTTATGCTTGAAAAACATAATTTCTTATTTCATGCAATTTCTGTGAATGAATGTCATCCTGCATTGAAACAACAAAATTTCCTAATTCCAATTCCTACAGCTAAAAACCTTTCTGCATCCGAACAACTTAATTGCAATTTAGGCAAAATCAAAACCTGCTGGTTTTGGTTTTGACCGTATTCCAATTTTTCAAAATCAAAACCTGCGATCCAAACAGACCCTTAGTGTATAAAATGTATTATCACTTCAAATCAATTTTTCTTCCTAATAAAGAGAAGTGGTTATATCCGAAATATTTTTTTCATACAACATAAGGTACTATTGTTGCACGGCATTCTATTAGTTCCTAAAATTTGGACAGGCGGTCATCATGAAATGTATTCTAGCTAATCCAATATGGCTAGAAGAACTCCAATAAATTCAGAAAGAACACTACCGAATAAAAGAAATCAATGTGCCAAAGGCTAGTGCAACTGCAACCCCTTGCTAATCCATTAATCTATGGAAAAAGCCCCTTCATTAACCTAATTCAGACGTGAGATTGAGATTTCAATGTTACTGCTATCAATCAAATGATGAGTGTTTGGTTGAATGTTCAGATAGCAGGGTTTGCAGATCTGACCCCATGATCCACAAAATCGGATCAAAATATACATTACTGAATACACTGTTAACAGAACATTGAGCTAAAAATGTTACCCAATAACCGGCCAGTAAAGAATCGGCCAAGATTAATTAATTCCACAACAAAAAAATCGTCTACTATTTTAATCAAGCCTAAAACTAACAGATCTAGAATGTTTAAAACAAAAATTTCAATAAAAATTACTATTTCTCTTCTGAATCGGAAGGAAAGAAGGAGAAATCATCCACAATCTCACCATGATTCCCGAAAAAGATCGGCAGAAGCAAATATTTAACTCACATCTATCTAAAAAAACAGGAACATTCCCCCCAATCGTCGGAATCAAAGCAGCGGCAGATACCTAAATCTCAATGATCGCATCGCAAACACATGACCGTATATCTCAAATTTCAATCCAAACAAGAATATCAGAAGATCAATTTAGAGAAATTCGTGAAGGAGGAGAGAGAGAAGCTTACCGATTCAATTCAACGATAAATTTGATGTCGATCAACAACGCGAGCTGCGAGGAGAAAATGGATGAACAGCAGCTTGCAGGCTAGCGAGGTGCAGCTTTTATAGGATTGTAACAATCCAAAGCAATTTACGGGGACCCAAAGATATGCACGGAGTAGTTGCGAAAGCTTCGATCCCGGAAGGGACGGCGGGATATCATGTGGTTCTTTTTTAGGGTCAAACTTTAAAGTGCGTTGAAATTTTTTTCCTCTTTTATTAATCAGAAATCGCTTTCAAACGTTGGAACAACGCTACTGCTTACAACGCTCGCCGGAAACGCCGTGCTGGCTTATCGCTTCGCCCCTAAGCAAACAACGCTTGACACGCGTCCAGGCCGCGCTTGATACAACGGGCTCCCTGCCGCGTTTCTCTGCGTTGCTATTTTGGGACATGTATTTTTTGGCGTTGTCTGGATTTTGGAAAATGCGTTAGGGTACATTATGATGCAATGTATTATTTAGCTTAGGTAAAAAGTCTCCGTTTGGCTGGTAAAAACGCAGGTGTTAAGGCTCCGTTCGGTGTTTGGTATGGCGATGGCGGTCATGAATACGGAGGGTTAAATTAGGATTAAATTATCATTTGTTAACGCTCATTTAAAGAACTTCATCAACTTTTACGTTCAAACGGATAATGTTTGTTAGGTGATCCTTAACGAATATGTTTTACTTTTAACCCATGCATTTACAACTGCCACCACCGTACCTTAAGTCATCATTCGTTAAGAATCACTTAACATTTGAACATAAAAGTGGATGAAGTTGTTTAGGTCGGCGTTAGTGAATGACAATTTAACCCTCATTATCGCCACTATCGTGTCAAAAGGAGCCTTATTTTATTATTAGATTGATGGTAGAAAAAAGTGCACATAAAGCCTAGTAGACCTATCTAAGGAGCGAAAACGGGGATTAGTTGGGCCTTTTCGGCCAAGCTGAGGCCTGACTTAGGCCATTTGGCAAGATGGCAGGATATGGGCCGGGACCAAATGAGGGGTGGGAGCAACCGGAGATGCCCAGGTGAGATTGGAGACGGGGTGGTTTTCCAGCTTTTTCGAAGGTTTGCTGGAGCAAATGCAAACGCCCGTCCGTGCGGGCGTTAGTTTTTTTCGCCTTGCGGTGACGGTTGCTCCCGCACCGGCGTGAAAACGCCCTACCAAATGGAGTCTTTGGCTGATTTGTTCAAAAAAAATTTAATTTTTTAATATAAATACGTTATGTAATGTTTATATGTTAAAATTGTAAATAGTAAATAAAACTTAAAAGCTATATTTTATTTCATCTTAAAAAATTTTACAAGGCACAAATGGGTAGGACACTAATTTATAGAAAAACTACTTGAACTTACAAAATGCATGAAAGCTTATTACTTTAAACCTAACCGACCTCAAGAAGTAAGATGCCAAATCACTGAACGACGGTCTATCAAAAAAAATTTAAAATACATTTGTACAACTCAGTATTTGTCGAGTGAACTCATCATACCAGCCAGCGGAAAGCAATAGACATAACTAACTGGAAGGGGGAACGAATGCGACCAGGGCAACCAGTGTACTCACCAACCATGGACGAGTGCACCCCTGACAACCTGCAACCGCCTCCAATTCAAGGCAGATTGCGAGTACCCGACATCATTGGGTACTCGCCGCCCCCGGGCAAGCACGCCTCAAGTAAGGCGTACTCGCCCCTCAGGAGGTAAAACTTTTTCTCAGGGAATTTCGTGTTGGTCTTCGGTTTGCTATACAAAATAATGGGATTGCGCTATAAGCAGGACACTTTGGGCTGCAATTAGTAATATCAAAATGTGGGATTTCGCTATTCGTAGACCAACTTAAGAAAATTATAAATAGACATCCAAATGCACCATTTGGAGGAGGCTGGTTCTAGTGGCAGAGAGCTCCTACACGCTGTTCACCCAGGTTTTTGGGCTGATATTCTAGTGCTCTCTAGTGTCCTCCAAAGTGCACAGCTCACCTTTGGTTTGAAAGAGGGAAACTCATTGATCTTTTGGGTTTATGGAGGGTCCTCTACCCCGTAGCTCATGGGGTATGTTCTAAGCTAACCACGACTATGAGCGAGATTATTTGCTCCAAGTGTCCGACACTATGCTCTCACTCAGGAGAAGTGCAAGCTACACTCAGTCGGTCCGAGCTCCGTTGAATCCAGGTTTCGAAGTTCAACAACATCACTAGTTCCAAAAATATGATATTAAATATGAATTTCATCAGCCAAATTTAGCGAACTTGGTTCTTCGCCCGATGAAGAGTTGTCTTTGATGAAAGCCATATGTTGCACTCTGCTCACCCTATCAAAGTAATTCTTGTAACAAATACAAATCTCCAACGATTCTTCATTAAGTTTACTTTGTTGTTTGTTCAAAACTTCGACACTCAAAGAAAAAGCAGACTTCTCAACTACTGTATTAGCCCGAACAGTTAATATATCGCGGGGCATTAAAGCCAAAATAGGATGTGTTAGTTTATTTTTTTACCACTTTAATATATTAAAATATTCAATTTTGTTTTAATCATATATTCTCTACATTTTATTTGTGTGTATAATCTTAATACATTTAATGTGCAAGTATCTCGTGATTTCTTTCCAAACACAATCTCATATATTTCATTTTGAAAATCTTCTTGTGGAAGTTGTTCGAAGCATCTGGATGGGGATCTAGGTGGAATCCCCTACCCGTTGCCCCTAGGTGGGTATAAATAGGCAAACCCTTAGGAGTTACTACGGGTATGGGTTAACCGTGTACCCGACACGACCCGTTAAGCCTCCGAACCCGTTAATTGTCCAAATATACACTAACAATCTCCTCCTATATTTGTGACAAATAACGTATACGTTTCGGAGTGCAGAAAGTGGAGAATATTAAAATAAATTTCCGACTTAACACATTTCCATAAGAGTTAGCACAGTTTTTAAAGAAAACCATAATCATGAATTTTAAAAAACAATAACATAATATATCAAAAGAAAATGTGCTACTTAACATTAAATAAGTCTGGAAAACAGTAAATGACTACAGATAAACGTGTAACAATTCTACTCAGAGAGCAGATCATCATCATCTATGTCAAAATCCATTTTCTCTCCTCCATCTTCACCAGTGCCTGCAAGGAATTTCATGAGTCAGACTCTATGAATTCATAAACATATGCAGTGACGTATCAAAGTAAGCTAGCTCTACCTAAATGAGCTTAATACTTGTAGCAGTAGTGAAGTAACACTGTCAGCATCTCTATCCAGTCTAGCTTGGACCAGTCAAGTTTTGATTTTCAATAAATCAAACGTTGTTATCTTACTCATTAGTGACCACTATGTGTCTTGTCAAATGACTTGGCACACCGTCATTTGCAACATTATCAAATGTGGAATAATGTGCTATGATCACTAATGTTAGATTAACTCATGCAACGACTTTCTATTCCCAGTTGAATAATTCTCAAATCAGCTTACAATGAGAAAGATGTTAAGTCATCAGGTGTGGAATGACTAGCATCTAACCATCTTGGGCTTTCATCAAGAAATTATTTGGGGTTTTCAGTCTGTTATTAGATGCTTGAATGTTGCGACTATAGGTTCTTACTATGAAAACATAAACATTGGAGGAAGTTTCATATTTCTATGAACTTTAATCTCATCTCCCCCGATATTTTTTTTGTGAGAACTCTATTTAAGCCCTTTGTCAAGGCGTCTGCAACATTATCTTTTGACCTCACATCAACGAGGTTCACAATCCCTTGACTCGTAAGGGAGGTCAACCAGGCTTGTTTCATCCGTAGTTGCCTTCTTTTGCTATTGAACAAAGTGTTCGTAGCAATCGTTTTAGTAGCCTGATTATCGCAGTAAACTGCAACAGAACTCAACTTCAGGCTCGACAATGGAATGTCCATCACCAAATCTCTTATCCACTCTGCTTCTTCTCCCGCTGAAGCTAGAGCGTAGAGTTCGGATTCCATAAAAGATAGCGCAATACATGATTGCCTCTTGGACTTCTAGGCTACAGCTGCTCCTCCTAGTGTGAAGATAAATCCACTAGTGGACTTGCTGTCATTTAATTCTGAGCACCATGATGCATCAGAATATCCTTCCAAAACTGGAGGATGACCATGGTAACATAAAGCATACGTTTGGGTGTGCTTTAGGTATCACATCAGCCTATCGAGGGCATCCCAATGGTCTTGGCTAGGATTACTAGTGAACCTGCTCAACATGCCGACCGTAAAGGCTATGTCAGGTCTTGTGCAGACCATAGCATACATGAGACTACCAATCAGTTTAGCATAATCTGACTGTCGAATCGCAGCTCCATCATTGGGCTTCAAGCGATTATTATAATCGTAAGGTGTCTCCACTGCTCTACGTTCACTATATCCCCACGTGTCCAACATGGACTTTATATAGTGGCTTTGACTTAGGGAAATGCCATTTTTCCCAAAGCTCACCTGCATGCCTAGGATAGTCTCAGCTACACGGTCTTTAATGCTAAACTCCTGCATTAGTTCTGACTTAACGTCATCCACTACGGATTGATCAGAACCAAGTATCAGCATATCATCCACATACAAGCATATTATAGCGACTTTGTTCGATCTATGACGTATGTAAAGACATTTGTCCGAGAGACTCGACATGAATCCCATGTTCCTTACACTATAGTCAAACTTCTCATGCCATAATTTTGGTGCTTGTTTTAGTCCGTATAGCGACTTGATTAACTTACAGACCTTATTTTCGTGACCGTTTACTATAAAGCCTTCAGGTTGGCTCATGTATATCTCTTCGGTCAGATCTCCGTTCAAGAACGCAGTCTTAACATCCATTTGATGAACAATAAAGTTCTCAATAGACGCAATAGCAAGTAGGATTCTAATGGTTGCTAAGTGACACACTGGTGAATATACATCAAAGTAATCCACCCCACTAACTTGTGTGAAACCTTTAGCCACAAGGCGCGCTTTATACTTAGCTACGCTACCATCAGGATTGAGCTTCTTTTTCAGAACCCACTTACACCCTATAGTTTTAGCCCCTCTTGGCTTATCAACCAACGTCCAGGTGTTGTTCTGAAGTAGAGAATTCATCTCTTCATCAATGACTTCTTTTCAGAGTAGTGAATCCCTTGATTTCATCGCATCCTTATAGGTGGATGGATCGGCCTCAACGTGGTAAGTGACAAAGTCACTACCAAAGGTTCTGGGAGTTCGCTCTCTCACTGAAGTTCGTCTAGACTCTAGGACACTACTGTCTACCGGGACTGAATAGGAGGTGCTCGGTACTGATTCAAGGTCTTCCTCAGTAATAATTGCTTGCATACCTGGGATGGTCAGGTTTTTATCCTTAAGGAACTTATTCTCAAATAACACTACATCCCTTGATTCAATAATTATATTATTAGACAGGTCTAAGAATCTATCTGCAGCACTATCTTCAGCACAACCTAAGTAGACACACGTGTTAGTTCTAGGTCCAAGTTTAGACCGTCTAGGGTCAGAGACCCTGACATAGGTTATACAGCCCCAGGTCTTAAGTCTAGTTAAAGACGGGGGTCTCTTAAACCAAAGCTCGTAGGGTGTGACGTCTAACTTAGCATGAGGAACTTTGTTTAGAATGTTGTTTGCAGTTAAAACTGCTTCTCCGCAATAGGCAGTAGGCATGCCAGCAGTGAGGAGCATAGAGTTTAACATTTCTGTCAACGTTCTATTCTTTCTCTCGGCTATACCATTTGATTGGGGTGAGTAAGGAGCAGTGGTTTCTGCTATGATCCCTTGAGAGGCAAGGAAACCCCGGAACTCACTAGACATGTATTCTCCTCCTCTATCACTTCTAAACCTCTTAATTCTCATGTCTAGTTGGTTCTCTACCCTAGTTTTGAAAAGACAAAACTTTTCAAACGCTTCATCTTTAGTTTTAAGAAGATAGATGTGACAGAACCTAAAACAGTCATCTATAAATGTGATCATATACTTCCTTCCTCCTCTGGTGACAAAACTTTTAAAGTCACATATATCGGAATGTATAAGCTCTAGCGGTGTTGTGCTCCTAGTAACCGCACTAAAAGGTTTCCTAGTGATCTTAGTCTGAGCACACACGTCACATTTCTCAGGCGGTGACTTAGTGTCTAATGTGATCTGGTGAGTTCTAGCTATTTGGAACATTTTCCTATAGTTCACGTGTCCTAGTCTCTCATGTAGAGTCTTAGGGTTAACTAAGTTTGTTTGAACTTGTTGAACTAACTCATTTGCTAGACTTAGTCGGTACATCCTATTTTGGACGTATGCACATCCAAAATAGTGTGAGTTAACTGACAGTGTTACTATACCGCTACAAAAAGTAAAAGACATACCACCATCACATAATAAACTTATAGACACTAAGTTAGCAGCTAGAGAAGGAATAAATTTAACATTTATGAGAGTTAAAGTCTTACCTGAGGATAGCCGCAACGTTGCATTCCCCACCTTCAAGACGTCAGCTGTCTCGCCATTTGCAACTGTAACAGACTCTTTTACAGCAGTGAGCCCTGTCATAAGATCAGCATTGTTGCAAACGTGGCACGTCGCCCCCGAATCCAAGTACCACTCCGTGCTGGCCTTAGCGTTTCCGACCATCCCAACAAAATTGGAAGACTCAACTAGGCTAACCATATTGGCTTGGTTGCCATCCTGTGGTGCTTTGGTTCTTTCCCGTTTAGGGAGCCTGCAATCAGATGCGCTGTGCCCCCACTTGTTGCAGTTAAAACACTTGCCCTTGAACTTTTTGGTGCGTTTGCTAGGGCCTGCAACCTGGGAGCTACCATGAGAGGGTCTGGTCCTCTTAGGGTTCGGCACGCGTTTAGAACTGAGAACCATGTTAGCCGCAGCCTTCTGCTTGCTAACAGTTTCTAAAGCGTGTCGAGTCCTATTCTCATCCTCAATGCGAATAAATCGCTTGAGGTCATTGAGACCGACCTGCATCTTCTTGCGGTACATTTCAGTTTTGAAATTGTACCATGTAGAGGGCATTTTAAAAATAATTGTGCCAGCAACAAAGCTGTCTGGCAGGGAAATATTCTCACTATGTAAAGAATCTACTAATGCTTCAAAATCCGATACCTGCGGGAGAATCGCCTTCTCCTCGTCGAACATGAAGGAATGGAATTTGTCCACCAGGTGCGCCTTGGACAGATCCTCCTCTTGCCTGAAGTGCTCCTCCAGTGCTTCCCAGATTTCCTTGGCGGTCTTCATCTTTATGTATGTCTTCGCCAGGCTGGAGGACAGACAGTTCAGCAGGTAGTCGCGGCAGAAGTCCTCATCATCTATCCACTGAGCCTCCGCTTCAGTCCCCATAACAGTAGCACTATCAGACTGAACGGTGTAGAACACGTTCAGGTACTTCATTCCAAATTGCGTATTCAACTTCCAGTCGGTGAATTCGGTTGCCGTGAACTTCTCCAACTTTATCATCGGCACCGGAGACGAGAAATTGGTCCCCTTCATCATTGTGATAGCGGCGACGTGAGTGAGATTGCACAGCACAGAACTCCAGAACAGAGGTTGAAACTACTACCTAGTGTTGTAGGCAATTTCCAACACCGGATGAAAGATTAGTTTTTCCCTGATTGTATGCAGGTTGCGGTCTCCAAAAACTTGACTGAAAAGCTTCCAGAAAAATGAAAAAAAAAATTCAACTCTCTTCTCCAATGAATCGATAGAGTGTGAAGGAGGATTGCTGCTCTTTTCTCCCTTTGATCAGCACAGGAAAGCCATGCACAGGAGATCTCGATTAATCTACCTGCCTCTTTTTCGATTTCAACACAGGATGAAAGAATATTTTTCTTCTCCCGATCTATTGCCGGCGAGGTATGATTTCCACGATTATGAGCAGTGATGGCGGCCAGAGAGATTCCGAGAGAATTGGAGCTTGGTCGGCCTCCTTCTTCTCGAGCTAGACGGCGGCAGATCCTTGCAGCGATAGGAGAAATCGCGAGCAGCGGCCAGAGAAAGCAGGAGGGGAATACGGCGGTGGCGTTTTTCTTCCCGATCTAGCAGATAGCGACAGTTTTCCTCACAGCCGGCGCAAGAATGGTCTCCACCGGGGCGATATTTCCTTCTGCCGATCTTACATGCGCGGGATATGAGATTAGCGGCGGCGGCTAAAAAACTGCGGCAAAGGAGAGGCCTTTTCTTACAGGCGGCGTGACATGTCCGTACAAAATCGGGAGCGAAAACCTCTTGCTCGATCGGCGATGACAGCGGCCCTTACTTCTCCTTGTCCCGATCGATCCTTTTCCGATGGGAACCACCGGCGGAGTGCACGAACGCAGCGACGGAGCAGCGGGGGCTAGGTTTCGCCTCGATGTCGCGATTCCAGCGGTTACGGGATGAACGAGCAACTTCGGGCAGTTGCTTCGAGTTTGTGTAAGTTGCTCGAAGCATTCGGATGGGGATCTAGGTGGAATCCCCTACTCGTTGCCCCTAGGTGGGTATAAATAGGCAAACCCTTAGGAGTTACTACGGGTATGGGTTAACCGTGTACCCGACACGACCCGTTAAGCCTCTGAACCCGTTAATTGTCCAAATATACACTAACACTTCTGTCATTTGAACTTGTGTTGAGTCATCTTGTGAATATATAAAAACTATATTAAAATTTGAAATGATTGAATCTTTATATTCCGGACTATTTAAATATAATTTTAATTTATTTATTCTAAAAAAAATCGAGATCTAAAATTTCTAATAAAGGATTTAAAGCCGCCTCACGTGAAAACATATGAAACATTACTTTATAACATTTTAAATTTTTATTTTCATTAGTTACATCAATTACAAGTTGCCAAAAACTATTTTGTTTATAATAATTTAAAGTTTTGTAATAATTTGAAAACAATTTTGATAACTCAAGAGCTAGTGGGATAATAAACGATGGATAACTGAACTGTCGCCCTACAAAAATATCTAACAAACCCATATTGTTGCATACTAACTCGATATCCCGGTCGGATCAGATTTACTTGGACCGTCTTAGCTTGCGGAGCGGTCGAGCGCGTACACAGTCAATGAAAATAAAAGGTTGACACAAGATGTGATGACGTGGAAAAACCCCTCAACTGGGTAAAAAACCACGTGACCGGATCTGTGCCGGTCAAAGTCCACTAGCTATTTGCGGTTACAATATACTCGGAGAATCGTGGGCGACAGGCCGCTCCCCGTTATAACTTGGGGGTGAGAGAGAGATTTTCGCTCCCAACGGGCAACGGGCTGCGCCGTGGGAGCGACTTGGACACTAGAATCCGAGAAGTGGTTCTGGTGCTTGGAAGTTTGGAGCGCGGCTTCGGTACTTGTCTGCTTGCAGTGGTCGTCTTCCTCCTTCTTTCGTTCGTTTCGGCACATAGGTATTTTCCTGCTGGTGGCACACTGGTGGCTCGAGGTGACTGGAGGATGATCTGAGGGAGGAGTCCGCCAGAGCTATCACCTGAGAAAGAAGATAATCGGGAGCCAAAAGCTGAATTGTGAGGAGGCTCTGGGGCTCCTTTTATAGCCTCCGGGAGAGGATTATGACGGGCCCCACCACTAACTTGGTGGGTTAGTGGGTGGTTACCCACCAGATCGGACGGCGAGGAGAGCCCACAATGATCGGATGACGGGCAAGCCGTCGACGGTGGTGGGGCGGCCGGGCGGCGGCCTAGACAGCGGTCGCGGCCCAGCCGGCGGGCGGCGGCGGCCCGGCCGGCGGCGGCCCGGCGGGCGGCGGCCCGGCGGGCGGCGGCGGCCCGGCCGGCGGCGGCCCGGCGGGCGGCGGCGGCCCGGCCGGCGGCGGCGGCCCGGCCGGCGGCAGTTTCCCCTCAAAGGGGGGGGGGTTTGGTGAAGAGAGAGGGAGTGCCCCCCCATATTTTCCTCATTATGGGGAGTTCATGGGAGGTGGAGTTGACTAGTCAACCCAATAATCTCCCACATTGGGAGGAAATCATGAGGGAATCCTCCTTATAAATGATGGTGTAACCCATCAATTGCCCCCCAAATCCTTATTGTTGGAGAACGAAGCGAACAAGAGAAGAAAGATTTTCCTGCTGTCATCTTCTTCCATGCTGTCATGACAACCTCCGGCGAGAAGGCAGAGACAGTGAAGGGAGGTGTTTCGAAGGTACATGGAGTAAACTTGCCGAAGGAGAGACGGCCGGCGAAAACGCCGAAAAAGGTCGAGGGAGGCGCCCACCCATGTGGAGCTAAGGCCCGCAGCCGAAATCGCGCGTCCAGCCCCTTGCGGGTGAGCGTGTGCGAGCCCCGGACGGTGTGAGCGGGTGCCCGCGCGACTGGCCACGCGCGCGGGCGTGCGCGGTGCTTGTCGTGCGCGTGCACCTGTCCGCGCGTGCGCGGGAGCGCGCGAGCCAGGCTGCGCACGCGGGGGAGCGCACACCTGTCCGCGCGAGGGTGCGCGCGCACCAGATCGCGTGTGCGGGTGCGCGCGCACCTATCCGCGCACGGGTGCGCGCGCACCTATCCGCGCATGGGTGCGCGCATACCTGTCCGTGCGTACGAGCGGGCTCCTCGGTCGCATGCGTTCTTGTGTGCGGGTGTGCACTCGGTTTGCGCGTGGTTTGGGCCGCATGTGCTTGGATGCGTGCCTCCAAGCCTTTATTTTTTATTAGGCAAACATGATTCTTCTATCTTTTGTGTTGTGCAGGTCTCGAAACATTCTTCCGATCCGATGCGCGTGGTTTCCCTGAGGTCTAGCTTCCATTTCCCGCCATGTGAGGAGGTGATCGAGATCTTGAAGTTCTATGGGGTGCCGATTTCTCAGTTTATCCCGGTTGGAATTTCCCGAATTATGGACTTAGTTGCCTTCTTTCGCAAGCATGAAGGGCGGTTTTCCTTGGACCAGTTTCGAGATTGGTGTGACGTCCGCTCCGATGGCGGCGAGCGGGTGGAGGTCCGTAGTAACAAAAGTTGGTTGGAGTTTGAGGCTCACAAAGATTGCCGACATGGGAATACCATGTTTGGGTATGTTAGAAATTCATCGGGCCTTCCTGAGGCGTGGGACACGCTGCCTAACCGTTGTCGCCGCGTGAGAGGGAAGGAACGAGAATTTTCTCCGGTGATTGGGTTTTTAGAGCCTCGTGAGCTAGCCAACTGTCTATTTAATATTTTCGTCTATGTGGAGGAGAAGCGCTTGCTGCGGTGTGGTATCTCTTCGGACGCAACTCAAACTGTTGGGACTTCTCAAAGAGGGGGCCGGAAGAGGAAGGCTGTGGCGGCCCATCCTGGTGACCTCGATACGGCGGTGGCGGTGGCTCCTTCTGATGCTTGTCCTGAGTCGACTCTCGAGGTGCAGATACCTGCGTCCCCAGTCCCTCAGGTGTCTTCGGATACAGCGGCTCCACGGATGTCCTCTTCCTTGAGGGCACTGAGTGATGCGGTAAGCGCCTTGATTTGTTGTAAAGATTCCTTTCTTCATTTTTTCTTTATTATTTGGTGCTAACTTCAGCCTTTTCCTTCTGCAGATAAAGACCCAGGCCCAGATTGCGGTAACCTGGAATGACCATTATGCGAGTTTGAAAGATGGGTATCTTGCACTTCAAGAGAGGCTCCTGTCAACGTTGAGCTTGTTTGCCTCCATGAAGGAGGAGCATGATCGGGACATTGTGCAGTTCCGCCGGATCAGGTCGGAGCTGAAATCCGAGCTAGAGGATGCATGCGCGGCCCTGGAGGTGGAGAAGACCCTGGTGGAGAGAACCACCCAGATGTTGGAGCACTCAAAGGAGGAGACTTCGGGCTTGGAGACCCGATTACAGGCAGCACGGGAGGAAGCCACCGGCCTTGAGACTCAGCTCCGGGCGGCGAAGGCCCAAGTGGAGATGCTATCTTCCGATAGCCACGTGTTAGAGTTGAAGGCTGTGGGACTTGCGGAGTACCTGGAATCATTGGACTATATGCGAGACTGTTGCCTGATTGTAGAGGAGGTTTGTGATGAGATTTGGTCCAAGGAGGTGGAGCCTCAGATGGACGATGTCCGTGAGTTATCACTCCAGCGGGGTGTCTCGAAGACCTTCCGCCAGGTCGGCAAGAGCTTGGGATGTGACACATCCGGCTTCAGCTTTGCAGATGTTTCTGAGGATAAGCGTTCTGACTCGAATGTAGAGGACGAATAGTAGCTCTTACATCTTTGCAGTTGTGTATTTGCATTTTGTTATTTAGTTTGTCGAGCTGTATTTTGCTTTTTGTTCAACATTTGTTGGTGTTGCCCGTAGACACTAATTGCCCTTTTTGTATCATTCCAGCTATTTTGTATGACATTATTTTATTTATGCTATCTTAGCTATTTTGTTTGCATGGCTCTAGTCCGCGGCTTTGTCGCGAAAGGGGGCCGACCCTTGCGAGGTTGAATAAGTTAGGCTCGCGGCTTAGTTTGCCCGACTCAGGTCTGCGGCTTTATCGCGAAAAGGGAGCAGGCCCTTGTGAGGTTGCACGAGTCAGGCTCGCGGCTTAGTTTGCACGGCTCAGGTCCACGGCTTTGTCACGAAAGGGGGGCAGGCCCTTGCGAGGTTGCACGAGTCAGGCTTGCGGCTTAGTTTACACGGCTCAGGTCCGCGGCTCTGTCGCGAAAGGGGGCCAGGCCCTTGCGAGGTTGCACGAGTCAGGCTCGCGGCTTATTTTGCACGGCTCAGGTCCGCGACTTCGTCGTGAAAGGGGGGCAGGCCCTTGCGAGGTTGCACGAGTCAGGGTCGCGGTTTAGTTTGCACGGCTCGGGTCCACGTCTTTGTCGTGAAAGGGGGGCAGACCCTTGCGAGGTTGCACGAGTAAGGCTAGCGGCTTAGTTTGCACGGCTCAGGTCCGCGACTTTGTCACGAAAGGGGGCATGCCCTTTCGAGGTTGCACGAGTCAGGCTAGCGGCTTAGTTTGCACGGCTCAGGTCCACTACTTTGTTTGCGCGGCTCTGGTCCACGACTTTGTTGCGAAAGAGGGGGCAGGCCCATGCGAGGTTGCACGAGTCAGGCTCGTGGCTTTGTTTGCACGGCTCAGGTCCACGACTTTGTCATGAAAAGGGGGCAGGCCCTTACGAGTCAGGCTCGCGACTTAGTTTGCACGGCTCAGGTTTGCGGCTTTGTTTGCGTGGCTCTGGTCCGCGGCTTTGTTTGCGCGGCTTTAGTCTGCGGCTTTGTTTGCGCGAGGGTTGCTCGTGGCTTGGCCGTGAGGTGGCAGGCCCCACAAGAAATTTGCGTGACGGTTGCTCGCGGCTTCATTTGCACGAGGGTTGCTCGTGGCTTAGCCGTGAGGGGAGCAGGCCCCCATGGGGAATTTGAGCGTGTCGTATTTCCTGTTTGAATATACAAGATTTGCAGCAACATAATGCACTACTTGAATAAAGATAACTTGCGCGGGACCAGACCCGTGGCTTACACACATCATAGAGTTTTTAAATAAAAAGTGCATAACACAAGCAAAAACACACAAAGCAGGGGAATCATTGATAAAATCGGCGCAGGTTTTGCGCATTCCAAGTGCGGGGGAGAGTCTTTCCTTCGGTGTTTCGCAGCTTGTATGTCCCTGGTTTCACCATAATCGTGACGATGAAGGGCTCTTCCCAAGTTGGAGATAACTTGTCGCCATGCCTTCCTTTCCCAGTCGCTTCCAGAGTGCGGAGGACCAAGTCTCCCACGTTGATCGGTCTAGGCTTCATCTTGCGATTGTAATAACGGGCTGTGCGTTGCTGGTAAGCTGCGGTGTGGAGAGCGGCTTCTTAACGGATCTCGGAGATCAAATCCAGATTGTCTCGGAGAGCATCGTCGTTCGTCTAGAGGTTGAAGTTGGAAACCTGGGAGCTTGGAACGCCGATGTCAGCTCTGTGAAGTTGGCGATGGTACCGACCCTTAATAAATGGAATCATGTTCGGGCCTGTCCTTTGAGAGTGGCTGGAAACACTTGGTAGAGCAACTGGTCTGGAGCATTATAGATTCTCATAATGGTGGTGAAGTGGTTGACATGTTCTAGCGGATCATCGGTCCTGTCAAACATCTCAATGTTTGGGAGCTTGAAACCATATGGGATTGGATGGTCAAGGATTTGTGGTGCCAAAGGAGAGACTTGGCAGAGCGGCCGGCGGGCGTGAATATCCCTTCTACCCGCCTGGCAATATTCTTCAGCGATGACTTCTCAAATTTTCTCTCGAGTAAACCTTTCAAGCGGAGGAAGGTGGGCGTCATTGGCGGGGTTATTATGAAGATGGTCTGCTCTCACCCCTCTCTGGACAGGGTGGGTGGAACTGGCGGCTTCAGAATATTCTTCGGGTCCTTGCTGCCTTGAAGGAACTTCATGGGCCCTGCCATGATTCGGCTGTGGCGACAGGTTAGCTGGTGCTGGCGGCAGCGGGGGAGCCGGAGGTGCTCCTAGGTTTCGGAGCAGGGTGAGCATTTCAATTTGTTGCTCTTCCTTATGGCAAACACGCCCCTAAAGGGCGGTGACGGGGGCGAAAGCGACTTCAACCGTTAGTGGCACGTCCACCAAAGAGTGGGAGCGTGCGGGTTCGTCATGTCCGTCGAGGGAGGATCCTTCAGTGGTGCGAGCGCTTCTTTTTGTCATTGAAGCGGAACTTGGAAGCGGCAAGGCTGGTGATCTCGTTTTCTGAAGGATGTTGAGAATCGTGTTCCCACAGACGGCGTCAAACTGTTGCGGACCAACTCGATGCCCCGGTCTGACTGGATTTACTTGGACCGTCTTAGCTTACAGAGCGGTCGAGCACGCACACAGTCAATGAAAATAAAAGGTTGACACAAGATGTGATGACGTGGAAAAACACCTCAATCGGGTAAAAAACCGCGTGACCGGATCTGTGTCAGTTAAAGTCCACTAGTTGCTTGTGGTTACAATTTGCTCGGAGAATTGAGGCGATAGGCCGCTCCCCGTTACAACTTGGGGGGTGAGAGAGATTTTTGCTCACAACGGGCAACAGGCTGCGCCGCGGGAGCGACTTGGACACTGGAATTCGAGAA
The DNA here is from genome assembly GCA_039513925.1 of Platanthera zijinensis. Lineage (NCBI taxonomy): Eukaryota > Viridiplantae > Streptophyta > Magnoliopsida > Asparagales > Orchidaceae > Platanthera > Platanthera zijinensis. The sequence continues at coordinate 41,342,782 of CM077096.1, forward strand.
GTTGTTCTGGTGCTTGAAATGCGCGGTTTCGGCGCTTGTCCGCTTGTAGTGGTCGTCTTTTTCCTTCTTTCATTCGTTCCGGGACTTAGGTGTTTTCCTGCTGGTGGCACACTGGTGGCTCGAGGTGGCTGGAGGATGATTCGAGAGAGGAGTCCGGCAGAGCTATCACCTAGGAAGAAGATGACCGGGAGCCAAAAGGTGAATTGCGAGGAGGCCCTGAGGCTTCTTTTATAGCCTCCGGGAGAGGATTATGGCGGGCCACACCACTAACTTGGTGGGTTAGTTGGTGGTTACCCACCAGATCGAACGGCGAGAAGAGCCCACCACAATAGGACGGCGGGCAAGCCGTCGACGGTGGTGGGGCGGTCGGGCGGTCGGGCGGCGGCCAAGTGGTGGCCTGACCGGCGGCCGCGTCCCCGCCGGCCTGGCCGGCGACGGCGGTTGGCTGGCGGCCGCAGCCAGGCCGGCGGCCGTGTCCCCGCCGACCTGGCCGACAGCGGCGGTTGGCTGGCGGCCGCAGCCAGGCCGGCGGCCGCGGCGGCGGCCTGACCGGCGACGGTAGTTTCCCCTCAAAGGGGCGCGATTTTTTGGTGGAGAGAGAGAGAGAGTGCCCCTCATGTTTCCCTCATTATGTGGAGTTCATGGGAGATGGAGTTGACTAGTCAACCTCATGATCTCCCACCTTGGGAGGAGATCATGTGGGAATCCTCCTTATAAATGGTGGGTGCACATAAAGCCTGGCAGGCCCAGTTTAGGCCTGGGTCATCCAGGCCCAGGCTTTTTATGTCCAGGCCCAGGCCCAGGCCCAGGCCTTACAATAACCAGGCGCAGGCCCAGGCCCAGGCCCCCTGTATGAATGGGGCCTTACAAGGCCTTTTCGGCAAGGCCTAAACCAGGCCTAACCAGGCCCAACCAGGCCTAGGTCTACCAATGACCGAATTTTTAATATAAAAAAATCATTTTTTAATAAAAATTATTTAATATTTAATATTTAATATTATGTTAAGATTTATATTAGGTCTGCACAATTTTTATTAATTAAAAAATAAATTTTTTTAATTAAAAAAGAGCCGTCCGCGGACGGCTCTTTTATAAAAGAGCCGAACGGCTCTTTTGTAAAAGAGCCGTTCGGCTATTTTATAAAAGAGCCGAATGGCTAGAGCAGGCCCAGGCAAGGCCTGGGACCGGGCCAAGACTGGGCCTAGCCCGGGCCGGGCACCGGGCCAGGCAAAATCTATATTTTAAGGTATTGTTAGGCCCCTCAGGACCGACCTGGGTCTGGACCAGTCCTGCCCAGGCCCAGGCCTAACCAGGTTTTTTCCAGGCCGGGCCCAGGCGGGCTTTTTGGGCCCAGGCTTTTTGCTCACCTCTAGTGTAACCCATCACATATAATGCTCAATTGTTTCCCAATCATTCTTTCAATTTAAATTCTAAGTTGTATATTTTTAATACAATTCCATTAAGAAAGTGTTTGAGAGATTGTTCTTTTTAGCATTTTATAAGTGAAATTTTGTCTAATTGGCATACCATATTCCGAATTTAGAAAATTTTCTTCTTAATTTGTTACAATTTTTTTAGATGTTGTCGTTGTTTTAGAACTATGTATATATTGTGGTATAACTTTAATTTTAATAATACATGAATTCATAAATTTTAAACTATTTTTGACAAATAATTTTAAAACATGACAAACACAACGACTATAAAAAACTAGTTCATTTGGCATAGATTTTAAGTCTCTTTTTAAATTATCAATAGCCACAATATTATTACCAATATTATCAAAAGAAATAGTTATAATCAAGGTTGTAGATGTCGTATGTCAGGTTCATATTGGTTTGGATTTGAAATTTCGTATGTCGGATTGCGGGGCATATATCAGGGATATTTTATAATACCGGATTTTAATATTTAAATAAAAATAATACTTATAAATTCATTTTTTGCAAATAAGTAAAAATGTACAGACAATGTATATTTATAAATAATGCACTAAACATGTATATGACGTTGTTCACAAATAGTATAATTCGTGAATAATTCAGAATTCAATTTGTGAAGATTCGATAAATATACCTAATTTTTGAATTCGAATCCAAAATCGAATTCGAATAATTTTTGAATCCGAATTTAAATATATTTATTCCTACTTAAAATATATGCGAATAATAAAATAAAACTATATATCTAATTAAACATTAATTACATATACATATGTACTTTTATTATTATATATAATTAATTAATTATATGTTTTATACAAAGATTACAGTGATCATTAAACTATCCAATATTTATATTGATAAGCATGAACCGGGACTATGACTAGTCATTACTTTCGGTCTTCCCCATCTTCCTCTCCTATGTCTTCCCCATCTCACTCTCTCAGTCATCTTGTTTGTCGCTGGTCCGACACTGTCCTGTGCGACCTCCTCTTCCATCGAGGGCTTCTGATCCATCAAGGGCTTCCATCGTGGGATTCCAGCTACCGCAACTCACCGACTTCACGTCTTCATCGTTGCTTACTGCAACTCGTCGTCGTTCATCGCTGCTTGCCCTGACTTGCTTGTGCAACAAAGGGCTTCATGTATACACCACTGCTTCACATGTACATTGTTGCTTCACGTCTTCACCGCTGCTTCACGCATTCACCACTATTGCAATTAGAGGGCTTCCATTAAGGGCTTCTTTCTGCACCTCGCCTGTGTTGTCGTTGCTTGAGATTGAGGGCTTCCATCGACAATACTTGGTGATTTCTTCTGCCCCTTGCAAAATTTTACATTCTCACTAGTGTTGGAGCATGCGTTCGACACTCCTTACATTGAAAATAACAAATCTCAAATGTATTTGATCATAGTGTGTTTTTGGTGTGCAGATATGACATGTATAATACTCTGATGGATTTGATATGGAGACCAGCTGCGAATTTCAAAGGATATGATATCGCTCACGATAGTTCTTTATCAACAGGCGATAGCGTTAATGATGTCAACATGACATAAGTCATGATCCGTGTCACTTGGCCACGACGAGCATACATTGAGATATTGCCAGACAATATCGATATCGCAGTGCGATAGCCCAACGTACGTTCACAATCTCCATCTTCCTGACGCGGTTATTATAGAGTGGGACATGTGGAAGCTAGAGGAGATATCACAGGCAATACCTACCAACCGCTGGGCGATAACGCAAGATTATAAAAAGGGCTGAATTTCGAGGATTTTTGGTTACACACCTCCCAAAGCTTTTATTCCCGTACAATTCCAGCCAACTACCTCCAAGAATTCGAAAAACTCCTTAGTGCCCAAGAAAATTCAAGATCGAATAAGGGCCCGATCGTGTACTTCAACTTCGACGATTTTTATAAGGATTCACCGACTTCTTCAGCTCTCAAGACCAGAGGGAATTTTTAATTTCAGAATTATTTCATGTTTTCATTTCATTACTTTTTATAAATGGTAGAGAATTCGCCGCCTTTTGAGTGACGACTAGCCCCTTGTGTGATTTAGGGGGAATTCGTTGTCTTGTGTGAAGCGACTAGGTCGTGGTGAGATCTAGAGAAGGCTAGATATTGTATCTAGGAAGAGATAAGCTATAGCCGGCCGGTCCTTGGGAGAAGGACCGGTGGAAATACAAAAAAAGATTTTCACTTGTAGGCTCGATTTCAAGCTCTATTGAAAAATTTATTTCATTCGTCCGTAAAATTTCTCAGTACTAGATTCATAATTTTTTGGTTGTATAAAAATCGACTTAAGTTTTATTCATCCCCCCTCTAAGGGCATCTTAAGATCCAACACTTGGTATCAAAGCGAGGTTAATAACAAAAGAAATCTATTGTATTGGGGAAGTTCAAAACTATTCAAAACTACAAATTATTATTTACTACTATTTAAGATTTATGGGGAGCTTCCATTTAGGGGGAGCCTATACACATTTATGTTCTTATTTTGCTTATCATATTATATAAACAATGATATAGGTCGAAAGTAATTTCTTTTTGAGAGAATTTGTTATTATCAAAGAGAGAAATTGTTGGAGCATATGTTCCACACTCCTTGTTTTGAAAATAATAAATCTCAAATGTATTTGATCATAGTTTGTTTTTGGTGTGCATATATGATAAGTACTATACTTTGATTGATTTGATATGGAGACCAGCTGCGAATTTCAAAGGACATGATATCGCTGGCGATAGCTCTCTATCGCCAAGCAATATCGTTGATGACGTCAACATGACATAAGTCATGATCCGCACCGCTCGGCTAAGACGCGCATTACATTGAGATATCATCAGGGACCATGACACAATGCAAGGATGTGTAAGTGAACCTTTTAGATGATGCAGGTCCTAGGTGCGGTGACGGGGAAAATGAATCCTATCTAACACCTAGATAGTACATTCATGCAAAAAGTGATCCGACAATATTTTGCAACTAATAATCATTGCATAAAACATAAGCAATTAATAGGAGTAGATATCGCCAGGAAAAAGCCCCATGTCCGTACACGATCTCCATATTCCCAACACAGTTATTGCAGAGTGAGACACGTAGTTGCTGGAGAAGATATCGCAGACGATACATACCTATCGTCGGGCAATGGCGCAAAAATATAAAAAGGGCTGGATTTTGATGAATTTTGGTTACACACTTCCTGGAGCTTTTATTCTCATGCAATCCCAGCCAACTACCTCCAAAATTTTGAAAAACTCGTAAGTGCCCAAGAAAGTTCAAGAGTGTAGAAGAGACCGTTCATGTACTTTAATTTCGGCAATATTTGCATGATTTTTCCGTCTTCTTCAGTGCTCAAGACCAGATGGAGTATTTAATTTCAGAATTCTTTCGTGTTTTCTTTTCATCACTTTTTGTACACAATAGAGAATTTGCCGACTTGTGATTGACGACTAGGCCCTTGTGTGGTTTAGGGGGAATTCGTTGTCTTGCATACAGTGACTAGGTCGTGGAGAGATCTAGTAGGAGGCTAGAGGTTGTATCTAGGGAGTGATAAGTTATAGCCAACTGGTACTTGGGAGAAGGACCGGTGGAAATACAAAATAAGATTTTCACTTGTAGCCTCGATTTAAAGCTCTATTGAAATCGTAGTTCTTGCACTTTTCATTTATGAAATAAAAAATTCATTTCATTTGTCCATAAAATTTCTAAGTACTAGATTCATATTTTTTTGGTTGTGTGAAAATCGGCTTAAGTTATATTCAGATTTTGCTAAGAGAAAAATTTATTTTAAAATTATTATTTGCCCTTATTTACCCCTCCCCCTTTAAGGGTGCCTCAAAATCCAACAACTAGCTCATGCTTCAAATTTTTAAACCCAATATGCTTCGATCTTGTAAAATATGTAACTCAAACAGTCAAATCTAATCTACTAGGCCTTCTCGAATAGTCAAACCTAATCCAGCTTATCACCACTCTCAGTGATTATCTTATTCAACTTGGTGAAATATCTTAAGTGCTTAATATCCATAGATGCTCAAAAATGATCAGCAAGTGCCCTGTTATTCCAATGTATTTTAATATCTTTAGTGCTTACTCCAATGTATTTTAATGTTCTAATTTTTTATTGTTATTCTAATTAAGGATTTGCTTGTCACTTGTTATTCTTTTTGGTATGTGTAGATCTATTCTAATCAAAGTATTGATAATACGATTGATGTTCAAATGGATGTAAATCATGGGAGCAATGAACCTATTTTGAAGCTTTCCTTCACGAGGTTGTAATAAAAGAAACCTTAAATCCATTGTTTGGAAGGATTTTAAAACAGTCCATGTTGATGGAAAAGAAAAATATTAATGAAATTTGTAAAGCTAGATTAAGATCCACCAAAAAGTAATAATTACTGAACTTAGAGCCAACTAATATCAATTCAAAAGAAAGTCAGAATGTTTGTGTACTTATCAATAGAAAATATGATCATGATAAGATGAGGTATGTTGTCGCTGAATAGGTTCTTATGCATGAGATTTTATTTAGCATGGTGGAAGACGAAAGCTTCAATCATATGATGAGATGCGCTCAACCACGTTGGGAGCGTATAAGCCACTTCAAAGTAAAAAAAGATGGTGTCACTATTTATAATAACAAAAAAGCTAAACTTAAGTGGCTTCTAGATGCAACTAGTAAGATGAGCTTGTCAACTGATATGTGAATGTCAAAGAACCAAAAGATGGAATATATGGAAGTTTCAAAAGCATGTGTTAAGTTTGGCGTACATACCTCCTCTTAGACATGACATTGATATACACAATGAAATCTACAATTGCTTAATGGTGTGGGGGTGTAGAGCACAAAATTATGTCAATCGCAATGGACAATGTTTCAGCAAATGGTGTTGGTATACATCATTTAAAACGTAATTTTTATAGAACAAGAAATTTGCTATGCGGATGGAAAATATTTTATGTGAGATGTTGTGCACATATCTTGAACCTTATGATTCAGGATGGGCTTGCATAAATTAAGGATGTGATTCAAAATGTAAGAGAAAGTGTGTTTATATTAATGCAAGTGATGCAAGATTGATTGACTTCTCTAAGATTGTGATGACAATGTCTTTACCTACAAGAAAGCTTATACTTGATTACAAGATAAGATAGAATTCTACATACCAAATTCTATCTATTGCAACTACACTAAAGAATGCCTTTTTGATGTATAGTGACATGGATGATCATGTTAATACATGTCTGACTCAAGAAGAATGGGAGAAGGTTGAGTTAGTATGTAAAATTTTGGAGTTTTTAATTGAACCACCAATTTAATTTCAAGAAGCGACTATCCAACTACAAACTTATTCCTATCAGAGATTTACGGTATTAAAATTATATTGAATAGGCAAGTTAGTGATGATCGTGCTTTTGTTCGAGACATGATATTGAAAATGAAGTTAAAGTTTGATAAATATTGGGGAGATTGTAACATATTGATGTTAATTGCATCTGTTTTGGATCTAAGATGAAAAATGAGAGCAATTGAATTCAGTTTTCTTAAGATCTACACTAGCACTAAAGCTATACAAAATATTGCTAAGGTTTGTGAGTTGTTCTATATGTATAGTGAATTATGTTAAATGTAATTACTATTTTAATATACTTATTTTTTATTTTTCTTATTTAGGTACAGAACATCATAATAGAAATTTCTGTTAAATATGAAATTATGCAAGACGCTATTGTTGAGGAAGCTAAATTGAGTATTGTTAATCCAAGTGAATGTGCCCGTTCTTTTAATGTTTCAACTTTATCTCTCAATTCCTCTGCACTGGGCTTTCATGTAATATGTGAATACGTGAGAACTATTGAAACAATTCCATCGCCAAAGTCAGGACTTGACTTGTATATTGAGGAAGGATTTTAATGCTAAATAGAGCTCCATCAAATTCATTTGTTTCTTTGGTATGGTGGAGAGAAAATATCATGAAATATCAGATATTATCAAAGACGGCAAGAGATATTTTAGTCATTCCTATTACCACCGTGGCCTCTAAAGCTACATTTAGTGATGGAAGTCGTATAATTGATACGTATCATGCTTCATTGACTTTCAAAATAGTACAAATTTGTTCTGTGGTGGAGATTATGCTCACAACACCTATGGAGTTAAGAAGAAATTCAAGTTAAGAAGCTTGTTTATTGTAAATTGTAGTATGATATTCTATCATAATTTACTTATGCATGATATTTTTTGTATCATATATATACACTGAAAAGATAATTTTTGTTTTCATTAATTGATCTATGTCATTAAAATATCTATGATAAGTGCTCTCAAATTCATGTGTATTTTTTCAGTTCTAAAAGAAAATGAATAAAATATTGGTGCATAGAGACCAGAATTTTATTTTTAGTTATAAATATTTTGGGTAAGAACTTTGTCAAAATAACATTTCATTCATCTATATGAAATTTTAATTTGCTTGACCTAGAAAATTTGCAATACAAATTTTACTTGGATATTAGATGGATCATAAAGGACATAATATTTTGTGAACAAATTCATGGAAGTCATATTTATAATTTTTTATAGTAATGCATCCTTTTGTATATGAATGTCAATACATCATATTTATAGTTTTAGTAAATCCATCATTTTATATATGAAAGTGAAAACCAAACTAATCTATCCTTTTGTGTATGGATGTCAATAACATTATTCAAATTTTTGGAGTTGTACATGAAACTACATTTGTAATAGGTGGAAATAGACATGTAATCTCTATCTAAGAACCTGTCTACATTGGCACGAGAAAATAAACCTTAACCATTTCTCCTTATCAATGAATAATTTTTGGTATGTAGCATGTAATTTATGTTATTCTCATGCAACTCTAGTAAGTAGAATATTTATAGGACTTGTAATTCTTAGTTTTGGTCATTTTACTGACAAATATCCTCTGTCAAAGTTCATTATAGTTGTAATTTTTTTAATCTCTTGTAAGTTTTTAACTTTTTTAATCAAGTTGCATCCAAAGCAATAATGAATCTAATTTCATCATATTTTATCGAACATGGTTTCAAATTTCTATCATTCAACATGTGTAGTATTTGTTATATTGTTGAAATATATTGAAAAATGGATGATGACCTTGAAATGAATATTTGGTTTTAAAAGTATATAATTTAGAATATTAGTAATTAGTTCCATAAGCTATGCCCCTTCAGGCTCCTAGGTAATAAATAATTGGCTCATAAAATAATTGTTTTGCAGGATCTATAGCCTTTGCCAATAGCAGTGTAGAGTGAAACACTGAAAGCTTGTCCTTGGTTCAACCATTGTCATCTCTTCATTTGTTGGAAATGGAACATCTACCTTGGAATTGGTATTAGTTTTCATTGCATATGCATTTTTTCCGATTACTCAAGATTTATCAATTATTAACATTTAGACTTATTATTTTTCACTACATTTTGTTGTTTCTACAATATTTATACTTATTTAAAAGAAAATTTCGAATTCAAATTCATATTCAAATCCGAATTTGAATCTTAATTTGAACCCAAATTTGAATCTAATATTTTATGTCAAATATGAATATGAGTCACTGCATTATATGTCAAATTTGGATTCGATTGAAGAACTATTCAATTCAATTCGGTTCATGAACAACCCTAAACATGCAATAATATGATAATAATGAACTAATGATGCTTGAAACACAATAAACACAAGTTTGCAAATTAATAAATGATAAGAATTGAAGAAAGTAACTTGCCTTTATTTTTATGATTGTTTCTGGTTCAACTATCACCAATTCATCATTCAATAGTTTCATGACATGAAGGCTTTTTAATAGGTACCATCATCTTCTAAACTAGTCTTTATCATTAAAGGTAAATATATTCAAAAAAAAATAAATTAAAGTTAATTTGTTAATACGATGCTAATGAAAGAAATAAGAATATTGACATCTTTGTTCACTTTGTCAATCTTTGAAAGATTCCAAGCATTACTTTGCTAACTTTTGATATATATATATATATATATATATTAATTTTAATTTACATTTTTAATATATTTTATATATTCATATTTTAATTTACATTTTTAATATATTTTATATTTAAATTTTTATAAATAAAAAAATCGCTCCCCCCCCCCCAAATTACGGTCTTCTCCACCGCCGACGGCCTGACCGGAGACCCCCAGAAGGTTTGTCGGGAGCAGGCGAACCTGCCGGCGGTGATCCGGTGGCGCTCCGCCCTACGACCAATCACGACAGTATCTCGATCATGACAGTGCTGCCCGCACATAAACCCCCATCACTACAAGAATACAGACTTTTAGTGACAAAAAATTAGTGACAAAATATTTTTCATCACTAAAAACAAATCTTTAGTGACGAAGTAATTGTTTACTCACTGAAGACACATCTTTTGTGACGAAGTAAAAGTTTAGTTACAAAAGACATATCTCTAGTGACGTGTTAAAATTTAGTCGCTAAAGACTCATCTTTTGTGACGAAGTAAAATGATAGACACTGAAGACCCATTTTTTGTGACAAAATTAAAAATTGATCACTAAAGAGAAAATTTTAGTGATAAAATAAAGTTTGTCACTGAAGACAAAACTTTAGTGACGAATTGTTAGTGACAAAATATATTTTGTAACTAAATGAATTTTTTAGTGACAAATTAAAAGTTCATTCACTAAAAACACATTTTTAGTGACGAAGTAAAAGATTCGTCACTAAAGACATATTTTTAATGACAATAAAGTTTGGTCTTTAAAGAAACAACTTTAATATTATAATATAAGCTTATTGGTAATTACAAGCCTGAATATACATGAATGAATATAATCCTATATATATCTCGGGATTGTATAGTTGTAGAGACAGACGAAGCTGATAATGATAATCTTCCAGTTTATATAATCTATTGGCCTGTACATAATATTGCAATGATTCTTCAATAATTTGAGTTATATATCTTTAATTGTTCCTTATAATAATATAATTAGGTCCTACAAAATTTAAATCGCAGATTCCAATAAATAAAGGTGAATGCTAACGCAATCCGGATTTGGCTGTTCGCACTCCATTGTTAACTTCAATTAACCCAAAAATATAACCGCACCCCGTGTTAACCGCACCCCAAAATTTTTTAAAATTTTATCCGCACCCCTTTTTTTTCAATTTGAACAATTTTAAAATTGAATCAGCAAAACTACAACTTGTTATTGCACATAATAGTGTTCATTGTCATAAATATCATGATGAATTATCGATCTTCATAAACTGACCCAATAATTTCAAATTTCTTCCAACAATTTGCATTTAAAGTGTCATTATGAAGGATTTAAAAGTTTGACCATCACTCCCAGTTCATTATGATCTCTCCAACCTGCTATATGCATAATAATTATGCCTAAATTTGATAATACATATTGCAATAGTCACCTGCTGGCAAAGCTTAAATCCTGATTTTAGGTTACGCACGCACAGTTTCTAATTTAATCTACTGTAGAGAAGCGTTTTTATGTGTCGAAATGTGAAAAAAAAAACAGACAAGATTAGCAGTTCAAACAACACGCATTACTTACTAGCTGCTTTTTCAAACAAAAAATTAAACAAATAGAAATTAATATAGAGTTTTATTTGGGGTGCGGATAAAAAAAACTCATACATCCAGACATTACACAAAATCATTCAAGTGCTCTCCACATTGCCTCTGCCAACTCATCCCCTTCCAAACCCCCCTCACCACTATAATGACCCAAAGCTCTTCTGTTTAGAAACTTGCATGAGATCGGAGAGAGCAATAAGACCGAGATGGAAATCGAAAGATCATAGAGACAGAGATAGAAACCATACCGAGAACTTCAGAAATAGGAAAAATTCAAAAATGCTGGAGCCGGAGGTCCGTAGAGGCGGAGACGGGGTAACGAGAGACTGTATTGCCGGCGATTCACAATTCGCAAGTGGGTGATGCAAAATTTCTCCTAACTCTCGATCACGACGCCACGCTGGATAGGAAGGAGGTGTCGGCTTGTTCAAGGGAGAACAAGGAGGTGCCAGATTGTTCAGGGGAGGAAGGAGGCGCGGGCGGCTTCAAGGACGGGAGCAGCTCGATCGGCGAGGAGGAACACGCGGAGCTGTGAATAGATTTAGGGTTGCAAGTAAAGTTTTAAAAAACATATAATTTTTTTTAAAAAAATTGAGATGCGGATAAAAAAACTCATACGGACCAAAAACTTTCCGCATTAATATGTATATATTCGCTACTGTTTAATAATAAAAAATATATAACTGCAATCATAATCATGGTTTATAATAATCCAAAACCTTTCTGATATTCCACCACTATTTAAATAATTAAGTATATATAACTGTTAATCCAAAACCTTTCCCGGGATTTCCGCCACTATTTATCTAATTAAGCATTACTGTTAAATGTAATTAATTAATATAACTGCAAACGGTTCCTACTCCCTAATAATCCGCCATCGCTCCTTATCATCTCCACGAAAAATTAGGTCGCCCACTACTCGCCTCCATCTACCGGCGTTCCTCGCATACATCTCCCACGCCGATTCAATCGCCTCCATCTTCCCCGTCGCTCCTCGCCTACATCTTCCCCGTCGCTCCTCGTCTCCATCTCCCCCGTCGCTCCTCCCCCCATCTCCCTTGCCACTTCCATCACTTCCATCTTCCGTCGCTACTCGTCTCCATCTACTCCGCCGCTGCCGCTCCTCTTCCACTGCCGCAACAGCATATCCACAACTCGCAACACCTGCCACTGCCTCTCCTTCAACGGAAAATCCTCGCACCTCGCACCCTGTCTGCATCCGACGGCCTGGATCCTACAGTTTTCGAACGGTTAGGTAACCAAAAATGCGAACTCTTTTTCTTTCTGCAATCGTTCCTCTGTCAATTTATAACTGTGAGAAGATTGTTCAAAAAGATAGAAAGAGAATGAAAATTTCTCTATCAAACATTATAGTAGAGGCATCTCCTGCTTTGATTTGTAGCAAAAAAGCATTGATAGTGGTGAGGGAAAAAATGCAAGGAGTAAACATTATGGTGTCACCAACATACGACGTAACATCCACGACAATTCAAGGATGTTTTTTCGTTAATCACGGTGTCATCAATGTTCTTGGCCCTCCAGTCAGTTTTAATAGATATTATGATCCTGATCCTTGAAATGTGAGGGTTAATGATTAAGTTATGTAATTTTAGAATGCTGCTAAGTTTAGTTTTGTATGCTTAATCATGTTTGGACCTTATTTTTGATATTTCACTTCCGTCGGGTCAAAGATGACTTTTTCATCTACTTGAGTAAGTAACTGTGCCTACCATTAGGAATCAAACACATCAGAAAGCATAATTATATTAAATCAAAAGATAAAAGTAAATATTTAGATAAAAAGTTATAACCCTCCAATCTCACCCCATGGGATCCATACTAATTTTTCTTCAAAGTCATTGACATCAATTTTGTCAATGACTTAAATTTTATCTTCATTGTATAATATTGATGAATTTTATCTTCATTGTAGATGTTTAAACCATTCAAATCTAAACTACAATATATTACTCTCACTATTTGTCTTAAATATAATTGTTTATCAATCCATCTCTGATTATTTTTCCATAAACCCATCATCTTATTCACAATTTCCATTTACTATCAATGACTATTAAACACACATTACATATATCTGTTGAAACCGGAAAACCGGCCTCTTGTGGAGTTCGACCCTTGGGGAAGGGGTGGCCGCGCACCTACTTCGCTCCTGCAAGAAAATGACAAGAAGAAAGAAGAACTAAGGACTAGACCAAGGGCCCGGCGTGGAGGTCCCACCACACACCCGGAAGATCTTAGAGCGCTTCCCCTCCTTAGCCAAATGCCGGGCTAAGGTACCTCAGAAAGCGCTAAGAGGCCGGAGAATTAGTCAGCGTCCCCTCTGAGGTACCCCTTGGGTCCTATTTATAGGAAAAGATGGCCTGCTAATATACAACCTTCACTGTTTTCGAGGACTACAGGCAAACCAAAAGGGGCCACATAGTAAAAGCATGCCATGGCCGAGGTGCGAGCTGGACCTGAGGGGGCACTCGCTTGGCAGGAGGCCTGACTCGCCTCGCCTTGGGCCTAGGCGGGCAGGTACTCGGCAGACTTGTGCTCGACTACCGCTGAGCTCGGTTTGACCATTGCCGAGCTCGGGCTCGGCATGACGATCGTCGAGCTCCAACAGAAGCCGAACTCGGCACGGGCATCGTCGAGCTTGGCTCGACTATCGTTGAGCTCTGTTCCTGCACCCGAGCTCGGCCTCAGCATGCCGGGCTTCGTTCGGCCATCGCCGAGCTCAGCTCGACTATTGCCGAGCTCGGGCTCGGCATGCTGGGTCCAAGTTGGTCTGAGCCGGCCGGTTCAACCCCTGTCGACCACTCGCGGGATACGGGGTTGTACATAATCCCCGCTCTTTGCGAGGTTGGGACAAGCTCGGAAAGAAACATCCAACCCCATAGGATCCGGCGAGTGCGACAGGGGCAAAAAGGAATCTTCTGGTAGGCCCCACAGGTAGCTATATATACGTACCCCTGCGCATCTGGCTGACCTTTGCCCTTCCCCAAATTCTGATAAGATGCCGCTCCCCAAGGAAGTCTTAGAGCGACTCGCACGTTCCCGCGAGGAGATCGCTGCCCAGGCCGCGGGGCTGACCAACCTTGAGGCCCCTGCTCGCCGTTTTGCCGATTTTGGCTCGGCCAAGCGGGCGAAGCCCCTTCCCCCGAGGGCCGAACCCATTCTGGCCGACTTTACTGCCGCCTTGGGGAACGGGGCCGGTTCCTCCAACCAGCCAGTTCTTGGCTCTTCTGCTAAAAATCTAGTGGAATTGTCTTCCGACCGGGAGAACAGCGGCGAAGCATCCACCCCTCGGGCCAAAAGTATTCCCGTCAACTCGCCACGGCAGGATCCCGAGGTTAAGGAGCCGGGCTCGCGAGAGCCGGCGTCGCCGAGTCACCTCCCTTCCCGGCAACCCTCCCCTGGATCCCTGGTCGTGGGGAGAGGCGCCGGGATTATCCCTGTTCCCGGCTACCAACTTACTCCTCAAGAACTGCCGGGGCGTGGCAAGGACCTGCGCCACTTCTCTCCTCGCGCCAACCCGGAGGAGCCAGGCTCGCGCGGTAAGTTTCCGGCATTGCTCTTCTGTTCCGTGGATATTTGCTTTTCTGACCGTCTTTCAGTTTTTCACCCAGAATTTCCCGGGCGGACGGAGGACGGCGAGTCCGTGGATCGACCTCCTTACTCGCCCCTCCCTTCTCCAAGCGCCCTGGACGCCTTCCTGGACTCCGAGGTGGGCAGCCCTGAACGCGCGAGACGGGAGCGGAAGGTTCTCAAGAAGCTGGTGCGCGAGCTCCACGACCTGCGGAAGGACAACAACAGGCTGCAGTGGGAGTGCTCGCGTCTCGCGGACGGTGCTGGAGTCAGCCTGGCGTTCGAGGAGGCGTCTTCCCTGGTGCTGATGGACGAAATTGACGAGAACCTGCGGGTGATAAATAGGAACATGGGGCGGCTTCGTGAACTTCATGCGCGGCGGCCTGCGACGGCGGGCCGGCGAGACCGGGGAGAATGAAACGGCTCCTCTGTCAGTCGGCCGGTACTCGCCCCCGCCCTCGCATGGTCCTCACGCCCTTATTTATATTTTTTTCTTTTATTTGCTCTGAATGGTCTGCTTGTAATAACTTGGAACAACTTTTCAACCACTTTATATATGTAGATGCTTTTTCAATATTTTGGTGAGTCTTTTCGAATTCCCCCTTCGGGGGCCTGGCCGGCTCGCAGGACTTGCGAGGAGAGGATGGCGAGGTGGCGCGGCAAGACTGGACCGATCGGCCGACTCGCCCTCCCTCTCGCCCTTCTTTACCTTTTTTTATAAATAGACCTTCTCACCTACCCCCGAGGCACGCTTTTATTGCTTTCGACTCCTTGCTTCGTCTCTGTCTTTCCGAACTCGCGATTTCCCTCTTCTCTGCGACCATGGTCAAGACCAACCCTGACGCGGACGGTCGGTCTAAGTGCGCCCAGCACTTTGTTGACCATTGCTTTTTCGAGGGGCACATTACAGAGGAGGAGCTCGCCGAGTTCACGGCGGCGTTCGTCCCCCCGGCTTCCAGGCTCGCAGGCCCGCCGAGCATGAAGCCATCAATTCCTTCCCGGAGGGTGAGCTCGCCTTCCCCATCTCGCACTTCGAGGTGGGACTGCGCCTCCCCCTTTGGCCAGAAATCCGCCAGATCCTGAAGTACTACGGCGCGGTGACCGCGCAGTTGAATTCCAACGCCATCGCTATGATGGTGGCGTTCGCCTGCTTCCTTCGCCGGGAGCGAATTGAGTTCAACCTCGCGGTGTTCCGCAAGTTGTTCTCTTACAAGGCTACCCCCGACGGGGTCGCCTACTTCGGCGGGTCATTCATCAAGGTTCGCGAGCTGGCGAACAAGAATCACAATTGGATGACCCGGCTCGTCTTCATTAAGGGCGAGCTCGGCAACATCCCCTTTCGCCCCCTGCAGAAGAGCGAGGACATATATCGTCCTCCTTCCCTGTCTGGTAGCGACGCCGACCTCCACAAGTTTTTCCTCCACAAGGACTTCGAGGTCGCCTTCCTCCGCCGCGGCCTTGATTCGCTTCAGCCCGTTCTCCCCGGCGAAGGTACATCTCGCTCAGCCCTCTCGCGAACTTTATCAAGGTGGATCTCATATCATTTTTCCCTCTCTTTTTTTGACTGAGTCTTTTTCTGCAGGGGAACGGGTTCTGCCGGAGTACCCGCCGTTCGCCGACCCGGGGATATTCTCAGACCCTCTGGAGCTGGCCCGGGCGGAGGCAGCGGCTTGTCGCGAGGAGCAAGCGCGAGTCCAACCCCCCGGCAGGAAGCGCTTGGAGTCCGGGGGGTCGAGCTCGCGCCCCGATCCTTCGCTCCCCAAGAAGAAGAGGGCGAAGGTGGTCTCGCGCGGACGGCTGCACCTTCCCCCGTCGCCTACCAGGTTCATGAGCTCGCCGGAGGCTCTGTCTGACGAGCCGCCCCTGAGTCCGTTGAAAGAAGCCTCCTCCCCCCGAAAGGGGAAGAAGAAGAGCGGGCCGTCCTCCGATTCTACCGGTGAGGACGCCGTCCGCGAGCCCAGTCTGCCGAAGGATCACCCCAACTTCGGCAAGGGGTGCAAGAGCAAAGACGCGGCTGGCGAGCCCATCTTGAAGTGGGACGAGGGGGCTCACCGAGTTTCCGTTTCTACTCGCGCCCCCTCCTGGGGAGCCCGCCGGCCGCCTACCGCCCACGCCTTCGCCTTCGGCTTTGGCCTCTACAGCCGCGACAGCGCCGAGTCGTACAAGAAACTTACCCCCAGTCAGCTCGGCTACGAGGGGATGCAGGCCCACCTGCGGGCCTTCGAGCTCCATCATATGATGGTCCGTCGCGGCTTCCAGCTCAGCAACGCCCTGTTGACTGCCGAGCAGGAGCGCGACCTGGCGAAGGAGAGCGCGGTCGACGCGGAAAGGCGGTTCGGCCTCGCGGACGCTCTACTCGCGAAGTCTGTCGGTGGCTTGGTAATCACTGGATACCTCTATTTACCTTGCTTAAGATTATACCTGCGCGTGTTCTGAACTTCTAACCCTACAGGACGCCGAAGCCGCTGACGCGATGCGAGGCGAGGTGGCCCAGTTGCAGGCTCAGCTCGCTGAGCGGGAAGCCCAGCTTGCCGAGCAGAAGATATACTCCCGCGAGCAGGAGGCTGTCGCCGCCCGGCTGGGGGTGGAGGTGGAGGAATTGAAAGAGAAGAATAAGGGGCTCCTGGGAGAGGTCCTCCGCCAAGCCGACGCTCTCCTCCCCCCGGACGCCAGCGAGCCGGCCTTCCCCTTCAAGAGGCCCCGGGTATTCGGCGAGTCTGATGTCGCGGAGCGGCTGCGAGTCAACTCCGTCGAGGCAGCCGAGTGTCTTCTACAAGCCATGAGGGGGACGGGGATTTTGGCGGAAGGCTGCGAGGAGGTCACCGTCCGGGAGCTCCTGCCAACTCTGTTCCCGCCCAGCCCGCTCAGCGAGAAGGAAGATAGCTTCGACTCGCTCTTTGCGGGGG
The DNA here is from genome assembly GCA_039513925.1 of Platanthera zijinensis. Classification (NCBI taxonomy): domain Eukaryota; kingdom Viridiplantae; phylum Streptophyta; class Magnoliopsida; order Asparagales; family Orchidaceae; genus Platanthera; species Platanthera zijinensis. The sequence goes on from CM077096.1 coordinate 41,360,363, forward strand.
TGAGGGAGAAGGACGCTCGGCTTGGTGACGAGGAGGACCGTCACTCGAGGGGGGAGGGCGAGAGTTAACTTTTGTTTTCTTCTCTCTATTTTTTTTTGTACCCTGCCGAGGCGGGCCTTGTAAACTTGTAATGATGAATCAAAGATATTTTGCACAATTTTGCTATCTTCTTTTTAAGCTCACTTGCGATATTATACCCGCGCGCTTGGTAGAGCGACCTCGCCCGTAGAATGTCTTGAGTTAGGACCAGCCCCCGCGGTGCTCGCGGCGAATCCCTAGGACACATACTCGCGCCATATCCTACTCGCGCCTCACCTTCCCCCGCCACGTCTCGCCTCAGTTTTTCGATAATTCAGACAAGTGAAAATACGTTTGGGGTCAAGATGCTGTCGGCATCCGCCTCAGACATCAGGGCGTGTCTTTCGCCGAGTTAGCTGGAGCGAGGCTAGGCTCGCTGGAGAGAGCCGCTTTCCTTCCCCTGGGTCTGGGACAGGACCAGGGCTTCCTTGGTAGCGAGCTGGAGAGAGAGAGGGGGGGGGGGTAGGATATTTCAAGCTCGCCGTCTTGACTGGCGAGCTCGCACCCTGGTGTTTTCCTCGGGCCAACTCCCTGTCTCAACTCCAGGGTCGTAGCGATGCCCATCGAGACTCGGCCGTGCCAGCTAGGTGGGAGCCTGGCAGGGGAGTGATGAGACCTAACCCCAGAGCGAGAGGACTTAGAAACTTTTACCTCTCCCGGGTGCTGCCACCGGGCCAGTCAGCTAGGTGAGAGCCTGAGGGCGGGTGTTGAACATCCTCCGGGCCCAGCCCCAGGGTCATAGCGATGTCCATCGAGACTCGGCCGTGCCAACTAGGTGGGAGCCTGGCAGGGGAGTGATGAGACCTAACCCCAGAGCGAGAAGACTTAGAAACTTTTGCCTCTCCCGGGTGCTACCACCGGGCCAGTCAGCTAGGTGAGAGCCTGAGGGCGGGTGTTGAACATCCTCCGGGCTCAGCCCCAGGGTCATAGCGATGTCCATCGAGACTCGGCCGTGCCAGCTAGGTGGGAGCCTGGCAGGGGAGTGACGAGACCTAACCCCAGAGCGAGAAGACTTAGAAACTTTGTCCTCTCCCGGGTGCTACCACCAGGCCAGTCAGCTAGGTGAGAGCCTGAGGGCGGGTGTTGAACATCCTCCGGGCTCAGCCCCAGGGTCATAGCGATGTCCATCGAGACTCGGCCGTGCCAGCTAGGTGGGAGCCTGGCAGGGGAGTGACGAGAGCTAACCCCAGAGCGAGAAGACTTAGAAACTTTTGCCTCTCCCGGGTGCTACCACCGGGCCAGTCAGCTAGGTGAGAGCCTGAGGGCGGGTGTTGAACATCCTCCGGGCTCAGCCCCAGGGTCATAGCGATGTCCATCGAGACTCGGCCGTGCCAGCTAGGTGGGAGCCTGGCAGGGGAGTGACGAGACCTAACCTCAGAGCGAGAAGACTTAGAAACTTTTGCCTCTCCCGGGTGCTACCACCGGGCCAGTCAGCTAGGTGAGAGCCTGAGGGCGGGTGTTGAACATCCTCCGGGCTCAGCCCCAGGGTCATAGCGATGTCCATCGAGACTCGGCCGTGCCAGCTAGGTGGGAGCCTGGCAGGGGAGTGACGAGACCTAACCCCAGAGCGAGAAGACTTAGAAACTTTTGCCTCTCCCGGGTGCTACCACCGGGCCAGTCAGCTAGGTGAGAGCCTGAGGGCGGGTGTTGAACATCCTCCGGGCTCAGCCCCAGGGTCATAGCGATGTCCATCGAGACTCGGCCGTGCCAGCTAGGTGGGAGCCTGGCAGGGGAGTGACGAGACCTAACCCCAGAGCGAGAAGACTTAGACACTTTTGCCTCTCCCGGGTGCTACCACCGGGCCAGTCAGCTAGGTGAGAGCCTGAGGGCGGGTGTTGAACATCCTCCGGGCTCAGCCCCAGGGTCATAGCGATGTCCATCGAGACTCGGCCGTGCCAGCTAGGTGGGAGCCTGGCAGGGGAGTGACGAGACCTAACCCCAGAGCGAGAAGACTTAGACACTTTTGCCTCTCCCGGGTGCTACCACCGGGCCAGTCAGCTAGGTGAGAGCCTGAGGGCGGGTGTTGAACATCCTCCGGGCTCAGCCCCAGGGTCATAGCGATGTCCATCGAGACTCGGCCGTGCCAGCTAGGTGGGAGCCTGGCAGGGGAGTGACGAGACCTAACCCCAGAGCGAGAAGACTTAGAAACTTTTGCCTCTTGGGGGTGTAAGCTGAGAACCCCTTTACCCTCACTATTTTGACAGAGCATAAAATACGACAATGAGATTTGTTTTCATTCTTAAGGCCAAGATATTTACAACATTTTCAAGGGTAGAAACGTTTCAGATCTTCACCACTCCACGAATGGCTGAGGGTGTCCCCTCTTACATCTTGGAGGCGATACCCCCCCGATTTCAAGACCTCCTGCACAATGTAGGGGCCCTCCCAATTGGGGTGGAGTTTTCCCACGGCGGCTGATCTCCCTGCCGCGTCCACTTTTTTCAAGACAAGGTCCCCCTCCACGAACTGCTTGACACGGACGTGTTTGTCAAAATACTTGGTCATTCTTCGCTTGGCCTCTTCCTGCCTGACGACGGACAAGTCGCGTAGTTCTTCCACCATATCAAGGGAGAGTCGAAGCTCCTCCTCATTCTCCGACCTCCATTCTTCCCTTCCGGCTCCTGCCTCGACGACCCGAGGCGTCTGGACCTCAAATTTGATAGGTAGAACGGCCTCGCAGCCGTGAGAGAGTTTGAAAGGTGTCTCCCCTGTGGCCGTATTGGGGGTGGTCCTCAAGGCCCAGAGGACTGATGGAAGCTGTTCCACCCAACTTCCCCTCAAATTTTCCACCTTCTTTTTAAAGAGGTTCACGATGATTTTGTTGGCCGCTTCCACTTGCCCGTTGCTCCTGGGGTGATGGACAGAAGCAAACCGAAGGTCAATCCCTAGCTGCTCGCAGAAACGAATGAACTCCGTGCTGGCGAACTGAGGTCCGTTGTCCGTGACGATAGCCTGTGGCAGCCCATGCCTGCAGATAATCTCTCCCCAGATAAAGTTCCTGACTACCTGAGAGGTCACCTTGGCCAGAGCCTTCACCTCCATCCACTTAGAAAAATAATCAACCATGACCAACAAAAACCTCCTCTGCCCGCTGGCCTGAGGGAAAGGTCCTACGAGATCCAGCCCCCATATGGCGAAGGGCCATGGTGCCATGATGCTTCTTAACCTCTGAGCCGGCTGGAGCTGGAGCGGGGCATATAGTTGACACTTATGACATTTTTTTGCGAATTCGGCTGCATCCTGACCGAGGGTGGGCCAGAAGTACCCTTGCCTGACGATTCTCCCTTCCAGGGTCCGACTCCCCGAATGACTCCCACATTCACCGGAATGGACTTCCTCCAAAATTTTGTGCACCTCTCTTTCGGCCACGCAACGGGCCAACATCCCTGAGAGGGTCTTGCGGTACAACTGTCCCTCACGTAGGAGGTAGTACGCCGCCTTGTGCTTGAGCCCTATTCGGTCCATTCCCTCCGGATATTCTCCGGTGGACAAGAAGGTGACGAAGGGGTCCATCCATGAGGGGTGCTGTTCCACTTCCATTAGTTCCCCCTCCTCGATGGAAGGTCGGAAGAGATCCGTGATGGTGCCTCCCATCCGGGGGCCGCGCTTTGCTAGCTGGTCGACTGGCTCGTTTTCCCCTCGCGGCACGTGCTTGATTGAGAAGGTCTGGAAGGTCCCAATGACTCCCCTTACCTTCATCAAATAGAGCTGCAGGGTGGGCTCCCTCGCCTCAAACTCCCCCTTGACCTGGGAAGCCACCACCATGGAGTCGGTGAGGACCTCCACGTCATGCACCCCCAAGTCTCTTGCCAGGCGCAGACCCGCGATTACGGCTTCGTATTCGGCTTGGTTGTTGGTGATAGGAAAGTGCACTACCACAGTCTGCTCGATCTTTATCCCTTGGGGGCTTTCCAAGATGACCCCGATCCCTAAAGAGTGCTTCCCCGAGGCACCGTCCACCCTGACTTTCCAGGGGAGGGGGCGAGTGAGTCTCTCCTCCGCCACCTCGACCACATATTCTGCCAGGAAGTCAGCCATAGCTTGGGCCTTGATTGAGAGGCGGGGGACGAAGGAGATGTCGAACTCGCTCAGCTCCACTGACCATTTGGCCAACCTACCTGAATGCTCTACCCCCTTGAAGATGTTGCGCAGGGGGTGGTCGGTCACTACTCGGATTGAGTGCGCCTGGAAATAGGGCCGAAGCCTCCGGGCTGAGATGATTAAGGCGAAGGCCAGTTTTTCCAGGATGGGGTAACGGAGCTCGGCCTTCTTCAATATCCGACTCACATAATAGACGGGGAGTTGCCTCTTCCCTTCTTCCCGAACCAAAACCGAACTCAAGCCTTCAGCCCCGACCCCTAGATATATGAATAAGTCTTCCCCCTCCTTGGGCCCTTGGAGCAGGGGGGCCTGAGTCAGCTGTTTCTTTAAAGCCTGGAATGCCTCCTCGCACTCCGAGGTCCATTCAAACCTTCGACCCCCTCTCAAGATTTTGAAGAATGAGGAGCACCTCTCCCCGGCCCGGGAGAGGAATCTACTCAACCCTGCCAACTTCCCTGTCAGTTGCTGTACTTCCTTGGTATTTTGTGGCGACCTTAGTTCCAGGATTGCCCTCACCTTATCTGGGTTAGGTTCTACCCCAGCGGGGGTGAGAAGATGCCCTAGGAACTTTCCCCGGCTCGCCCCGAAGACACACTTCAAGGGGTTCAGCCTCATCTTAAACTTGCGGAGAGTGGCGAAGGTCTCTTCCAAGTCCTGGATGTGGGAGTCGACATCCAAGCTCTTGACCATGAGATCATCCACGTACACTTCGAGATTCCTCCCCTTCTGCTCTCGGAAGACCCTATCCATCATTTTTTGATAGGTAGCCCCTGCATTCTTTAGCCCGAAGGGCATCATTTTGTAACAATAACATCCGTCTCCCGTGATGAACGAGACGTCTTTGACGTCAGGGGGGTGCATCCTGATTTGGTGATAACCTGAAAAAGCATCCAGAAAACTCATTACAGGGAAACCGACGGCTGAGTCAACCAGCGCGTCGATCCGAGGCAAAGGATAACAATCTTTCGGGCATGATTTATTAAGAAGAGAAAAGTCGATACACATCCTCCACCGGCCGTCTCCTTTTTTAACCATTACAACGTTGGAGACCCAGCCGGGGTATTGGATTTCAGATATGAAGCCAGCCTCGAGGAGCTTGGCGACTTCCTCTCTGATTGGCTCGGTGAGCTTGTCCGTGATGGATCTCTTTTTCTGCTGGATGGGGGGAGCCTCCGGGTCCAGGTTGAGGCGATGGCAGGCCACGTCGGGGTCGATCCCTGGCATCTCCGCGGCGCTCCAGGCGAAGATGTCCACGTTCCTCTGGATGCACTCCAGCATCCTGCCTTGAGCTTCCGGGGTCAGGCCTCCGCTGACGCGGACATTCTCCACCCTGCCTCCAATGGTGAGGACCTCCATCTCCTCCACCTCTTCCGCTGCCTACAGACGGGACTGTTCCTCCCAATCCTCGATACCTCCCTTTCCGGGGGCGAGGACCTCTTCCTCAGCCTCCTCGACGGCCATGGCCTCGGCCGACCCCCGAGTCTCTTCCGCGGCCTCCTCCCGAGCGCGGCACTCCACCTCCATTTCTTTGTCGGCTTCCTTCTCCTCCTCCTCCAACCTCTGCCCCATCTCCTCGGCCCCCTCCAACCAAGAGATGGAGTTTACCGCCGAGACGTAGCACTCCCTTGCCTCCTTAGGGTCTCCTCGAACCCGGATCTGGACCCCCTCGACGCTGAGCTTTAGACACTGGTGGAAGGACGAGGGGACGCAGCGGAAGGCGCTGATGAGGGGTCTCCCGAAGATGGCGCTGTAACTGCTAGGAGCGTCCACGATGACGAACTTGCAGTTGCGTGACTGCCCCCCTAGAGTGACATGGAGTCCCACTCCTCCCTCGACTTCTTTCCTCTCCCCTGAGAAGCCGAACAGAGGCCCGTCCGAGGCTAACACCCTCCTGGCCTCTACCTTCATCGCATCGAACGCCTTCTTGAAGATGACGTTGACCGAACTCCCATTGTCTACAAGGATTCGGGAGACAGTGAAATCCTCGATGGCTGTCTGGATAACCAGCGCATCGCAGAAGGGGTCCTCGTGACCCGGCAAGTCTTCTCTGGAGAAGGTGATTTTCTCCTCTGGGGGAGGGGATTGGGATGTGGAGCCAACGCTCCTCCGGTACATAGTGTGGAGGCTTGACTTACGGGAGGCCTCGATCCCGGCCCCCCCGTGGATCGCTCCGATCCTTTCTCGGGTGCCCACATCAACCCGGTCTTCGCACCGATCCCCCTCCTCCCGAGGCCGGATCTCCTCTATCCGAACTTCCTGATGGCCTTGTTGTTGTTGTTCCCTTCTCCCCCTCATCTCGAGGAACTCCGGGCACGTGGATGTGAGGTGCCCCTCTTCCTGATGAAAGTCACAATAGGGCAGGTCCACCCTGACCTCCCTCCTTCTCCTCGGCTGTCCTCTCCTCCTCCCCCTCATGACAATTGCCATTGCCTCCTCCTGGTCGGGGAGAGGGGGTCTCTGACCCTGCCTACCCCCCTGGGGGTTGTACTGCCCTCGGCCACCCTGGCGGTTATCTCCTCCCTGATAACCCCTTCGTGGTGCCTGGTCTTGCCACTCGGGCCTCCATCCCAAACGGTGGGTCTGCTCCGGACGCACCTACCTGGGTTGCGGCTGCTGCTGCGGCTGCTCCCTTTGCCGAGGTTCAGCCCTCCTCTCCTCCTGAATTCGGCCACCCCTTGGCCTTTCCTCTTCCACGGCCCACTTGGCCAACCTTCGAGCAAACTCTGGATGTGCTGCCTCCATTTCGGCCTCCCTGGCCGCCCTCTCTAGGAGTGCCTCAAAAGACACTGGAGGTGACCTCTTCAGTTCCATTGCGAAGAACCCGGACTGGAGACCCAGGGTGAAGGCCACCATCATGGTGTGCCCTGGCATCTCCTGAACTTGGGACAGTTCCTCTTGGAACCTGTCCAGATAGCTTCCCAGGGTCTCTCCCACCCTCTACTTGATGCGGAACAAAGACTCCGCCTCCCTCTTCCTCTTCTTAGAAGTGGTGAATCTCAGCATGAAACCCCGTCGCAGATCCTCAAAGCAGTAAATGGACCCGGTCGGGAGTTGGTGGAACCACTCTCTCGCCTTTTCTCTGAGGGTGATGGCGAAGAGTCGGCACTTGAAGCCGTCTGACATCTGTCGAATGGAGACCATGTCCTCAAACCACTGGAGGTGGTGGACCGGGTCTCCTCTCCCGGAGTAGTAAGTCATCTCCGGCTCGCGAAACCCCTCGGGAACCGGGGCTGAAGAAACGAACTCGCTGAAGGGGCTCCCCCCCTCAGCCGGGCGAGTCGGGAACTCCCTCCCTGCAGTCTCGCCGAAGTGGTACTCGGCGGCCGAGCCGGGGAACAGAACTCGCCCCTGGAACTCGCGCTCGCCCCTCTCGGCGGGTTCCTTCCCTGGTCGCCTGAGCGGCGCGTCGTCGCCGAGTGCGGGAGCGGCGACCACCGGGACTGCCGGCATCGCACTCTCAGCTCGCATGCCGAGGGCGGTCCTGACGAGCCCGAGGATCTCCTCCCTGAGCTCCGCCGACATGCTCGCCGCTGGGGGTGGGGGAGGGGGTGGCGAGTTGCCCCTGCCTGATCCCTGTCCTTCATCTCCAGTCATCGAGCCTGCAGAAGGTTTTCTCTGCTGACCACTTTCCACGCTCACCGCACCAAAATGTTGAAACCGGAAAACCGGCCTCTTGTGGAGTTCGACCCTTGGGGAAGGGGTGGCCGCGCACCTACTTCGCTCCTGCAAGAAAATGACAAGAAGAAAGAAGAACTAAGGACTAGACCAAGGGCCCGGCGTGGAGGTCCCACCACACACCCGGAAGATCTTAGAGCGCTTCCCCTCCTTAGCCAAATGTCGGGCTAAGGTACCTCAGAAAGCGCTAAGAGGCCGGAGAATTAGTCAGCGTCCCCTCTGAGGTACCCCTTGGGTCCTATTTATAGGAAAAGATGGCCTGCTAATATACAACCTTCACTGTTTTCGAGGACTACAGGCAAACCAAAAGGGGCCACATAGTAAAAGCATGCCATGGCCGAGGTGCGAGCTGGACCTGAGGGGGCACTCGCTTGGCAGGAGGCCTGACTCGCCTCGCCTTGGGCCTAGGCGGGCAGGTACTCGACAGACTTGTGCTCGACTACCGCTGAGCTCGGTTTGACCATTGCCGAGCTCGGGCTCGGCATGACGATCGTCGAGCTCCAACAGAAGCCGAACTCGGCACGGGCATCGTCGAGCTTGGCTCGACTATCGTCGAGCTCTGTTCCTGCACCCGAGCTCGGCCTCGGCATGCCGGGCTTCGTTCGGCCATCGCCGAGCTCAGCTCGACTATTGCCGAGCTCGGGCTCGGCATGCTGGGTCCAAGTTGGTCTAAGCCGGCCGGTTCAACCCCTGTCGACCACTCGCGGGATACGGGGTTGTACAATATCCATATAGAATAGAGGTCAGACATCACTAATATAATGTTTAACCCTATAATAGTTCTCAAACAGTTCTCCACTTTAATCGGCCCGCCTTTACTTTAAATTTCGTATTTTCAATCTATGTCCGTATTCTTCTATGTAATTAATCCAATGTACTATATATCTAGCAAGACATCATTTCGTATCAAATAATATCGAGTGATAATGTATGGATTTCAGTCCCACTAATCATATACTCAAGCTCTGTTTGCCGCGGCGATCATGAACGCAGTGGTTATAAATAGTTATTCGTGAACGCCCAACCCCATCTAGGGAACTCCATGTACTTTTATGTTTAAAACAAGTTTTCTTTTCTTCATGGCCATCATAACCGTTGTCATGTCAAACATACTTTCTATGACTGTGGTGTTTTTGTCCAAACTCACCGGAGAAAAAACCATAGGTCATGACATCTTCAAAAAGAATTTTACAAACACTTCAAAAATCTTGTCTAAGAACAGAAATTTGAAAGCCTTTGTTTCCTCCGCAACTACTCATCCCATATACCTCTGCCAACTTTAACATATTTCCATCAAATTTACCAGAATTATTTATTATATCAAGTGATATTCTTAGTTATATTAAGTTCCTTTACAATATAAACTAAAGTGTAGAAAAGGCAATCATCGATGAGAACTCAAATGCTATGAAATAAAAACAAATAATAAAGACTACTTAAAACTAGAAAATCAATTTAGTACCTCTGTAATGTGGATGCCTATTCAGTTATCTGAAGTTGTCAGGAGTCCTAAACCATCCGACAATGATGATGGGTCGACACTAAAACGGTGCTCCTCTGCATTAAGAAATATCCGTTAAACAGATTGGATTAATTGCGCAAACAAGAATATTGGGACCAATTTAAATAATTTGAAATAAGAATACTGCACAAATCAAGTAGCAGGAGCATGATAAAGAATGTAAAATCTATTAAAAAATTCTTTGAACCGATGTCAACTAACCGTGACCAATTTAAAAAATTTGACACAACTCTTTAACCCCAAAAACATACCATGGCAAAAAATGCTAAAACCATTACTAGTAATAAAAAGTCATTCTCTTCACTTAATTCAGAACTCCAAATTGTAGTTCAATTCATAATATTCTTTTAATTAACTGCTACTTAACTAGTTGGCAGAAAAATTCAATTTTTATGAAAAAAAGGATTCGATGGAGAATGATGTAAATAAATGGGAAGCAGGTGAAAGAAGATACCTAGAATCTAATAGATGCATAATTGTATAATGCATACCCATGGACCCTTCTACTAACTCCTTTATCAATCATAATCAAAACCTAATTACACTTAGAAAATTACATCACCCGACAAGACAAGAGTGAAGTCAGATGATCCTGGAAATCCTAAACCCCCCAATGTAATAATTTTTTATATTAATTTTCTTGAAGTTTATTTATGTTAATGCAATTTGTTTTTCTTTGTTTTTATGTATAGCGCAATGGATAAGAGTTGGATGGATCTTAGCGATCGAAGACAACCTGCTTACATCAATGGAGTGAATTCATTTCTTGATTTTGTCTTTACTCATTCTGCTAGGGGAAACAATATTCGCTGCCCTTGTTATAAATGTGGAAATTGTAAATTTCACACTAGAGAGATTGTCTTTGTGCATCTTATTTTGAATGGAATTATAAAGACATATAAATGGTGGTCATGTCATGGAGAAGATTATTACACTAGCCCAACTGGTGTGAGTGATGAAGAAGAAGAGATTTTAGAGCATGATGATATGCATGATCTGCTACATGATGTTAATATTGGATTAACTGACAATAATGAGATTAGGCAAGAACAAGATCATGATGACCCCAATGAAGCAGCAAAATTTTTTTATAATTTGTTAAATGACGCTGAACAAGAACTATATCCCGGTTGCAAAGAATTTTCAAAATTTCAATTTATGGTTACGTTACTTGCACTTAAATCTGATTATGGATGGACTGATCGATCTTTTACTGAATTACTTAAAGTTTTAAAAAGAGCAATTCCTTGTAGTGAAAAACTACCAAGTAGTTTTTATGAAGCCAACAATTACATACATGAGCTTGGAATGGAGTCTAAGAAGATAGATGCTTGCTTGAATGATTGCATTCTCTATCGTGGTGAGTTCGCAGATTTTGAAAGTTGCCCAACTTATGGTACGTCCAGGTGGCAATCGAGCAAGATAAATAATAATTTAGAAAGTAACATGTTGTCAAGAAAGAGTAAAAATATACCAAACAAGATTCTGCGACACTTTCCTTTGATACCTAGACTTCAAAGATTGTATATGTGTTCTAGGACGGCCGAGGATATGAGATGGCATAAAGAAAAGCGTTGCGATGATGGAAATTTGCGACATCCAGCTGATGCCTTTGCTTGGAAGTCATTTGATGAGAAACACCTAGGATTTTCATCTGATGCACGAAATGTTAGGCTTGGCTTAGCAAGTGATGGGTTTAATCCCTTTGGTCTTATGAGCACAAATTATAGTGTGTGGCCAGTTGTTTTAGTTCCATATAATATGCCACCATGGTTATGCATGAAAACGCCTAATTTTATCATATCTTTGATTATTCCCGGTCCAGGACAACCTGGGAATGATATAGATGTATATTTACAACCATTGATTGATGAGTTAAAAATTTTATGGGAAGTTGGGGTATGCACTTATGATGCCTATAGTAAGTGCAACTTTAACATGCGCGCTACTGTGTTGTGGACGATAAATGATTTTCCAGCTTATGCTAACCTCTCAGGTTGGAGCACAAAGGGTAAGCTTGCTTGTCCATGTTGTAATAAAGATACATGATATTGTCGGTTGAAAAATGGTTCTAAGATGTGCTACATGGGAAACAGACGTTTTCTGGATTCAAATCATAGATGGAGAAAAGATAAAAAGTCTTTTGATGGAACAATTGAAACCCGGTCCGCTCCAAAAGTCTTATCAGGGGATGATATATTAGGGCTACTAAAAGATTATGATAATGTGATTTTTGGAAAGCTGCAAAAGAAAAGAAGGCGGGATGAAACTTCTCTCCCGTACAACTGGAAGAAGTTAAGTATTTTTTTTCAACTACCGTATTGGAGTACACTTGAGATACGTCATTGTTTAGATTACATGCATATTTTAAAAAATATTACCGATAATATATTGGGTACTATGTTAAACATTGATGGAAAGACAAAGGATGATTTGAATTCTAGACTTGACCTTATGGAAATGGGGTTGAGATCAGAATTACACCTGATAGAAAAAGATGATCATTACGTCATTCCACCGGCATGTTATACATTGACATTGGCTGAACGAAGGGCAATATGCAGTTTTTTAGAGAATTTGAAAGTTCCAGATGGGTATTCATCAAATATAAAGAGATGTGTAAATGTAAAAGAGGGTAAAGTGTCAAGAATGAAAGCTCATGACTGTCATGTCTTCATGTTGGATCAACTTGCTCCTGCTTTTCGTGGCATTGTTCGCAAAGAAGTTTATGACCCTCTAGTTGAATTAAGTGTGTTTTTCAAGGAGTTGAGCTCTAAGGTACTAAGTACAGAGGTGTTGGATAAACTCGAGAAAAATATTGTTATCACACTTTGCAAACTTGAGAGAATATTTCCTCCTTCTTTTTTTACAATCATGATGCACTTACCAATTCATCTTGCATAAGAAGCAAGAATCGCTGGCCCAGTACAATATCGATGGATGTATCCAATTGAGAGGTATGTTAATTAATTAATTAATTAATTTTTTTTTACTTTGTCATGTTATGTATACTAAAATATTTGAAATCAACAGATATTTACGTATGCTCAAATCATTTGTTCGAAATAAAGCACGCCCAGAAGGTTCAATGGCGAATGGATACCTTGTACACGAGTGTTTGACATTTTGTTCGAGATATATAAATAAAATTGAAATAAAGCTTATTCGCCCAATAGAAATGAAGAAGGAAATTTTGGGCAAGATTCAAAATTATCCATTTTTCAAAAAACTGGGAGGTCATTAGGTAAAGGAATAGAAAAAGATCTTAATTATGAAGATTGGCATCAGGCTCAACTGTATATATTAAGGAATTGTCCAGAAGTAGAACCATTTATAAAGTGAGTTTCAAATTATTACTCTTTATAGTTGTATTATTTTTATGTAATGTAATTAATTTAATAAAATTTGGATTAATAGGCAACATCATGAAGAGCTTCAACATGTACACTCTAAAGATATTGGAAAAAGACACGAGGCTACTTTTGTTAGATGGTTTGAGTCACTGGTAAGTATAATATCTAGTTTTTAAACGTCAACTTGTTATTATATTTAATATGTGTGCTTACATTACGTTTTGAACAGATATCTGAGTTATATTATAAGGGAGACTCAAAAGCTAGCAAAGAACTTTTGCAGTTAGCTCGTGGCCCAAAAAGAGGGGCGATACATTACTCTGGCTATATTGTCAATGGCTTTAGGTTTCATACTTATGAACGTGAAATCAGACGCAAAACTCAAAACAGTGGTGTTTTTGTTAAAGGGGATGAGCAATCAGGTGGCAGAGAATATTACGGGATTCTAAAAGATATTCTTCAGTTTGAGTATGATGTTGGACTAGCAATTATCTTATTTAAATGTGAATGGTGGGATACATACAATGAAGGTAGAGGTTACAAAAAGGAAAACAATGGAGTTATTTCTGTTAATACAAAACATAAATTAAGAAGCAACGAACCTTATGTCTTATCTTGCCAAGTTGAACAAGTGTATTACGTACCTGATAACAAAAACAAAGAGTGGCGAGTGATCATAAAGACAGTTGCACGCCACTTTTATGATGTTCCAACCAAAGAATTTGAAGAATTTGTTGAAGATGAAATTCAGTTGTATGATTTAAACGTTGGGTTAGGATCGACGCTTGATAATGCTTTAGATAACGATAACTTTGTGCTTTCATTACAAAGAACAGATGTTGCAGCTATAACTATTGAGAAGAAAAACCAATCCATTCAAAGAAGAGTTATGACTGAAGAAAAAGAAGATGGTGATGATATTGATGACTTTGAGAATGCGGGTGATACATAAACTGCAAACCTTTAATGTATCTGGTTTCCGAGTTTTGTAAATTCTCCATATTTGCTATGAAATGTAATTAACTGTAGTTTAAAATATTTCTTTCATTTTGCAATGTTTACTATAAATTATAATTGTATTTTTTTTCCAGGTTATTTAAATCAAAAAAATGAAGAGGAGTGCAACTTATGGTGGTAATACTAAATCTTCTCGCATTGAAAGCCTTACAAATAATTCACCAATACCTGCCACAAGTGCTAGAAGAAATCCGCATGATTGGAAAACCGACTCTACCACTTTAGATCTGCGATCCACTGCAGCACGAGCTCGTTCCTTTGTTAGATCTCTTACTCAACAGGATTGTGAACCTTCCAACAAGGATCAAGCAAAAGAACAAGAAACACCAATATTGTTACATTTGGATCGAGGTTTGATAAATGAAAATCCACATGCATATACTGAAAGTGTAGTTGAACACGTTTCTATTCAGGCTGATGCTGATCTTGTACATGTAAATCCAACAAATCTTGAGCATGATACTGATATTGGTAAAACTCTCTTATATATATTTTTTACTTCGATGTATATATAAAACATGTTAACACAAGTTTTCAATGACAGGTATAAATGTAACCAAAAAAAAAAGAAATGTGGTCCTACCATTGGGCTTGAGTGGTTAAAGAGGAGACAAAATAATACGGAGAGGGTGGATGTGCAACTTCCAACAGAACTTCGAAGATTGGTTGGACATAGAGCTCAAGAACTTATTACAAAATGTGGGCGCTATGTAAGGAACCATGCTCCTCTGAATGCGGAGAAATGGTCTGACATTCCAACCGATATTGTTGACAAATTAATTAATGTCATCTATGTAAGTATTATATTTTAAATTTGTATTTTAATTTAATAATAGCTGTGTATTTTGAATTATTATTTTAGGTGTTTAATATTTTTTTAGACTGAATTCAATCTCCCAAATGAGTCTCACGTTCGTGGTGTTCTGATATCTTCACTTCGTCGACACTATAATATTTGGCGTTTTCATTTGCATGCTAATTATTACCTGAAATGGAATACTGATGCACAACGACGTGCAAATTGCCCTAAAGACATCGATCCTACTCACTGGAATTGGATAGTTAGTTACTGGAGCAGTGCCCGATTCAAGGTATGAAGTACATTAATTACTCTTAAATTATGTATGTACATTGCTCATACACTATTTTTCTTATTGATTTGCTAATATAGAAGATTAGCGAGATCAATAAACAAAATAGAAGCCAACAAAAAATGAAATCTCATGTTGGAACCAAATCTATTGCAAGAACAATATACGAAATGGCAAGTACTTTTCTTAACAATTATAATGTTGACTAAACTTAACAATAATATTAGTACTAATAATTAATGTTTTATTGTTTTTTATATGTAGAGAGAAGCTCCACAGAAACAACAAGATGAGTTACCCATGTATATAAGGTTGTGGGAGAAAACTCTCAAGGGGAAAAATAATGAGTGGCAAGATGAAACAACAGAGGAAATATATAAAAAATTATTGGAACTTCATGACACTCAAATGAGGGAGAAAAATGAAGATAAGCTGACCCTAGAAGATGCTTACACCGCCGTACTTGGACATCGTTCAGGTTATATTCTTGGAATGGGACCGGGACTAAGACCTTCAGAGCGTGTGCGCACTAATGTACACCAATTACGAGCAGAAATTTGAGCTGAGTTTGAAGTTGAGATGACCAATCGTATTCAGGAGATGGAGGATCGGATGACACAAAGATTGACTTGTGTTCAAGAGATGGAAGATCAGATGACGCAAAGAATGAATCATATTCAAGAGATGGAAGATCAGATGGCACGCAGAATGGAGTCTAAGATATTGGCTCTTCTGAAACAAAGGGAACCTGAAGATCAAGCAGACATCACTAATTAATATTTAATCCATTTAAGTTGGGGCTGAAACCAAAAATTTTAACTTAACATTTGACATTGACTCCTGATACTGGTTTTCTTACTTTATGTTTTATCTTTTTTAAGTACTTTTATATTTTGTACAAATGTTGGTCTTTTTCAAGTTTTTCTTGCACTTTTATATTGTTTGACTCTTTGGAAGGATCTTCTTGTTATGTTGTTAAATCGGGGAAGGATCTTCATGAACTTTTACCTCTTTTATTTTTATGATGTTTAGCTAACTGCATTTTCAAACTAATATGTCTATTATGGAAATGTTCTAACTAGAGAATCAGTTCTTGGTTCTTACTACTCTCTAAAGTACAAAGTTTCACCCATTAAAGATTTTAGGACTGAATAGTTTGCTACACAGAATTTTTTGTATTTATGGGCAACTGCATCCGCATTACCCTTTATTGACATTTTTGAAGTACTCCATTATTTCAATTATAACAGTTTCAGGCTCTTTTTCAAGAAGATGACCTCGAAGAAGTGCAATTCCTGGTACTAATGTATCCGCTCCTAAAGGTTTTACACCTAAAACCCAGGCTGGGAGAAGAACTCGGAAGAAAGATTGTGGTCCTCAACAGTTGCAATCCAGCGGTTCTCAATCTAGTAGGAGCTTCTGTTCCAGTAATCGATTCTGTGAAGCTAGTGCTGTTAACAAAGCTGGAAGCAGTAATTTTGGATCTGCATCAACTCTCTGTAGTAATTTAGTGAAAAGGAGAACCAAACTTTTGGAAGGAAGTGAAAAGAGTGTTCATGATGTAGATGGCATAGAGCAGATTGTGAAACTTTTCTCCACCACTTCCTACCACAAACCACCCTTTCCCCACCTAGTAACCGCCTACTACAAACGTCCAACCCCAATTTCCTGCTCTAGAATATTGATCAGTCCCCCTGTTCACATCCTGGAACAGCCCAAAACCAATTTCTGATTTCTGGAATTTCATTGCAGTACACTCCCATCTCCTATCTACCTTGTCTAGGGTCTGGACAGCCTAAAAAACCAATTTCATATTTTAGAATTTCATCCCAGCACTCAAAATTTCATATGCCTGCTTGCCAACCCCTTTACACCCCCTGTTGGGTAATTCCAGTTAGCATGAACGCTATCCAATCTCCTCCCAGCACCTGCACCAGCACACATAATCCCTATAGCAACCTCAATCACTTTGAAACCCTGCCTAAAACCCCACCCTACCTTTCATATGTCTCTTGTCATTTTTATTTTTATTTGTAATTTTATGTTTTATTTGAGTCGCAGTGTTTGGCTGACATAGCACCGGCAAAATTGGAGGCAGAGAAAAGGCGCAAAGCTTGTAAAAAGTGTGATGGCATTTGCAACCGATGTTCTCGTCCACTGAATTGTTCGTCAAATATTTGGACTCACGGTGGTTACAACAATTAGATAGAGGGTGTCTATTGTAGAAAGACTCAAAAAAGGTGTGGAGAAAGATGGTGACTGGTGGCATGTTGATGGTATGAACAAAATTATTTTATGCCTTCTTTCTACATGTGTGAATATAGTTCATAATTATAACTGATTTCAATTTTGTTTAATGTTTTGCTAGTGCAATTACTTTTTGTAGCCTAACTTCCAACACTAATCTTCTTATAAACAGTTTTTCTTGTAGAATGTAGAAGGTGAAGAGAATGTTATCATTACTTGCCGCATTCCATATCCTTGCCGCCTGCCGCCGAAAACCGCCGGAGGAGCACCTGGCGTGGCGGAAGCTAAATGGCGGGCTCGGCGGGGTGCTAGTTCTGTGGCCGCCCGGCATGGAGTGTTGCTTGGAGCGGGGTCTCTCCTCTTTGGCGAGACTGCTCAGCTCTTGTTCGGTGTAGGTGTTGGGCGTTTTTCATCAGGTATGCCTTATTTGGGTTCAGGTTATAGTTTTGATTGTGCGAGATTTTAAACTCTGGCATCCTCTTTTAACGTTGAAGGGAATGCTATCCTAGTTATATCTTTTGTTAATACTGTATTTGCTAGTGGATCAGGATCACCGAACTTCTTTCTTAAATTATATGGTTTAGTCATATCATCTTAATATCCACTATTGAAATTCATTCAAAATATCAAATTAGGTGAATAGAAATGAGATTTTTCCTCTGCAATCTCCTCAGGAAATCCTGAAGGTGGCGGTGGAGAACATGACTATGCTTCTCTTGCTTTGTAAAGTGGTTGGGGCTTTATAAACATAAATCTCTTTATATTTATAATGTTTGTTATTGATTGATGCTCCCTTTGTGTAGTTGCATGGCTTAATGTGGATGAGTTGCTGATGGAGATTATAGATGGTCGAAGGGAGGGGATGGAAGATTGGCCGAAGACGTAAAAGAAGGATGAGTTTAGTTACAACCTTCAATTGATGATGAACGAGTGCAAGACCTTCGCCAGCCATGAGACATTGGGCTTGGGACATTTTCCTTATGTATAGATATTTGTTCATTTATTCAGTTTAATTATAATTGGAAGTAATTTTACTATGTATCGAGGGGTTTGGGCTATCTCCCACCCTCTTTTTTCCTATTAATGAAATTATTTATGTTAAACAATATTCTTGTTGCAATTGAGTAAATACAAATATTAGTGAATAACAAATGAAATATTATATGATATTTTGTGAGAAATTGAACAAATTTTAATGTCAAATTATCACTATTGTCTCATCTTTTAAGTGACCGAAAATTCCATCACTAAAAATTAATATAGTGATTAAATTTGTTTGGTCACTAAATTCTCTTCAGTGACTAAGTTAATGTAGTCACTACATACGTATAATTAGTGATGAAATTGGTATGTCACTAATGAAACTTAGTGACGAGGCATGCTTCGTCACTGCAAATTGTTTTAGTGACCAGTGTGTTGTGGTCACAAGAACTGTTAGTGACGGGAATGCGTTTGTCACAAAATATGCACTTTAAGTGACAAACGTTTTTTGGTCACTGAAGAGGACTAGTGATGGGTCATACATCGTCACTAAAAGTTGTTTTAGTGACTGTTGTATTTTGGTCACTAGAACTTCTTTTAGTGACTGACTTAATTTGGTCCCTAAAACAACTTTCAGTGACGAACATTTTGGGTGTCACTAAAGACTTTTAGTGGCGGGGCAATTGTGACCACGTTGTGACGGGCTGAATTTGGTCACTAAATGTCTTTAGTGACTACAATTAAATATTTAGTGACGAAAAATTTCTTCACTAAAAGTCAATTTTCTAGTAGTGCATACCCATGACAAAATCGAGTGATATTTGTCATGAAATATTTATCTTATCTAAACTAAAAATATGCACAAACCTTTTTTTTAAAAAAAATTCATCTATAAACAGTATGAAGAAAAAAGGATCAAAGTTAATATACCATGGAGAAAGAAAGCGTAAAAGAAACATCAAATCTCTGGAACAGTTAAAGTCTGAGATCTTCTAATTTAACGATGATAATATGCGTAGAGTTAAATACGCAGAAGTGTAGATTCCTAGAAATGAAATGGAGTAGCCTGTACGCTATACCTTAATTAAGGAGACTGCCGAGGAACATGAAGAGGCTATGTTTACCATCAGCTTTTCCTTAAAAAGGAAATTCTGTTGGTTTGATCCCTGAAGAAGAAAGGACATAGAGCACTCTCAATAATGGAGGAGAACAGGATAGTGGTTGTTGCTGTTAATTCTTCTTCCTAAAGCCGATCTACTCTATAGAGAGGGAATGTGTAATGTGGATGGGGAAGAAATCCATTCCGTCTGAATGGCAGTGGCATTGTTTCGTTAGGGAGAAGAGAGGAGGGCATCGTGGGGACGCAGACGTGCAGCGAGGGTAAATGGGGTTTGTGGGGCTGTAAGGGTTTTGAGAAACTCCGGAATGAGGAGTTGGGAAGAGCGTAGTGACGACATGTTTTTACTAAATCGAGCGGTTCCGGTATTATGAGGTTATATCTGACGATCCGAATTTTTTAGGGAATTTTAAAATCATGCTATTTGCAGATCACTATATTTCTTTTTATAATAGTATATATATATATATATATATATATATATATATATATATATATATATATATATATATATATATATATAAAATTGACCCCCATTAGTTCTAAAATCAGAAGTTACAATGAAAGTTAATAATAATTGACCCCCATTATAATGTTCAAAAATCACAATAAAAATTTAAAAGTCAAAATGAAAGTTCAAAAATCAAAATTCTCAGTGCATAACTTCCATATGTATGCATGCATGAAAAGGAACATATCACTCATATAATTAGATTAATTATTAATGAGTAAAGTCTTATAAAGTAAACTAATTTATAATTTATTCTATAATGAAGACTTACATTTCATAACTCCTCTTCTGTTTTGTAGTCTTCAAACATTATGTCTTAAAGTGGAGCTTGCATATCCATTTCTGATAGCCCCATATCTTCATCATATTTCTCCAATATCTATGTTACAATGTGCTTTTGCTTTAAACTTTCAATTTGTGATTGTTGGTTAGTAGGTTTGGTGCTCCTTCTTGATCTCAAATCAACATCCATAATGTCTCTAAGTTGTTACCAATGTAGGGTTTTTTATGGGTGAGTGGAACAACACATGTGCACAAAAGAGTGAATTCAAGAAAACCCTAAAGAGAAATTGGATCTTGTGATGAAACATCAATAAAAAAGTATGAATTTGAAGGCTCAAAATACCCGTGTGGTATCGAGACAAAGCCGACCTAAATGCTCCAGGAAATATTCTTCCTCTTTGTAGGAATCCTATTCCGATAACTCCATGTTCGTCGAGACCGAGAACACAAAAAAATCTGTGTCTTTACTGGATATCCACACCAACGGGCGAAACACCTTGTCGTTGTCGCAAGAGGCGGGCTAGAAGAGGAGATCGAGGCCTTCGTCTCCACGAACTGCTAGGTTTGTGGACGGGAGAGGATTGCTGACGCTAGGGCTCCGATTCGCAAGGGGAGGCCGACGTCGGGTGTACGCCGCTCAGAACTCTTCCAAAATTAGGGCTCGGGAAAAAGCTGCAAAAAGTACTTGCCTTAATCCTGAAATTATATCTATATATAATGTTTAGTGAACCGGATTTGGCTTTAATAGGAATTACCCAAAGAAAAGCTGAACCGACTTCAGGGCTTAAGGAAGTAAAAAAGGCATGTTATGACAAAATTTGACTTCGAATAAAATCCAAGCAGACAATCTTATCGACTGCATCAGCTGAACCATCCAGTCGGCAGACAGTCAAACATCTATTCTAGAAATATCAACTGCTTCGACTATATCAATTGCATGTCATATCGACTACATCGACTGTATCGGTTGCATGTCACGTCGACTGCATCGGCTGGACAATCTAGTCGACAAGTCTTTCTAGCCGACAAACTGTCGAGTCGACAAATGACTTTGCCGACACAAAATCTGTCTTTGGAGTCATATCCTATATGAGTCAAACCACCTCGATCAATTATCTAATTTCTCATGTGTTATTATGTGCGACCGCATAAGCTCATATTACTTTTGCAGCAAGACTAACTCATTGACTACTTCTAGATCACAAAAACTCCAACAGCCAAGTCATTCCTTCCCCAGAAAACACTTCCTCTTCTTTTTCATTATCATAGTCTCTTGAACCAATGAGCTACTCTGCCGTTATTCCTTCATCCAAACTTTTTGCAGATATTGGATCTCGAGAGATATCAACATGCTTAGACTTGAGCATAACATTAAACTTCACAAAGACAAGATCATTTAAATGTTTGCTCTCAAGTCTATTCCATTTTTTTGAGTGAATCTACAAATTGAAACATTTAAAATAATTATCTCTTTAGCACTTAAAATGAATTGGATGCATGTACTACTATCATTTCGAACATACTTCAATTTCTTCCGCATCTATATGAACTTGTGTTCAAACTCAATATCCTCATGGCCATCCCCTCAAATTCAGAGTCTCAACTCTATGTAATTTCCACCAGTGTACCAATTAAAAAATTTGTAATATACATAATTTTTTTGTAGCATAGCATTTGAACTTTATAATTAGTTCACTACTTACTTGGATTAAATTAAGGGACACAAAATTGTCTCTTTACAAGATCCTTTCCAAATAGTATTTGCCCAAACTGATATATATTAAGCTCATTAGTGATATGATCTTTCATATCATGGTCATTTGCATACATTCTTGTAACACATTCAAGAAATCTACGCATAGACTTAGTATCACCCTCCACCTCCTTATTGGGATAATAGAAGAAAGTATTTTTTAAAAAATATAGATAAATATAAATGGTTGCTTATTTTGCTATCCACTCTATTATCAATCAACTTTCATATATGAAAATACTTATTTTCTTTATTTTTGAGAGCTACAACAACTTCCTTCTTGCCTGCCTGCAAAAGGACATTGATATCAAATACAGAAAAATTGCGAGAAGAGCCGCTCTACTTCTTCTCTACAAACTTATATATATAAGTGTAAACTCGAATCAATCACTTTTTACTACTTTAGAAAATGTAAACAATATCATCATTAGTTGCTTGATTCTATCACTCAATTTCATCCACTACACTATAAATATCTTAGTCCTTGGTTTACAATAACATTATAATGGGTAGAACATTCCTAGCAAGTGTAAAAATGAATCAAACACTTCATACTAATTCAGACATGGTAGACAATATCATCATCAATAGCTTGAAAATTGTAATAGCTCATGAACATCATTAGTCTACCAACAATAAGTTATTTGGAGGTTTGAAAAACACATGATACCATAAAAAGTACACTTAAACAACTGATCAATACAATTAATTAAGATAACCAACATTAAATGGAATCCAACAATTGTCATATTAACGGTTTCTCCTCCTCAATCTTGCGGTGACTAGACGTGGAAATATTATTCTCCAAGAATCAACTAAGTATGATAGAAAAACAAGTCTTTATTATTAAAAGATAAATCTAATACAAATCAGATATATTGCACTTACAAATAACTCAGAGCAGATAACACCATTGTCCTCCCACTGAAACTACACCATAAATCATTTTACTAAAATCGTAACTAGAAGAAGAAAATAGAAGAAGGGGGCTTACTGTGGAGTGAAGTAGTAGAAACCCTTAAGCCCGTCAAAACCAAAGCTGCAGTCCTCAAATGATGTCAGAGAGCACAGCTGATGTCATTGTCGCGGAAGAAGTAAGCTCCTTAAAGCAGTCGAGCATGTGTAGAAGCGAGAAAGCCCGATGTCACCGTTGATTCGTCGCTGGAGCTGTCGACCATGCAGAGCTATCGACCACGCGGCTAGAGCATAGAAAGGAGATGTCGCTGTAAGCTAGGGCAGAATGCGAGCGCGAGGAAATGATGAGACCTTCACCGCCTCGCTTGAAATCAAGATAAAAGAGGCATTTTTTTATATTAAATCTATTTCGTGATATATCGACGGATGAGGTATATCGATATTTCGCGATATATCGCCGTTTTTTTACAAACGTTACTTTGTTTAAAAAACGATTTCATTTTTTACAATATTGTTATAATTGTATCTTTTATTTTAAGTTTGTGTAGTTAAATAATTATGGATTACTTAATAAATTGGTGTTCCGGTGTGGAACTTTGAAACTAGTAAAACAAATGATGTGTTTAGATAGCTCCCATGAGGTTGGATCTATCCAATGTCTTGTAATGTAAATATAAAAATGTCTTATTTGTAGACCACTGTTAGAACCAGGAATATCCTGGTTCACAAGAGGTTTAGACCGAGAGAGACCGAATGCTACTTATCTAGCGATCGGGGACGAACGAGCTTAGACTGGGTGTGATGAAATGGGCAGGAGCTTTCTTAGATTGCTTGTAAAATAGTAGCTCGTGAGCTACAACAAGGAGGTCCCGACACGTTCCCGAAAATATATTGGAACTTCCCCTCCAAAACCAGAGCTGAGATAAGCATATGTGAGGCACTGATAGGTTTTTGGGAACCTTGAGCAGGGGGTTGGGCAACATGCCTCAAAATGTGTTGTGGGAGATCCTATTTATAGGAAATCTAAGGGGCGGACTGCGAGTAAACTCCCTTGTCTGTAGACATGAGTTTGGACGAGATAACTAATGACGTCGCCCTTTCCCAAGGTGAAGATGTTCCGTTCATTTGGTGAGCTCATATAGAATGAGAGAAGAATTCGCTTGATGAGACGGATTCAGGCGAGGCAAGCCTAACAGTCCAGCTCGTATAAAGCTTGATGATAGTCCGCAGTCGGCTGAGAGGGGCTCATGGCGAGATGGACTCATAAGCAACGAGCTCAATCGTAGATAGATGTGAGCTTCTGCTTTCAGTGATTCTGTTACTGGTTTGTCGAGCCCTTGATTATTCGAGAGGTGCTCCTACCTTAGTTCCTTTGAGCCAATTAACTGTCAATCATGAAGGTCAAGAAGCTCATCCTTGGACTGAGGCTAACCTCGATGAATAAGGATTGTGCTATACAACTGCTATTTCAAATAACACACGTTAAAATAACTCTACTATCTAAATTGTCAAAATATTTAATTAAATTTTTTTCTTTAATATAAACTTTAATAATAAGAATGAGAGCGTTGACAATTGAGCAGTGAGAAAGTGAGGGGGTGGTTGCGGTCTCAAAGAAGATCAAAAATGACATTTTGGTGAGAATCGAGATGCTCTCTATTTGGGACCCCAAATGGAGGTCTATTTCATAATCTAGATGCATCTCACCTAATTTAATTATGTATAGTTTTTTGAATAAATAAAAATAGAAAAAGATGAGATTAATGAAGCCTCAAAAACAAAGCTAAGCTAATGTCAAGCTCGGTGAAGATTAATGCAACTTTCCACAATAATAATCAGAAAAAAATCATGAATTTCATCAACATATATTCATAGAAACTAAAATAAAGTTATACACTTAGTTATTACTGTAATTATGTGTGATAGAATTGAAATGAACATATTAATATATTATTAATTAATCTTCGTTTCAGTTGCTTCTAACGACTGCAGTCAACGGCTGGAATCCAGCTGTTTCCCTGAATGAAGTTTTCCAGCGAATACACCCCGATATGCTCCGGCGGAATCTGGGTGCTCCACGGCACTCTGGCGGTGGCGTTGGCGCCGGGACCCGCGCTCTCGAACTCGCCGTAGAAGAGCGTGGCGAGGGCAAAGTCCCCCGACCACGGCGACCACCCTTCCGGCCTCAGAAATTCTTCCAAGTAGCAGCCGACGAACACCGTCCTCGAGTACTGCTTCCACGGCCGGCCGAGATACACGCGGTGGAGCGCCGGAGCTTTTTTGTAGATATCCCAAAACTCGTCGCTGCCGTTCAGCTTGCAGTTGCGGAAGACGAAGCCGGTGGGCTGGGCCGGGTCGGTGCGGCCGTGGGCGGTGACGGTGGCGGTGTCGCCCTTCTTATGATCCCAGATCAGATGGGGAACAACGAGGATGAGGCAGTCGTCGAACACGGCGGCGGAGTTGCCGAAGATGAAGTCGACGGTGCCGGCGATGATGCAGGATTTGTAGTACTGGCGGAGGGAGTGGGCGTAGAGAGTGTCCTGGTGGCCGGCGAACTCCACGGTGTCCAGAACGGAGAGATCGCTGTCGGAGCGGAAGGCGACGGCCTGGTGGGCATCCGGTCCGGCCGTGTTGCGAAAGGTCAGGTCCCGGGCCATGAACCCGTCGCCGGTCACCGCTGTAAAACAGAGCAAAGCAGATCGTCAGAACAATTTCGTAGCAGACATCGAAAAGCAGAAATACGACGAAAACAAAATTTACAGGGAGCCGTCAATTTGTCTCAGAAATATTTTATTTATTTATTTATTTATCATTCGAATATAAGCTGATTGGACTTACGTGAAGCACGTGACTCCGTTAATGCCTGACAGCGCCAGGCTCGCACGCTCGCCGGCATGCGTCGCTAAAGTTCAAGTGTCATGTGAATGTGGAATTCTGGCGAAGGGCACACCCGTGACATCCCTCTCAAAATATCGTACTCATTCTTGGTTTATTTTTGCGGAAAATAAATATAGAGCGATGGTATATGTATGTCTGTTTTGACTTTATGTAGATCGTGGATGAATGCAGGTCAAAAAAATTATTCATGTAGGTCACGCAGAGATTGTCAAACCTAGTGCCCGAAGAGAGGGAAGTCACAACAGGGCTCGGCCCGGGCTTTTTCCCAATAGGGCTCGGTCCGGGCCCAGTTTAAACCGGGCAGGGCTCAAGCTCCCTCTCAAAGGGGGAGCCCGGTTAGGCCCTTCAGGCCGGGCCGGATCAGGCCCTTCAGGCCGGGCCGGATCAGGCCCGGGCCGGCCTGAATTCAAAAGGCTAATCCCGCCTGATTAGGTGGGATTTTTTCCTTAGCCCGGTGCCGGGCTCAGGATAGCCCGACGCCCGGGCTTTGCCCGGGCACCGGGCCGGGCAACCGGCAAAAATGGGGTCCCGATAAGGGCCCCAAGCCCACCCTTTACTCGGGCCGGGCTTTTCCCGAGCCGGACTTTTGTCGGGACAAACTTTCCAGGCCCGGACTTTTTGCCAAGGTTTTAAGAACCGGACCGGAGATTGAACCGGTGAGATCAAAGGTTCAAGGTCCGACCGGTTGGACCGATTCAACCGGGGTTGAACCGTAATATAATAATAAATAATAAAAACATATAAAAAAAATATTTATAACTATATAAGAATAATAAATTGTATACTTTTATACATAAATATTGGATTCAATTTTACCTAAATATTAAATACATGTTATAATATTTTTAAACTAAATAATATGAATAGAAATATAATATATAAATTATATTTTGAAAGTATTCTACGGAATTAAGTTAGTCTAGTGGAGTGAGCCTTATGCCTCCACCCAGGTGGTCTGGGATCGAATCCCACCCAAAGCAAAATTTAAAAAATTTTGCGTGGGTCCGCTATTTAGCAGACCCGCCCGGTTACGGGGAACCGGTCACGGTTCCCGGTTTTCCGGTTAACCCGCCCGGTTCCCCGGTTTTCGGGCGGTTCTTGGGTGGGGCGGTCCTCATACCGTGACCGGACCGGCCAGGGGCCCGAACCGCGGTCGGACCGGTCGGACCGGTCCGGTTTTCAAAAGCTTGCTTTTTGCCCATGACAACCGCGCAGTCCGTGCTGCCCAAAAATTAGTTCAAAATGCAAGAGATGCATGTTGGGCAGTGATAAAATAGCTGCATCCCCTCGTTTGAATGAAATGCTATTTAATACATTACTTTTTTACTATTTTTGGGATAACAAAACTTAAACATAAAATAAATATAATACAATTTTTGTAATTTTTAATAATAAACCTTTTTATAAATTTTTTAATAAAAAGTACATTATTTTAGTAATAATCCTATAAATTATAATATTATATTCAATCATCCAATTAATACGATGGAAAAGAGGGGAAGAAAGGTAGAGAAGTTAATGGTTATGATTCTAATAAAATCGTGAACAACACAGCCAAGTTAACGGTTATTCAAATTAGAATAAAAATATTATTTGGTTGGACGGGTTTCGGTTTCGGTTTCAGTTCCAACATAATTTTTGGAATTGCCGTGTCAACGGTTCCGATTACAGTTCTACAAGAACAAAAATCAAACCGGTCCCTAATGGTCCAGCCTGGTTCTATGCGGTTCAGTCCGGTTCCAATCGGTTTCAACCAAAACCACATCAAATTTCGTAGAATAAATGAGAGAGGTCAAAAATGAAAAATCAGAGGGAAAAACTAAACTTCTTCAATTTTTTTGCAAGAGAGACTTCGAAGTCCGGGATCTTTACATAAGAATTTTGCATTACACTAAGAGGGAGTACTTTTTTGTATAATATATTAAGTATGACTGAAAGTTAAAAACCGCCGCCTCAAAGAGTCCCTTGGAAGAAAACAAATTCATTGTGTAACCATAAATATATCGTAGTTCATGATCGTCAATGGCAAAATATGTTTGGGTTTGCGTATTCCGCGCAAGGGTCTTGAAGGAGAGATTTTGGGACCGGGCTACGTTCCAAAATCTAAATCCGGGAGCCGCTCTTTTCTACTGCGTGGAGGAAGTAACGATTGAGATTAAAACTAAAAAACCAAAGTAGAGTGGCGAACTCGTTCAATAGTCGAGCAAGAGGAGAACCCTGAGTCTGGGGCCCGGACACAAGAACTTCACCCTAAAAAGGCTGAAACATATGTGATTCTAATTGTAGTAATACAAAGGCAAAATACCCAAATAAGTCACTTATGTTTTGACCTCATTTCAAATTCATCCTTTAAATTTATTTTGATTCAAATTAATCTCTTAGCTTTCATATTTAGTCCAAATTAATCCCTCTTTTCTATTCCATTAGTTTTCTTACGGTGAGCTTTGCAAACTATCCAAAGAAATCTCTCATCTTTAGACCACATTTCAAATAAGTCTTTTAAATTAAATTTGATTAAATCTCCTTTCAATTAGGTTCTTTAAATTAAAATTCATTCAATTCGATCCTTTAAACTTCATTTATGTTTAAATTATTAATGTAACTTATAGCTTACTAAAGTACTTGTTTTCCAAAATAATCTGTCATGCATATTATTAATAGTAACGTAAAAAGAGCCGTAGTGGTTCAAAAAGAGTACTCGTGTGGGGATTACAAATTATTAATAGTAACGTTAAGATTTTGCGACTTGCGAGTTAGTGAAAGTGGTTACAAGGTGGTTAAAAGCTAGTGAAATAATTATGAGGTGGTTGAAAGTTAGTGGATGTGATAATTTTGTGTATGTATTTATTATAAATAAATAGCATTCTTAACAATACATTTATATATGACACTTTTCAAATTAAATTAAGACAAATTTTCTTCTCTCCTTAACTCCTCCTCTCATATCTAATTAAGTTTGATTTATATAATAAAAATGCATTAAAAAACAGATCACATATATAGACACATTTATGGGGACCTCTCCAAGATGGTGCAATTACAACTTGCGCCTCTCTAACTTTCGAAATTATAAAAATCTTCCGTCGATGTCTACATTTCATATTATTCATGCACAAAAGTACCGTCTTTGGAGTAAATCATATTGGGGATCTTTTTATGCTTCAATGTTATGAAATGTAAACATTGAAATGGGTAATTGTTATTTTAAAAGTTAGAGAGATGCAAACTCTAATTACACAAACTTCGAGGGGAGGTCATGATAAATAACCCTATATAATAATGCTACGGACTGCGCATGGTTTCACTTTTGAACATGCATGTAGGCCGTGCAACCCAGCCCATCTCCGCACGCAGAGCGCGGTCCATGTTGTTGAGATGGGGTCTTGAACCCACGACCCACTAGATAGAGGGACTTGGTGTCAGCCTTCTTCATCAGTTGAAAATAGCGCTCCGTATACGGAGATGGATTGGGATGTACGACATGCGTTCAAAATTGAAATCATGCGCGATCGGTGACATAAAAGTGCGATTTATGAATTCCATTTGAAAAAGTTGCCCGCAAAATTTGTGGGCATGGTTCTCAAAGGTTGTGTGTTGGACAACTTGTAACTTTTGTGACAAGCACTTCCATCTGTTGCTTTCGGTTAAACCATACGCATGCATTCGGATGAGAATTATTTTTTGTTACTTTTTGTGTCATGGATTTCCATCTGTTGCTTTAGGTTAAATCATACGTATTTATTTTATTTATTCTCAGCATGATTTTACCTAAACTATTATATTAAAAATATTATCTCTACATTATCCTAATATAAATTTAAATCCTTAATAAATAGAATTTTCATACTCGGGTTGGTTAGAGGGAATTAGGATCAAATATCAATGAAAATTAACATTAATTTCAAATTTTAAAGCTTCGGACCCTAAAAAAGAATAGTTTTTTAATCATTCTTTAGAAATAAAAAATAACCGAAATTGATTTATTTTGGATTGGGTTGAGATATATAAGTAGTTTAACATGTTCTAACATAATATTATATAAGCAGTTTAGATTTATAGATTTTTGGTAAAATGCATCTCTAATTATTAAAATATTAAATTTAACAAAATGCCAAAATTAAAGGAAGGTTGGGACTCTGCACGTTTGTGTTCAAATAGTGAGGGCATTTTGGTCCGGCTATATTTTAAAGCAGTAAGATATAATGTTCATTCACTCAAATATTTAGGTTTTACGACCCGGTAGTTTTCATGTTAGGCTATGTTTGAGATCCGGCGGGGCGCAGGGCCGAGCCGGAGGAAAATTGTTTGGGAAGATTTTGCGATCTCAAGTCCACGCCGGCCGGCGTGGTTTTGCCGCTGCCCTCTCGCGCTTCAGCCCACCGTTCAGCCCGGCTGTTTTCTATCTCCTTTCAGGCATGTCAGCGGGCTGGTTTGCAACGGGAGGCCAAACACAGCCTTAGTGAGTGCGGCGACTTCTTCCTTCCCGGAAGAGAAGGAGATCCACGGTGACGGCGACTTCTTCCATCCTTGACGGGAATTTCCAACGCCAACGATCTCGGGAGATACAAAAAAAAGACCAAAATACCCTTGTTTTTTATAATGGGTGAAATTGCAAGACTATAACTCTAATTTGAGAGTTACATTTTGCCCATTAAAGGCATAACGGCAAACTCGAAGTAATCAGGAGAATCCATAATTTTAAAAACGAACAATTCTTTGACTAAAATCTACCGAAAATTAATTTCGTGATTAAATTAATAAAAATGGCGAGGAATGAAATAAAAAATTATACTGTTGCATCCACTTACCGACTGTGGCGGTAATATATGTTGTAACCCCAACCTCGTCGGCGCTGAGGTTGCCGGTAATGACGGTTCTGCCCATGCCGTCCCCAACGAACACCAGATTGGTCTTCTCGAACGGCACCCGCACAATCTCTTCGTACACACCTGCTTTGATCCGGATAACGAATCGCCCGGCGGTGATATTTGCCGGAGCCGCATCGACCGCCGCCTGAACAGTACTGAACTCGCACCCACCTTCCTTACAAACCGTGGTGTTTGTCGGGAGGCCCGCCGGAACCCCACCGGAGGAATCGATCAATGGCATTTCAGCCGGGGGATCCCAGTACCCGTCGCGCTCTGTCTGCGGCGGAGCCCAGAGCGAGGTGTCGGGTCCATATCGGTGCAGCGAGGCGAGCATCGAGAGGCCGTCGCCGGTGCGATTGGCGAGTTCGTCAAGAAAGGCCATGGCGTCGGATACCTGGGCAGTGTCGTTGACGTATTTGAGAGCGGACCAGCAGTCGTACTGATACAGCAGAGCGGCGCCTGCCCAGATGCGAGCATCGGGGGAAATCAGATCGCCGGAGGAAGCGGCGGTGAGACGGCGGGTGGAGAAGGGAAGAAGTTCGAGACAGTTTCGGGCGGCGGTTGTGCGGTTGGGGTTGCCGGCGGAAACGTCGAGAATGGATTGGGCGGCGGAGCGAGCAGTGACGAGATCGCGGAGGGAGGCGGTGAAGATTGAAAGAATGATTTCCGATGCGGATGCATTGGGGTAAAGTGGAGGGTTCGAGTTGGAGAGACGATTCTCGCAGGAATCCTGGAAGCGGCTGGCCTTGCAGGCCTGAAGAAAATCCGGCGAAGCGGCGGCGGCGGAGCAGGACACGGCGGCGAGGAGGAAGATGGAGAGGAGAGGAGCCATGGCGGATAATTTGGGGATCGGGAAGTGCCCCGTCTTATAGCGGAGGTGTTGGGGAAAGAGCGTAAATGGGCTGGAAAGGGAATCAATAGTGCAGGCCTGTAGCCGTCCATATGGCGCTGCGGGCCCAAGCCGTGATTTAAATGGTCCAAATTATATTTGGTAAACCGACGCGGGTTAACGGTTCAGATTGTTGACTGGTTCGGTCAATCTCTATTCCTCTTCATCCAAATTTGAGACGAATGAGGCTTTAATGTAGAAATGAGTTCCATAGAAAAATTAACAGTTTGCCTCACCCGAGCATCCCGGTGCGCACATCGCGCAAGTCCAAACGCACCCGCTAGCAAGACCGCATGCGCCCGCGCTAGCAAGCGCATGTCAGTCACGTTAGTAGCGCACAACATGAGGGCGGATGCTGACGCGGCATGTGCTCCCTCACGCAGGAGCCAGTGCTAGCTGCGAACATCGTGCGCACGGGTGCCCGCGCTAGCAGCTCACGACACGCACACCAATGCATGGTCGGGTGGCACGCGTGTTCTCCTGTGACTGTACGACACGTAATCCCGTGCGCGTTCGCGCGGGTACGCACTCCCCCGTGTGGTGCCACCTGGTGTCACTCACACTCACCCCGTGTCATTGTCGTCGTCGTTGCAGTCATCTCGTCATTGAACCTACCCGGGCCTCTTGGATTGCCCGGGCCACTCGGAATGCCCGGGCAACCCGGATTGCACAACCCGCCCGGATTGCCCGGGGGGCATGACAGTCATTTTTACATAAATTGGTGATCTATGGTGATCGTAATCATGCATTACTCTTCATTCAATAAAAAGACTCCGGTCTAATTTTCAAGGACATAAAAAATAGAAGGGAAAAACTGAACTTTGAGATTTTCCAGCGAAAACTTAGGCTCCATTTGTTTCAGCGGTGGGGGGGGGGGGGCGTTTACGGGAAACGCAGCAAGAGGCGGGTAAACAAATTGATCGGTGTCCCCGTTTGTGGCTTTTACACCCGCCGGCGTGAGAAACGAAGCCAAAAACGCGGGATTTGAACCGCCGGAGCCAACCTCCAGATCGAGCGGCTGCTTTTAGACCCGCCGGGTGTCTCCTCCCTCTGCGCCAAATGAACCCTCAGTTTCATGCTGGCCTTCCTACTCAATATTCTCTCTGTTTACAGCACTAGCAGAGACTGCTTGCAATAGAGCATGTTACAGTGAAAGCTGCTATAGAGGCCGCTCATGTGAGCGCTGCTGAAAGCTTTATTTTTCTCCTCTAGGTGCTTGTACAAGGAGCGGACGAGCGGTGACCTATCATCCTCTCAAAATCGCTAAATCTTGTAATCTTCTGCAACTAGTGGATTTTGTTAGAGCTGGACATCCTAGATCTTAGTTTTTTTTCCTTTTGCGGGGTTTTCACACAAAACGTCTTACTGTCTTGATGTTGATTCTCTATTTATCCGTTTACAACTTTAGCTCACTCTTGAGCTAAAACGGTCCGATTCCCCGATTCGTATCTGCACTAAGGAACCGGCACAAGAAAATTATAAGTATTTTAATACAAAATGAATATGAAATCAATTAACAAATAACTCTAGGTAGACCGTAGACCCCAAAGCAAAGTATATACATAAAATTTAATCATAAGAATAAATTGTAAACGAAGTGAATTAATTCTAATTTTTAGAAAAGTGAAATAATTCTTCTAAAGTGTCTCGTTATTTTTTATTTTTATTTAGGCTTTATTTGACAGGACATTTTTAGAGCAGCACATCGCAATTTTTGGAACCCTGCCAAACGAAAAATTTAGCGCGCATGATGGCATCCGTCACCGCTCCAAATCGCAGAAAAATAGCGATTTCAGATAGTGATATTTTTTTCACATCTCATGAAGCGGAGAGGCACGATTCCACTCCTCGCAATCTTCCTCTTCCCTATTCGCCACAGTTACCACCCTAAACTCAACTCCGTTGTTTTCTTGCGTGAAGCTCAGCATCGCAGGCTGAAGTCCCCCCCCCCCCTCCAGATCGATCTTCTTCCCCCTCGTCAACAACACACTATTTGGCATTCTGCTAGGTCGCTATCCTATCTCGTGAGTCGCCGCTCCTGTAGGCTAGCTTTCGTTCTTCCTCGACAATGAAGGACGTTAAAATAAAGCACGTCGATCCTTCTATGCTCCATTAGTTGCTCGTTGGATTTTCCTGACCTACATACTGTATGATGAGCAACTAATGTAGCAGATTTGCACAGCTTTTTGGCACAGTATATTTTTCTTAATTTCTCTCAATTCTAAATGAATTTTCTAGCCTTCTTTTCAGATTAGTAGAATCAGGGGGATTTTGGCTTCTTATTACTATGATATATTACTTTTTGTCCCTCTTCAGATAAATAATAGTTTGATATGTTTTGTAATTAGCCTTATTGCACCATTTATTTTTGTGTTCTTACAATTTCGGAGAATGGATGTTGTGAAACAAGCACTCTGCAAATGCTGTTCTTCCAAACAGTTTCATAGATTCTGCAAAACAGCTGATTATTTCACCACTACTTCTCATGTCGCTACAGCTGAGCCAAACAGAACCTTAGTTACACAATTGTTTTGACAAATGTTTTTGTAGGTACTCTAATTATCACTTTGTATTAAGACATAAATTCTTCTAAAATCTCAAAATCCTACTTTGCATTTGTGCACACCTTTTGAGTGGCAGCCAGAATTGATGAATGTGTATTGCTTTCATTTGTTATGTCAAAAAAACCTATCTATGATATATTAACATACTTATTATCACAAGAGCGAACCCGATAAATTAGATCACCTGCTTTTAAAGTTAGTTTAGGTGTATAATGAGGTACCAATAACAAAATTATGTAGCTGATGAAATTCTATGTAGAAAAGATCAGGAGGTTTGCGGTCTTTCGATTCTCACCCAAACTCGCGAGTCGCAATAAGTATTTGCCCATAATGACGAGTTGCAAGGGGCACTCGCCCATAATGAAGAGTTGTGGGTACTTACCGTTTGACAAATACCCATCATTCTCTTTCTTGAAGATGTCGAACTCTCTCGTAACGGGTCTGCGAATAGACGTCAGACTATTGAGCTAAATAGTCTGCTATTAGCCGTCTACTTAGACATTTCTTATCTCGCCGAATTAAATTATACAGATTAAGTAGAGACGAGACATGGGTATTTAAGTTGACTCGGTAGAATATAATCCTAGAGGCAGAAAAAACTTTAGCGACATTTCTTTAGAGATTAACGTATCATTAATCTTGAAAGTGTAGCATTGACCGGGAAACATCTTTTTAATAATCCTACAATGAATTATGAAGGCCGGTCAATATGGGTGATATTTCTCTCTTTTATCCAATTTGGTGGGACCCTTTCCCTTTCAGAAAATTTTTAGCCATTATAAAACTAAAAAATTAAATAAAAAAAGAGATCTGATCAGATTTAGGCTCCGTTTGTTTCGGCGTTTTCGCTGGGCGTTTGGAACAAGCGCTGCCGGACGGTAAATAAACGGGATGTCGGGGGCGTTTGCTCCGTTTGCACCCGCCGCAAGAAGAAAACGCCCCTCAAACGCCGCTTTTCCAACCCCGTCTCCCCCCTCCCTCCGGTTCCAACTCTCCATTTCAACCCGCCGGGAGCAAACGCTACCGCCGTACCAAATAAACCCTTAATCTATTTGCGGGATGTTAATTTTTAAAGTACTTTTTAATATATAAATTGGATCTTAAAATATTTATAAAATATTTTAATTAAGATTTTATAATTTTTTTATTAAAAATATTTATATAGCTAAAAATATATTTTAAAGTAAGTGATGCCTATATCTTGGATATACATATAGCCTTTCGCTGACTCTAGTTGTGCGGGGATGCCAATTGGAACACTCATGATATAAGTTGATTATTTGTGGACAATTGAGATCAAACGGAAGGAGAATGACAAATGATTTACAAGACAATTTTGAAAAGGATGTAATGTTAACTTGGTTGACCACTTGTTTTGACTTTACAAAATTGGCCAAGATAGGAGGGAGGTATTTCCGTTGACATTTATGTTTATTTTTAAAAAATGGCACGCTTTAATATCCACATATATAGTTGGAGTCTCCCTCTCTCTTATCAAATATATACACACACTGACACACACATTATTTGTAAAATTTTACAATTTTTATATTTCAATTTTAGTTATTTATTATTTTATTTAAAAAAGTGTGTCATTATTCATTTGATTTTATTAAATTTTGCATTTGACCAATCAAACATATTACGTGATTACAAATGACAAATGAACTGCCACATAGTGACTGCTTGTATATATTTACATTCATCTTTTCAAAATTTTCCATTGTTATTGTTGCGGTCAACTGGACGTTCCTGTAGAATTGGGCTAAACTCGGACGTCTTAGTCCGCAAAGTAGTCAAGCGCACACAGTCACAAAGCAAGAGAAGTAGTGCACACAACAATTTTAACGTGAAAAAACTCCTCAACCGGATAAAAAATCACGTGACCGGATCTGTGTCGGTCAAACTCTACTATGAGCTTCGGGTTACAAATCTGTTACAGAATTGAGGACGACAGACCGCTACTCGTTACAACTGAGGATGAGAGAGAGAGAGAGTTCACACGTGCTCGGTCGGCGACAGGCCGCCTCACGCGAAACTTGACGCTGGTATCTGTCGGCAATGGTGAATGCTCCTGGGCACCGTGTGAATACTGAACACAGTCACATAACGTGCAAAGTAAGGTTGGCGAGAACTTGTGGGACGTTGCACGCAATGAGGCTTCTCGGAACGGCTCACAAGGCTTGTTTTCGCGACAGACTTAGACGAATTTTCGATGAATAGGCGGCGACTCATAAGAGAAATCTGGTAGAGCTCTGATCTGAGGAGGAAGAAATCACGTAAAAAAAAAGATAAGAATGAGAGAGGTTTACGGGCCTTTTTATAGCCTCAAGGAGGTGGTTACAGTAGTTATGCGGCTATCCGCACACCGTAACCACCAATATCATTATTTTTATAATAGTTTTGAGTGTATATTTCGCTCATCATATATATATTTGTTATTTGCAGGCCAATAATGTAATTAATGATATTCCCCCTATTGAAGCCAAAAATGATCTCAACGAATGTTCACAAGTCAGGGTGCAGCCGACGCCTACTTCTCTCAAACCTCGACCCTTGACTGGCTGCTAAAGTTCTAAGACTGACCCAAAGCCTCAGCAGGGAGGTCCCACCTCACACCCGGAAGATCTCTGAGAGGTTCCCCTCCAAAGCCAAATGCTGGGCTGGGAGCTCTTCAGAAAGCACTAGAGTTGGAGAATAATGAAAAACCTGCTTTCCAAAGAGCCCTTATGGGTCTATTTATAGCCTTCCCTTGACCTGAAAATACTGAAATACCCCTGACGGGTCTGCCAATAGCCGAATTCCGCTGTCAGCCCAGGGGCATATAGGTAATTTTACCCAAGGATAATGAAATAATAGAATAATCTTTTCCTGGGCGCCGGGCCCTACCACATGGACCCACCTGGCGAGAACTCCGGCCGAGAAGGCTCTCGCCGGGTCCCAATTGAGCTTACCTTGGCAAGAGTTACACTGGCCAAGAAGGTTCTCGCCCTTGGCGGTCTTAATGCCATTATCGCTAAAGGCTCACCCAATGCCCTCTCTCCTACCTCTGGGCGGGAGCTCCCTCAAGGCAGAAGCTCGTCTAGCTTGAAGCTCGAAACCTAGCGCGAAGGGTCTCGCCTACAGCTAGGGGGGAGCCCCTTAAGAAGCGGGAATTCTGTTGATTTGCCCTTGGGCTAGCCTGAGGCTAGCCCAGCTCAGACCACTGAAGCTTCTGGGTCCTACCCAGCGAATATGGGGTTGTACACAATCCCCGCTCTTGTCGAGTTAGCTCTGCGCTCGATAAGACAAGTCCAACCCCAAAATATTTGCTGGACACGTGCCTGTCAGCCAAGAGAATCTTTCGGTGGGCCCTACTGCGGCTATAAATACGCGCTGACAGGCGACCATAAGTCTTGCCTCCGAACTACTGTTTCTTGACTGAGCTCTCGCCTGGGATTTTTTGCGCGAGACAACGATGTATGCTAAACGCACTGCCAAGCCACTTCCGCAGGACCTTCAAGATCGGTTGATCGCGGCTCAGGCGCGAGCCCTGGCTAATAGTTCTGTGGTAGCACCCTGGCTATCGAGAAAGTCTCCAACCGCTGATCCTTCTGAGCCGAAGAAGAAAAAAGAAAAGAAAAAGGCAAAGGTGGTCCGACGAGACCCTGCTCGTGAAAACATGGATCCACCTTCTCCTACTCCAAATCCCGCGGGGGACCCCTCCCCGCAAAAGGTATATCTTCCGACCATGCCTACCGAGATGATTGCGATTTAGGACCAATAGCTAACGTGACCTCTCACAGGAGTCTATTCCAAATGACAATGCCGGGTCTTCCCCGATTCCCCCAGACTTGTCAGCTCCCCCTCCTCAGGATCAAACGAGGGTCTCGGAGGCAATTCCTTCGGTCGAGACCCGGATGATAGGTACATTTTCTGTCAGCGCTCAATACTTTAACCATGCCCTTTCTTTTCTGAACTGTCTTCTCGCAGTGCCAGCTTCCGTCGTCCCGGGTCTCGTCACCCGGGAAGATGAGGCGAGAACTGTTGAACTGCCTCCCCCAGCAGCGAATCCTGCCCTGCAGGCGGGAAGGGTGGCTTTTGAACCTTCCGCTACTCCCAAGGATGCCGATCATCCCTTGAGAGAAGATAACTCCCCCCATGCTTCCGGCCAGGCCGGGATCATCGTGTGCAAGCCATTTCGCCCGGGGCGAGGCAAGCCTCTTCACCTCCTTTATGGAACCGATGGGGGGGTCGGGCCTTCTCGTCCGACGTCAGTCGACGGTTCTCGTCGGACTGCAGGTATGCGAGATATTCTTGTCAGCTAATCGTTACGCCTTAATCAAATCCTTGGGCGCTCTTTTGCAGGGGATCCCAGCTTGCGGTCGGGAGCCAACGAGGGAGAAGAGTAAGAAGAAGAAGAAGAAGAAGATGGCGAGGGCTCCCCCCTCCCTTCGTCTGGCGAGATAGAGGAAACCTTGAACAGTGCCGGGAACGCGAAGGGGGTGAAGGAGGAAGATCTCGGCCCTTTTGTCCAAGCTTATCCAGCGATACCGTGCTCATACCGCCGCGGCGAAAGTGTTCCGCGAATCCGTGGAGCAAAGGCTGGAAGCTCTAGAGCGAGATTTCTTCTTGGGCGAGACTGATCGACCGGGAGGGCCCACTGCCGAGTATTCGCCAGGGAGATGCATCGCGCAGATCCGGGATCATGCTCGGCGGATCAACCTAGGGTGTACCACCCTGTCATCTTATTTTCGACCCGCTGGTGCCTCCAAGAACTAGGCGGCGGGAACGAGGACGATGGCGCTGGGAACCCTACTAGTCCTCTAGATCTCTCCTCTTCTCTCTTCGTAGCCTCCCTTTCTGCCAATGTACCTTCCTGCTTGTTTGTAATAATAATTATTATTGTCAATTTTATTCAGCTCTCGCCAGCGAGAGCATGCCATTATCCGTCTCTTCTTTTATTGCGCTGCGATTTTAAGAATATGTGCCGGAACTAGGATGCTTGCGCCGAAAATAGGATGTTTGCGCCGAAACTAGGATGCTTGCGCCGAAAATAGGATGTTTGCGCCAAAACTAGGATGCTTGCACCGATTAGAAACGAGTGTTGATTGCTGTCATCCCGAGGGGGAAAACCGAGGTGTCGTCGGCCCAGATCGTGACAGCTGTACTCCGCCGTTATTTTCTCTCTCTATCGGACGGAGCCGTAATGATCACGGCTCCCTATAAATAGGGAAGTCCACCAACCGCATTTACTTCTCCGATCCGGAACCTCAACTCCCTTTCATTGCTCTCGCACTCTTGCTTCCGCCTCTACCTCTCTATAGCTCTCGCTCTTACCCATAAACCAAAATGCCGGGTGAGAACGAGGGTCGCGCTCATTGCGCGGAAGCGTTCCGAAAGCATCTCTTTCCTTCCCGCACCCTTACCCTGGACGAGTACAACATGATCGTCAACCGCTTCATTCCTGCTGGCTTCTCGGCGAGGAACCCGGGTAATCATGACAAGGTGAATACCCCGGGGGAGGGAGAGCTTGCCATCCCCCTCGAACATTTCGAGGTGGGTTTCCACCTTCCCCTCTGGCCGGAGATTCGCCAAGCTCTCCGCTACTACGGGGTAGTTCCTGCCCAACTGAACCCGAAC
Source organism: Platanthera zijinensis (assembly GCA_039513925.1). Classification (NCBI taxonomy): domain Eukaryota; kingdom Viridiplantae; phylum Streptophyta; class Magnoliopsida; order Asparagales; family Orchidaceae; genus Platanthera; species Platanthera zijinensis. The sequence continues at coordinate 41,399,847 of CM077096.1, forward strand.
TCCGTCGCGATCCTTGTGGCGTTCATATGCTACATGTGATCCGAGAGGATCGAGTTCAGCCTGCCAATCTACCAGAAGCTGTTCAACTTCCGCGCCAAAGGAGGGGTGGTCTTCTTCTCCGGGCAGCTGCTTAAGACCACCGGTCTCGCCAACAAACATCACCACTGGGGCGAGAGGTTCGTCTACGTCACTGGCGACTTCGGCAACGTCCCGCTCCAGCCTGTACAGTACGAGGATGCCGCATATAAGCCGCCCGCTCTGGGGTCGCGCGAGAGCGCAATGTAATATCCCGACTTTTATTGGGCCACCAGAACCCTAGTGGGCCCAATAAAAGTGGCCCGGACCCTACCCATGACCCGGTGAGGGGTAACCCAAGGTAGGAAATAGAGCTAGAGGACTCCGAATTGAGTTCCGTCAGTTCATGTGGCCTCGTATAGTCAATACGAGCACATCGGAACTCGTTCAATTGAACCTAGAGGTCATATAGTGGATTTGGCCATTACTCGCAGAACGTCGCGAAAATGAGATTGTTGGATATTGACATAGAGAACTCCGATTTGAGTTCTGTCAATTCTCATGACTTCGTATAGTTGATACGAACACATCGAAACTCGTTGCGTCGCGATTCGAAGCCTAACGATGATTATGGGTATTTTGATCGTTTTTGCACGCTGCGACGCGCAAATATCGGACTTTCACCAAACGAACTCCGATTCGACCCCGGTCAGTGGCGTTGGACTCGTATAGTCAATACAAAGTCAACGGAAGTCATCCCGATCAATTTCGACGATAATTGGTCAACCCATGGTCAAATCAAGCATAGTCGCGCACCGAAAAGCGTGCGCACACCAATTATGACACAACACCCGAACCTTGACCCGACCCCGATGACTTGGACCCACATTGACTTTGACCAGCAAGGGGGACCCACCCTAGGGTTGACTTAGTCAAACCCTCTTAAAAATCCACTTTTTGGATTTTTTTCCCAAATGAAGAGCCCACCTCTCCCCTCATGGCATGATTAGGAGCTAATCATATGTGTATTCTTGGGCTATTAAAACCAGCCCACACCATGAAGCTAAGAGGGCCATGGACCAAGGAAGCCCACTACCCCTCCTCTCCTCTCTTTCTTCCCCCTCTTATTGAAGGCCCAAGCCTATGAGGGGCTAACCTCATTTCCCACATGGGGAAATGAGCTTGAGCCTCCAACTGTCCATGGACAGCTGGAGGGTGGAGATTAATCCCTCCCTAAGGAGGGATTAATCCCACATTGGCTAAGGGAGGAGATCCCCTCCCCCCAAGCTTATATAAAGGCCCCCTCCTAATATTCCTTCACACAGCTCTCTGAGCAAATCCCCTCCCCTCTGTTAGGCCTCTGCCGGAGCTCTGGTGGCCGGAAAAGGCAAGCCAAGGAGCTCCTCCCCCTCCTCCACCACCTTGAGCCATGACCGACCAAGCCGGCCCCTCCCAAGCCCGCCAAACCCAGTTAGAACCTTCTCTTCCTCCCCCTCCCCATTTCTGACGTGGTGCATGCGAGCTCCGGCGGCCGGAGTGCCGCCGCCGTCACCCCCTCCCCTCCCATTTTTTTTAAAAAAATGGCTCCGGCGATGGCCGGCGGCGGCAGGCCGCCGGACCACCGCCGGAGGGAGTGCCCACCACCGGTCAGTCGGCCGGTGGTGGAGCCACGGCCGGCCGGCGGCCGGCCGGGGGCGGGGAAGGCCCGTAAGGGCGGCGGGATTCGTTTCAGCGGAAGAGAGAAGATGGTGAACAGTACTTTTAATTTATAATTTATATTATTATAATATTATAATATTATAATAAGGGGTTTAATTTTTTAGAGGCTAAAAGAGGGCCTTCAGGAAAAAGTGTTGAACATAAAAATTGTTTCCCTTGATGAGGGAAATCTTCACAAAAATTTTGAGAATTTTTGGAGTTAATTTGGTATTTTTAAAAGCCCAAATAAAATTTGTTTGGCCAAATTAAAGGCCCAAAACACTTTGGAAAATTACAAAAAAATTACTAGGCTTATTTTAGGCTCTCTTAAGAGTTGTATCAAAATTTGGGATCACGAGGTTAAGTTTTGATATTTTTCCTAAAATTCTAAAAGCCTAGGGTCGCGCTCGGAAATTATTACGCTCATTTTCTTCGAAAATGAAAATTGGAGCGCGCGACTATCCTCACTAAAAAGAATAATAAAATTGTCATATCAACGAGAGTGGCCGAGGCAAGTGACCGAACTCCGTGTGCTCCGAGACTTCGTGAAACCGTCGAGCGCCTCGCCTCTCGGGTGATTTGGGTACGCTCGGAAGCGAGAGTACGAGTAGTGCTATGCGAATTATTCTCGATAACTAATGAGGGCGCAACTCCTGATAAGCCCCTGATCTGATTAACCCGTGATTAATAAGGCGCAACCAGATTCTAATCGGATCTTAATAATGGGTGCAACCCAATGAAGTCTTATTAAAAACTGAAATAGAACTGAATGTGCCTCCTGAGAACGGAGATGGAACTGAAAATCTCTCCTGAGAACGGAGATGGAACTGAAGCCTCCTGGATGGAGTAATTGGACTACTAACCATTTTCTTTATGATTATTCCAGTCTTGCACTGGTCCTGTTCTTTTATTCTTTTCAGTTCAGTACTTTCAATTCAGTTAAACTCCAGTCTCGTACTGGTCAAGTACTTCCAATTCAGTTATACTCCAGTCTCGTACTGGTCAAGTACTTTTAATTCAGTTCTACTCCAGTCTCGTACTAGTCAAGTACTTTTAATTCAGTTCTACTCCAGTCTCGTACTGGTCAAGTACTTTCAATTCAGTTCTACTCCAGTCTCGTACTGGTCAAGTACTTTTAATTCAGTTCTACTCCAGTCTCGTACTGATTAAGTACTTTCAATTCTGTACTACTCCAGTTTTGTACTGGTCATGTTTCTTTCCAACACTTTAAATAAGCAGCATAAACACCACATTTATCCTCATTGCAATTTACTATTATAATCCCGGGTCCTGCTCTGACGAGCAGTCGTTATTAAGGTTGAGCCATAGTTGGGGATAACCGGAGTTGAGCTATTCCTCCAGGTCTAGCCCCAAATAATGCGCTCCCATGCTCCTTGACGAAAGTAGAGCTGAACGCCGCTGCCCGATGTTAAAGCCTAGTAGGGCAGGCTGACGTAGACTCGGTGTGTATTATGTTTGCTGTTGATTGATTGTTTGTAAATTGCTTGCGGTGGAATAGTGGCGGGTCAGTCCCTTCCGCAGACCGTTCGTACCAGTGTGGGAAGGTTGACGACTCAAGGCGATAGGGAGATGGGTACCACGGGTGACCGACCGTTTTATTCCCCGTCGGGTTTTCCTCCGCTGGTCGGCCAAAATGATTCGCTGGATGTCGCTCACATCCAAGAGTACACAAGGTTGTACGTTAGGGCCTGGGGTTGTGCGGTACGATCACCCCCAGAAGTGGCAGGACTGGCCACTGTCACCGACGGCCACATCGGTGAGGCCCGCGGGGCTCGCTACCCTGCTGGAACAGAAGCAGTCCAAACTATGTTGACATAGGGTTTGTGTGTGCGGCTGTGAATGCCTGCGGTATGTGCGTGACTATAAATGCCTGCGATAGAATTCAGGATATGGAAACCCGTTGTGCTGATGAGCTAGTAGAGCATGGTTATAACCGTTTTATACTATTGCTGCTTTGTCCGGTTATACTGCACTCTTTTATATTTGGTCCTAGCTGTTCTTATATGGAATATTGTGCTAACCCTCTCTTGCTTCGACTATTTACTTCTGCTGGGTGGGTGCGTGCTCGTCCCCAGGATGTGGACCTGAGGAGGAGATTTGTTTCTACTTAGCTCTGTGACTAACGGTTAGTTGATTAACCATTCACAGGAGGCGGAGCACCGTAGTGACCCGCTGCAGCAGGAGATTACGCCAGCAGCTAGGTCTACTCGAGCAGATGCACCCTCGCCGTCCCCAGAGTTTAGAGACGTGAGTTCCGCCGAGCAGCGTAAAGAGAGAGTATATGAGGATTATATGTAGCACATGTATAGCCCACGGGCTTATATAAGTACTTAGGCTTCGGCCCTAGAACCGTTGTAATTCTGATATGTGATATATAAATCTGCAATGGTTTCCTGTTAATACTTCCGCTATATTCTGATGGGTTGTGAATGTTATGATTCGAGCCAATCAAGGCGACCATCTAGTGCTTGGACAGGGTGGATCGTTTCCCCTATGAGCACTGGGTGGGCGTCTTGGGCCAGTAGTACCCCTCCGGCCCGACCCGGGCAAAGGTTGGGGGGGGGGGTACTACACGCAATTCGTGAGTTCTTTGGCACGAAGGAGTTCGACGTCCACTTCCTCCGGCGAGACGTCGACTCCCTTCCTCCCATCCACCCGGGCGAAGGTATGGTCTTGCCCTAGATTTGATTCCTGGTCAGGATCTTCTTGTGCTGAATTGTGGCAACTTTGCAGGAGAGTGGGAGGTCCCCCTGCGCCAACCTTTCGTTGAGGCCCAGGGTGCCGAGAGTCGGGCCGCGGGAGATTCTCTCGCTCTCGCAATAGCTAGCGCTCGCGCCTGCCGGGATGAACCGGCTCAGCCCTTGCCGCCAAAAGCCAAGAAGCGGAAAGGCACCATTCCCGCCCTCCGATCGTTGAAGAGGCCAAAGCCGTCGGCTGCCGAGAAGGGGAAATCCTTGGCAGTCTCGCCCGTCTAATCTCCCCCCCGGGCAGGTCCTTCGAAGGGCTTCTACAGAGGGCCAACGAGATGGATGCTGCTGCCAGGAGCCATGCCGAGGCTTCCATCGGGAACCCACCGGCCGCAAGCGAGGCTGGGGGAGAAGGAGCCGTTGCCGAGACCTATGCCCAGACTCCGCCCAAGGGGGTGCCGAAAGGGCACATAAACTACGGTCTCTGCGTGAAGTACCTCGACACTGAGGGGAAGCCTCAGCTCTAGTGGGACCCCGCATCCAACCTGATCAAGGTTTCGACGCTCCTTCCCAGCTGGGCGGAGCGAGACGAGGTCACTGGCGAGGCCTTCTTGCTAGGCTACGGTCTCTACAGCCGAGAGGACGCCAGCATATTCGACCAGATGCCCACCCGGCTCTTGGCCTTCGACTCCACCCGGGCCCTGCTGTGCGGGTTTTGAGCTCGCGCACATGTGCGCTCGCCAGAGCATCAGCATAGATAAGAATTTCACGGATATGTACAAGGCGAGGAAGGGTGCGGTGGCACAAGCGCATGCCTTGGAGAAAGAGCTCGCGAGTGCTCAGCAAGAGCTGGCGAATGCTCAACAACTGTTATCCCTACGCCCCGCAGCCGAGGTAAGCGAGACCTTCCTGGACCCCTGTTCTCTCTTCTTGAAGCCATGTTTGTGCAACATTTCTCTGAGCTGATCTCTTTTCCACAGGATTCCGTCCCATCCATGGCGCTCCGCGCGGAGCTGGCTGACGTGCGCTACGAGAACGACCTGCTGAGGGACCAACTCTGGCGTGCGGAAGCGGTGAAAGGCCCGCCTCCTCCAACGCTTGACGAAAGGCTGAAGAGTCGCTACTTCTCGGAGTACGACATCGACAAGCTGCTGCAGGTGAATGCCCAGGCCACCGTCAAGCTCACCCTCGAGACGTTGCGGGACGGGAAGCTGGTGCGGGAGGCGGGCGAGACCATCATTGCCAACCAACTCCTTCCATGGCTCTTCGACCCCATCCTGAAGCCTCCAGGCGCGCCCGACTCCCCGCCCTCGGACATCCCGAAGCCTTCTACCGCTGCCAGTGTAACACCCCTATCCGCCGCATAGCATATAGCAGTAGGTCCGGCCGGGGCCCGACGCCATATACTACGAACAGACCGGTTGGTTACACGTTGAAACCATTCAACCAATTACACGTCCTACACAAGCACCTAGCGGAAGCATTAAAGTTAAGTTGCACAAGATAAGAACCCTGCCAAGCATGAATGTCCACTACTCAAATAAAATAGGAATGTTGAATACACACAACAACTGGCCTTATGGCCTTACAGTGTTTGCTTAACAAAACATGTCTTTCATATTTCGACTCGCAGGCCGGCCATACATGAAATAAACGGAAAACATAAGAAGGTTAGGCCTTCGAGGGCCAACACCGCAACATGGGCTTTAGCCCGCTATTTTTCCGCTCGGCTCCGCAGTACCTGCAAGCACAAACCACCGCCCGGTGGCAAACAAAAGCAACGGTCAGCTATGCTGACCAAATTATAACGATCCCGCCCCCAAAATCGGGGCGGCGATGCTCTTTCCCTGCACTTTATTAGTATAGGCAATATTAGTGTAAACACACATCATCACAGGCGTAGGCTCGCACGGCCTCACACCTCGTGCACACAGGGCACATTCACGGCAAACCGGCCAACGTCACGTCATTTCAAGCAATAGACGTTCCCGTTCCACCACCGCCCCTTGGACGGCCAACCATATGAGCTGTACAACCCATATTCGACGAGGGAGGGCCCTACCACCGCCAGGTCATCAAAAGTCAAAGTCAACAAGACAAGGTGGGGATCCAGACCAGCACCCCGGGCCGCGGAATGTTCGGGCGAGTATGGCGAGCTCCCCAGGCCAACTCGCCAGGTGGCGACTATGACCAGATACTCGCCTCTTCCAGGCGAGCCCCCCAAGGAAGTCGCCAACTCGCCAGGGTGAGGGTATAAGTAAGACCCCCCCTCTCTCTGGTTTACCCTATAAATAGGACCCCAGGGGTACGAAGGAGAGACAGGGCAATTCTCGGCCTGAGCCCTCGCGAGTTCCAGCAACTGCCCTTGACTCGTTATTGCTCAAGCTCGCCTCCTTCATACCTAGCTCGGCCAATCTGGTTGAGAAGGGGTTGCTTCTCCTAAGCAACTGGGTACGTGGTGGGACCTTCCCGCCGTAGCAACCTGGGGTCTTGTTTGCGCAATTCGTTCCTGTTTCCTGACTAGAGATCATCTTCCCGACTGGCCGACCAGTAACTTCAGGTTGCCTAGTCCGATTTCTGAGGTTGAGAAATTTCTCGGCTTCAACACTTGGTGCGGTGAGCGTGGATAGCGACCGAAGAAGAAAGTCGTGGTTGGAAGATGGCCGATGGTGGAGACAGGGGCGAGTTGGGAGGTAACTCGGGGGGAGCTGGAATCCCGGGGCAAGGTAGCGAGTATGTGACAGTGGCGGCTTTCGCAGAGTTCGCGAGGAGAGTGGAGAAGGCGATACTCGACGGGTTATCCAATCCGCCTGAGGTGACGGCGACTTCCCCCCACCGCCGGACACCCCCGGGCGAGGAGATACCAACTCGGAGAGCAGGGAAGGAGCCCGCTTGGGCGAGTGGAGAGCAGGTGATCCCGCCGCGACATCACCCGGCGAGTAGTCAGGGAATCCGGTTTCGAGATCCAGAACTCTCGGCGAGGTATGGAGATACTCGCCGATGGAGCGAGTATGACTGCTCGAGCGGGGAGGATACTCGCCGCCGCCAGGAAGGGAGGAGCCCCTTTTCCGACGAGATCCTTGCAGCCCTCGTCCCCGACAACTTCAGAGAGCCAGTCCTCTCGTACTACTCCGGCAAGGACGACCCGGTGGGACATCTTCAGTGGTTTGAGGATGTGGTCTCCATTCGCAACATGTCCGATGCTCTCAAGTGCCGGCTCTTCTCCATTACCTTCAAGGGTAGCGCGAGAGATTGGTTCCACCAGCTGCCAGCCGGGTCAGTTTACTGCTTCTCAGAACTTCGAAGGGGCCTATTAGCAAGGTTTGCGACGTCCAAGCGGAGGAAGAAGGAGGCAACCGCCCTCTTCAAGATCGTGCAGGGGCAGCACGAGAGTTTGGGCCGGTACATCGATCGATTCCAGGAGGAGGTGTTGGAGGTGGAAGAGGTAGACAGGTTCACCTTGATGGTGGCCCTCAAGTTCGGGCTGAAGCAGGGTCTGTTCAACATGGAGTTGGGGCACAGGCCGCCCAAATCGTTCGAGGAAATGGTGGAGAGAGCCAATGTGTTCATCCAGGGAGAGGAGAGGAACAAAGAGTTCCTGGCACGGCTTGATGGAGACCGACCGCTTGGGCAAGACAAGGGAAGACTGCTGGAGAGGGAGAGGGCGCCGGAGGGGCGCAACGACAGGAAGCAGGAGAGGCCGCAGGGGAAAGAGGAGAAGGGAGAAAGGGGAAGGGAGATCAGAAAGGTGGAGAGGCAGGAGAGGCGGGAGAGGCCTCGAAGGCAGGAGGATAGGAGGCCCGTCGGAGGTCGAGAGGCGAGGAGCGAGGAGAGAAGATTCCAGTACCCGAGGGATCGCCCCTAGTGGAGGCGGCCCATCCGTCAGGAGGAAAGGAGGGCTTACAACCCTCGGGAGCAGGGAGGAGGAAGAAGGGAAACCATGGCCATCACGCAGCAAGCCGCTAAGCGCCGGCGGAAGGAGAGGCAGCAGGAGAGGAGGCAGGAAAGGCAGCAGGAAGCGGCGATTCCCCTCTACTGCGATATCCATCGAGTGGAGGGGCACGGAACCTTGGCTTGCCCTGAGTTCTGGGAAACAAGGAGGAGGATGGAAGCAACGGCGGCCGAGAGGGAGCAGCCACAGCAGGAGGCCCAGGTTGAGCAGATGGCTTACCAGGCACCGCAGGGGAGGAGAAACGAAGACAGGATCGACCAAGGAGGAAGGGGGAATATCATTCCCGGTCCGGGAGGCAGGCACGTCGGAGTAATCAACGGAGGGGCTGGGCTAGGAGCTTCCCGCAAGGGAAGTCTCCACCAAATCTACAAAAGGAGCGTCGCCTCGACGTCTCAGACCCCCCCTCCCTTGAACGAGATCACCTTCTCGGAGGAAGACATGCTCTGGAACGAGAACCCCTTTCATGACGCCCTGGTGATTCAAGCAGCAATCGAGGACTTCACCGTCGACCGAATCCTCGCGGATAACGGGAGCTCGGTGAATGTCATCTTCAAGAGAACCTTCGTCGGCCTTCAGGTGGAAGCGTCCCGGGTTCAGGCAGCGGATGGGCCTCTCTTTGGCTTCTCCGGGGAGAAGAAAGAGGTGGAAGGAGGAGTTGAGTTGCTGGTCACCCTCGGGGGAACTTCGATCCGATGCCGCTTCGTCATCGTCAACGCACCCAGCGGCTACAACGCCATCTTCGGACGGCCCCTCATCAACTACTTCAAGGCCGTCCCCTCGTCATATCATCAATGCCTGAAGTATTGCAGGGACGACGTCCAAGTCAGGATCAGGGGAGATCCCAGGGCCTCCAGGGAATGCTACCTGAACGCGGTCAGCACCATCAGCTGGATGGGCGACGCAGAAAGGTTGGAAAGGATGATGGAGCAGGAAGAGGGCCTGCAAGCTGCTGAGGAGCTGGAAGAAGTAGAGGTGATCTCCCTGAGAGGAGAGCCGGAGCTGCTGAAGATCGGAGGAGCCTTACCCCCGGAAGGGAAGGTGGAGATAGCTGCCTGCCTACAGGAAAATGCGGACGTCTTCGCATGGAGCGCCGCCGAGATGCCAGGGATTGATGCTGATGTTGCCTGTCATCGCCTCAACCTGGATACAGCGACGGCCCCAGTCCGTCAGAAGCAAAGAAAGAGCGCCACCACTCTAGCGGGACCCATCCGGGAGGAAGTAGGGAAGCTGCTGGAAGCAGGTTTTGTTTCGGAGATCCAGTATCCAGGCTGGGTCTCCAATGTTGTAATGGTAAAGAAGTCCGGAGGGGGCTGGAGGTTATGTATCGACTTTTCAATGTTGAATAAAGCTTGCCCGAAGGATTGTTATCCCCTGCCTCAGATCGACGCGCTGGTTGATTCCGCCGTCGGGTTTCCTGTGATGAGTTTCCTTGATGCTTTTTCAGGATACCATCAGATCCGGATGCATCCCCCCGATTGTCGCGACGTTTCCTTCATCACCAGCGACGGATGCTATAGCTACAAGATGATGCCCTTCGGGCTCAAGAACGCCGGCGCGACATATCAAAGAATGATGGATCACGTCTTTAGAGAGCAAAAGGGGCGGAATCTGGAAGTCTACGTGGATGACCTGCTCGTTAAGAGTAAGAGCGCCTCAGAGCACGTGGCGGATCTGACAGAGACCTTCGCCACCCTGAGGAGGTACAAGATGCGGCTCAACCCGGCCAAGTGTGTTTTCGGCGCGGGAAGGGGGAAGTTTCTAGGGCACCTCCTTACTCCCCTAGGGGTGGAGCCTAACCCCGACAAGGTAAAGGCCATCGTGGAGATGGCGTCCCCGAGGGATTCCAAGGAAGTTCAAAGGTTGACCGGAAGGCTGGCAGGACTTAGTCGATTTCTCTCCAGGGCCGGAGAGAAGTGCTCCCCATTCTTCAAAGCCCTTCGGGGGAACCAGAAATTCGAGTGGACCCCGGAGTGCGAGGAGGCCTTCATGAAGCTCAAACAACAGCTGACTCGAGCTCCTCTCCTTCAGGGTCCGCAGGGCGGCGAGGACCTCTTGCTCTACCTAGGGGTAGGGGCTGAAGCAGTCAGCTCGGTGTTGGTCCGAGAGGAGGGAAAGAAGCAGCTTCCAATCTACTACGTGAGCCGGGTGCTAAGGCAAGCCGAAATACGGTACCCCATCCTGGAGAAGTTAGTCTTTGCCCTGGTAGTTTCGGCCAGGCGACTCCGTCCATATTTCCAAGCCCACTCTATCAAGGTAGTCTCCGACCACCCCTTGAGGAGTATCTTGGACGGAGTGGAGTACTCCGGCAGGCTCGCCAAGTGGGCTGTAGAGCTGAGCGAGTTCGACATCTCCTACCCCCCAAGGGTCGCGATCAAAGCACAAGCCGTGGCGGATTTCCTGGCCGACTTCTCGGCCGAGGTCGAGGCAGACACGGATGTCTCTCGGCCGGTCCCCTGGAAGATGTTCGTAGATGGCGCGTCAGGGAGACACTCCGTGGGAGCCGGGGTGGTGCTGGTTAGTCCTCAGGGGACTAGGATCGAGCAAGCCGTCAAGATCCATTTTTCGGTCACTAACAATCAGGCGAAGTACGAAGCCATGGTGGCTGGTTTGCGACTCGCCAAGGAACTGGCAATCAGAGATATCAGGGCTTTCACCGATTCCATGGTGGCGGCATCTCAGATTCGGGGAGAGTTCGAAGTCCGAGATCCCATCTTGCAGCAATATCTGGTTAAGGTCAAAGGCCTGATCGGGGGGTTCCGATCCTTTCACGTTGAGCACGTGCCCCGAGAACGCAACTCCGAGGCAGACAATCTTGCGAAATACGGCCCTCGGGCTGGGGGAACCGCCATCGAGTTGTTTCGACCATCCATCGAAGAAGGCGAGTTGATGGAGATCAATCAGCGGGCCTCGTGGAGAGATCCGTTCATCGCGTTCCTGGCGACAGGCCGACTACCATCTGACGGGCAAGATCAAAGAAAGTTTCGGTATAAGGCCGCGTACTACTTGCTGCAGGACGGCGAACTCTATCGCAAGACCATTTCAGGCCCTCTGGCCCGATGCTTGTCAGAACTCGAGATTCCCCGGGTCCTCGAGGAGATTCACTCAGGAGAGTACGGCAGTCACTCCGGGACCCGCACCCTGGAGCAAAGGATTCTGAGGCACGGTTACTTCTGGCCGACCATCCGAAAGGACGCAGAGGCCCATTCCAGAAAGTGCTCCCAATGTCAACTCTTCGCGCCCCTCGCGCTCCAGCCGGCTCAGCAGCTTCGCTCGATTACCGCTCCGTGGCCCTTCACAATTTGGGGAATGGATTTGATCGGCCCGTTCCCTCAAGCTAGCGGGCAAAGGAAGTTTGCTCTGGTAATGGTTGACTACTTCACAAAATGGATCGAGGCTAAGGCTCTGGCCAGGACCACATCTCAAATCGTCAAGAACTTCATCTGGGGGGAAATTGCATGCAGGTTCGGGATCCCTCTGGCCATCATCACCGACAATGGGCCGCAGTTCGCCAGCCTGGAACTGGGAGACTTTTGTAAACAGTTGGGAACCGACCTTCGGTTCGCCTCGGTACATCACCCTCGGAGCAATGAGCAAGTAGAAGCCGCGAACAAGCTTATCATCAACTTGCTAAAGAAGAAGATCACCAATCTCAAGGGGAATTAGGCCGAACAGCTCCTTTCCGTCCTCTGGGCCCTCAGGACCACCCCGAACTCGGCCACAGGGGAAACACCCTTCAAACTGTCACACGGGTCCGAGGCGCTTATCCCGGTCGAATTTGAGGTGCACAGTCCAAGGGTCATCGCAGCCGAAGATGGAAGCGAAGAATGGCGGCTAGAGAATGAAGAGGCTCAGAGGCTCTCCCTAGATTATGTGGAAGAGCTTCGAGACTTAGCCTCCATGCACCAGGAAGAAACCAAGAGGCGCATGGCGAGGCACTTCGACAAAAACGTCCGCTTGAGGAACTTCCTCGCGGGGGACTTGGTCATGAAGAAGGTGGACGCCGCTGGGCGGGGAGCCGCCGTAGGCAAGCTCCATCCCAACTGGGAAGGACCTTTCATCGTCCAAGAAGCCTTGACCACAGGAGTCTATTACCTACAAGACCAAGCGGGAGAGCAGCTGCCTGGAACCTGGAGCGGGGATGATTTGAAAAGATTTTACCCGTAGCGGTAACTCATGTATCTATTTCTGTAAACATTCTTAATGAACAAAGGATGCGGGATTTCACCTTTTTTGTGTTAAATGTGCCTCGAGGCTTCTGAGTGTTTCCATGGTCCGCCTCGTAGTCGACCTCGGGAGGCAGCGGTCGGTTTGTTCCTCATACATAGCCCAGTACGGATGATGGGACGATGCTTCGGGATTTTAAGCGCTTTTGTAAGACCGAGCCTCTGCATTGTCGGCCGAGATCAGCTCCCCCCTTGCATGTTGGCCTATGTCTCCCCGAGTGCATCTCTCTTCCGTCTGGAGGACCTGCGAGGAACAGATCTGCACCCTGATCTCCCGGACTTGAGGAGAGGCCGGCCTCGTAAAACACCCAGAAGGGGAAGATCTCAAGCGAGCAGCAAGACAGGATAACCTGCCAAAGAAAGGGTATGGACGAGCCCGGAGGGAGGTGTGTGAATTCCGAGCGCGTTCGAAAAAGGACCCTCGATGAACACCACCCCCATCCTAATCGTACCTGGAAGCGACCTTCACTGTCAAATCGGGATGCGGGACTCCAACCCGTTCTTACTGAATAGCCTAGTTCGGACGATGGGACGAGGTTTCGGGACTTTAAGCGCTCTTGTAAGACCGAGCCTCTGCATTGTCGGCCGAGATCAGCTCCCCCCTTGCATGTCGGCCTAGGTCTCCCTGAATGCATCTCTTTTCCAACTAGAGGAATTCTGAGGGACGGGTCTGGACACCAATCCCCCGATTCGGCAGGATCAAGAGCGTCCCTCCGGGGGAGTTTCTTTCTTGCCAAGATGTCTCTGGGATTAATCTCCAAAATGTGTAAGGATGCAGGATTTTATCCAAGACTTCGAGTTGAGCAGCGTCGTAAGACCGGTATCCCCACGAGCTCCTCTCCTCGGGAATCGGCCGATCTGCTCGATTGTAATTCAAGACTTCGAGTTGAGCAGCGTCGTAAGACCGGTATCCCCACGAGCTCCTCTCCTCGGGAATCGGCCGATCTGCTCGATTGTAATTCAAGACTTCGAGTTGAGCAGCGTCGTAAGACCGGTATCCCCACGAGCTCCTCTCCTCGGGAATCGGCCGATCTCCTCGATTGTAATTCAAGACTTCGAGTTGAGCAGCGTCGTAAGACCGGTATCCCCACGAGCTCCTCTCCTCGGGAATCGGCCGATCTCCTCGATTGTAATTCAAGACTTTGAGTTGAGCAGCGTCGTAAGACCGGTATCCCCACGAGCTCCTCTCCTCGGGAATCGGCCGATCTCCTCGATTGTAATTCAAGACTTCGAGTTGAGCAGCGTCGTAAGACCGGTATGCCCACGAGCTCCTCTCCTCGGGAATCGGCCGATCTCCTCGATTGTAATTCAAGACTTCGAGTTGAGCAGCGTCGTAAGACCGGTATCCCCACGAGCTCCTCTCCTCGGGAATCGGCCGATCTCCTCGATTGTAATCCAAGACCTCGAGTTGAGCAGCGTCGTAAGACCGGTATCCCCACGAGCTCCTCTCCTCGGGAATCGGCCGATCTCCTCGATTGTAATCCAAGACCTCGAGTTGAGCAGCGTCGTAAGACCGGTATCCCCACGAGCTCCTCTCCTCGGGAATCGGCCGATCTCCTCGATTGTAATTCAAGACTTCGAGTTGAGCAGCGTCGTAAGACCGGTATCCCCACGAGCTCCTCTCCTCGGGAATCGGCCGATCTCCTCGATTGTAATTCAAGACTTCGAGTTGAGCAGCGTCGTAAGACCGGTATCCCCACGAGCTCCTCTCCTCGGGAATCGGCCGATCTCCTCGATTGTAATTCAAGACTTCGAGTTGAGCAGCGTCGTAAGACCGGTATCCCCACGAGCTCCTCTCCCCGGGAATCGGCCGATCTCCTCGATTGTAATTCAAGACTTCGAGTTGAGCAGCGTCGTAAGACCGGTATCCCCACGAGCTCCTCTCCTCAGGAATCGGCCGATCTCCTCGATTGTAATTCAAGACTTCGAGTTGAGCAGCGTCGTAAGACCGGTATCCCCACGAGCTCCTCTCCTCGGGAATCGGTCGATCTCCTCGATGACGAGAATGAGGGGCCCGCAGGCTATGTTCGACGACTAAGCCCGGTTCAATTTTCGTCATGCGCGAGCAGGCGAGCAGACCTCGCGCGAGCAGGCGAGCTGATCTCGTGCGAGTAGGCGAGCAGATCCCATGCGGGGAAGCGAGCTGGAACCGCACGAGTAAGCGAGCCCCGGGGGGCATGCAAGTATGTCCCACACGCCACCCGCGCGGTTTTCTCAGTAGGTTCACGAGTATCCGGGTGCAGGGGCGAGTAGGTCCCGGCGAGCGGATGGTCGATGTCGGGACCATCCCCCTGCGACCTAGCGAGCGTTCCTCTCCGAGCCTATGAGCCTAGCGAGTAACATCCAGTCAGAAAGGAAAAAATCGGAACTTTATATAAATCAGTCAAAAAGTTGATTTACAAAAAGAATATCGGCGAGCGACTAGGACTCGTCGTCGCCAGTATCAGGCCGATATTCATCATCCCCAATATCGCCGATATCTGCAAAGTCGTCGCTCTCTGCGCTCTCGCCGCTGCTGCTTTCGCTGCCGCTGCTGCTTCCGCTGCCGCTGCTGCTTCCGCTGCCGCTGCTATCAGAATCACCGGAGCTGGTCGGCGACGACGCGTCATACGGCGGGACAGTCCCCTCGGCGAGCAGCTCGGGAATGAGCTCGTCGACAGTGAGCGGCGTCTCCCCCTCGACGAGCTGACCCCCGAGCCTAAGGCGCGCGAGTATGACGTTCCCCGCCGCCCGCGTAATCTCGCGGCGAACGGAGGATCTCTCCTCCCAGAGGACGCGTGATTGCTTCACCACTCGCGCCGGGTCCCCGGGTAGCGGGGTTGAGGAGCTCGGCCGTCCTTCAGCAGCGACCAGCCTCGTCTCCATCACCGCTGCGCGAGTTTGGGCCGCCTCCAGCTCGGCCTGGGAGGCGGCGAGCTTCTCCTCGCACTCGGAGAGCTTCTTCGCCGCTTCTATCTCGGCAGCCTGCGAGATGATCGACGTCAGGACCTGTCAACGACACAAATCGAGCAACCCACCCAAGGACAGCTCACCTCGAAGTCCTTCCAGCGGGCTGACTGCATGCCGAGGTCGATGGCCTTCTTGGAGACGACCTTGAGGGCGTCGGTCATCTCCAACAGCTTCCTCGCTGAGTAATGCCCCAGTTCGGCAGACCGCGCGAGCGCGCAGGCCGACTGATGGGCGAGCTCCGTCGGGGTCAGCTCCATGACGGACTCCGCGTCGGCCCGACCGTAGATGGCGTGGAGGACGGCGAACGCCTCCCCATTGTCCTCCCAGTCAGTCGACCAGGACGGGAGGTTGGTGCTCAGCGACACCGAGTTTTCCCCCGCCGACCAGGTCACGAGCGGGCGACCGAAGGCGTCCACCACCCCCTGCCCGAGGCCGTAGTTGGGGTGGAAATAGGACGACTGGGCGCCCGTCGGCGACCGGCAATCGACGGATCGTGGCGACGAGGTCTTCGCCCTCTTCCTCGCGGGACCCTGCGAGCTGGCCCGCGACTTTCCCTTAACCGCCTTCTTCTCCCCAACGTCGGCAGGAGGGCGAGCATCCGACTGCGTGGAGGCGACTTCCTTCGCCAAAGGAAGCGGCTTCTCCGGAAGCTCGTTGGAAACTGCAAAACGCGCGACAAAGTTAGCTTCAGCGGCAAAAGGGCGAGCGAGTAACCAGGGCGCATTTCGAGTTCGGCTTACTTTCGTTAGGGTGGACTGGCTCGAGCACGTTGACGTTTAGTCGCCAGAAAATGACGTCAAAGCGCCGACCGCGAAAGTATTCGAAGAGCTGCTCGCGAGCTCCTTCGAGGATGGGAGGAAGAAAGGCGACATCGGCTGGTTGGTGCGGCCTGCCGAGAATACCGCCGAAGTCGCCATGAACGACAATCAGCTGCTCGCTCCAGCGATGGACCTTATTCGCGGTCCCAACCAAGGTGCAGACATGGCTGCTAAAAAAGATGACCCCCTCCGAGGTCGCCGCAAAGGCGAAGATGCGGCGGAAGACGGAGAGGTCGAAAGCGATCCTCTCTTCCCGAAGGAAGCATAGGAATCCCATGATGATCGCCACGTCGTTGGGATTAATCTGCGCGGGGACAATCCCGAAGTAGCGCAGGATCTCGCAGAACTCCGGCCAGAAGGGCAGCCGGAGGCCTGCGTCGAAGTGACGCAGCGACATTACAAGCGAACCCTCAATATGGGTATTGAGGCGCTCGCTGCGAGTGGGGAGTCTGGCCGAGAATTCGTCAGGCAAGGAGCGTTCCTTGAAGGTCGCCAGTTCCTTCTCGGTGGTTATGGACTTCTTAAAAGCCGCGTCTGCGAAGTTAATTGCGTGGGCCTGTCGGCGAGCGCTGGCGTCGTCACCGACCATATTGGCGAGATCCGAAAGCAATGAGAGCGGCGAGTTGATTGTTCAGATACTCGTCAGGAGGAAAGAAGGTCGCTACAGCAATATGCTTTATGACCCACCTACCCCTCCTATTTATAGATATGACAAGCCCAAGGGGGGGGGTCAGCCGTCCCAGCGAGTATCTAACGAGCTCGCGCGATGAAGATAAACCTGCGACATTATCAGGTGAACTAAAGCTCGGCACATCAAGAAATAAAGCGCGTACACAGAGGCGAGAATATTCGCGCACACGAATTAATCAAATTAGAAATAGATGTCCGGAAGTACAAGTCGCGCGAGGCGAGTTACATTCGAAAAACAGAAAAACTATGGCGCCCTCGGCCGCTCAGGAGGGTGCGGATGTCGCCCAGCCCAGCCAATCTCGCGTGCACGCCGGTAATGCTCCGTCGCCAACGCTGTCGCATCGTCGCCAAGCCCGAGCTGCTCCTCCATCCTCGCCAGACGTCCAGTAGACCCCATGCTCGCCCGAATGCCGGCCAGCTCGTCAAGCACCAGCTGCAGGCGGTGGTTGTTCAACTGCAGCTGGCGGTCATTCTCTTTAACCACGTGGAAGCGAGCTTCATAGTTCTCCAAGGTCGCCTGGAGCCCTTCGACCTTGGCCATCCTCGCCTCCAGAGCCGAGATGCGTCGGTGAGGATCGCAGATAGCGAGCTGGTCGAACTTGCTCTCCAGCTCCATGTGGGCGCGAATGGCGGCCTGGCGATACTCGCTCCCGGACAGCCCGATAGCGTCGAGGAAAGTCGCCCCAGAGGTCGTCGAGCGATCTGACAAGGCAGGAAGATGGATCGTCAGGTCAGAAAAAGTAAAAAGCAGAGCGGTATTCAGTGGTAGGAGGCTCACCACGACGAGGAGATCGGGATCGGCGCGGCGAAGGAGGTCGCCCGGAGGTATCCCGCCTCCCCGAAGAGCTACTCGGAAGATCGGCAGGCCTACCCTGCCCGCACTCTCCAGACCCTCGGCCGACGTAGTCGGGGTCTCCAACCCGCGGAGGAAAGTAGGGTGGCCGCGGCCTCTCCGGCTTCTTCACCGGCGGCGGAGCTGTAGACGAGCTCGCAGAGTGGTGCGGAGCCCTCGGCGCAGGAGCCGGAGGAGGTCGCGGGTGGTCCGACTTCGGCAGAGCAGACAGAGGCGGCGGAGGGGGCAAGCCGGTGCTCGGCGTCTGGCCAGGAGTGGCGACCACGGGCGGCGGCGGCGGCAATGGAACGCTCACCGGGGGTATCTTCTCGCCGCTCGCAGCAGCAGAGGCCGCCGTACTCGCCGGAGGAACCTCGCGCATCGGCCCAGATGACCCGGCGGGAGTGGCTTTCGCCGGCAGCTCCTTACTCACAGGCGGGGGGTCCTTCACCAACGCCCCAGACGCCTTCCCCGAGCTGAGGCCTATCCTGACCGTGCGGGCGATCTTGAACGGCCTGTCGGCCGCCAGGGCGAGTAAGGGCGCCGAGCTGAGGGGGACGACATCAAGTGCCGCGTCCGCGGCAATCGGAGAATCTGCATAAAGAAAGAAGTCAGTAAAGTAGCAGCGACAACCCGGCAGGGAAGAGTTCGAGGTAGCGACCTGTCAAGGTGACGACCTCGGCCTGAGACGCCGCGGACTCCTTCACGGCCGCGATCTCCTCGGTCATTCCCGGGTTCTCCAGCGGGCTGCCCCGGGTCGACCCAGGGAGGTCGTCGAGCCCTAGGTCGTTCAACACCCTCTGGGTGCTGGACGACACTACGGGATTTTCAGTCGCCGCGGCGACCTGGTGCGCCAGTGGAGGCGAGCCGACCACCGTAGTGGCGGGCTGCTTGACCTTTTTCGTCTTCTTCTTCTTCTTCGGCGGGGGCAAGGCAGTAGGATCATCCTCGCGCGGTCTTTTCGACCTGGCTATGCCGAGGAGGCCCGACAGGGCGGCGAGATTGTCCTTCAACAGCTGTTCAGCGTCCGACATCTTCGGCGAGCTCTAGGGACCGTTTCAAAAACGAATCCCCCCTATTTATAGACTACTCTACCAGCAGGCGACGAGGCGAGCTGACCATATACCCGGCAGGGATGCTCGCCGAATAGGTGTTGGATGAATCTTTCCGGGCTCCTACGTCGCCCAAAAAGAGCGGGGATTGTGTACAACCCATATTCGACGAGGGAGGGCCATACCATCGCCAGGTCATCAGAAGTCAAAGTCAACAAGACAAGGTGGGGATCCAGACCAGCACCCCGGGCCGCGGAATGTTCGGGCGAGTATGGCGAGCTCCCCAGGCCAACTCGCCAGGTGGCGACTATGACCAGATACTCGCCTCTTCCAGGCGAGCCCCCCAAGGAAGTCGCCAACTCGCCAGGGTGGGGGGTATAAGTAAGACCCCCCCTCTCTCTAGTTTACCCTATAAATAGGACCCCAGGGGTACGAAGGAGAGACAGGGCAATTCTCGGCCTGAGCCCTCGCGAGTTCCAGCAACTGCCCTTGACTCGTTATTGCTCAAGCTCGCCTCCTTCGTACCTAGCTCGACCAATCTGGTTGAGAAGGGGTTGCTTCTCCTAAGCAACTGGGTACGTGGTGGGACCTTCCCGCCGTAGCAACCTGGGGTCTTGTTTGCGCAATTCGTTCCTGTTTCCTGACCAGAGATCATCTTCCCGACTGGCCGACCAGTAACTTCAGGTTGCCTAGTCCGATTTCTGAGGTTGAGAAATTTCTCAGCTTCAACATGAGCATTTTGTCTTCTTGGCCTTGGTCACGACAATTTAAGCCATAGACCGCCGAAGACCCTCATCCATGCCAACGGTTCCACCGAACGACATAGATCGGGTACGGTTCCGCCTGACCCGTGCTCATATCGCAACGACAATTTAAGCCATATGTGCAGGTCAAGACTCACCGAGTCCCGTTTCCACCACAATAATCACATAACCCGGTTATGTTCACGTTGGCTCCCCGGCCACCATGTTGGCAAAACCCGCTTTTGTCCAGTTTTCTGGGTGTACCTTGGAGTTAATCTCCAAGGCTCCCTGCTGCAATCTACCACGTAGAAAACCCGAAAAATGCCTAAACACCCGGAGTTTTCCCCGGTTCATATGCAATGCAACATCACCGATCCAGACCAACTTGTCCAGATAGGCTTCACACACAATGCCTATGTCCGTTTTCGCATACGGACTCTACACAAGGGGGACTTTACATATCTACCCCAAGGAACGCTCCAACTCTTCGCTCACTCGCGAGAGAGGGCTTCCTATACAAGGAAAAGAGGGATTTACATGCCCAAGGATGTGAAATCGTTACCCTTACGTTCTTCCGCGGCGCCATGAAAATCTACGCGGTTGAAAAGCACCGCAACGGCGTCGCCTTCGTGGATCTGGACTCGGATCGTGATTCGGAGCTCCGACGCTCCACCGGTGGCCGGATCTTTGGCCTTCTTCCTCCTCCTTGCTCTCCCTTCTCTCTATAACTTAGAGAGAGAACACCTAAATGAAAGTGAGGGTTTGAAACCCTATTTTCGGGTTTAAACTGCCAGCACTCACCCTCAGCCGTCGGATCCAAAGCCAAGGGAACGAACGGCCACGATTAGGCCTGAAATTATAAAATCTGGGCCGAACACGGGTTGCAACACGGCCGTGTGCATGGTCGTGTCACCCATTCGCCGTCTCGACCGACGCGATAACCAGCACACGGCATTCGACACGGCCTCTGACACGTCCGTGTCGCATGCGACACGGCCGTGTCACGGCCCGTGTCACACCCCGTATGCAACGACCAACATTCTTTTCCCGAGAAGGACACGGCCTGCGACACGGCACCCGACACGCCCGATTCACAAGTGACACGCCCGTGTCTGTGCCCGTGTCATGGCCCGTGTACAACTCACTCAACGATCGTTGAGTATGGGCTTTGAGGTACTTACACGCCCTAGGACACGCCCGTATCCCAGGCCGTGTTCAGCCTCTCAACGATCGTCAACCCCAAAAACGTCGACCACGTGGCCAACAGCGAACCTGAGCACGACACGCCCTGGGACACGCCCGTGTCCCACGTCGTGTCACCCCTGCCAAAACACAGTTTTGGCTCAAAACGCCACCCGTCACTCTATTGAGTTTCGGGGCGTTACAACTCTCTCCCTCTTAATAGAATTTTGCCCACGAAATTACTAAAGGAACAAAAGGAACTCAAAACTATAAATGGTACCTGAGCGGAATAACTCCGGGTACTCCTCCAGCATAGTTTGCTCCCGTTCCCAAGAGATCTCCTCTCGACCGTAATTATCCCACCGGACCTTAACCATCCGGATCTCCTTGTTAAGGAGTCTCTTGACCTCAGAGTCCTCGAAACGGACGGGCTTGACCCTAGTCGTCAGCCCTTCGTCCACTGGCACTTGATCAACTGCGATCACTAGCGAAGGCTCTTGCACCGCCTTCCGCAACACAGAGATGTGGAACACATCGTGTAGTCCACTTAACTCCTCAGATAGCCTCAAACGGTATGTCGCTTCGCCGACTCGCTCCAGAAACTCAAAAAGTCCAAGGTATCTTGGGCTCAGCTTTTTCAAGCGTATAACCCGCGAAACCCCCTTGAACGGCTTCACTTTCAAGTATACCCAAACGCCTGCCGCGAACTCCACGTTCCGGTGCTTGGCATTGTAATACTTAGCCTGTCTGTCCTGAGTGATCAACAAGCGCTCCCGAATGATCCGCACCAACGAGGTAGCACTCTCCACCTCCTGCTTCTTGTACAACCTTGTCTCACCCGCTTCTAACCAAGACAACGGCGTGCGACATTTTCTATCATATAGGGCCTCAAAGGGCGCCATTTGGATACTCGTCTGGTAGCTATTGTTGTGCGCGAACTCCACCAAATGCAGGTGGTCCTCCCAATGCTTCCCGAAGTCTAGAACACACATGCGAAGCATGTCCTTCATCGTTCTATTGACTCTCTCGGTCTGTCCATCCGTCTGCGGATGGAAGGCTGTGCTGAACTTTAACTTTGTCCCCAGCATCTGCTGCACTAACCTCCAATCATTTGACGTGAAACGCCCATCGCGATCACTCACAATGCTACAGGGCACACCGTGCAGTCTAACTATATTATCCACATATAGCTTCGCAAACTTCTCCACCGAGTCATCCTTCCTATGCGGAATAAAGTGCGACACTTTAGTTAACCGGTCTACGATCACCCAGATGGCGTCGTTCTCCTTCTGCGACCTTGGCAAACCATGCACAAAGTCCATCGATATGTCGTCGAACTTCCACTCTGATATAGGCAAGGACTTCAGAAATCCTCCCGGCTTTTGGCACTCCGCCTTCACCAAGGCGCACGTTTGGCATTTAGCCACAAACAACACTACGTCTTTCTTAAGCCCCGACCACCAAAACAGCTTCTTGAGGTCACGGTACATCTTTGTGCTCCCTGGGTGGATCAAGTACTTGGTATGATGAGCCTCGTACATCAACTCCGCCCGGAGGTTACCCCCGCTTGGGACGCACAACCGATGATCCTTCCTTAACAACCCATCTTCCACCGAGAACTGGGAATTTGACCCATCCAAAGCTGCCTCCATAAGCTCCTTCATGGAGTCATCTAACTCCAATGCCTGCCGAACCCGGTCAGCCAGGTCATACTGAACTTCTGTCCAGTTCAACATTGCTTTGGCGCTCGTCTGCTTGTCAACGCAATAGATCTCAAGCTCCTCCAACTCCCATACTAGCCGCTCATCATGCACCGACAACCAGTTGGCTTGGGCGGGAGCCCTGCGACTCAACGCATCCGCGACTGCATTGCCCTTCACGGGTACATAATGAATCTTGAAGGTATAGTCCCCTAGGAACTCCATCCACCTCCTCTGCCTCATGTTAAGATCCTTTTGATCCAACAAGTATTTCAGGCTCTTGTGGTCGGTGTATATATCGACTCTCACGCCGTATAGGTAGTGCCTCCACAACTTAAGTGCAAATATCACGGCCGCCAACTCCAAGTCGTGGACCGGATAGTTCCTTTCATGCACCTTAAGCTGACGCGATCCATAAGCTATCATGCTCCCATGCTGCAACAGCACGCATCCCAAACCACTACCCGAGGCGTCACTATAAACCTCGAAGCCCTCGGTCCCACTCGGCGAACTAAGCACTGGCGCCGTGGTCAACCGTCTCTTCAGCTCCTTAAAAGCTTGCACGCACTCCTGCGTCCACAAGAATCTTTGATCTTTACTTGTCAATTTCGTGAGAGGTAGCGCTATCCGCGAGAAGTTCTCTACGAAGCGCCTGTAATATCCGGCAAGCCCGAGAAAACTACGGACTTCCGCGACAGAAGACAATGCAGGCCACTCCCGTATCGCAACGATCTTCGCCGGATCCACCGCTATACCTTCCCCACTAACAATGTGACCAAGGAACGCTACTGAGGGTAGCCAGAACTCGCACTTGGAGAATTTTGCATATAGCTCATTCCTCCTCAGAGTCTCCAACACCAGATGCAAGTGCTTGAAGTGGTCTTCCTCACACTGTGAATACACTAGTATGTCGTCAATAAAGACGATCACAAAGTGGTCCAAGTACTCTAGGAACGTCCTGTTCATCAAGTCCATAAACATCGATGGCGCATTCGTTAGTCCAAACGGCATGACCGTGAACTCGAAGTGCTCATACCTCGTGCTGAACGCCGTCTTCGGGATATCACACTCCCTTATCCTCAACTGGTAGTACCCCGACTTCAAGTCCAACTTGGAGTATACCGACGATCCGACTAACTGATCGAAGAGATCATCAATTCTCGGGATCGGGTACTTGTTCTTCTCCGTCAGCTTGTTCAACTCTCTGTAGTCGATACACAACCGCATACTCCCATCATTCTTCTTAACGAAGAGGACCGGTGCGCTCCAAGACGACGAGCTTGGACGCACATAACCTTGCTCCATCAACTCCTCTAACTGAACTTTCAACTCTGCCATCTCCTTTGGCGCCAACCTATAAGGAGCACGTGACACAGGTTTGGCACCCGACATGAGCTCGATGGTGAAATCAATCTCCCGCTGCGGTGGGGCTCCGGGAAGACTATCCGGGAACACTTCTGGGTACTCGCATACCACAGGGATACTACCCAACGTGGACTTTGGCTCTACAGCCTCCACTAATGCGAAATATAGCTCTGCTCCAGCACGAACTGCCTTTACCACCTGAAGAGCAGACATCAACGTCTTGCTCGACCCCTTGAGTCCCTCGAATGTTGTCTCCCGCCAAACGCCCAGCTTGACCTCCTTCCGGTCGCAGTCAATCCAAGATTTCTGCTCCGAAAGCCAATCCATCCCAAAGATAACGTTGAACTCTACTAGCGGCAGCAATGACGCTAGTAAGTCGAACTCTTGGCTCCCTATGCGAACCTTTACGACGCACACTCTGTCCGCACGCATCGAGCACCCATTCGGTAGCAGCACATCCAACTTGTCCTTCGCCATCGAAGAAGGGACTCCGATGCGCGATATAAAATTTTCGGACAAGAAGGAGTGTGAAGCTCCCGTATCGAACAGTGCCCGTGTCGGACTATCGCTAATCAAAACAAAGCCTATGCTAGACTCTAGGCTGAGTCGGAGCATAGTGGGATGCGGTTGACTCCACCGCCTTGCCCTTCTCTTCGTAGGTAGCTCCTTGTTTTCTCTCGTACTTTGGGCGTCTGCTCCAGCAATCGCGGGCAAAGTACCCCGTCTTTCCACACGTGAAACAAGTGCCCGGGGTTCGATTGGTAGTTGTCCCCGAGGCACCTGCAGAAGGAGCTAGACCTGACGTCCTAGCCTTCTTGTAGAATCTTCGATAGCCCGACTTCGACGTAGTCGGTGCTTTGAACTCCGATTTCTTCCCACCAGATTCCTTCTTAGCTTGCACATTTCTCATGTCCTTCTCCAAGGACCGGGCCGTATTGACCAGGGTTAGGAAACCCTGCACCATAGGCCCCAACAGTAGCAACCTCAGCTCGTCTCTTAACCCTTCATAGAAGCGGTTAGTCTTGCGCTCCTCATCGGCAAAGGTAGCGCCAGCATATCTCCCCAATCGAGTAAACTCGTGGAGATACTCGTCCACGGTGCTATCTCCTTGCACCAACTTTTGGAACTCGTTCTCTAATGCGATCCTCTGCGCTGAGGGGAGGTATCGAGCTATGAACAATCTCGCAAACTCCGCCATAGGAACTTCGGCCAATGGCCTTCCCCTCAAATGGTGTAGCTTTAGGCCTTCCCACCATAACCTTGCGTCCCCATCCAAAAGGAACGTCGCTATTGTAGTCTTTTTCCACTCTTCCGTTTCTGTCGCTGTCATGACCATATTGACTCTTGAGAGCCAATCCTCAGCCTGGGTCGGGGTTTCCGCTCCCGTGAACACCGGTGGATGGAAGCCCATCACATGCTTCAACTATCTTTCAGTTGCTTTCCTAGGCAACTCCGGCTCCACCGCCACTTGTTCAACCCTTCTTGGCTCCGCCGCTTGGAGCGGCACCTGCTCCACAGTAGGAGCAGGCTGTTGCACCTGCCTTGCAAGCTACGCGTTGATCATTGCCATGACCGCTTCTGCCACCAATCTAATGGTCTCGGCAGACAGAGGTGTTGTAGGCGCATCGCTTGGCGCACTGCTTGCCTCAGAACCTGACCGTTCTGACGGCCCAGTACCACTTCTGGTCACCTATACACATGCAAAACACCGATAAGCGACCAAACAACATTGCAAACAGCAATTATACGAACACGCAGGTTCTTCAAACATGTGTATTTTCATTCCTAAGTGGACATTCATGGGTTCTTTTCATGTTATAACGATGACGCACACACATGTGCTCATCACCCCTTAAAGTGAATTCGTCCACGAATTCATTTAAGTTTGACCGAAACTAGTAGCTTTGATACTAATTTGTAATACCCTTATCCGCTGCATAGCATATAGCAGTAGGTCCGGCCGGGGCCCGACGCCATATACTACGAACAGACCGGTTGGTTACGCGTTGAAACCATTCAACCAATTACACGTCCTACACAAGCACCTAGTGGAAGCATTAAAGTTAAGTTGCACAAGATAAGAACCCTGCCAAGCATGAATGTCCACTACTCAAATAAAATAGGAATGTTGAATACACACAACAACTGGCCTTATGGCCTTACAGTGTTTGCTTAACAAAACATGTCTTTCATATTTCGGCTCGCAGGCCGACCATACATGAAATAAACGGAAAACATAAGAAGGTTAGGCCTTCGAGGGCCAGCACCGCAACATGGGCTTTAGCCCGCTATTTTCCGCTCGGCTCCGCAGCACCTGCAAGCACAAACCACCGCCCGGTGGCAAACAAAAGCAACGGTCAGCTATGCTGACCAAATTATAACGATCCCGCCCCCAAAATCGGGGCGGCGATGCTCTTTCCCTGCACTTTATTAGTATAAGCAATATTAGTGTAAACACACATCATCACAGGCGTAGGCTCGCACGACCACACACCTCGTGCACACAGGGCACATTCACGGTAAACCGGCCAACGTCACGTCATTTCAAGCCATAGACGTTCCTGTTCCACCACCTCCCCTTGGACGACCAACCATATGAGCATTTTGTCTTCTTGGCCTTGGTCACGACAATTTAAGCCATAGACCGCCGAAGACCCTCATCCATGCCAACGGTTCCACCGAACGACATAGATCGGGTACGGTTCCGCCTGACCCGTGCTCATATCGCAACGGAAATTTAAGCCATATACGCAGGTGAAGACTCACCGAGTCCCGTTTCCACCATAATAATCACATAACCCGGTTATGTTCACGTTGGCTCCCCGACCACCATGTTGGCAAAACCCTCTTTTGCCCAGTTTTCCGGGTGCACCTTGGAGTTAATCTCCAAGGCTCCCTGCTGCAATCTACCACGTAGAAAACCCGAAAAACGCCCAAACACCCGGAGTTTTTCCCGGTTCATATGCAATGCAACATCACCGATCCAGACCAACTTGTCCGGATAGGCTTCACACACAATGCCTATGTCCGTTTTCGCATACGGACTCTACACAAGGGGGACTTTACATATCTACCCCAAGGAATGCTCCAACTCTTCGCTCACTCGCGAGAGAGGGCTTCCTATGCAAGGAAAAGAGGGTTTCACATGCCCAAGGATGAGAAATCGTTACCCTTGCGTTCTTCCGCGGCGCCATGAAAATCTACGCGGTTGAAAAGCACCGCAACGGCGTCGCCTTCGCGGATCTGGACTCAGATCGCGATTCGGAGCTCCGACGCTCCACCGGTGGCCGGATCTTTGGCCTTCTTCCTCCTCCTTGCTCTCCCTTCTCTCTAGAACTTAGAGAGAGAACACCCAAATGAAAGTGAGGGTTTGAAACCCTATTTTCGGGTTTAAACTGCCAGCACTCACCCTCAGCCATCGGATCCAAAGCCAGGGGAACGAACGTCCACGATTAGGCCTGAAATTATAAAATCTGGGCCAAACACGGGTTGCAACACGGCCGTGTGCATGGCCGTGTCACCCATTCGCCATCTCGACCGACGCGATAACCAGCACACGATATTCGACACGGCCTCCGAAACGCCCGTGTCGCATGCGACACGGCCGTGTCACGACCCGTGTCACACCCCATGTACAACGACCAACATTCTTTTCCCGAGAAGGACACGACCTGCGACACGGCACCCGACACGCCCGTGTCACAAGTGATACGCCCGTGTCTGTGCCCGTGTCATGGCCCGTGTACAACTCACTCAACGATCGTTGAGTATGGGCTTTGAGGGACTGACATGCCCTGGGACACGCCCTTGTCCCAGGCCGTTTTCAGCCTCTCAACGATCGTCGACCCCAAAAATATCGACCACGCGGCCAACAGCGAACCCGAGCACGACACGCCCTGGGACACGCTCGTGTCCTAGGCCGTGCCACCCCTGCCAAAACACAGTTTTGGCTTAAAACGCCACCCATCACCCTATTGAGTTTCGGGGCATTACAGCCAGCGAGACGTCCGAGGCGAGCTCTGGTGAGGGATCCGGCGAGGATTCGAGCGAGGGCACCAACGGTGATTATAGCGCATCCCCTTGAAGGGTCTTTTCTTTTGTTATTATTCTCTTTTGTAGTGAGCGAGAAGCTCTAAACTCCTGTAATTTATCATTAAATATAATGCGATGTTTTACTTCTCGTTGTCGATGTGTTTGCTTGAATGAGTAGGTTAGTCAGCCAAGTGACTTCCGCGCGGGCTTCCGCCGAGACCCTTAGTATCCTTAGGGTAACCTTCCTTAGGGATCAATTAGGCGGGAGCCTTGCGCTATCAATTAGGTCGTCCTGCCCAGGTCTGCCAGAAGCCTTCTTCGGCGAGGTCCCCCTAGCCGAGACCTCTACTGGCCGAGACCTTTAGGGCCTCGTCTCGGATCTAGGCCAGGGCCGTGTCAAAACATCTTCCGACAAACTAAACCTATGCCCCACCGGCGAGCCTTCGGATCTGCCAGCTAGATGGGAGCCTGCGTAGCGGGTCTACCTGGGGCCGAGCCGAGCTCGTCGTAACGCAGAGTAACTACAAATCAAGAACCAAGGACCAAGAGTCAAGGACTCAACCTATCCCCCAAAGGCGAGCCTTCGGACCTGCGAGCTAGATGAGAGCCTGCGCAGCGGGTCTACCTGGGGCCGAGCCGATCTCGGGGTGTGGATGAAGATCAAACCAAACCTCTCCCCCATAGGCGAGCCTTCGGACCTGCTAGCTAGATGAGAGCCTGCGCAGTGGGTCTACCTGGGGCCGAGCCGAGCTCGGGGTGTTGATGAAGATCAAACCAAACCTCTCCCCCACAAGCGATCCTTCGGACCTGCCAGCTAGATGAGAGCCTGCGCAGCGGGTCTACCTGGGGCCGAGCCGAGCTCGGGGTGTTGATGAAGATCAAACCAAACCTCTCCCCCATAGGCGAGCCTTCGGACCTGCCAGCTAGATGAGAGCCTGCGCAGCGGGTCTACCTGTGTAACATCCCATTTCCGGCTAGACCCCTAGGAGTCGGTTGGTTGTGACAGAACCCTAGGAAGCCCAAAAATTGAAATAAATCGACCAAGATTTCGGGTCACGGGTTAGTCACGCCCGTGACCGACCCGTCACGCCCGTGACCTAGGGCGTGACTCATTCGACGATCGTAGATCTCAGGGAGACGATCGTCGGGCGCAGAATTTTCAACCCGGCCATGTCACGCCCGTAACCCAGGTGTCACGCCCGTGACCTAGGGCGTGACTCCTTCGATGATCGTCGATCTCAGGTAGACGATCGTCGGGCGCAGAATTTTCAACCTAGCCCTGTCACGCCCGTGACCCAGGTGTCACGCCCGTGACCAAGGGCGTGACCCCCTTCGGCGACCGTCGATCTCACCGCGACGATCGCCGAGCGTGGATTTTTCCTCATGACCATGCCACGCCCGTGACCCATATGTCACGCCCGTGACCTAGGGCGTGATCACCCTTCGACGATCGTCGATCTCAGTTCAACGGTCGTCGAACCCAGAATTGGTCACCCGGGCTTGTCACGCCCGTGACCCATGTGTCACGCCTGTGACCAAGGGCGTGACCCCCTTCGGCGACCGTCGATCTCAGCGCGACGATCGCCGAGGGCGGATTTTGCCTCATGACCATGTCACGCCCGTGACCCATATGTCACGCCCGTGACCTAGGGCGTGACCACCCTTCGACGATCGTCGAACCCAGAATTGGTCACCCGGGCTTGTCACGCCCGTGACCAAGGGCGTGACCACCCTTCGACGATCGTCGATCTCAGTTTGACGATCGTCGAACCCAGAATTTGCCATTCGGGCCTGTCACGCCCGTGACCTATGTGTCACGCCCGTGACCAAGGCTGAAACGTCAGCCAGATTTTAAATTTCGGTAACCGACGTCTTAATCAATTCTGATTATGGAATGTATAGCAGAAATATTTATTAGCCGTTTCTGTCTTTAATTATTTAATAGAATGAGAGAGTGAGGTCCAATAGGGAATCACCACCTGGATCAGCCAATTCATCTTCCACCTTTTTCTCTTCCCTGCATCATAACCGAAATGTTATTAATAGAAATATTAATGGCCACCAACGTTAAACCTTTCCCCTCCCCATTGGGAAATCTATAAAAGCCCTCTTGGAGCAAGAGGAGAAGGTTACACGTTCGATCAAACGGATTCAGATTCCTCCCCTTGCTGTTGAAGAATTTCCGGTGACACCACCACCACGCCATGGCACTCCGTCGTTCTTCTCGCCTCCAAACCGCGAACAAGGTCCTCCTCTACTTCTTCTCTTATGGGTAGATCTTAGGATCTTAGAAATGAAGTTCGTGCTCAAAGGAGCCGGATTTACCTCGTGTTTCCATGGAAAACCATGAAAAATATCGTTTTGAGTTCGCCGGAAACCGCCACCTCCGGCGGCCAAACCACCGCCGACCGCTAGCCATCGCCTCAACGAAGGTGGTGGTGGTGGTGGCTGGCCAGGGAAGTGACCGAACGGCCGGCGACGGATCACGGAAAGGTTACAGGAAATAAGGTTTTCTGTGTTCTGATTTCGGGTTCATGTAGAAGATGAACAGTAAAACCAGTTTATAATTTATAAATAATGTATATAATAAATAGTGAAAATATATATTATTTGAGTATATTTAGAGGCTGCAAAATGAGGCACTTAGAGGCCGATTTAGGAAAAATGACCTGTCACAAAAGTCGTAGCCCTTCGAGTCTAGATTAATTTAAAATTAGTTTCAACTCGTTTGGGTAAGCGGTTTGACCGCAACACCTGTTTTAGTGGGGGCTGTACCTAAAGTTGGGCAGAAACAAAAATGGGTGCCCACTCTTTGTCCCTTGTCCAAATGACCTGAAATTTGGGCAGGGGGCTAAACTTAGCTATATCTAAAGGTAGTCCAAAAATGGGAATTTTTGGAGACACTTCGCCTAAAGTTTTTGTT
This sequence comes from Platanthera zijinensis, assembly GCA_039513925.1. Classification (NCBI taxonomy): domain Eukaryota; kingdom Viridiplantae; phylum Streptophyta; class Magnoliopsida; order Asparagales; family Orchidaceae; genus Platanthera; species Platanthera zijinensis. The sequence continues at coordinate 41,430,729 of CM077096.1, forward strand.
TTAAATTAATAAAGATAGAGGAATTTATTTATGTAGTCAAATAACCTCCAAACCCTCCCAAATTTTGGTGAGTGGTCCCTGGCTATAAAACTTAACTCTGTACAAATTTTCAACTCATTTGGATGAGTTTTGTATAGGGATTCACCTATTCTTAACTAGGCAAGAGTGAGACATTTTTGAGTAAAAAGTGCACTAGAAGTTAAAACGCTCATATCACCTCAACTGAGGCTGATATCTTTACCACTGGCTTGGAAGGGTTATTATAGCCCACTTGGAGAAAATGATGTGGTTTAGGGTTGGTTTATCCTAAGATCCAAACTCAAACCCTAGGTGGAGTGTTTTGAGGGTTGTGAAGGATATGAGGGCAATTGCTCTCGTATTGCCTTGAAACTCTGTAGAGTTGATATTAGCATGATAATAATTGTCTGGATGGAATTTTGGAAAATTTGGAGACAAGTAGATGCCTCAAAACCTTAATCATAGCTTTAGGTTAAAATACTAATTAAGCACAATCCATCACTAATAATTGTCTAAAGGCTGTGAAACTCGGGTAGAGTTAGTTTTGAAGTGGGTAGAATTTATAGAAATTTTACTGGAATTTTATGATGTTTATTTCTAGCACTTCGTTTGTAAAGTTGATTATAACCCCAATTGATGTTTTAATTATTTGTACCTTTCTGTTCATGGAGATCTCATGAAATCTTGGAAATACATGTTTTAGGACAAAATTCTTACCCTTGAATTTTTGTATAATTTTTAGTTGAGTAAATCCAGTACTTTCTTCACAAAAGTTAAAAAGGGGTTCTATGCTTTGAAAATTATTTAGGGATGATTTTATTGCTGAAAAATTATGAAACTGGGCCAGTGCTATTTTTAAGTCTTTATCTGCATATTATAATTTATTTACAATTTTTGGAAGAATATTTTCTGTACTTGGTTCATAAATAATGGAAGATAGTAAATATTGCTAAAATAGTTTTGTTACCCTTTTGTTGATAGAAAAATTATGATACTTTGGATTTACCCTATTGAGATAACTTACTATTTATCATAAATTTGCTGGATATCTTGCATGAGAAATTAGGGTAGTTCATGTTCAAACCAGTAGCCCTTAGGATTTTCGAGGCAATTAATTAAATGCCAAATAAATTAGGAAAATTCCCACACTCTGGATTTAGGCCATTTATATCATGATAAGTCCTCAGTAAATATTTTCGGGCATTTGGACGAGTTTTGGGATTATTGCATAACCGATTCGACATATAGTCTAGGTTGGTCTGCATATAACAAATTTGTGAATTGCAATAGGACATGATCTGAGAAAGTCATTGGAGTTAGTCATTTTGTCTGGGTGGACAATTGTGGATGAAATCACAATAGGAAGATATTAAGAGTAGAGAGAAGTAGTGATAGCTAGAGATAAGAGGTGCTCGGGTTCGACGAAAGATCGTCTTTCCCGAAGTGAGGAAGGTTAAAAATTACCCTAGGATAGTCTATCGTAATATGAGAAGGGAATGGGTAAAGGGGATCAACCAATAACAATAAGTTCCTTGCGAAAGGGAACGATGGGCTTCAGCTACCATCATAGTTCCTTGTGCCCTTTGAGAGCCCTTCACGGGGAATACCGGGGGCAGTCATGGGTTAACGTAAACTATAATAACAAACTGTCAAGAGTAACTTAGTAACTAGGGCTGCACCTTTCACAAACACTATGTGGCACAGGAAGATTGATGAGAGCTTCGGCTCGGTTGGTTAAGAGACGGACGGGTTGGTCCGGGGAGCTTCGGCTCGGTTTTTGTGTGTTTACGATTAAATCTGCATGTGCATAAAAGGAATGAAAATTAAGGTGGTGGGTCTTCGGTATTGGAGGGTCGATGCACCGACGCCAATACGCTGACTCGGCAAGTATGGTTAGCACTTCGCCAATAGAAGTCCACTACGCAGGCGTCCGCTTAGTGCACAAAGCGTTGAGGCGTACGATAGGTCTGACCGGTAGTGCTTTACTGGTTTAGAGGTGGGCGAGGCCCAACCCACCGCTTCCGTCTGCCACTACGGAGGTATCCTGGGAGGTAACGGCTCCGAAAGGGGGAACTAAAGGTCTGTGTGCACAGAGTCGAGTGTGTGAGTTGCACTTGCATGTTTCATCATACCCACTTGCATGTCATAGCATAAACGATTCATTTAACCCTAACACCTAAAGTATAAGTGGTATGGGACGCTTATACATTAGGACTTGCAAAACGACCCCTTGGTCTATAAGCTTGTGTGGGCAAGTTTATAAATTAAGGTTAAATTCAATATATATATGCTGTTGTTTGATAACCGACACCCCAACGTATAAGTGGTATGAGACACTCTATACGATGAAAGCCTTGCAGAAGATCCCTTGGCTTATGCGCTTTCGCACATAAGTTAAGGTTACCTTTCGTACTTTCTGTTTCTGTCATATTTATTATAGAATTGCTAGATTAGTTCCGCTGCCATCTGCTTTTGACTTATTCTCCACCTACATATCCTTTCCTTTCTTCCTCTCCGCTCGGTACCTAGGAGTCATGGGGGAAGGGGTAGGGGATGATAGGGCTTAGTCTTTATGACTAACGGTTTTCGAACCACAACATTTTAGGTGTACCATATGGAAGGGTCACGGGTGTTGCAGTTTATGATAGAGTTGACCCCGCGACCGTGTTACCATTGTCACCAGCCGGGACATACACGGGTTAAATGCCCCTTGATGGGTGGGATCCCACCAGCTCAGCAGTTAGGAGGCCGAAGACGTAGACGCAGACGTGGATTGCGAGGCGGTGACGGCAGGCCAAAAAGGAAGAAGCACCCAGAGATGCAGCACCAGCAGAGCACGGAGTCGGTGGAGATGGGCCAGTCTAGCTTGGGTGCTCTCGGTTCAGTGACAGTTACGGTGACGCTTAGTTTTAGTTTTGCTTCCGCGAGTGACTTGTAGTGAGGATATGATGTACCGGGCATAAGCCCTCCTTTTGTACTCTGATATATTATTATTGTGGACACTCCCTTCGTGGAGGTTTATTTATATACATGTGATTATTGTGGAATTGCTTTTACTTCTTTATGCTACTGTTCTGCGATCGAAAAGGGCCGACAGAATTGGCGTTTTGTAGTGGCGGCCTTCCCGTGAGTCGGTGCCACCACAAAGTGGCAGTTCTGGGCTAAGACCCCGGGGGTTTAAAAAGAAAAAAAAGGGGGTCTTACAACCTGGGGCCGAGCCGAGCTCAGGGTGTTGATGAAGATCAAACCAAACCTCTCCCCCACAGGCGAGCCTTCGGACCTGCCATCTAGATGAGAGCCTGCGCAGCGGGTCTACCTGGGGCCGAGCCGAGCTCTGGGTGTTGATGAAGATCAAACCAAACCTCTCCCCCACAGGCGAGCCTTCGGACCTGCCAGCTAGATGAGAGCCTGCGCAGCGGGTCTACCTGGGGCCGAGCCGAGCTCGGGGTGTTGACGAAGATCAAACCAAACCTCTCCCCCAAAGGCGATCCTTCAGACCTGCCAGCTAGATGAGAGTCTGCGCAGCGGGTCTACCTGGGGCCGAGCCGAGCTCGGGGTGTTGACGAAGATCAAACTAAACCTCTCCCCCACAGGCGAGCCTTCGGACCTGCCAGCTAGATGAGAGCCTGCTCAGCGGGTCTACCTGGGGCCGAGCCGAGCTCGGGGTGCTGATGAAGATCAAACCAAACCTCTCCCCCACAGGCGAGCCTTCGGACCTGCCAGCTAGATGAGAGCCTGCGCAGCGGGTCTACCTGGGGCTGAGCCGAGCTCGGGGTGTTGATGAAGATCAAACCAAACCTCTCCCCCACAGGCGAGCCTTCAGACCTGCTAGCTAGATGAGAGCCTGCGCAGCGGGTCTACCTGGGGCTGAGCCGAGCTCGAGGTGTTGATGAAGATCAAACCAAACCTCTCCCTCACAGGCGAGCCTTCGGACCTGCCAGCTAGATGAGAGCCTGCGCAGCGGGTCTACCTGGGGCCGAGCCGAGCTCGGGGTGTTGACGAAGATCAAACCAAACCTCTCCCCTACAGGCGAGCCTTTGGACCTGCCAGCTAGATGAGAGCCTGCGCAGCGGGTCTACCTGGGGCCGAGCCGAGCTCGGGGTGCTGATGAAGATCAAACCAAACCTCTCCCCCACAGGCGAGCCTTCGGACCTGTCAGCTAGATGAGAGCCTGCGCAGCGGGTCTAACTGGGGCCGAGCCGAGCTCGGGGTGTTGATGAAGATCAAACCAAACCTCTCCCCCACAGGCGAGCCTTCGGACCTGCCATCTAGATGAGAGCCTGCGCAGCGGGTCTACCTGGGGCCGAGCCGAGCTCTGGGTGTTGATGAAGATCAAACCAAACCTCTCCCCCACAGGCGAGCCTTCGGACCTGCCAGCTAGATGAGAGCCTGCGCAGCGGGTCTACCTGGGGCCGAGCCGAGCTCGGGGTGTTGACGAAGATCAAACCAAACCTCTCCCCCACAGGCGAGCCTTCGGACCTGCCAGCTAGATGAGAGTCTGCGCAGCGGGTCTACCTGGGGCCGAGCCGAGCTCGGGGTGTTGACGAAGATCAAACTAAACCTCTCCCCCACAGGCGATCCTTCGGACCTGCCAGCTAGATGAGAGCCTGCTCAGCGGGTCTACCTGGGGCCGAGCCGAGCTCGGGGTGCTGATGAAGATCAAACCAAACCTCTCCCCCACAGGCGAGCCTTCGGACCTGCCAGCTAGATGAGAGCCTGCGCAGCGGGTCTACCTGGGGCCGAGCCGAGCTCGGGGTGTTGATGAAGATCAAACCAAACCTCTCCCCAATTACCCTTCAGGTTTTCCACCTTCTTCTTGAGCAAGTTCACAATGATCTTGTTCGCCGCTTCCACCTGGCCATTGCTCCGGGGGTGATGGACAAAGGCAAACCTGAGGTCTATCCCCAATTGAGTACAGAAGCTGATGAACTCTTCGCTGGCAAACTGGGGACCATCATCCGTCACTATCGCTTGAGGTAGCCCATGTCTGCATATGATTTCCCCCCAAACAAAGTTCCTGATGACCTGGGAGATAACCTTGGCTAGAGCTTTGATCTCCAGCCACTTTGAGAAGTAATCGATCATGACTAGGAGGAACCTCCTCTGCCCGCTAGCTGGAGGAAAGGGTCCAACTAGATCCACGCTCACCGCACCAGAACTGTTGAAGCCAAAAATGACTTCAACGAATGTTCACAAGCCAGGGTGCAGCCGACGCCTACTTCTCTCAAACCTCGACCCTTGACTGGCTGCTAAAGTCCTAAGACTGACCCAAAGCCTCAGCAGGGAGGTCCCACCTCATACCCGGAAGATCTCTGAGAGCTTCCCCTCCAAAGCCAAATGCTGGGCTGGGAGCTATTCAGAAAGCACTAGAGTTGGAGAATAATGAAAAGCCTGCTTTTCAAAGAGCCCTTATGGGTCTATTTATAGCCTTCCCTTGACCTGAAAATAGTGAAATACCCCTGAAGGGTCTGCCAATAGCCGAATTCCGTTGTCATCCCAGGGAAATATAGGTAATTTTACCCGAGGATAATGAAATGATAGAATAATCTTTTCCTGGGCGCCGAGCCCTACCACATGGACCCACCTGGCGAGAACTCCGGCCGAGAAGGCTCTCGCCGGGTCCCAATTGAGCTTACCTTGGCGAGAGCTCCGGCCAAGAAGGTTCTCGCCCTTGGCGGTCTTAATGCCATTGTCGCTGAAGGCTCACCCAATGCCCTCTCGCCTACCTCTGGGCGGGAGCTCCCTCAAGGCAGAAGCTCGTCTAGCTTGAATCTCGAAACCTGGCGTGAAGGGTCTCGCCTACAGCTAGGCGGGAGCCCCTTAAGAAGCGGGAATTCTGTTGATTTGCCCTTGGGCTTGCCTGAGGCTAGCCCAACTCAGACCACTGAAGCTTCTGGGTCCTACCCAGCGAATATGGGGTTGTACACCCCCGCTAACCATGGTGGTTAGTGGGTGATTTCCCATGAAATGGACGACGACCGTCGTGATGGAATGATTGGACGGCGGGGATGGCGCGACATGAATGTGCGACCAACTTGGAAGCGGATGGCCGCCGGTGAAGGAAGAGGAGGAGCCGCGACTGGCGGAACGGCCGACCACGGTAGGAGAGAATGCGGCCGCGGGGACCGTCCTTGCGGGCGGAGCCCCGTGGCCGTGGGAGGCGGACTTGGGGAGGGGCGGCCGGGCACGGCTTTTGCGGGGCCGGCTGGGCATGGGTCGCCCGGCGCTGGCGATGGCGGCGCCGGCCACCCGGCGCCGGATGTCGGCCGTGGTGGTTGCTCGGATGGTGCATGAAGTGGGATCAGTGCGTGGGGGATTGAGTGCGGCGATCGCGTGCGCGGTGATCAACCCCATGATCTCACAAGTTAGTGGGGATTATGAGTATATAACTAATTGCATCTCAATTTTCTATAAATATCACGATGGTCTTATCACTTATTATATATTAACTTTTTAAATTAGAGATTATTTTTTTATTTTAGTTTAAAAAATATGTCCTTAATTAGCTTTTTAATTTTTATTAAATTTTGTATTTGGGGAGACGAAGTTTCAATATGCTGTCGCGCTGGACGGTTCTCCATACAGGTCTTGTGTATATATAAAATTACAGGTCATACTCATCTATCTTGTGAAATTATAAAACTATCTCACATGAGTTTACATTTCATAACATACTTCATGGGTATTTTTGTGCAAGGATACTGATAGGCTCCACCTTAATTTATAAGGCTGAAAGAGACCCCCCATGATCCCCACCAAGGGAGATCATGGGAGGGCCCACCTTGCCCCCATGATCTCTCATGGAGATCATGGGGGGTGGGCCCCATCTCCTCCCCTCTCCCGCGGAGGGAACCGCCGCCGGCGGCTCCCCCCGGCCGGCCACGGCCATGGCCCGCGGCCATGGCCGGCCGCGGCCATGGCCGGCCGCGGCCATGGCCGGCCGCGGCCATGGCCGGCCGCGGCCATGGCCGGCCGCGGCCATGGCCGGCTCGCGGCCATGGCCAGCCGCGGCCATGGCCGGCTCGCGGCCATGGCCGGCTCGCGGCCATGGCCGGCTCGCGGCCATGGCCGGCGCGCGGCCATGGCCGGCCGCGGCCATGGCCGGCCGCGGCCATGGCCGGCTCGCGGCCATGGCCGGCCGCGGCCATGGCCGGCTCGCGGCCATGGCCGGCGCGCGGCCATGGCCGGCCGCGGCCATGGCCGGCCGCGGCCATGGCCGGCTCGCGGCCATGGCCGGCGCGCGGCCATGGCCGGCCGCGGCCATGGCCGGCCGCGGCCATGGCCGGCCGCGGCCATGGCCGGCCGCGGCCATGGCCGGCCCCGGCCATGGCCGGGGCCGGCCGCCGCCGTACCCGGCCGCATCCTCGCCGCCAGCATCGTCCGGGCGGCCCCACCACGGGAGGACCTCCCCACCGTCCGATCAAAGGGGAGGCTCTGCCGGCCGTCCGATCGGGGCAAAACCACCCACTAACCCACTATGTTAGTGGTGGGGCCCGCCATAACTTCCCCCTGGAGCCTATAAAAGGACCCCAGGGGCTTCTCATTTCCTAACCTTTTCCTCCAAAAGCTTCCCCCTTCTTCTTCTTCCTCAGGTGGGAGCTCTCCCGTTTCCTCCGCCGGCGACCACCCCTCGTCGCCGGCCACCAGTGGCCGCCTCTCGCCGCCAACCACCGGAAACCACCCGCGACCTCCAGCGGCCGCTAACGGATATCAGCACCCGTCAACAGCTACCAGAACCTGTCACCGGCTATTGGCACCCCATCAGAGCCCAAAGGCAAAGAGCGCGCTCCAAGAGCTGAGAAAGGCGCACAAAGGAAGAAGTGACAACCCTTGGACCCGCGTCGCCCCTGAGCGCACGCGCCCGAAGTATCTCGTGCATTCCACCGTCCAAGTCCCGTTGGCGAGGCAGTCTGTTGCCCACCAACGGGTGCATACACTCTCTCTCTCTCCTCAAGATTGTAACGGGAGCGGCCTGTCGCCCCGATTTCCCCCATCAAACTGTAAAACTCCGACAAATTAGTGGATTCTGATCGGCACCGACCCGGTCACGTGGTTTTTCACCCGGTTGAAGGGTTTTCCACGCTAAAACTTCCTGTGTCCATCCCCCGTATTTCAATTGACTGTGTGCGCGCTCGACCGCTCCGAGAGCTAAGGCGGCCCAAGAATATCCGGCCCGACCGGAGCATCGAGTTAGACCGCAACAGTTTGGCGCCGTCTGTGGGAAGCATTCCCAATATCCTTCGCGGAGCAAGTTCATCACAATGGCAAAGAGGAGTGCCCGCACCGCCGAAGGATCCGCACTTGGCGGACACACTGAGCCTGCACGATCTCACTCTCTAGTAGACGCACCACTAACCGCGGAAGCAGCTTACGCCCCCGTCACCGCCCTAGCTCAAGCGCCTGCCTTGGAAGGACGAGTTCGCCAGATGGAAGAACTACAAACCGAAATGCTCACCCTGCTCCGAAACTTGGGGGCACCAGTCATTCTCTCATTACTAAACCCAACACCAGAATCTCAACAAAGGAAAGAGCAAGCCGTCACGGGAACAGAAGAGTGGCGGCCGGCCGCACCTCAACAACAAGACCCTTCAGGGACTGGGGGGCAACAGCTATCTCAAGAGCACACACCTCCCAACACCACGCGAGTCGATGCAACCCTTGCAGCGCGGAATAAACCAACATTCCGCCACCTAACGACTCCTCAGCCGTTCGAACAAGTTGTTTTACTGCCGACAGAAGAGCTCCCTGCCCCCGCCAGGCCTGGCCTACCCAGAGAATACGATATAGAAAAGGAATTCTCAAGCACAAATAGCTCTCCCGTGCCTATAACATCACTCCAGGAGATGTATGGTCACAACCTCGCGCGTCCTCGTCGTGAAGAAAGTACTAGAAACACTATGGCCCCTGGCACTTCTGCCACAAAGCAAGAACCAGATGAATACCTACCTAACAATAACTCATCTAGTTCCTGCACCGCCGCGGACACGGAAATCCGTAGTTTCAACGGGACAGGCAACCCACTCGCACACCTGAAACATTTCGAAGCCATCATGCACTCCCGCAACTCCTCCGATCAACTCATGGTCCGAGTATTTTCAACGACATTAATTGGAGAAGCTCGGACCTGGCTTCAATCCCTACAGAGAGAAGATATCGATAGCTACATCGAGTTTGCCGCCCTCTTTATCAAAAGGTTCATGACAATCGAAAAGCCCTCACCAGAAAATCTAAGGTCAGGCAGAAGACAGAAGAGGAAGAAAGAAGGTGAACCAACCCGTACAATGCGAAAAGAACGACGCCAGAAGCGGAGTCGCCCCAATGGTAGTCAACGCAGCCCCCCGAGAAAGGGGGGGCAACATTCACTCCAGGAATACGTCCCTCCGAATACTACCTGCACTAATGTGATGTATGCAATCCAGAATAATTCATCTTTTCAACGACCAAGAGCGCCGCAACCGAACCCCAAGGCAGATCACGCAAGATACTGCGAATATCACCGAAGTCACGGCCACAACACGAACGAATGTAATGGACTGAAAGAAGAAGTCCAACGACTGACCAACTTACGAGTAGCTGATCAACTCATATCAGGAAGAAGACCACCTAACAACCAGAACATAAGATGCGCTACGGTCGAGATCGGCGAACCGCCTGTCAAACTTAATCAGGTTCTAATAGACAAGGAAGTCACCACCAATGTACTGTTTTTACCAACTCTGCTTCAGCTCAAGCTCACCGCCGGATATCTCAAACTAACATCTGCAAGCGCTCGTGTTCTCGGGGATCACCCGGTACCAATCATCGGCACCATCACTCTCCCAGTCGCTCTCAAAGATGCACACCGACAGACATCCTACGACGTACAGTTCGTCGTCATCCAAGCTGACTCCGACTACACAGCAATACTCCAGCAGTCACTCTGGGATGTCTTCCAATCCTGCTCAAGCCACCTCCGTCCATGAGTCGTTTTCTTCATTGGATTATTATGTTTATTAAAAATGATAAAACTCCGCATGTTTGAGCTAGTAAGAACCATCATCTCGCTTTGAACCATGGGACCAACCCCCGGACATGTTACCACCATTCTTGAATTACTTCATTCATGTTATATTATTCTTCTCTTTACTTATCTTAAAACAGTACAAGAATCGAGAAAATGACTCGCCCGCATAGAGAGCATACAATCATACGAAACTCATGGCGCTAATCAGAACAACACCATGGGGGCCTGCCCCCCTCACGAAAAAGCCGCGAGCCTGTCTCGCGCGAAAAGCCGTGGACCTGTTCCACGCAACACCGTGGGGGCCTGCCCCCCTCACGAAGAAGCCGCGGGCCTGTCTCGCGCGAAAAGCCGTGGACCTGTTCCACGCAACACCGTGAGGGCCTGCCCCCCTCACGAAGAAGCCGCGGGCCTGTCTCGCGCGAAAAGCCGTGGACCTGTTCCACGCAACACCGTGAGGGCCTGCCCCCCTCACGAAGAAGCCGCGGGCCTGTCTCGCGCGAAAAGCCGTGGACTTGTTCCACGCAACACCGTGGGGGCCTGCCCCCCTCACGAAGAAGCCGCGGGCCTGTCTCGCGCGAAAAGCCGTGGACCTGTTCCACGCAACACCGTGGGGGCCTGCCCCCCTCACGAAGAAGCCGCGGGCCTGTCTCGCGCGAAAAGCCGTGGACCTGTTCCACGCAACACCGTGGGGGCCTGCCCCCCTCACGAAGAAGCCGCGGGCCTGTCTCGCGCGAAAAGCCGTGGACCTGTTCCACGCAACACCGTGGGGGCCTGCCCCCCTCACGAAGAAGCCGCGGGTCTGTCCCACGCCAAAAGCCGTGGACCTGTTCCACGCAACACCGTGGGGGCCTGCCCCCCCCACGAAGAAGCCGCGGGCCTGTCTCGCGCGAAAAGCCGTGGACCTGTTCCACGCAACACCATGGGGGCCTGCCCCCCTCACGAAGAAGCCGCGGGCCTGTCTCGCGCGAAAAGCCATGGACCTGTTCCACGCAACACCGTGGGGGCCTGCCCCCCTCACAAAGAAGCCGCGGGCCTGTCCCGCGCAAAAGGCCGTGGACCTGCTCCACGCAACACCATGAGGACTCGGCCCCCTCAAAAAGAAGCCCTCATACAAACTAGGCCGCGAGTCAGGCCCACACGTTAAACCATGGGTCATCCCTATACAAATACACCGGGACAAAAGATCAACTCCCACCAACAACTATCTCATGTCAAAATACATCTGTACAAAACACAGAACAATGACATACAAGTAAGGCTATCATAGCAAATAATGAATAGGAGCCCCAACGGCGACAATCTCAAAAGCTATAACAGAAGCAAATGACTACAAGTAAATGACAAAACAGACAAAAACAGATAGGCACCACAGCTACTCGTCATCAGCATCTGAGCTAGAACGCTCATCATCTGAAACATCCGCAAAGCTGAAACTAGAAATATCACACCCAAGATGCTTCCCTATGAAGCGAAAGGCCTTCGAAACACCACGACGAAGCGCTAACTGGCGCATGTCATCCATCTGAGGCTCTACTTCCTTGGACCAAATGTCATCGCGAACCTCCTCCGCGATCAGGCTACGATCCCGCATATAGTCCAAGGACTCCAGGTACTCCGCAAGGCCTGCGGCCTTCAGTTCTGATATACGGTCATCCGAAGATAACATCTCCACCTGCGCCTTCGCCGCACAAAGCTGGGTCTCAAGGCCTGCAACCTCATCTCGCGCCGCATGCAACTGAGTCTCCAAGCCAGATATCTCTTCCCGCGCAAGTTTTAACATCTGGGCAGTCCTCTCCACCACGGCTTTCTCCACATCCAAGGAAGCACGCACGTCTTCTAACTCAGACTTCAACTCTGACCCAACTCGATGGTACCGCGCGATGTCCCGGTCATGTTCTTCCTTGAGAGAAGAAAGTGAACCCATCGACAGTCGAAGCTTCTCCTGCAGAGCAAGATAACCATCCTTCAGACTCACGTAATGATCATTCCAGGTGACCGCTATCTGCGCCTGAGTCTCGATCTGCAAAAGGAGAACACGTAATTAGCCGCCTTCAAACAAAAAAAAAAATAGAAGGAAAAGGAAGGAACAATGAGCCACCAACTTACCGCATCACTCATCGCCTTCAAAGAGGAAGACATTCGAGGAACTGATGCGCTAGCAAGCGCCCGTGGAGTCGGGGAAGCAGGCAATTGCGTCTCTGGGACTGAATCATCAGAGGCCACCACCACAATGTCGACATCACTATCGGGGGCCATAACCGTTTTTCTCTTGCGGCCTCCTCCATGAGAAGACGACACCACCCGTCCTGTGCCAATAGAAATACCACATCCCAGCAATCTCCTCTCTTCGACAAACGCATATATGTTGAAAAGACGGTTAGCCAATTCACGAGGCTCGGAAAATCCCAGCACAGGAGAGAAATCTCGCTCCCTCCCTTTCACACGGCGACAACGATCGGGAAGCGCATTCCACACCTCAGGAAGACCCCAGGAATTCTTTACATATCCAAACAAAGTGTTACCATGACGGCGATCTTTGCGAGACTCAAGCTCCAGCCAAACCTTGTTGCTGCGCACCTCGATCCGCTCGCCACCATCAAAGCGCACATCACACCAATCACGGAACTGGTCCAGAGAAAAAGAGCCCCCGTGCTCACGAAAAAAAAGCAATCAAGCCCATGATGCGAGTCACCCCGGTTGGGGCAAACTGGGAAATAGGAACTCCGCAAAACTTCAGAATCTCCACCACCTCGTCACAGGGAGGAAGACGAAAACCAGATCTGAGCGACACTTCGCAGACAGTCAACCAGCCACGGGGAGGATTTTGGACCCGCTCCTCGGGACGCGGGATCCTCACTTCCAAGTCAGAAGGAAGCCCAAACTTTGTTCTCCAAATAACTACACCATCTTCGGTCAAAGAAGAGCGCAGACGCATGGGACCAGCGGAGCGTTTCGATACCTGCACACCGCAAAAAAAAATCAGTTAGAGCAAAATAGTGAAATCACGCGGCCAGCACACGCACGGGCAGCACGCGCGCACGCCCGCGGCCAGTGCACATGGCATGCGCGCGCGGGGCCTACACGCGCGGCCAGCACGCGCGCAACCTGCGCGCGCGGCCTGCGCGCAAAGCCTGCGCGCGCGGCCTGCGCGCGCGCAACCGGCGCCCGCGCGGCCTGCGCGCAAGGCCAGCGCGCGCGGCCTGCGCGCAAGGCCAGCGCGCGCGGCCTGCGCGCAAGGCCTGCGCGCAAGCCCTGCGCGCGCGGCCAGCGCGCGCGGCCAGCGCGCGCGGCCTGCGCGCGCGGCCTGCGCGCGCGGCCTGCGCGCGCGGCCTGCGCTCGCGGCCAGCGCGCGCGGCCAGCGCGCGCGGCCAGCGCGCGCGGCCTGCGCGCGCGGCCTGCGCGCGCGGCCTGCGCGCGCGGCCTGCGCGCGCGGCCTGCGCGCGCGCCGCCTGCGCGCGCGCCGCCTGCGCGCGCGCCGCCTGCGCACGCAAGGTTTGCGTGCGCGGCGTGACGGCGCGCGCTCGGTCCCTCTCCCGCGACGGTGGCACGCCACCGATTCCTACGCCTTGCCGGCCCCTGCGCAAGCTCGCCCGACGTCCGCTGTCCAAACCAACGCGAACCAACATACCTTGGAGCCGCTCACCATCGCCGCCATCCCGGATTCCACGCCGGCAATCACCACCGCCACCAGAGTTAAAGAAAAAAAAAAATCTCTCCCCGTGCTCGCTTCCCTCCCAACTGAAAGAGATTTGGGGGGCAATTGATAGGCTCCACCTTAATTTATAAGGCTGAAAGAGACCCCCCATGATCCCCACCAAGGGAGATCATGGGAGGGCCCACCTTGCCCCCATGATCTCTCATGGAGATCATGGGGGGTGGGCCCCATCTCCTCCCCTCTCCCGCGGAGGGAACCGCCGCCGGCGGCTCCCCCCGGCCGGCCACGGCCATGGCCCGCGGCCATGGCCGGCCGCGGCCATGGCCGGCCGCGGCCATGGCCGGCCGCGGCCATGGCCGGCTCGCGGCCATGGCCGGCTCGCGGCCATGGCCGGCCGCGGCCATGGCCGGCTCGCGGCCATGGCCGGCCGCGGCCATGGCCGGCCGCGGCCATGGCCGGCGCGCGGCCATGGCCGGCCGCGGCCATGGCCGGCCGCGGCCATGGCCGGCTCGCGGCCATGGCCGGCCGCGGCCATGGCCGGCCGCGGCCATGGCCGGCTCGCGGCCATGGCCGGCGCGCGGCCATGGCCGGCCGCGGCCATGGCCGGCCGCGGCCATGGCCGGCTCGCGGCCATGGCCGGCGCGCGGCCATGGCCGGCGCGCGGCCATGGCCGGCCGCGGCCATGGCCGGCCGCGGCCATGGCCGGCCGCGGCCATGGCCGGCCGCGGCCATGGCCGGCCGCGGCCATGGCCGGCCCCGGCCATGGCCGGGGCCGGCCGCCGCCGTACCCGGCCGCATCCTCGCCGCCAGCATCGTCCGGGCGGCCCCACCACGGGAGGACCTCCCCACCGTCCGATCAAAGGGGAGGCTCTGCCGGCCGTCCGATCGGGGCAAAACCACCCACTAACCCACTATGTTAGTGGTGGGGCCCGCCATAACTTCCCCCTGGAGCCTATAAAGGACCCCAGGGGCTTCTCATTTCCTAACCTTTTCCTCCAAAAGCTTCCCCCTTCTTCTTCTTCCTCAGGTGGGAGCTCTCCCGTTTCCTCCGCCGGCGACCACCCCTCGTCGCCGGCCACCAGTGGCCGCCTCTCGCCGCCAACCACCGGAAACCACCCGCGACCTCCAGCGGCCGCTAACGGATATCAGCACCCGTCAACAGCTACCAGAACCTGTCACCGGCTATTGGCACCCCATCAGAGCCCAAAGGCAAAGAGCGCGCTCCAAGAGCTGAGAAAGGCGCACAAAGGAAGAAGTGACAACCCTTGGACCCGCGTCGCCCCTGAGCGCACGCGCCCGAAGTATCTCGTGCATTCCACCGTCCAAGTCCCGTTGGCGAGGCAGTCTGTTGCCCACCAACGGGTGCATACACTCTCTCTCTCTCCTCAAGATTGTAACGGGAGCGGCCTGTCGCCCCGATTTCCCCCATCAAACTGTAAAACTCCGACAAATTAGTGGATTTTGATCGGCACCGACCCGGTCACGTGGTTTTTCACCCGGTTGAAGGGTTTTCCACGCTAAAACTTCCTGTGTCCATCCCCCGTATTTCAATTGACTGTGTGCGCGCTCGACCGCTCCGAGAGCTAAGGCGGCCCAAGAATATCCGGCCCGACCGGAGCATCGAGTTAGACCGCAACAGATACTATGAAATTTAAATTTATACGAGAGATTTTTGTAATTTAAGAAGATAGGGGATACAACTTATAATTATGCTAAAATCTCAAAAAACAAAAATTGGAAAATTAATAGATATATATATATATTCTCAAATGTATTTTATTTCAAAAAATGATCAACATAAAAGTTGTAGGGATCTATAACTTTTATGTTGATCATTTTTTGATTTGAAGTCGTTTAGATGTCCGACATTTGCGTCCAAGTTGTAGATCTCGATGAGGAGAAATCTAGATGCAAGGCCCCCAAATTGTAGATCTCGATGAGATATATTTGGGGGTCAATCTCGTAATTTTCTGTGTAAAGATCAGAAAACCAGTTCTCTGTGTATAACTACTCTCTTTATATATATTATATATAAACTTTATAAGTGAAAACCTGCATCTTGACATGCACATAGCTTTTATTTAAAGTAAAAATAATGCAATAGCTTTCAATCTGGTCGTCAGATAGTATACTCCTGCTGCTCGCTAGCTCCCTAACTCCCGAATGTCATACTTTGATTATATATATATATATATATATGCTATTTAGTCAATACACAATGAGTGAATTATTCTTGTAGAATATATATTGATCACGCACTAAAAAGATTGGGTGAATTGGTCAGCATTTCGACGAGTAGAAATCTAAATGTAGGGTGTTCAACTTTTCAATGCTTATTTATTTTTTATTTTTCTTGTTGCTGAGGAGGATATTTTCATATGTGAATGATATACATTTTGTTTCTTTGTTTATTTTTAATCCCCTGGCACAATGCCTTTGTTTCTATTGCGGAATTTGTGACGGGGCTCTAGATCTGATTCGAGAACAGTGGCATGCAGCCATCTAAGGCTCCGTTTGGCACGGCGGTGGCGGTCGTAAACAAATGGGTTAAATCGTCATTCGTTAAGAATCATCTAACAAATATCATCTGTTTGAACATAAAAATGGATGAAGTTTCTTACGTGAGCGTTAACGAATGAAAATTTAACCCCCTGCGTTCGTGAAGGCCACCACTGTGCCAAATAGAGCCTATAAGTCACTCCGGGGCGGATGCACAAAAATGCATCTCAGGCATCATACTGCTCACACATCTCCGAGGTCCCAAAAAAAGCCTCACAACCAAAATTCCACTCGATCCCCTTTGTATTCCTTTAGGACCACTTTGATTAGATATAATTATAATTAATTTTGAGAATATAGATTTCTATATGAATTGATGAGTTCCACCTCTATTTATAGGAGAAAAAGTTTCCTCATGATCTTCTCCAAAAGTGGATCATGGGTGGGTCATCCCCCATGAACTCTCATGATGAGAAAATCATGGGGGAGCGGGACCCACTCCCTCTCCCCATGGAGGGAAACCACCATCTAGCCGAACCACCTGGCCGCCTAGCCAGGCCGCCGCCTAGCCGGCCTAGCCGGCCTAGCCGCCACCTAGCCGGCCTAGCCGCCGCCGTCTCCCCGCCTCGCCAGGCCGCCGCCTAGCCGGCCTAGTCGCCGCCTGGCCGCCCGACCAGACCGCCGCCTGGCCGACCTAGCTAGCCGCCTCCGCCTAGCCAGGCCGCCGCCTAGCCGACCTCGCCGTTGCCGCCTGGCCGCCTTGCCAGGCCACCGCCTAGCCGGCCTAGCCGCCGATGTCTCCCCGCCTCGCCAGGCCGCCGCCTAGCCGGCCTAGCCGCCGCCGTCTCCCCGCCGAGCCACCGCCGCCTGGCCGCCTTGCCAGGCCGCCTCTTAGCCGGCCTAGCCACCGGCGTCTCCCCGCCTAGCCGTCGTCCGATCGCTACAAGGTCTTCCTCGCCGTTCGATCAAGAGGGTAACCACCCACTACCCCACCACTTTAGTGGTGGGGCCCGCCATGATCCTCCTCTGGAGGCTATAAAAGGGACCCTAGCTAGGGCCTCTTCATTCTTCACATTTTCTCTTCTCCGGATTTTCTTCTTCTTCCTCAGGTGACAGCTCTCCTGCCTCCTCCACCGAGTCGGCCACCGCTCGCCGTGAACCACCAGCAGCCACCAGCGGCCGCCAGTGATCACCAGCTACTACCAGCGGCTATAAGCACCCCACCAGTGCGTTGTCAGCAAAAGGACGTCCAAGACCTCAAGGAAGCTGAAGGAATAAGGCATCTGAAGCCAGCAAGCGCGCGCCGCCCCGAGCGTACGCGCCAGAAGCATCCTGCGCATTCTCACGTCTAAGTCACTTCCGCGGTGCAGTCTGTTACTTGCAGGAAGCTATAGTCTCTATCTTCCCTCAAGTTGTAACGGGAGCGGTCTGTCGCCCCGATTCACCAAACATACTGTAATCACCAGAAGCTAGTGGAATTTGACTGACACAGACCCGGTCACGTGGTTTTTTACCCATTTAAGGGATTTTTCCACGTCATCACGACTTGTGTCTACTGTTCATCTTCATTGACTGTGTGCGCGCTCGACCGCTCCGTGAGCTAAGACGGTTCAAGTTAATCTGGCCCGACCGGGACATCGAGTTAGTCCGCAACATGAATTACAACACTTTTTGAATTCTAATTTTGTTGTTCTTAACTATTGAAGCCAAAAATAACCCCAACAAATGTTCACGAACCAAAGTGCAACCGATGCCTACTTCTCTCCAACCTCGACCCCTGACTGGCTGCTAAGGCCCTAAACAGACCCAATGCCTCAGCTGGGAGGTCCCACCACACACCCGGAAGATCTCTGAGAGCTTCCCCTCCAAAGCCAAATGCTGGGCTGGGAGCTCCTCAGAAGGCACTAGAGTTAGAGGGAAAATGAAAAAGCCCTGCCTTCCAAAGAGCCCCTATGGGTCTTTTTATAGTCTTCTTTTGGCCTGAAAATACTGAAATACCCCTGAAGGGTCTGCCAATAGCCAAATCCCGCTGTCCTCCCAAGGGCATTTGGGTAATTTTACCTCGGGATAATAATAAAATAGTCTCCTCTGGACTCCGGGTCCCACCCCGTGGGCCCACTTGGCGAGACCCCCGGCCTAGAAGGCTCTCGCTGGGTCCCCTCTGGGCCCGCCTTGGCGAGAGCTTCTGCCAGGAAGGTTCTCGCGCTAGGTAGTCATGATGTCAATGCGAAAGAAGGTTCACCTAAGGCCTTCTCGCCTGCCCTGGGCGGGAGCTTTCCCTAAGGCGGGAGCTTCCGTAGTCAAGCCATCTGCTCTGGTCGGTCGACGATCTCTCCTGCCGGGAGCTCGACTATCTGCTCTGGTCGGTCGACGCTCTCTCCTGCCGGGAGCTCGACTATCTGCTCTGGTCGGTCGACGCTCTCTCCTGCCGGGAGCTCGACTTTCTGCTCTGGTCGGTCGACGATCTCTCCTGCCGGGAGCTCGACTTTCTGCTCTGGTCGGTCGACGATCTCTTCTGCCGGGAGCTCGACTATCTGCTCTGGTTTCCCCAGCTTTCGCCTGCCCTTGGCGAGAGCTCCTACAGGACGAGAACTCCCCAAGTATGCCTTAGGGTTAACCCGAGGCTAGCCTGAGACTAGCCCAATCCTGACCACTGAAGCCTTTGGGTCCCTCCCAGCGAATATGGGGTTGTACATTAACAATCACATAAATATAGAATGGGTGATCAAGTTTGTGTATCCAGGGTAATTGTGGGAGATCCGATAATTAGATCGACAAACCTTTACCACAGATAGTCATGTGACGATAAGAATAGACTTTCCCAAAAATTTGACGACATTTTGACAACTTTCATTTTATCAACGATGGTGGTTCTACGAATATTGCGTTTAGATCGGTGAACCATAACCCACAATGACGAGAACGCTGGGAAGAAATTTTCCCAAAATTTTGGCGACAATGTGGTGACTTTCATTTTTTGACATTAATGATGATCCATGGAGATTGTTGGAGTTTCGACCATCAGATCGATGAACCGTCACTACCAACAGTCTTAAAATAACAAGTATAACTTTCCTAATTTTTTTAGGGAATTGTTATTCAAACTCTGAAATCAATTCAAACTCTGAAATCAAATATTCATACCCAATTTATTACGTACTTTAGTGCTATGTTTTTTAAAAGCTCCCCCCCCCATACCCTCCCCCGATATTTGTACCCAGCAAACCCTAACTCCTAAAGTCGAACACGGGGTTTCTACTGTAATTCATTGTAGCTCCACAAAAGTTGAACAATTCATGGTGATGGTTGGAGGGGGTCTAGACTCTCTCACACCATCATTCCAAACGGGACTTAACTGACTCACTTGCAACCTATAAATTATTGTTTGATGCAGAAAAAAGATTGCAAACTAATTAGTTTCAACTTTCTAAGCAAATTGATGCCTAAAATCTATAAGCATGCAGTTATAAATATCAATGAGTTATAAATATCAATTATGGGTACAAATATTCATTTTGGGCACAAATATCAATGAGCTACAAATATTTATTTATGAGGTACCAATAACAATTCCCTATTTTTTGAATGATTCTATGATTTTCATGGTTTCAACAACTGAGATTTAACAATGGCTTCCAAAGGTCATAGAGTATGATTGACGAACTGTCAACTTTCATTTTTTGGGTGATGCGATCAACCCCACTAGCGGTCAATAATCAATATTTTCGTCAAACTGAATCAAACTAAACAATTCACGAGAACTTTAATATAACCGCAAGAAAAATATACATTTTCAACCGGAAAAACATCACATTTCTCAATGTGAAGAACATCTTACATATACTAGCATAATTATCTGGTCCATGACTCGGACAGAATTTCACAAAAACTATTTGAATTCAAATTCCGTCCAACACACAACTAAACAATAAAATTGAATAGACAATGCTGACTCCAACGTACTCAACAAATTATCGACCGCTTGAGCGCTCACCGTCAACCGACCTCAACGACACGGGCGGACCCACCTTCAGACACGCCCGGGCACGTGCCCGGGCGTGTTTTTCGCGAATACCTGCCTAGGGAGGATTCGGTCCTTCCTTTTTCTCCTGTCCGAGACTCCTCTGCACAAGTCACAGCCCTATACCTGCACCTTTTTTCTCTTATGTTGCCCGTATGAGACTCTTTTGCGGCGGTTTCCCCCTTTCTCCCATCCGACCATCCCGGAGCACTGGAACAGTCGCACATAGCTGTCGAGCAGTGAGCAGACTAGGTATTGTTTGCCCCGTTTCTTCCATTTCCAATCTCGAAGTTTGTTGAAGAAAACAGGTCTCCGAGTGCGGATAAAATTCTACTGTGCCAAAATAATGTTCTAACGGTCAAAATTATGGTTACGAAAAATAATAATAACGCACGAAAAAATAAACAAACATCACAACAAAAAGAACACTGAGATTTAAGTAGTTCCCCGAAAAATCAAATGGGTACGTCCACTGTGTAGACAGAGATCAATAATATTATTAATTGCCTCAAACATACAATATGACTAAAATGGAGGGAGAAAATAAAACGAGAAAAATGGAAAAAATCTCGAACCCTCCAAGATCCGACCGTAGACGTTGCGATGAGAAATCAAGACGGCGACTAGAGACGAATGCCGACTACAAAGAAAGAAGGACCTCCGATTCGGCGGCCGACATGAAGAGAAAGTCGGCGGTAGGTGCTTCGAAGAGAAGGCGACGATCTTCAGACGAAACTTGACTGCTGCGCTGTACTCCTTGGATGACCGGCCACACCACTATATATAGGTGGTGGAAGAAACCCAAAATAGGTACAGCGGCCATCATGGAAGGAGATCAATCCCTTCCTAAAATCCTCCATCATCACCAGATTAATGAGGATGCCAAATTTGGAGCGGTCTCCAAAACGGATTGGCGGCAATAATAAAAGGTGATCAAATATCCCTTCAAAGAAATCCTCCATAAATACCGGAATAATAGATATTACATAATTAGAGTGGATTCCAAAAGTATCCCCGACCAAGAAAGGAGTTTGGTGGAAGTTTGGGAGGGGCGACAACATAACAATCTCCACCTTGACGCCTCTCCCATGACAAGATCCACCTGACTGAGATAACTCCAAGATGCTTCAATGGTCGCCAAGATCCAAAAGCCAAAGAAACCAATTGAATGTGCTTCGGCGAAGAACGGATCATAAGAAGAAACTCCTTCAATCCTGAGTAACACACAAACTGGACTGACGTGGCTATCTCAGAAATGCTCCACCTTGAAGCTAAATTTCAATTGCTCCACCTCCAGCAGTGGTCTCCCATAGCAAAACTGAACCTGTCAAGACTCCTGACATTTGATGTGCGCGGGGGAGAGAAATTTATAGATGCAGATACACCAAGAAAAGAATGCAAACAACTGACCTCAGCATGAAAGATGAAACCCATATAAGAACTAATCAGAAAGGGATTGATTAGACACACTCTAAGCCTATGTAGAACGAAGGAGTAAAAATGAAAGGGCTAAGGTAATAGAGGGACAAGATGCATTCAAAATGAAATCTTTGATCATGGAAAAATAACTCAGAATATAAACACAAACATAAGAAATAACATGACTAGGAAAAAGGGAAAAATGATAGTAAGCAAATGAAGGGAAAGGAACAAGAAAAGATGAAAATTGCAGGAAGAAAAAAAAATACAGACAAAACAAGAAAAAAGAAAAAAAATATATGAGAGAGATACTAAAGGACGTCCTCGTCGACATCCTCTAGGCATAGGGATGTGACGGACTTTCCCTTATCATCACCAAGGGATTTTTCTTTCTCCTTGTTCTGAAGCTTCCAGCAGTCCTTTATTCTGTGACTCTTCTTTTTGCAGTAATTGCAGTGGCTATTTGAACTTTTCTTGGATTTGCCTCCTCTGCTTGAACCAGACTGACCCCGAGAGAGTAACGCTGAATTTTCAGCAACATCTGAGCAGGGAGACTTCTTTCGGATGTCGTCAGAGAGTAAGGATGTCGTGACCTCTTCCATGTCCAAAACATCCTTACTATAGGTGAGAGTGGTAACCATGCTCTCGTAAGACTTTGGAAGAGAGCTTAGTAGGATAACTGCCTTGTCCTCTTCCTCCACCTTGATATCCATGCTGAGACACTCTGATAATAGTTTGTTAAAACTGTCTAAGTGGTCGTGTAGAGAGGAACCCCCCTTCATGCTGAACTTGTACAACTGCTGCTTGAGATAGATGTGTTTGGGGGGAGACTTCGTCATGTAGATACTCTCCAACTTTGCTCAAAGACCAGAGGCAGTCATCTCTGAAAGAACTCCATACAACACATCATCGTGTAAGCAAAACTGTATGGTGGACAGAGCTTTGAGATCCAAATCTTCCACATGCGATCGGTAACCTCAACCTCCTTATTGTCCTTCCCTAATAGGACACGGTGTAAGCCTTCCTTGATCAAAAGTGCTTGGACCTTGACCTGCCACAGACCAAAATTGTGTTTTCTGTCAAACTTCGTAACTTCAAACTTCGCACCGGGTGTGGAAGTCGCCATAGAAACAAACTGAAGAAATCTTCTCGGAGTCCGAAGCGACCTAATAAATTCACGGATTAAGATTGGGAAGATAGGAAGCGGACCAATGTCGTCACCTACTGTTGACCCAACTTGAAACGGAATGTTCAAACGGTCATCGATCGAACCTCCCTCTGATACCACTTGTTGAAGAAAACAGGTCTCCGAGTGCAGATAAAATTCTCCTGTGCCAAAATAATGTTCTAACGACCAAAATTATGGTTACGAAAAATAATAATAACACACGAAAAAATAAACAAACACCACAAAAAAGAACACTGAGATTTAAGTGGTTTCCCGAAAAATCAAATGGGTACGTCCACTGTGCAGGCAGAGATCAATAATATTATTAATTGCCTCAAACATACAATACGACTAAAATGGACGGAGAAAATAAAACGAGAAAAATGGAAAAAATCTCGAACCCTCCAAGATCCGGCTGTAGACGTTGCGACGAGAAATCAAGACGGCGACTAGAGACGAATGCCGACTACAAAGAAAGAAGGACCTCCGATTCGGCGGCCGACATGAAGAGAAAGTCGGCGGTAGGTGCTTCGAAGAGAAGGCGACGATCTTCGGCCGAAACTTGACTTCTGCGCTGCACTCGTTGGATGGCCGGCCACACCACTATATATAGGTGGTGGAAGAAACCCAAAATAGGTACGGCGGCCATCATGGAAGGAGATCAATCCCTTCCTAAAATCCTCCATCATCGCCAGATTAATGGGGATGCCAAATTTGGAGCGGTTTTCAAAACAGGTTGGCGGCAATAATGGAAGGTGATCAAATATCCCTTCAAAGAAATCCTCCATAAATACCGGAATAATAGATATTACATAATTAGAGTGGATTCCAAAAGTATCCCCGACCAAGAAAGGAGTTTGGTGGAAGTTTGGGAGGGGCGACAACATAACAGAAGTTACCCCTACTTCCATTTCCAATCTCCAAGTTACCTCTGCTTCCATTTCCAATTCTCTTTTTCTGCTTTTACTATTTCTAGCTTCAGGCTCCCCCCTTCCAAATTAAGCAATCGGCAGTTAGCATGAATTCAGATTTCTGGTATAAATTTAACTCGAAATAGTCTAAATTGAGTTGCTGTTGTGGTCTCAAATTGCGATTTCCATCTAAGTAGTCTAAATTTTTTTTTCTAACTGAATTAGTTAATTTATACATGGAAGAGTAATGCATTTTGATAAGGGGATTAAGAAGATTACGGGAAGATGATGCAGCTTTCAAAATTGAGAAGGATGCTGAACTTTGAAGTTATGGAGTTTGGGGATGACCCACTAACTGTTTGATGAAATGCCAAGGTGAAAAGAACAATTCCAATTATCTTTTTTGCTGCTGAATGTTATACTGCAAATAGATGGAGTTGTTCTTCAGTTGATCATAATTATGTAAGCCTTGTTATAGTAATTTGGACTGATTTATTTTGTAATTTGTACATGATGTGTGGAGAAAATTCATGTATGGTACCCCTCCACGTTCACCTTTAGTATTTTTCTATACCTCTTGGTAGTCATTTATGGTCTTAGATGTTAGCATATTATACTTGGTGCCCGAGCTCAATTAAGATCCTAGTTCCGCCGCTACTCATTGTAGGAAATCCGGGGTGCCGAGAAGCAGAAATCCGAATATCGAATAACAAACACAGAACAAAATTAACAGAGCAATCACAAACACAAGATGTTACAGAGGTTCACCCAAAACCGGGCTACGTCCTCTCTCCCCTTCTTCTTCCTTCTTGTATTCACCAAAAAGAAACAGATTACAAAGGTTGCAAGGATCAAATCCGATCCTACCTCTTCTCCTCTCTTCTGGACAAGAAAACCATAGAAGAAATACCTTCTGGATCGATCTCAACGAGATACCTCGTATCGCCTCCAAAAGAATACGCCGCCGCAGACTGCAATGAATCCGTATTTTTCGTCCGTATCCCTAAAAGGAACCGAAAAAGCCTTAAATATGCGCCCAGAAGCAGCATCGTCGACCTGCGCTCGACGTTCGGCGATGTCGAACGTCGAACGCCGATGATCGTCGAACGGCGCTCGACGAGTCGTCGAGCTCAGCCCGTTCGACAGATCATCGAGCGGCGGTCGACGTTCGTCGAGCTGCGCTCGACGTTCGTTGAACATGGCCCGTTCGACGAACGTCGAGCTGAGTTCGACGAACGTCGAACCCAGTTCGACGCTTGGGGAAAAACACCCCCCAAAAATTTGGGTCGGGGGCGTTGCCCCCGCACCCCCACCGGGGACGCTGTCCCCTGGACCCCTGCCCGCTGTCCGGTCAGCGGGACCTCCGCCGGGGGCGGCTGCCCCCGGACCCCCGCTGTCGTCGGTGCCAGATATGTCGAAGGGGGATCACACTTCGATTCCTCTAAGCTCACGTGGGCTAACCCGGTGTGAGAAACAAGAGGACCGGAAGTGTTCCACAACCCCAACACTCATCGACTCATACTTGAGAAGAAATCAATCCTCGCAGGACTGATTTTGCAATGAACCTGCGCAAATCCAACTTGACATGTATGAGTAAACCTCATACTCCAAAGAGAGACAAATAGAGGGCATCATTATAACGCAAAACCACACAATTCTTTCGAAATGCAACCCCGGTAGTTCTCGACAGACCGAGCGAGACCTTACCAATGCGGAGGCTAAGCATAGGCGCATGAGGAGGGTACGTCGGGGTCAAATTCGTCATGTAGAGAGAATCATAAATGATCGAGCCGTAATCATTGAGAGATATAACCTCAATTTGATGAGTATACATACCTGATTAAACACGTGTTTGAAATTCTCTCTGCCCACAATTCTGACTAAAGAAATAGTTGAACTTATAATAGAGCCGTTGACAATTTAGCAATTGGCCGCAGAGCCGTTGACCCTAAAGCTGCTGACCATAGGTATTGGAGATCAAATATTATTTTTGAAATAGTGGAATGCTTTATTAATGCCCAGCCGCCCAGGTAGTGGGAGGATAAGATTTTTTATTGTTCTCCCAGGTTCTAGAAGCCACAAATGATTTGAATTGGTTAACTCCAGTATAGGTTATGTGTGCTCGCAAAACGCATGAGTTAAACGTCATTTGTTAAGGATCACCTAACAAATATCATCTGTTTGAACATATAAGTGGATGAAGTTCCTTAGATGAGCGTTAACGAATAACAATTTAACCTCTCATATTCATAACCGTCACCACCATGCCAAACAGAGCTTTACTCGCCCCACGTTCAAAAAGTATTGATAAACTTCCCTCATGATAATCCCGAACGCAAATTTAGGGACGAAGCTCAGTGGAAAAAATCCCCCCAAATTCAAAGATGCAAAATTGCTCAAGTATTGTTCCCTTAATTTTTTTTTTTTTTTTTTTGCTAAGCCTCACATACTTAAATAAAGTTTGACATAAAGTTTGTCGGGATCCCACAACATTTAAATTGTTATTCTTAAATAAATAGATGATTATTATATGCACTATAGTTTTGACTATCCGTAAATTTTTTATATTCGTAAAACAACTTTTGCTAAATTTAAATCCGCAAATCAATTTCTTGATATCCGCAAATTAAAAATATAAAAAATTATAACAAAAATTTTTTATCCTTAAATTTACAAAAGTCTATAATATCATCTAAAGTTGATAAAACTGAATATTTTTTGTAAACATAAAAATAAAATAATAAAATTTAACAATCAAAAGATATCAATGTTGTCTTTTTATAGTCATTGCTTCATTTCAACCTTTAAACCTGAAATTAATATGTAAAAAATGTTTTAAAAAAAATAAATTTACAAATTGAAAATCTATATGTTAACAAAAACATACAATTAGATATTTTGCATCTCAAATAATTAGCAAAATTTCACAATCAAAATTCATTCAATGTCGTCTTCTTTATAGTCATCGCTTCAATCTCCTCTTTGATCAGTGATTTGTTTCTATGAAGTTTTTAGACAATAAATTAACAGCATGTCGGAAGATAACATTTTAATCACATGGAGGGAGCGAAGATTTTCATAATGAATGAAATCGATCAATATATAGCTTGCGGATAGCAAAAATTATTTTGCGATTATCTAACTTTGGGAGAAAAAAACATCTAAAATAGAGTGTGAATAGCCGAAACTGTTTTGCGGATAACAATCACTAATAAATATAGGGTTGTTTGTTGGGATCTCCTATGTAAGTATATTAAACCAAATGTTGCGTCCTTGTATGTTTTGAAATTACAAAAACGTCCCATATAAGATAACATTTCATAACATGCATGCACAAAAATGGCCTTGAAGGGGAGGGTCAGGGATATTTTTATGCATGTTTGTTATTGCGGGTCGCTTGACGCTCTCATAGATGAGTCAAATTGAACCTTCTTAGCTTGAGAGAGAGCCAAGAAGCACGCAAACAGTCATATAGAAGACTAACAGCTAAAAAGACCTTTTAAATGGAAAATTTGAAAAATAAGGGTGAAAAATCATGAGGCCGGATCGGCGCCGAGCAAAATGCACTATTTCACTGAGTGTTACAAGTGGTAGAATTCTCGAGGGCGACATATCACCGCTCATTACAATGAGTTTTGGGTAGAATGCAAAAGTGAGATATTCGAGAGCCTTTGAAAGCGACCTTCAAAAAAGGAGGGAGATCTCCAAGGGCCGAAGTGAGATTTTCGATTCGCCTTCGAAATAGATCTTTGAAGGAGAAAGAGATCTTCAAAGGCCGGAGGAGATCTTCGAAGGCCGAAGGATATCTTCAAGTCTCGAATGAGATATTCAAGTGAATTTTTGAATACCGAAGAACCCTGAAGGATTCTAAAAAGAGCTCTCTCGTGTTGAAGGTCACGCCCCCTCAAATGAGGGATATGAGCTCCTTTTATAGTTTTTGACAGAGACGACGTGGTAATTGCGTTGTTGCAACTACCGGACGGACGAATCAGGTTCATCGATTTGCAACACACAGATCACCATTTTTGCGAATATAACAGTTCTGCCACCTGGGCAATTCAGGCAATTTGGGCAGGACCGACGACGACGACGATAGCGATGAAGACAATGGTGTACTCGAACAGTCATGCAATCTTTGTGGGCACAAGAAGCAAAGTAGGCAAATTGTGGCGAGAGCCCAGAAGGAATTCTGCGTGCTCGCGCGTGCAACAGTGCTGTGAGCGTGATAGCACGCCGAGAGCGTTATGAGTGTGGGAGCGCGTCGTGAGCCCGAGAGTGTTTGTGAGTGCGTCGTGAGCGCGTAAGTGTTGCAAGCGCGTCGTGAGCGCGGGAGTGTTGTGAGCATGTCGTGAGCGAGGAAGGATTGTGAGGGCATCGTGAGCGTAGGAGCATGCCGTTAGAGCGGGAGCGTTGCGAGATCGTCATGAGAGAGGAAGGGTTGTGAAGGTGTCATGAACGCAGGAGCGCGCCATGAACGCGAGAGTCTTGTGAGTGTGTCGTGAGCACCGAAGGGCACTGTGAGCGTCGTGAATGCGGGAGACGGGAGTGCACCATGAGCGTCACGAGGGCGGGAGTGCACCGAGAGTGTTGTGAGGGTGCTAAGAGCGAGAGCGCTAATGAGAGTGTGGCGGTGAGCGTTGCGGCGGGCGTGGCGCGGGGAGTTGATGAAAACGACGCCAAAGAAAGCGGGAGGGATGCGCGGCAATTAAATGTCGTGCATCCTGCGCGGCAATTAAATGTCACGCGTCCTACGCGGCAATTAAATTATACGCGTCCTGCGAAGTGACTGCCACACGACTTATGCAACGATCTGATTTGATAGCTTTGTTGGGTTTTCATTAGGGGTATGCACATTATATGTGCGTATCAGAATAGAGTTCAAGAAAACCCTAACTAAAACATGAAACTTGCGATAATCAGTAATCAAGAAGTAAAACACAGTAAATGCAAAGTATCTGTGTGGAATCGAGTCTCTACTAGATCAAGATGCTCCGGAAGGCGGCTGAGTCTCGAGCGCAAAAGTAAATCAACGCCTCTACAAGAATCCACACGAGCGGCGAAGAACTCCACGACCTTGTTCAACAAGATCTAGGTCGGAGAACGAATGCCCTCAGCGTCTCCACGAATTGCTTGATTCATTCAAGGAGAGGCGGCGACAACGGCGATGGCCAGAACGGGTCTCGCGGAACGGGGAGCGGGATCTCTAGATCGCTTCGGTCTTGATCTCTCAAAAGGGGGTATATAAAAACCTATATTGTCTTCCTATTTATACCCAGTGATATAAAAGCAGACGTGCGCCTCTGCTAACCATAGACCCAGTAAACAAAGAGTGTCGTCGTGATGAGTAAAAATATCATCTTGATTACATGACGACAGCGTCGTGAAGATCCACATCATCACAATGATATACTCAATGTTGATAGCCAGTCATGTCGTCTTGTCATCACGACGATATTCAAAAAATCGTCTTGTCATCACGACAATATTCAAAATATCGTCTTCTCTAGACGACGATATTCACAATATCGTCTTGTACATTCAGACAAGAACGATTTATCGGGTATCGCCTTCACTACTCGACGATATTCAAATATAGTCTTGTTATCTCGATGGCATACCATCTGATAAACCCAACTCCAACGAGTCATAAGATTGGTTCTTCAATCATATCAAATATGAGTAAGGTCAGCACAATCGTTTCTCCAACTTTTCCAAACGCTCTTATATGTGATCGTATAGGCTCATATCATGTTGGCAGTGAGACTAACAGCTTGACTTCTTCCAGATCATCCTGAAAACTCTAGCACACTCCCCAATTGGGGAGCGCCACAATAGGGCATTGACTGCGAGAATCACAATTGGGCGCTGACCAAGTGAGCGCCCCAATTGGCCAGTGCTGACTTGGTCAGCGCCCAATGAGATGTTGGAGGCGCTGAATCACTGGCACAGCAATTGCTGAGCGGCATTTGCCGCGATATTTTGCGCCCGTCCAAGGTGCAACCTTCTCCCGTCCAGATTTCCCACCCGATAGCCCTAATTCCCCCAATCTCTTCTAACTGCGGTCTCTCTCTTAAAACGCCAGACACATCCCTCTTGTTCCCCCTACTTGTGACCACTCCTCCAAATACGAATCTCTGCTTTTTTCCAGCCCATTCCATACCCCCGGACAGTAGCTACTCAATCCCGGATCACCGGATCGCCATCCTGCATCAACACTAACTTACTCTATGAATTTCTTACTGTTATATGGATCTTTGTTTTCAATATTAAGATATGGTGCTGTGAACTTGCGCTATTTTGGATTTATAGCATTTGTGGAATACTGTTCTTGATTATTATGTGATTCATAGGAATTATTTGCAGTAAATTCTTGCTTTGGTGCACTCATGTGATTTACCGGCGGATTTTGCATGTGTTACACATCTATACTATATTAAAAGGGAACATATCTATATTCAACTTTTCAATTTTACCCCCCTTTATTACCGAATCTCCAATTTCTTTAATTTAGATGTTTTCTCTTTAATTTTAAAAAATATGCTCTTATAAAGACGAATTTTCTTACCTACAATAAAAAGGTGCTCTCCCCGCCGCTCGCAAACCCCCCATGCTCAAGGAAAAAATGAGCAACGGGCAGGCGCTCAGGGGTTTGCGAGCGGCTGGAACATCATCGCGTCGGGACAATGTCGTGGCCGGAGTACTGTCGCGTGAGGCACGGGCACCTAAGGCCCCCGTGTACTGTCACGATCAGGTACTGTCGTGGTTGGCCGTAGGGACGGAGCCCCGTGCTTGTCACTCATAGCAGTCAAAGAAAATAAAGTTATTTTCCCACACTTCACTTAGGATTACATCTTAGTCGTACAACCACTTACCCTAAGTCAATTTTTTTATATAATTAATGCTATAAAGTTGATCACACACTGAAACACAATTACAATGCTACAATCATAATAAGCTGTATATATACACAAATGGGAGGAAGAGTACACACTAAATTTGCAAAATAAAATTTCGTGCGATGAATAAACAAAATTGAATTTCACTTTGGATCAAGTTTCAAATATTTGCATGGAGATCAGGAGATGTTTAATTTTATGACTCAAATTTAATAAGAAACTCAAATGGCAGGTCATCTTTGAAGGAGAATATATAAAAACAGCCCTCTTCCAAGTAACTTCTGAATTGAACTTTTGATCTTTATTTGCATTTGTCAACTTCAATTATTTCTTTAAGTGTTGGGAAAACGAGTGCAAAACAACAACGAAAAACGCAGAACACAACACAAGAAATTAACGTGGAAAAACCCCAAGTCCGGGGAAAAAACCACAATCACCCGCACCACAGAAATCCACTATGAAGAATGTTCAAAGAAACTTACACCGCTTCTCTCTTCCATCCGGCCGCTCTCCCTCTTCAGTTTCTGAATTCTCAGTTCTCGCGAAACCCTAAGCCGAAATTAGGCTTAAATACATACCGGAATAAAGATGTACAAAAATTACATAAATCGTGTCGAGTGCCCAGTACGTCCAACGCAGTCAGGCTCCACCTCTAACATTAAGTACCTGAAAAGCTTTCACCTTTATATTTACAGCAGCCACAGGTCGTTTCCATGATTACTTTTTCCATAATGGAAGCAATAAAACTGAGAGAAAACTGCATCCAAGTATAAAAAGTAGTAGGTTGTGATCCATGGTGGAACAAGGGGATGGGTGACCAATAGAAAACTTTTGCCTTAAACAATCTTGAATGCTTGTAGTAATGAAGACTATGGAGCTTCCCCCGCCTTAACCGCTGGAAAACTCCTTTCACCCTCCTAAGGATCTGTTTGGGAGAGCGGTGTCAGTGGCTCCGGTGAGAAAATGGAGTTTTGTTGAGAAATGAAGCGCAACACGGAGATTTTAGCCATTCCCACAACACCGGAGCTCAGAAATAGTGATTGCCAAAACACTTTCATTTCTTTGACGAGGTGAATCAAAAACGTCACCTGAGCAAAAACCGAGTGCCAAACAAAACCTAATTCCTGAACAGATCACGGGTGAGAATATATGTGCATCTGACATTATATCTTTCCAAAATTACCAAAAATCCCCACAAGTACACAAACCGTGTTCGAAATGATGAAAGCGAGTCGGATCTCTGACAATAATCTCTCTCTTTTCGACTTCTGAGAACAACTTCAACAATTCATGACAATTTTTACATGGTCTCAGATTACTCATCACTCGAACCGGCGTGTTCTTCGGCAAACTAATCAATCCAAAAGCAACTGCCAATCTCTCAACATGGCTTCTTATTAAACGATCCTTCCACTTGAATTTGCCCTGATTATCCATGTCCAAATATCTAAAACCAGCATGTCCCATCTCCTTCATTCTCAGTTTCAGGCTTTCTAATTTTGCAGAAATAGCGGAAGACTCGGGGTATGAACTGTCTCCATCTACGAAAGAATGAACTGAAGACCCCACCTCGATCCAACAAACACCGACATCCTTATGCAATCTTTTTTCTCTCATTTTCCCCCTTGTTCTCATCGCCAAAGAAACTTTACCAGCATCCACGTAGATATTATAAAGATCGGTGAATGATGAAACTGCAGAAGGATCGAGCTCTACTAGTTTCTCTCCGACAAGTATGCATCTTTCAATGTCGCCGTGCAACTGGCAAGTGTGCAGAAGAGATCTCCAGAGTAATGGCTCATTGTTAAAACTCGAGCGAACTATGAATTCTTCAGCATTATCCAACCTTCTTGATTGACCGAATAGGTTCACAATATGAAGGCAGTGATTGGCGCTTGGAATCAAGCCAAATTCTTCCATCATGCTCCCAAAGTTCCTATTCTCAAGGAAATTGATTAGATAATCTTCAACAGTAAATACATAATACAATAGCAATTAGCAGAAATAATTATAAGAAAGAAAGAAACTACTAATGATACATAAACCACTACTTTTCAAGATGATACAATTATGACTTCCCGGATGACCCTCCCCGTGACAGGGGAGGACTCAAAGCCGCCTGGTTAAGCACTCTTGTTTTTATTATAGTCTTTGTACTTTCATTTCGTTTATAGGAATAGTGAAGGTTACATATATTAGATATGTAGCACTCTTTTCAATATAAGGAAGCGTGGTGGATTTTTAGGGTTGTCTTTTGGAAGTTTTAGGACGTATCTTTCTTTTGAGAGGAACTATTCAGGAGAACTAGCGCTCAAGAGTTGGCGTAAATAAAACACAGGGCGGATCTAGGGGCAAGAATTTTGCAAAAATGTATGGTGGATTTGGATCCTCTCATCAAAGCAGTGAATTTTGATGGCTTACACATCAAAAACGGTGGTCAAATGAGGGAGTAATGACTCCAATAAGATGAAGACATTCAGATTTTTTTTAACTGGAGGAAGACGATGTTTGCCCCCCATCCCCTACTAAAAATCCCGGATCTACCCCCGCGATCACATGACCATGTCCATGATTCTATAACTTGTACTATCGATTTAATTTAGAAGAAAGATAATTGTAAGATTATTTGATGCGCTGCCTATGATACTTCAATACATAGTATAAACGACAGTACCAGCCCTTATTTGATTAATATTAGAAAGTATGTTTTAATACATTGAAATTTGCTATATTATACATCATAGTTAAATATCTATATTGATCTTAAGCTTTACAAATCTACTATAATTGTTTCTTTTAAAGGGTGTTGTGAGCTAAAACAAATATGATTCCCTTCATCATCTAAGTAAAACAATAGAAAAAAACTATTCTTCAACTGCAAAATTCATTGCTAAAAAAAATAGAACACACCTAAAGCCTTCATCAATAAATCCTCCATGGCTGCAAGCAGTGAGAACAGCAAGGAAGGTGATCTCATCTGGTGTGACTCTGCACTCTTTCATTTTGTCAAAAAGCATCAAAGCTTCGGTCGGATGGCCGTGTAAAGCATACCCTAATATCATCATTGACCAAGAAAAAGAGTTGATGGTCGGAATGTCCCGAAATGTTCTAACAACACTACCCAAATCACCAATCTTTACATACAAAACAATCTGAGAATTGCAATAATATGTAAACTGGTCTAATCCCTCCTTCACGGCGTAGCATTGAATCTGCTCACCAAGCTTTAACAGACCCATGTCACCCGAACAACTGATCAGACTCGATAATGTGAATTGGTCGGGTTTCCTTCCAAGGAACAACATTTCTTTGAACAAGGCCATTGCCTCTTCAAATTTTTCGTTCTGTAAATAACCTGCAATGATAGATGCCCAGGCAATCATATCCTTCATGGGAGCCGCGGAGAAACATTTTAAACTTTCTTCGACAAGGCCTGAGCTCGCGTACAGGTTAATCAACGCGCTGCTGATAAACGCATCTCCCACGAGATTGTTTTTAAAGATCTGCACATGTATTTGCCTCCCACACTGGAATTCCTTGCTCAAGATGCAAGCTTTAAGCACGCTGCTGTACGTAAACTTCGAGGGCATCATTCCTCTCCTGCGCATTTCGGAGAAGAGATGAAGAGCTTCAACCCCGACCTCTGAGCACGCGGCGCCTGTCCCTAGCCTGGAGAACCCGGCGATCATGGCATTGAACACGACCACATTTGGATTAGGTATGCAATCAAAGATTCTAATGGCTTCTTCTAATCCCCCATTCTTTGCATACATGTCGAGCATCGCACTCCCGACGTAAGCATTCAGGTCCAACCCAACCTTTGCGACACAAGCATGAAGCATCTTCAGAACTTTTTCAGGCTCATCAATGGTGGAGCTGGCAGTAAGAATGCTGCCCAACGCGTAAGTGTTCAGCTTCACCCCAGCCCTGTGCATCCAAACAAGAACACCCAAGGCCACCTCCGGCCAGCCGATTCGAACGTATGCTGACAGCAACAAATTCCACGATACCGAATCCAATTCTTCAGCGTGGTCGAAAGCAAACCTCGCTTCGTCGATCTTCCCGCACTTGGAGTACATGTCCATTAGAGAATTGATCAAGAAAGGCCGGCGAGCGACGCCACTAACCACAATCAACCCATGAAAGACTTTTCCGTTCCTCAAGTCCTCCTTCCTTGCGCATTCTTGCAAAGCACTGGCGTAGCTAAACTGGAAGACACCAGAATTCTCAAAATTTGCATCATTGAACGCCTTAAGAGGCACAGAGCAGAAACCCATTTGAGAGTATCCAGCTACGAGCGTGTTCCATGAGAACAAGTCCCTGTTTGGCATTCTGACAAACACCTGGTGGGCGGAAATAATGTCGCCGCACTTACAGTTGAAATGCATGCGGAGAAGACTGTTTAGGAAAAAGAGTCTGGGTCTAGAAGAAATACTGAGCATTTGGGGATTTACTATGTCTTAAAAAAATCTGAACTTCATGGAGAAATTGTGAAGTTCATCATAATCCGCTGATTCCAGTGCGAGGAAGCAACGTGAGCACGCCGCCGGCAGGGAAAGAGTGGCCGGCGCAAAAGCTAGAACGTAGAATATTACGGCATGTTAGGCTCGGCCGAAGCGCTGAGAACAAAAGAAGGAGCGGCGGTGAGAAGTGGTGGAAGTTGACTGATTAGAAAATTTACGAAACTGGTTTAAAAACTGTAATTAAGGCTCTGTTTGAGAGGGCTTTTCGGAAATGAAAAGGAATGATAGCGAAAGTAAAGTGGGAAAATGAGTTTTTGGAAAATGTATATTGCAAAAGGAGATCCGTTTGGGTGAACTTTTTTTCCAGAAATTTTCAGAAAGGAGCATTTTATAAACTGTTTGGTAAATCTCCGTTCCAGTGACTTTTTTATTAAAATTACGAACATTTTTCGCCCGAGCGTGAATTTTCCGGACGGACGAAAATTTCGCGCCCGGTCAAAAATTTCGCGTCGGGGAGAAAACATCGCTCAAAAACTGCGCGCCCGGGCAAAATATTCGTGCCCGGGCGAATATTCGCACACGGGAGAAATATTCGCGCCCGGGCGAAATATTTGCGCTCGTGCGAAATAATCGCGCCCGGGCGAAATAATCGCGCCCGGGCGAAATATTCGTGCTCGGGTGAAATATTCTCGCCGGGGCGAAATATTCGCGCCGGGGCGAAATATTCGCGCCGGGGCGACATATTCTCGCTCGGGCGAAAATTTAGCGCTCGGGCAAAAATTTCACGCCCGGGCGATAATTTCGCGTTGGAGCGAAAACATCGTGCAAGGGTGAAAAAATTGCGATCGGGCGAAAAAATTGCGATCGGGCGAAAAAACTGCGCTCGGGCGAAAAAACTGCATCAGGAGTAAAAAAACCGCTCCCGGGCGAAAAAACCGCGCCCGGGGAAAAAACTGCTCCCGGGCGAAAAATGAACAATCGGGCGAAAAAATAGCGCCAGGGCGAAAAATTCGCGTCCGGGCGAAAAAATTCTCGCTCAGGCGAAAAAATTCGCGTCCGGGCGAAAAATTCGGGGCAGGGCGAAAAATTCGCGCCAGGAGAAAAAAATCGCGCCTGGGTGAAAAAACTTGCGCCCGGGTGGAAAATTAGCGCCCGGGCGAAAGAATGTCGGTCGGGCAAAAAATTCCGCGCCCGGGCGAAATATTCGCGTCCGGGCGAAATATTCGCCCCGACAAAAAATTAGCGCTCGGGCGAAAAATTCGCGCCGGGAGAAAAAACTTGCGCCCGAGTGAAAAAATTTGCGCCCGGGTGGAAAATTCGCGCAAGGGCGAAAGAATGTCGCCCGGGCGAAATAATGTCGCTCGGGCGAAAAATTCCGCGCTCGGGAGAAAAATTCGCGCCCGGGCGAAATATTCGCGTCCGGGCGAAAAATTCGTGACCGGGCCAAAAATTCGCGTCCCGACAGAAAATTCTCGTCGGGGCAAAAAATTCGCGCCCGGGAGAAAAATTCGCGCACGGGCGAAAAATTTCGCGCCCGGACGAAAAATTCGCCTCGTGCGAAAAAATCGTACCCGAGCGAAATATTCATCTAGAGAAAGGCTAGTGTTTTCGCAGTGTTGTCGAACTGGATCTAGAGAAGTAAAATATTTTCATAACATCAACTGTGTATCGGGATGAGAAATTACTTTTCGAAAAGGTTTAAAGTAGGAGGCTAGTGACTTTTGAAATAGAGGAGAAAAAAGAGTTTTTGGTGGTAGCTTTTTCCACTAATAGACATTCCAAACGGTTTATTATGTGCGGTGGCGTTTTCTAAAAAACGAAAAGGAGCTAGAAAGCCCTCCCAAACAGGCCCTAATTATTGTTTAAAATGGTGGTGCAAATTTATTTATTTGTAGAATATGAAATTTAAAAATAAAATACATGGAAAAATAAATATTGATAATTATAAATTTTAATGTCCTAATTTTGGTAACTATTAAACAAATAAACATAAAATACAATTTACTTGAAATATAAAGTAAATAAATAAATAAATAACAACACTATGAATCACATCATGCTCTTGTCTGTCCCAAACAAACCTCAAGTGCAAAAGAAATGCCAATAGATTATATAAGTATAATGTAAATGAAGTAATTATTATGCTTAACTATAATTTTAGGGCGTTTATATTGGCAGCCCGTATATCGATATGCAGCCCAATTATAATGGCAGTCAAGTAAATCGTTATTGGCAGCCCAATGACTAATGACAGCCCAAAAAAATAGGTTTTTAAAAGTCATTTTTAGGAAAAGTGTTCAACATGAAAGTTGTAGATCTCGACGAGATCTACAACTTTATGTTAAACATTTTTTCTAAAAATGTCATAGTAGGTCTATTTTCAAAAGGCGCGGAACCCGAGCGGAACTATGCGAGTTCCACCCAAGTTCCGCGTCTTTTGAAAATAGGCCTACTATATGACATTTTTAGAAAAAGTGTTCAACATGAAGGTTGTAGATCACGTCGAGATCTACAGCTTTCATGTTGAACACTTTTTCTAAAAATGTCATATAGTAGGTCTATTTTCAAAAAGCGCAGAACCCGCATTTTGGGCTGCTATTAGAGGTCATATTACGTGTGTTTTTCATTATTTTTTGGCCTGCCAATATCGATATACGGGCTGCCAATATAAACGCCCTTTAATTTTATTTGTACTTATTAGTATCTTGTAATTATTCTACAATGAATTCTCTCAAAACAAATATCGCAGTTGTAGCCGTTCCCTCATGTGTAACTAGCTCTAAGCTCAAATTTCTGTCTATATTGGTTTGTTTATTTCTTGCCCATGCTTGTCCGTCTTCGAATCCACTAAGAATTCATTTGGTTCACATACTTTAAACTTTGTATCTACCATCGATGAATGTCTTTTGATGTAATTATGGGAGGCTATTGTAGTCTTCAGAATTATGCATTGTTTTGAGAATGTGTACTATGACACATTTCTAAGAATGCACCACTTAATTTTTTTCGTACTCCAAAGATTCGTTCAATAACACTACGAAGTGAGGAATATGTTTTGTTAAAGATCTCACAACTGCTTTAATCAACGGTGTGTTCGCATCGAGCAAAGTTTAACAAGTGATATCTTGATTCTGAAAATGATTTCAAAAACCCAATTTTTAAAGGATATCGGACATCAACGAGATAATATTTTCCTACTATGAATAACATAGTTTTATTTTATTTTTTAAAAAATTATTATCTTCACAGTTATAACTCAGGCTTAAAAATCAAGTCAATGTATACATGGCCAGATTTGTTTTATTAGCAGGCACTCCATTATATGGAAATGATTTGTAGCTAATTTTGAACTTTAATTTTTCTTAGGCACATTATGTTTTGCTATTATGCTTTATTCAGAGAGCAGCTGCAACAGCTCCTGTGCTTGCAATGGAGGCTCCTTTGATTTTTTTAGTTTAAAAAAAATGTTTTAGAAAGCTAAACTTTATTTTCTTTTATTCAGAGTATAAAATGAATGTATCATTTTGATTTTTGAGGGATTTTGACGGTATTGTATGGCCCAAAATCCATATTTATTTGTAAGTTAATCCAGCTAAATAATGAAATATAATCTACAGAAATAATAATAAAAAAACTGATGCACTCCTCTCGCTCGAGAAGAGGTGGGAGAAGATGGCGGAAAATTATTTTTACCTGCTGGGGAAGAGGGAGGAGCGGCGTCGTCGACAAGAGAAAGGACTTTGATCGAGCGCATCTCGGTGGAACACGGGAAGAAAAATTGGGATACTGCTTGTGAATCATGGATACCTTAGCATGACACGCTGCCATTTACATTAAGCAGAAAACAGCGGCGGATTCCTCCACTATGCAGCCAGGGGCAGATTTAAAGAGGGGCCAAAGGGACACTGGCACCCCCTTTTTTTGGTGCACATCTATTAGGTGTTATATTATAGGTCAAAAAAATATATTGGTAGGGCAAAATTTTAAGATGTGCACCCCCAAAAATCAAATTCGGCGGACCTGTTTTCAAATCCCGCGTTAGGTCGAGACATCGAGTCCAGCAGTCAGCAGGTTGTATTTCCTCTCCACTCCATCCCGATTCCGCGATTTGGCGATTCCCGCGGCTAGCCGGCTAGGTCATTTCCACTTTCCAGATTTTCTCTCCCCGTCCCGCCGTCCGGCCGTCCCCGTATTTCCTCTCCCCGTCCGGCCGTCCCCGGCTAAGTTTTTTTTGTGCGTATCTTTGTCGGAGCCCAGACCCGGAGGCCGGAGGCACTGAGGCAGTCACTGAGTCACGGACTCACTCACTCACGGTATTTTTCTTCAGTGGCTCAGTTCATCACTTCCTCTGTTGGCTCTGCAAAGCAAACTAGCAAAGTCCTAGAGGGCCAGAGGCAGTCATAGTCTTCTACTCTTCTAGGGAGTAGGGACGACAGTCACAACAGTCCGGCCGTCTCGCCGTCCGGCCATCCTCGGCTGGATCACTGGATGAGTGGATGCTCGTTTATTCATACAGATAACTCATAAGTCATAACTGGATCATGTTCTAACAGGTGAAGAAGTGAAGAACAGAAGAAGCATTCATTCAAATTTCAGAATGCTGGAAGCCTGGAATGCTGGATGCCTGGATGCTCGTTTTTTCATATAGATAAACCTTCATGTTCACTGTTCAGGTAAGGGAATAGCCGAATATTGCTAAACCTATAACATTTAATTAGCAATGATGTGATCATAGACTTCGAGTGATTTGTTTTTGATACCCACATGTTCTTGATCTGGGCTTTTCTTATAATCTTATTCAGCGGATGATGATGATCGGACAACAAAAGAAGGAGATAGACGTTCTTCTCTGGCTACAGATTGTGGCCAAGGTTTTGCTTCCATATATCCTCTCATAATTTATTTTCATGTATTTTTATTTTTAGGGGTGTTTTGAGGTATTAGTCAGGTAGTGACTAAGCAAAACACATAGTCTCTGTGTTGAATATTTATCCCTAGGGATACTCCGTAGTATTGGTCGATAGAGGGTCAAGCGGAGTAGATAGATATATAAATACTTTGCATTTTATTAATACTCTTCATTTGTTAATAATTTGTTTTTTCTGGCATTCATATAGAAATAGAATTGAACACTATTGTGATATTGAGAGTCAAAAAAAAAGTCCAGCCTCATATCATCTTTGTTTCAAAAGAAATTAAAATATCAAGAGACTTCAAGATTTAAACATTCAAGTAAAAAAAAAAACCGTCTCGTCGGCATGCTCAACCGTAACAATCACCTACAATTAGTTGTTTTTCATGATTACTAATAAATAGTAATTGTATAATTTTTTTTAATAAAATATTAAAAAATATATGTAATTAAATTGAAAATACATTATATAACTATATAAAAATAAAAAAATGTACTGCAAAAATTGACTTCAAACCGTATCAATGTCAAATCATATCACACGGTTTTTTTGCGGTGAAGTTTTGTCCGGTCCAAAATCGACCCCCTTTCATGCGATTGCAGTTTGTGTTCAAACTGCATCAGTTTCACTCGTGATAGTAAGTATAAATATTATAGATAAATTATAAAATAATGACCATATTATAATAATATTAATAATAATAAACGAGTTACGGTTCGGTTCTACTTTGGTCCGGCTCGGATCGGGTCTAAAAATCTTGAAACCGCTTGAGATTTGTATGTTGCGATTCCGGTCCGGATAATAAAATGTAAGAACCACACTCTGACCAATGTTGTTCACGGTTCCAAAATTCAAACCGGAACCGAATAATTTGTGAACAATTCTGTCCGATTTTTTGCGGTTCTGGTTCAACTTGCGGTTTTCAGTTCTAAGTGACAGCTCTAGTCATAATAACTATGTGTAGTAGTTGCCCTCAACAACCGAACAATACCTATTAATTTTTACTTTATTTATATTTATAATTAAAATGGCACTTAAAATTTACAGTCATGTTATAAATAGAGCATTGTTAGGAGAACACCTATTCTCGATATTATAAGCGTGCCAAAAACTGAAATAATATCTATTATTTTTTGATTTGGTTCAACTCTTATAAGCAACACCCGGTTTTCAATTTCCCATAACCCTAATTCGTGACTCTTGTTCACGTGAGCACACGCCGTCGTTTTCATGCGCTACAACGCCATCATCTTTGATGTCGGAGCTTCACCGGAGTTTATTTCTTCCAGCCTCGTCGGAGTATCTTCCAACTCCTAACAATGCTCTATTGGGTTTATATTTTGCGTTTTTTAGTTTTTTATATTTAACTTGTATGATGAGATTATTGTGTTTTATTTACATTTTGGGATAAATGTTTTGCATCAATACGTTGAAATACTAAGTACTAAGTTATGGTTATGCTCATGGAAATTTTTTTTTAAAAAAAAAGTTCAAATTGATGTGCTCATAAAAATTTGGGCAGCAAATAAAATTTTATGTTCTGTCAATATTAATGATGTGTGAATATCCAAAATAGACGTACTTTTAATAAAATTTGGACAACATAACGCAGCTTCTAAACATTCTAAATATTTATTTGTACATTAAAATATTCTAGTTATGCAAATGTTTTAAATTTAATTAATTAAACAATTCTTAAGGTAATTGTTAAAATCATTGTACTTTTGGCTAGTCGCACCGTTTTATTGAAAGCGCCGCACATTTTCACATATTGTAAAAGACAGCACACATTGTTAATTGTAGTGCAATCGAGATAAAGATATTGTACTTAAAATTTGAATAAAAAGAGGTTTTAATTGAATTATAACATGAATATCAATCAAATAAGCAAAAATAATACAAAAAAGACATTAAAAATATTGCTCAAATATTTGTGGTCTCCATGAAAAATAATTTAAATAAAAATCACGAAATCTGTTCCTCAAATAATTGTTATCTTCATGTTCCTATAAAAATAAAAGTAAATAATTGTAAATAAGCACAACCGGTTGTGCTAATGAATCGAACAGTGATTGAAAATATTCAAGTGCTCATCGATTCTACAATAGAGGTTTTCAACACATGTTTTCAACACAATAATCTTCAAAAAAGGAGAAATCCGCTCATTCTTTCGCAGTTGCCGAAGAAACTACAAAGATATTTATTAATAGGGAAATAGGGAAACTACAAAGATAATATTCAGTGCTCTCGGCTCGCCGACAATGGGGAAACACATTTTGTTGAAAATGATACCGAAGAAACGAAAAACTCCATCGGTGTTGATGTCTTTAGAAGCCCAACATCATAAATAAGAAAAAATTGCGGTGCAGCGAGTGTTAATGCATTACAACTTTTTTTTAAAGAGTAAATTTAATATAAAATTAGAAGAAATTACAATGCAATTAAGGCAGTTCCAATTACTATGTACAAAATATATCTTAAAACTCAATTATTATTAAAACATATAAATTATAAATATGAATTAAGTAGTAGTATTAAGCAGATTGCTTGTATAATATAATTTTAAAAATTCAAAGAAATTTATTAAGTAGGCATTTTAAATTTTGCAGTATATAAGTTTTTCTATAATAATTTCGTATATTTTAGCAATAAAATTACTTCATATGTTTTATGATGCTAAATTTGTAATAAATTTACTTAAAATATGCTAAGAACATATAAAAATTTTATTTGTTTTAATAGGGGTGCGCCAGGCCTATGCAATAGTGCAACGCAAAGGCGACGCCTGAAAGCCCCAGCAGCAAGCTACTGTGGTGGGCCCTCCCCCAAAAAAAATTAATTTAATATCATAGTGAGCCTATGGCCCACGTATCAGATATTAAACTGATAAGAACAGATACTACACTTGATCTTAGCCAAAAGGCCGAGAAAGGTATGATTTGTTAAGCCAAGCTCCGCTCTATTTATAGCTGCACGCTGGGACAAGGAAAGGTTATTAGCGATGTGGGATTAAATGTTAGGATTTACGAATTAAGAAAATAATGGCATGCAGCATGCTTCTAATATGTTCTATAGAAAGCAAAGTACCAAAATGGTTTGTATATTATATGGACACAAAATTTATGAGGGTATATTTGGTACAGCACAGTTTTTTTGGGCAAACATAATATAATACAGTATTAAACTACTAATTAAAATATACATAAATAAATATTATAATTTTGAGTTTTAACTTTTAACTGCAAACACATCAAATCATTCTCATTTTATTAATCAATTATTTATGATTTTTCTTCTAAAATTTTTACTCACTTTTTTCAAGATTGGTTTATCCAAATGCTCTAATTCATCCAACGAATCATGACCATTGATTATCCTTCAAAAAAAATATAATCTCATCTTT
Organism: Platanthera zijinensis; assembly: GCA_039513925.1. NCBI lineage: Eukaryota > Viridiplantae > Streptophyta > Magnoliopsida > Asparagales > Orchidaceae > Platanthera > Platanthera zijinensis. The sequence continues at coordinate 41,474,098 of CM077096.1, forward strand.
CATGCTACTATCGCACGGTTCTAGAGCCCTAACCGACCATGGTCCTCTTCAATGCCCCTACCCTCGCAATGTTCATCAAAGGCTTATCCTCGGACTTTGGTCGATGCATGCTCTAAAATTTCTCTAGGGCTCTCCCTAATTTCCCTAATCCCTATCACGTCTTCTTCGTCATGTTTCTCACTTCGGTCTTCTTACTTGTTATTGGATCCCTGTTAACTAAAAAATAAATGTGGTTTTAAAAGTAATTGATTTCGAAAATTTACTAGGTTAAATTTGTGCTTCAAATGCAAATCATTAGTTCCTTGGAATCATGTTTTTATCTTTCAATTGGTCGGAAATCTGTGGTAGCTACTGTAAGTTAAAAAATACTTTGCGCTAGATGAAAAAGATATAAGAGTCCGTTCGACGCGCAGGAATTGATTTTCTGGAATTAGCTTTGGCTTCCAGAAAATCAATTCTTTTGTTTGACGCGTGAATATTAGCCTGACGTTGGTTTTGTGGGTCAATTTCATCGGTTTTCATATAAACCTAATTTCACGATGCCACAAACTTATCCTCCGACACAGATTTTCGCTAGTTTTCCCCAATATCGGTTGTTCACCCTTCCGCCTTCGCCGCTCTCCTCGATCGTGATTGCGATTTCTGCCTGGTATGCTCCCGATCCTGCCCCTCTTTCCACTTCTTCTTCTTCATATTCCTCTTTGTCATCGATTTTTTTTACAGGTTTCATCAGCTCGATTTGATCATACGGTGATCTTCCCATCGGTCAGGTATGCTACCAATCTTTTCTTTTTTCTCTTCTTTACTTCGATTTTCTTGGTAGGTTTCAGATCGCGTAGATCTAGGAATTTCATAGTGGTTTTCTTCTTCGATCTTTTTGGTAGGGCTGCGATCTAATGATCGTTTTGTTCTTTGATTTTATTTGGATTATGCAGATCTAGGAAATCCGTGTTTCTCGTTTTCTGGTGTGAATTTTCGTCTTCGATTTTTTTTGGATTATACAGACCTAGCAAATATGTGTACATCTACAATGTGCTAGTTTCTTCTAAGAAATATGTATTATATATGTTTCTTCTAGGAAATATGATACGATCACGGTTAAATTCCAGGAGGAATCCGGCAAAGGGAAGGGCCGGCGGGGATGTGCGGGAATGAAAGATGACGAAAAGAAATGAAATTAGAAAGCAACCCTAGAAACCTTCATACATTCCTAGATGAAGATTACAAGGACCGTCAGCCCTATTATAATGACGAGGAGCGAATATAAAAAGAAATACTGAAATTAGGAAATGCTGGAAATTAGGAAATACTGAAATTAGGAATTACTGGAAATACTAAAAATGCGTCAACAAATATATCAACTTATTTATTATTAAATATTCTTCGCGGTCCAGGTGGGCCCTTGCGATATAAGCGTCAGACGCATGTAGACTTGTCATGGTGGCTCGTCATCGTGTTGTTCTGTAACATTTGGACCCATAACACTTCATCCTTCCTTCAAAACGGTCTTGAAGGAGACCTGAGAGATTCTGAGAGATCTGAGATGTAAGCTCTAAGGACCGATAGGGGTGGTCGGTCGCGGTGAGGCTGCCTGGATCCTGATGGCCTTGGTCGGCCCTTGCGGGGGCCGGCCCCGGCAAGGCCGCCCGTGCTAGGCCGGCCCTCGGGGGGCTGGCTGCGGCGAGGCCGCCCGGATCTGGGTGGCCTTGTCCGGTCGCGATGAGGCCGCCCGGGTCCGGGCAGTTGAGGAGAAAGAGGGGGGCGGTCGACCCGTGCGGGGCCGGTCAGCGCCCCCGGTTGACGATGAAGGGCCCGACGTACGGGATCCCGCGCGTGTCGGTTATTCGGTAGATCAGGCACTCGGATCGCACGTGCGGCGGTTACGCACATTACTTCTCATGATGCGAGTGAGGGGAGAGGAAAAAACGGCTACTCGCAGCTCGACTTCGCTATAAATTGAGGCTAACCCCATCAGTCCAGTCCTGACAAATTATAAGAGCTCTCAATCAATATTAACTACATTTTTCAGCAAGTACTGCAACCACCAAGAGTCCAAGAAATACTTATATAGAGATTTTTCAAAATACTATTGATATCTAACTATCGAGCGCAAGTGGATACCGGGAGTATAAAACAAAAGGTTATTTGAACGATACATGCAGTTTTCCCGATGAAAGGCGAAATATTTTTCTTGCCACAACTACTAAACCATGTTAAGAGTCAAATTATTTGAGAATCTAAAATGTGTGACTGAAGTTCAATATCCAACCTTTAAACAAAGTGCAGAGCTACACAAGTTTCTTGAAGAGGACTATATCGTTCGAGATTGTCTAGCTACAGTTGTTAGCTCATTTCCTTATCTTTATACTATAAGCAAGTAGGAAAAAGAGCTTGGTGTAACATTCGTCTCTCCAAAATACCCTTCAGTCATGGTGTAACTTTTATATATATACCATGAATACCCCCATTTCTCCTACCTCCTTCCAAAAATTATTGGACTTTTTGGTCATTAGGCATTACTGAAACACGATCATCATGTCATAGGGTGGTGTTAAAGGCACACCATTTTCGGCTATGTGCACACCCATCAAAAATATAATCCTTAATAATTTAGGTTTTCTAAACCTCAGCCAACTAAAGCCGAAGCAGTCCACCTCCCCCTTCCCGATACGCGCTTTTTGAACTGCGTCTTCTACGTTCATTTTCAGGAGAAGTGTTCAACATGAAAGTTGTAGATCTCGACTATATATACAACTTTTATGTTGAACACTTTTTGATTTAAAGCCGTTTAGGCTCCCGATTTGGCCCCCGGAAAAAATCACGCGGAACATTTAAAGGCGCGTATTTCATTTTAAAAAAACTATGCAATCACGGCAACGTCATCCTCCCCACAGCTCTTGCGGACATGTACTGCAGATGCGGGTGCGTTGAAGCAGCTTTGGAGGTGTTCTGTCGGGTTTCGAGCAAAGACGTCGTGCTTTGGAACGTGATGATCGGAGGGCTCGCGATGCACGACCATGGCCGCCTTGCCGTCGATCTGTTTGCTCTGATGAAGGAGACGGCAACGGCGCCCAACGAGTTCACATACATTGCAGCTATGTTTTCTCAGACTGTGCACATAGTATTGGTGTGCACAAAGCCGAAGATGGTGTGCATATAAAATTCCAATGGGTGTACATAGTATTGGTATGCACAAAGCCGAAAATGGTGTGTCTTTAACACCACCCTAAAGATATTGATGGTCATTGGGCATTGGTCCAATAATAACTTTTTGTTCATTGGTCATTATGCATTGTAGAGGAAAGGTGCTCGAAACATCCGGAGGAGGGTCTAAGTGGAACACTCTCTCCGTTGCCCCCAGCTAGGAATATATAGTCAAAACCTAGGGTTATCTCCCGCAAAGCCCCCTAGCCCGTTATATGTCCGAATATACCTTTACAATCTCCTCCTATATTCGTAACAAATAACGATAGCGTTTCGGGGTGCTGGAGTGTAGACAGAATAATAATCCAGACTAAACAGAGAATTCATGACAGATCATACTAAATAACAAAATAACAAGGTTTTGCCTGAACGGCAAACCACAACATAGATACTATCCCAAAATAAACATAGTATGAATAATTATTACAACACAAAACAAAACATGAATCAAACGTTTGATGATTCTACTCATCTAGTAGATCATCGTCATCCATGTCCAGGTCTACAGCTCCTCCAAAATCTCCATCGTAGCCTGCAAGGAATTTCATGAGTCAGACTCAATGAATTCATAAACATATGCAGTAACATTTAAAGTAAACTAGCTCTTACTAAATGAGCTTAGCACTTCTAGCAACGGTGAAGTAACTCTGTCAGCATCTCATCCAGTCTAACTAGGACTAGTCATGTTATCTTACGCATTACTGATCACTGTGCGCCTCACCAACACATGTGGGCATACGTCACATGCAACATTATCAAATGTGGAATAATGTGTTGTGACCAATAATGTTTAGATTAACATATACAATGACTTTCAATTCCCAGTTGAATAACTCTTGAATCAACTTACAATGGAAGGACGTTAGGTTATCAAATGTGGAATAACCCGCATCCAACCATCTTGGGTTTTCATCAAGAAATTATTTGGGGTTTTCAGTCTGTCACTTATTAGATGCTTGAATGTTGCCAGCTATAGGCTCGTGCATATCAAAACATAATTGTTGGAGAAAAGTTTCATATTTCTATGAACTTTAATCTCATTTTCCCCGATGTTTTGATTGTGAGAGCTCTATTTAATCCTTTAGTAAGGGCGTCTGCAACATTATCTTGCGTTCTCACATCAACCAAGGTCATAATCCCTTGTCTTGTGAGAGAGGTCAACCAGACCTGTTTCATCCTAAGTTGCCTTCTTTTGCTATTGAACAAAGTGTTCGTGGCAACCGTTTTAGTAGCCTGATTGTCGCAATAAACTGCATCAGAACTCAGTTTCAGGCCCGACAATGGAATGTCCATCACCAAATCTCTTAACCACTCTGCTTCTTCAGTAGCCGAAGCTAGAGCATAGAGTTCGGATTCCATAGATGAGAGTGCAATGCACGACTGTCTCTTGGACTTCCAGGCTACATCTGCTCCTCCTAGTGTAAAGAGGAATCCACTAATGGACTTGCTGTCATTTACTTCTGAGCACCACGATGCATCAGAATATCCTTCCAGAACGGGAGGATGACCACTATAACATAAAACATACTTTCAGGTGTGCTTTAAGTACCGCATCAGCCTATCGAGGGCATCCCAGTGGTCTTGGCCAGGATTGCTAGTGAACCTACTTAACATGTTGACCGTGAAGGTTATGTCAGGTCTCGTACAGACCATAGCGTACATGAGGCTACCAAGCAGTTTAGAATAATCTAACTGTCGAATCGCAGCCCCTTCGTTAGGTTTTAAGCGGTTAGAATAGTCGTATGGTGTCTCAGCCGCTTTACGTTCACTGTATCCCCACGTTTCCAACAAGGACTGGATGTAGTGACTTTGACTTAGGGAAATGACATGTTTCCCAAAGCTCACTTGCATACCTAGTATAGTGTCAGCTACACCTAGGTCCGTCACGCTAAATTCTTTAATTAGACCTGACTTTACGTCATCCACTTCGGATTGATCAGATCCAAGAATAAGCATATCATCCACATACAAGCATATTATGGCGACGTGGTCTGATCTATGGCGTATGTAAAGACATTTATCCGAGAGACTCGACATGAATCCCATATTCTTTACAGTATAGTCAAACTTCTCATGCCATTATTTCGGTGTTTGCTTCAATCCGTATAGCGACTTTAAAAGCTTACAGACCTTGTTTTCATGACCGTCTACAATGAAACCTGCAGGTTGACTCATGTAGATCTCTTCAATCAGATCTCCGTTCAAGAACGCAGTCTTAACGTCCATTTGATGAACAACAAAGTTCTCAATGACCGAAAAAGCAAGAAGAACCCTAATGGTTGCTAAGTGACACACAGGTGAGTATACGTCAAAATAGTCTACTCCGCTTACTTGTGTGAAACTTTTAGGCACCAGGCGTGCTTTATACTTAGCTACGCTATAATCGGGATTTAACTTCCTTTTCAGAACCCACTTGCACCCTACAGTTTTAGTCCCTATTGGCTTATCAACTAACATCCAGGTGTCGTTCTGAAGGAGAGAGTTCATTTCATCCTCAATGGCTTCTTTCCAGAGTAGGGAATCCCTTGATCTCATTGCTTCCTTAAAGTTAGATGGATCGGTCTCGACGTGGTAAGTGACAAAATCACTACCGAAGGTTCTAGGGGTTCTCTCTCTTACTAAAGTCCTCCTAGACTCTAGGCCAGAGTTGTCTACCGGAACGGAATAGGAGGTGCTCGGTATTGATTCAGGATCTTCTTCAGTAATAGTTGCTTGCATACCTGGGATAGTTAAGTTCTTATCTTTGAGGAACTTGTCCTCGAAGAACACCGCATCCCTAGATTCTATTATGATATTATTAGAAATATCAAGGAACCTATCTGCAGCACTATCTTCAGCACAACCTAGGTAGACACGCGTATTGGTCCTAGGTCCAACCTTAGACTGTCTAAGGTCAGGAACCCTGACATAGGCTAAACAGCCTCAGGTCTTGAGTCTGGTTAAAGACGGCAGTCGCTTAAACCAAAGCTCGTAGGGTGTAACCTCTAACTTAGCATGGGGAACTCTATTCAGAATGTGATTTGCAGTCATGACTTCTTCTCCCCAATAAGCGGAAGGCATGTCTGCAATGAGCAGCATAAAGTTCAACATTTCTGTTAACGTTCTATTCTTACGCTCGGCAATGTCGTTAGATTGGGGGAAGTAAGGAGCAGTGGTTTCTGTTATGATGCCCTGTGAAGCAAGGAAGCATCTGAACTCACTGGACATATATTCTCCTCCTCTATCACTTCTAAACCTCTTAATTTTCATGCTTAACTGGTTTTCTACCCTGGTTTTGAAAAGGCAAAACTTTTCAAACGCTTCATCTTTAGTTTTAAGCAACGAAATGTGACAGTATCTAGTGTAGTCATCTATGAACGTGATCATATACTTCCTCCCACCTCTTATGACAAAACTTTTAAAGTCACAAATATCGGAATGTATAAGCTCAATAGGTGTTGTGCTCCTAGTAACCGAACCAAAAGGTTTCCTAGTGATCTTGGTCTGAGCACACACTTCACATTTTACAAGAGAAGACTTAGTGTTTAGTGTGATCTTATGAGTTATAGCTACTTGGAACGTTTTCCTATAGTTTACGTGTCCTAGTCTCTCATGTAGAGTCCTAGGGCTAACTAAGTTCAACTGAACTTGTTGCACTATCTCATTTGCTAGACTCAAACGGTACATCCTATTCTGGACGTAAACACATCCAAAGTAATGTGAGTTGACTAACAAGTCACTCTACCGCTATAGAAGTTAATGGACATACCAGCATTACACAATAAACTAATAGACACTAAGTTAGCAGATAACGAAGGAAGAAATTTTACGTTCTTTAAAATTAAAGACTTACCTGAGGAGAGCATCAGAGTTGCGTTCCCCACCTTCAGTACGTCAGCTGTGCCGCCATCTGCTACTGTCACTGATTCCTTTGTGTCCTTCAGCTCTGTCAGAAGATTAGCGTTGTTGCAAATATGACACGTTGCCCCGGAATCTAGGAACCACTCTGTGCTGGCCTGCGCGTGTCCGACCATGGCAACAAAGTCGGATGGCTCAGCGTGGCTAACCAGATGAGCCTGGTTTCCTTCTTGCGGTGCTCTAGTTCTTTCTTTCCTCGGAAGCTTGCAGTCAGATGCACAATGTCCCCACTTATTGCAGTTGAAGCATTTACCCTTAAACTTTTTAGAGGGTCTACTCGGTCCTGCAACCTGAGGGCTACTGCGAGACGTTTTGGTCTTATGAGGGGGAGGAGCGTGCTTGGAGCTTGTAATCATTTTGGCAGCAGTCTTCTGCTTGCCAACAGCTTCCAAAGCGTGCTTCGTCCGGTTCTCGTCCTCAATGCGTATAAAGCGCTTGAGGTCGTTCAGACCAACTTGCATCTTCTTGCGATACATTTCGGTTTTAAAATTGTACCACGAGGAGGGCAACTTATACACAATTGTGCCAGCAACAAAACTTTCGGGCAGGCTAATGGACTCACTATGCATTGAATCAACCAAATTTTCAAAATATGATACCTGAGGGAGAATGACTTTCTCCTCGTCGAAGCGGAAGGAGTGGAACTTGTCCACCAGATGATCTTTGGAGAGGTCCTCCTCCTGTCTGAAGTGCTCCTCCAGGGCCTCCCAGATCTCCTTCGCAGACTGCATCTCTATGTAGTTCTTGGCTAGGCTTGAGGAAAGACAATTCAGCAGGTAGTCCCTGTAGAAATCCTCATCTTCAACCCACTGAGCTTCATCTTCTGTCCCAGCAACATCAGCACGAACAGATTTGATAGTGTAGAAGACATTCAGGTATTTCATCCCAAATTGCGTGTTCAACTTCCAATCGTTGAACTCGGAGGCCGTGAACTTTTCAAGCTTCATCATGGGCACCGGAGAGGACAAGGAAGAGTTTCTCATTGCTCTTCTTGTTGTAAACCCTATCACAGGAACAGAGGCTTGGATCGACTGAGACAGCAGAGCAGAAGCGACAACTAAGTCGAATCAATGGATCGACTTCACTAGAAGGAGGAAGAGGGCACATGGAGCAGAATTCCAACACAATACAAGAACTGCACTGTTTTGGAAGCAGCCCTGGGCAATCCACAGCAAGGGCGATCAGTAACTCCACGGGACAGAGAAAAAACTGGCGGCGGGAAAGTTGCAGCGGAGCAGATCGGTGACGGGTCGGAGCGGATCGACGAGCACTGCGGGAGAGGATCGTCGAACGGCTGATCGTTGAGCGGAACAGTCGTCGATCGGCTGATCGTCGAACGAAGCGGTGGAGCAGATCGTCGAGCGGATCGATCGTCGACCGTCGAACGAAGAGGATCCGCACGGATCGTCGATCGGGGATCGTCAGTCGGAACGTCGATCGTCGAACGCGACAGTGAGCCCTAGATCTGCGAACGGGAGGGCTCCAACGACGGGGACGAACGCCGGGAGACGGGGCTCCACTTGTCCTAGCAGGCAAACGGGAGACCAGCGAGCGGCAGGAGACGGGGCTTCTCTAGTCCTCGATCGGCCACGGGAAAGCAATCGCTTGCCCTAGTTCGTGAATGACGACCAGCACCGGAAGCAGGGCTAGCCCTAGATCCGCGACGGGAACGAGCACGAGAGAAGGGGGGCTGCGCTGATCGTCGATCGACCACGGGAGAACGAGCGACGGCTTGACCTAGCAGGCAGACAGCGTCGGGAACGAGCACGAGCACCAGGAAGAGAAAACGGCCGTTTCGAGAATGTAGAGGAAAGGTGCTCGAAACATCCGGAGGAGGGTCTAAGTGGAACACTCTCTCCGTTGCCCCCAGCTAGGAATATATAGTCAAAACCTAGGGTTATCTCCCGCAAAGCCCCCTAGCCCGTTATATGTCCGAATATACCTTTACATGCATTACTAAAGATATAATAGAGATATTGCTGGCATTACACAGGCTCATCACGCTATCCCTGCTCTCCCGCAAGCACCCTTTCCCGCGCCCCATGCTCTCACGCTAGACATTGCTGGCTTTCTCCTCTACTACACGCCACCGCAACCAAACTCCTACTTTCTCCTCTGTATAACCTCAGCAGAAAGCACCCCTACTTTCTCATCTCTTCCTCCACCGCAGTCCTGTTATCGCGCCAGTCTTGCTATCCCGCTGAAAGCAACTCCGTGCAACGATTTTCCGCTTCTTCGACGTCCTCTTTCTCCTCTTTGCACACGACGCTCCATCCCCATAACTTCTCCCACCTTAAATCCTGATATAGCTCCTCCTTCATCAACAAAGCTTATCTTCCGTCGGCAGAGCATCTCCGCCACGGTGCCTTAACCAAACTCCTCACGGTAAGCACGCATACGCTCAACGTCTCCCTATTATCGATGAAATTGAAGCAGGCAAATATTGTTGGAAAATATTCTGTCCGCAGGGATTGATGTTTATTACTCGCTAATTCATTTTTTCTATACTCTCATCTGATTTCAGAAAGTTTTGTGTTCTCTTATTCATTTGATTTACTCACTTTTGGTTGCTGCAAGATTCATGTTTATTACTCTCTAATTCATTTTTTCTATAGTCTCATCTGCTTTTTGCTCTATCCACTGTCTTCCTATAAATATTTTTGTGTTGCTCTTAAGGTGTTTGATCGTTAGAGCAAGCAGTGTTCACTACCGGTTCATTTACAGTGTTAACTGTAGAACTCCTTAACGGTGTTAATTTATTACTCTCTAATTCATTTTTTCTATAGTTCCATATGCTTTCTGCTCTATCCACTGTGTTCCTATAAATTTTTTTTTGTTGCTCTTAAGGTGTTTGATCGTTAGAGCAAGCGGTGTTCACTGTCGGTTCATTTATAGTGTTTACTGTAGAACTCCTTAACGGTGTTAATTGCAAATGATGTTTAGGAGTTCTACAGTTAAGACTGATTGGTAGTCAGTTTGGTAATCAGTTTTGATTAATGAAATCAGTTGGTTAATCAGATTGCCATTTTTTAGGAGATTGCAGTCCTTGAGAACCTCCTTGATATTGCTCTAAACTATATCAGGGTGAGCCTCCTTGATATTGCTATAAACTATATCAAGGAAAACCTCCTTGATTTCATATTTTTTCTATCATTGTATGCCCAGCTCCAATTATAAAAAAAAATTGTCATCGCTTATAACAACAATGTTGTCCAGCTCCAATTCTTTAGTTGAAGCTCATATTGCGAACAAAAAGAATTTTAGTTCTATAACAGGGAAGGATTAGGACTGCATTTTTAAATTTTAATTCATTAATTTTGTGCACTTCATCATTAGTTTTTGCATCAATTGGAGCTAGAAATTGTGTTATTTTCCATCCTTCAATGATCCAGTGGATTGGTAAGTCTATATTCTTGATATGGAATATGGTGTTGATGTTTTTATGAGCTTGGTGTTGATGTTCATCCGAATATGGAGGCGCAAGTTCGTGTTTATGATTACTCAAACCTAAACTATTCAAATTAGAAATTGATAAGCTCTGAATTTAACATGTATCACTCAAATTTGGTGAGTCCACTCCAAATCATCTTGATATATGCACATAGATGCAATGCTATAAATTTCATCTAGCATGCCCAACATTGTTGGTTTTGAGGATAAAATGACATGTTTTCCTGAAAAATAACTTATGTTGTTTAGTAAATATAAGTCAGATATATCCAAACCAGAATAAAAAATATACTTTTGATGATAATCTATGTTTTGGTTACTGGTAATAATTCAAGCCATGAATAGAGTAAGAAAGGTGCAAGCTATAATAAAAATACACATTTCCTTTTCATAGTTGAGTTAGGGACTTGGAGTTTTAGTTGAATAGCTTATTGCATTTCAGTCTACACGTTAACTCTAATTCTTCCTCTGATTAAATTTAAAAGAGATCCTTGGGGGAATGGCAGGAAATTGTTTTTTTTGGTAGGATTTTACCAAATATAAACATGTCCTGATGAGAAGTAATTGAAATCACGCATGTGTTAATGATATTTTAATTTTGCTTTGAAGAGAGTTTAGGTAAAAGTAAGTAAAGATTGACTATGACATCACCAGCAAACACTGAGACAAGCATAAATATTTTTTGATGATGAAAAGTAATTGAGATTTGACCAAGTCTTATCTTAAGAATATAATTGTTCTATAGCATTTTAGGGCTTCTGTTGGTAATCGAAGAGAGTTAATTGGAATGTAGTGTAGGACTTGAAGATGTCAGAGGTAAATCAACACCACATTTTAATTATTTTATAATAATGAAGGTGAACTCCATTTTTAAGAAATAAAAATTGCGCTTAATTGGTTTGAAAGATTATCATTAACATGCTCTTGATTTTAGATGAAATTTTTTTTACCGCGTTAGTAAGATGATTTCAAGAGAGTTTAACAACAAATTGTGATATACTATGATTACATGAATGCAACAAACAATTTGTGATATACATAATTATAAGTAAAATATCGTATCCTGCTCATTCACATTCATGTGATCTTACACCATGAACCAACCGTAATACAAATGGATCATTGAAGGTTTACATTTAGGCTCCGTTTGGGGGGACTTATTTTCACCGGTCAAGCGGTTACGACCGCATGAACCAGACTTTAATTATGGTCTGGTTCATGCGGTCGTAACCGCTTGACCGGTGAAAATAAGTCCCCCTAAACGGAGCCTTAATCGAGTTTTAAATTCTATATCAATCTCGGGACTGTTCTACTATGATTTTACTTTGATATGATTTTTTCCATGAAACTATTAAATGATTCAAAACTGATTTGAGTATCTTTATACTACAAGCAAGGAGAATTTGAGTATTTTTGAGGCTTTTAAGTTAGAGATAAGCATAAAATAAGACAAATATAGGTTAGTAATTTCCCTCACGGGCCTGGTACGGTCGCGCTTGGCCGTAGAGGCGTTGCCCCGTGTACCATCTATGCAAATAAATTAGTTTACTTTTAACCAAGTGGTACTTCATCAAACACAAAAAACGATTACATGTCTGGAAGAAAACAAATAATTCATGAGTTAATTACATCGCATCGCAGACACTTGGAGATGGCCAACCAAAATCATGCTGAGGCGTCATCATCGTTGCGAAATCAGGATGGGCCAGTCCAACGTAAAAGAGGGAGACCTTCAACTTCGGCGGCAACCGCTGAGCAAACTCGAGAGTCAACCAAAGTACGTGTTAGTAATTGGAGACGGTCATTGACTGCAGAACAACAGAGTGCACTGAATGCAAGGCGAACACAATCGCGCTCATCGTTGACTTTACCATCGGCCGTGGAAGTCCAACCCAATGAGCCAGAAACTCTAAATCAACCGAATGAAATTGAAGATAATCCTTCTGTCGGAACTTCACAGATATCAGATCAAAATCAGGCTGAGGCAGACCAACATCAAACTGAAGGTGAGTCGTCGTTGCCAAACTAGGGTGGACCAGTCCAACATAAAAGAGGGAGGCCTTCAACTTCGACAACACAAACTGAGCAAACTCGAGAGTCAACCCGAGTGCGTGTTAGTAATTGGAGACGATCATTGATTGCAGAACAATGGAGTGCACTGAATGCAAGGCGAACACAATCGCGCTCAAGGTTGACTTTACCATCGGCCGTGGAAGTCCAACCAACACATCCAGAACCTCCACATCAACCAAATGAAAATGAAGATGACAGTTCTGCGCTCACTTTGCGGACAGGACGTCGTAATATTACAAGAAATTACTGTTCCTCCGACAACGTCCGCGTCTTCCAGCTCCCACAACCAACCATTTACTCTCACTGTGTAGCTCGATTTTTCCACAAAGAAACAAAAATTTATGCTGTAAACTTGGCAAAGTAATTTTACCTGCCATTCCCGTCCCCCCACAGTTGTTGGCTCTTTACACCGATCAGACCACAAAAGGGCGTCATTTCAGGCAAAATATACGTGCATACAGCCACGTATTCTCTTTCACATTCATGGACGTTACACTTGACGCAACACTTCCAGCTTTCAACCAGGGTTTGTACACTTTCAGAGCACATGAGTCTATATATCACAAGATTGGATCTCTTCTTCCTACTCTAGGGGACATACCACGATTTTTACAAATGTTCATCTACGATACCGAACATGAGACATCACATCGTTTGGCGAAAAATAATGGACTCGATATGGAAATATTGAATGAGATTAAAGATATCCTTGACACATACAACCCATATGTCGTAAACTTTAGACACATCGGGGCATTGCTGGCAACTTTCAGAAAGGAAGGGTTCATTATACTAGCGCAGAGTTTAAAAGGCACAAAGTATTTCTACCACGAATTCTCTTGAAGAGCGCAGAGGATGTTAAGATGCCCTTCGAGTTCACCCGAAAGCAATTCCCAATATGATTGAGTTATGCTCTAACCATCAAAAAATCACAGGGCCAAATAATTTCAAATGTTGGAGTATATTTACCAAATGATGTTTTTAGCCATGGACAACTGTATGTGACATTGTTAAGAGGAGTTTCCGTAAATAACACCAAAGTGATGGTTAAAAATGGTACATTGGAAGAGCAAGAAGAAATATACACTAAAAATGTTGTGTTCAAAGAAATATTCACAAAATTACATACAACGAGCCAAATTACATAGATTGTATGAATCAATGTAACATTTGTAATTCTGCTATGCGTTTCTATTTTGGTTGTGTATTTTTGATGCTCAACCTATTTTTGTGTATTTGAAGGAACTTTCTATTTTGGTATTAACATTTCTTTGATCTTTAATCACTCTACTTACAGTTCTTTTAATGTGTTCATTCTAATCTGTTCTTCTAATCATTCTAATGTGTTCATTTTAATCTCGCATAAATAGGTTCTTCAATGTGTTCTTATAATGTGTTCATTCTAATGTGTTCATTCTCGCCCACGACCAAGGTCGCTGCCCCCGCCCATTCTCGCCGCCCCCGATCAATGTAGCCCACACAACTAATGTTACTGTCCATGACCAATATCACTCCCTAGGACCAATGTCGCCATCCACGATCAATGTTGTCCTCCACGACCAAAGTCGCCCCCACGGCTAATGTCGCCCCCACGACCAATGTCACCCTCACGATCAATGTCGCCTCCAACGTTCAATGTCGTCTTCCACGTCCAATGTCAGTGCCCAAGACCAATGTAGCCGCCCCCGACCAATGTCGCCGCCCCCCGACCAATGTCCCCTCCCTCGACCAATGTCACCCCCCACGACCAATGTAACCCCCCAACAAATGTCGACACCATGACAAGTGACTCCCTCACGACAAGTGATGCCCCCACGACGAATGTTGCCCCCACGACGAATGTTGCCCCCACGACGAATGTAGCCTCGCACGACGAATGTCGTCCCCACGACGAATGTCGTCCCCACGACGAATGTCGCCCCCATGACGAATGTCGACCCCACGACGAATGTCGACCCCACGACGAATGTTGCCCGCACGTGGTCCTCCGTGCACGACTGCTTATTTTCTTTATTTGACGCACTTTCATGTTATTTTGTTCTCTTGCATAAAATATAAGATCTATATTATTGTTCTTAAGAATTTCCTTTAAATGTACTTCATAAGTTAGAGATTTAGATGTTATTGTACTTCAGAATTCTTGCATAAAATATAAGATCTATATTATTGTTCTTAAGAATTTCCTTTAAATGTACTTCATAAGTTAGAGATTTAGATGTTATTGTACTTCAGAATTCTTTTCAAATGACGCTCCTCTTGCACGTAGGTCTCACGTGCACTCATGTTTGTGTTATATAAAAGCAATGTTATAAGCAGTTCTATAATAATTAAATGCAGACTCTTTGTATTTGTAATTAATAAATTTAGTTATTTGTTATGTGTAAATCTATTTTGGATAAGTGCAAATTAACTTTTAAAATAAAAACTCTTAAATAATTATTTTAAATATTACGGTAAAATTGATAGGGGAAAACTAATTCTCTATCACCTCCACCGCCGCCTCCGTCGCCGCCCGCCCACGCCCGCCAACGCCGCCATACCCTCCATACCCGCCATACCCGCCAACGCCTCCATACCCGCCAACGCTGTCATACCCGCCAACGCCGCCATACCCTCCATACCCGCCATACCCGCCAACGCCTCCATACCCGCCAACGCCGTCATACCCGCCAACGCCGCCATACCCGCCAACGCCGCCAATGCCGCCAACGCTGCCAACGCCGCCAACGCCGCCAACGCCGCCAACGCCGCCATGCCCGCGAAGAAAAAGAATTTCGAAAAATTGTACTCATCATTAAAAGAAAATTTCGATGATGAATTTGAAACTTTTGTAATACGTTAAATTTTATGATATTGTTGTTAAACTATTTGTTCATATTTTTTTTAAAAAAAATTTAAAATTTATTTTAGTTTGCACGTAATTGAAGGGCTCCACCTTAATTTATAAGGAAAAGGAGACCCCCATGATCCCCATCAATGGAGATCATGGGTGAGCCCCCCTAACCCCCATGATCTCTCATGGAGATCATGGGAGTGGGCCCCATTTCTCCCCACCTTTAGGGAAGGAACCACCGCCGGCGGTTCCCCTCCGGCCATGGCCGGCCGCGGCCATGGCCGGCCGGCCTCGGCCATGGCCGGCCGCGGCCATGACCGGCCTCGGCCATGGCCGGCCCCCGCCGTGTCCGGCCGCCTCCTCGCCGTCGGCGTCGTCCGGGCGGCCCCGCCTCGGGATGACCTCCCCACCGTCCGATCGAGGGGGAGGCTCCGCCGGCCGTCCGATCGGGGAAAAACCACCCACTAACCCACTAGGTTAGTGGTGGGGCCCGCCATAACTTCCCCTGGAGCCTATAAAAGGACCTCAGGGGCTCCTCATTTGATAACTTTCTTCTCCTACGCTTCCCCCCCTTCTTCTTCCTCAGGTGGGAGCTCTCCCGTTCTTCTCCGCCGGCGGCCACCCCTCGTCGCCAACAACCAGCGACCGCCTCTTGCCGCCTACCACCGGCTGCCGCCCGTGACCTCCAGCGGCCCCCAGTGGCCATCAGCACCCACCAGCAGCTATCAGCACTCGTCCTAGGCCGTCGGCCCCGTCATCGGCTATTGGCACCCCACCAGCGCTCAATCGCAAAGGAAGCACCCCAAGAACAGAGAAAGACGAGCAAGGGAAGCTGCGGCAACCCTGGAATACACACCGCCTCTGAGCGCACGCGCCTAAAGCGTCCCGCGCATTCCACCGTCCCAGTCCCGTTGGTGAGGCAGTCTGTTGCCCACCAGCGACTGCATACATTCTCTCCCTCTTAAAGATTGTAACGGGAGCGGCCTGTCGCCCCGATTCCCCCATCAAATTGTAACCTCAAGCAATCTAGTGGATTTTGACCGGCAGAGACCCGGTCACGTGGTTTTTCACCCGGTTGAAGGGTTTTCCACGCTAAAACTCCCTGTGTTCACTCCCCCTTTTCCAACTGACTGTGTGCGCGCTCGACCGCCCCGCGAGCTAAGGCGGTCCAAGATTATCCGGTCCGACCGGGGCTTCGGGTTAGTCCGCAACAGTAATAATTTGGTTCGCACATATAAATTTTTGATTTGCCCGTAAAATTGATTTGCACCTATTCAAAATTGATTTGCCCATAACAATCACCTAAATTTAAGTGTTTTTAAGATTCTGAATAATATTGCCCTGATATAAACATTGTAATTTTTAGGTACACACGGGTACCTAGAGGTAGGTGCAATACATTTTTTGCCATTGGATTTGAGATCTAACCGCCAGCATTAAAGGGAGAAAAAAATATTTTAAAATAAACATGACTTTTTGTTGATCGGACGGCTCCCAATACATCGTGGGCATCATGCTCCATATACCCGCATATATGTAAAAATTTTCGTCCAAATATACTGTGTAGCGCCTCTTAAAAATTTAATATTTTTTATGATCCTACTTAATTGGTCAAAATCTTCTACATTATTACCAAAAGCCCTAGAAAAAACTGGAAGCTGGTAGATTTAACATTCCAGAAGAGTTTGGAATCAGAGGATTGATCTCTATCCTTTTCTTCTTCTTCTTCTTCTTCTTCCCTTCGTCACCTATAAAATTTCACCTCCCATTCTCCCCAAATCAAAAGCAGGAAAGCAAATCGTCCGATCTCTGCAAAGCTTTGATTCTCCGATATAGAGTTTCCGATCAAAATGTCGATCGTCAGGCGGAGCAACATCTTCGACCCATTCTCTCTCGATCTTTGGGATCCATTTGAGGGAATTTTCCCCTCCTTCAACAACCTCCGCACGCTTGCCAATTCCGCCGGCGGCGAGACCTCGTCCTTCGCCAACACCCTCATCGACTGGAAGGAAACCCCCGAGGCGCATGTCTTCAAGGCGGATCTGCCCGGCTTGAAGAAGGAGGAGGTGAAGGTGGAGGTCGAAGAGGGCCGCGTCCTTCAGATCAGCGGCGAGCGCAACGTAGAGAAGGAGGAGAAGAACGATCGCTGGCACCGCCTCGAGCGCAGCAGCGGTAAGTTCCTCCGCCGCTTCCGCCTCCCTGAGAACGCGAAGGTGGATAGGGTTTCCGCAGCTATGGAGAACGGCGTCCTCACGGTCACCGTGCCCAAGGAGGAGCAGAAGAAGCCGGAGGTGAAGTCCATCGAGATCACCGGAGGCAGCAACTGATGAGCGTTCAATTAAGCTATATGCCTGTGTATCCCTAATTTCAGTGGTTGAAATATGTTTGTTTTTGCTTGCTGGTGTTTCCGTTCTGCGTTTGTATGCCTGTATCCCGAATTAAGCTATATGCCTGTATCCCTAATTTCAGTGGTAAAATTTACGTTTAAAATTCTCTAATTTATATCTTCCGAAAATCCCACTCCTGTTACAATCACTACCCCGTCCCCCATGAACCCCCCTGCTCACTTCTTCTTGCTACCCGCTTTAGGCATTGGCTGTGGTGAGAATTTGAGCTCCTACCCTGAGATGAGAATTGTGAGAATTTGAGCTCCTACCCTGTGATGAAAATGGAGGCCAAAAAATGGACTTTTTTAGTCGCATACTGCCCATCAAATGAGGAGTACCTATCAAAGGATGAGGAACTTAGGCTATGTTTGAGAACCCAGGCCTGCGGGAGGCTAGCGAGGAGAGAGGAAACGGACGTTCTAAACGTTCGACTGGTGCTCTTCCCATCAGCATCAAAATGCCGGTCTGGCACCCTTTTACACCCTTTTACACTGGCCGTTCTCGCCGGGAGCTCGCAAACAACATCCCAAACAGTTTTCTCCGGCTCGTTCCCTCCGGAACGGCGCTCCTCCGGAATGTCAAACAGAGCCTTAGAAGAGTCTCCTCAACTTCTCCGCAAGAGAAAGGCATGCCATGCCGTAAGCCACCCCATCCACGACTTGTTTAGCTGCAGCCTTAAATCTCTGCCGGCGAGAAAGTAGTGGTCAAGGTAGTTGACAGTCAAGAGAAACTACAGTGTTATCCTGTTGCTATGGAAATTATTAGATGCTTCAATATGGAGTTGCCAGAAGAACAGTCCAACTTTCCTCCCTCTGAACTCTATTTTCGACATCATATATGTACAACTCCCGGTTAGCCAGCAGTAAGAAAGGGCGCCCCTATAGACCTAAATGAGCGGGCCAAACCCAATTTGGTTGTGGGTGAGACCAAAAGTTGAACCTGGCTTGTGAGTGGCCAGAAGAGGGCTCAACCTTGGCCTTGTGTAGGGGAGGCGAGCTCAGTCCTTCCAGCCCCCGGGCAATGTGACACTTCTCGTCGCCGGGAGGGCGCGGCGAGTTCAAGCCATCCAAACCCTTATATATACTCGCTCAAGTTAATGGGCAACAATCTTCTGATATTTTGGCTATCAGTAGACAGTCAAGGGTCTGGGAATGTATTCTCAAGAAGACAGAGGTCGCTGTTGGCAGACCACCCGAGTCTACGAATAGTATTTTTGTAAAAACAGATGCAGTTATCCGTAGACCTTTAAAGACTCATAGCATCTTGGAGAAGGCAGAGCTCAGCCTCTTAAAGCTCGCTCATTTCGAGTTTCTTCTCCGTGCTTTTCGAGGTGTTGAGCTCGGTCATTGGCTTTGTTTGGGAGAGGAAGTTGACAAGAGAACTTTCAGGTGTGTGGCGGAACCTCCTCGTTGCAACCCGCAAGTCTGTGTATAGGCAATCTAGTCTTCATTTGGTGAGAGTAAAGTCTAGGTTCAAAAAATCCATGCCTCGGGTGTTCGATGACGCGGTAAGTAATGCAAGATGCCCTCGTTTTAGTCTGAATTTCGTTGAATCGGTATCCGGGTTTCAATATTTTTGGTGTGGTGAGCTTGGACTTGTTTCTTGTGAAAAAACCCTCACCAGATGACGTCATGGATAGACATGAAGAGTGTAGCAATGACCATGGCGACTCGCACCCGTCAAGTGAGTTCGTCTCGTGGAGCAACTTCGCGGAGTTTAGGAAATCTATGGAGGAAACATTGTGAGCACCACTCACACCTCGCAGCGAGATGGCAGCGCTCTTTCCGTCAATCATCATCTTGCATGCCAGGCGGGTCAAAGTAGGTAATTCGACAAGAAAAACTTCCAGTGGGAAGAGAATCACACTTCGCACGCCCGAGTTATCTTCGCGAGCCTGTCAATAGCTCACTACTCAGAAAGCGAGTTTGAACGGATCTCCCTACTCCCCAGGTCGTCCTAGAGAGCCCTTTATGCGAGTTGATCATGTTATTCATGGTCCGGATGGATTCATAAAGTTGGCGATGAGTTACTACTCTGGGAAGGATGATCTCGTCCAGCACCTGCAGTGGTTTGAGGATGTATCCAACTAATGATGAGCATATTCAAGTGCAAGTTGTATGTCATTTCCTTCACAGGAAAATCGAGAGACTTGCTCCACCGATTGGGTTGAGCTTGATCTATACCTTTGAAGACCTCCGAAGAGATTTCTTGTTATGTTTTGCCACCTTGAAAAAGAGGAAGAGAGGGCCGAAAACTTTGTTCCTCTTCAAGCAAGGCCCCAAGAGTCGCTCGGGGAATACATCATTTTTTCCAAGAGAAGGTTCTTACCGTCCAAGAGATGTCAAGTCACATCCTGCATCTCACCCTCACAATCCGTTGAAGGAGGGATTCTTCAAGATAGAGATAGCTCACGAGCCCCCATTGTCGTTTGAAGATCTTATTGACCGCAAGGGGCAGTATATCAGGAGAGAGATCATGAATTACTATTTCGTGGCTAAGTTGGCGAAACTGGGATGTGGAGAGGTGAAGACGATGATCAACACCAGAAGAACAGAGTCCAGGAAGCGGGAGGAGCTAAGGAGCCAAGAAGAGAGGAGATTGTTTGGAGGTCGAGAACCACAAGTGCGAGAGAGGAGGTTTCAAGGCCTGACCAACATGCAAATGTGGAGGCCGATAAGAGGAACTCACCAGACGGGATTGGGAAGGAGATTCCCCCCCCCCCCAAGCGAAGAGTTCATTACAACTCTTGTGAGAAGGTCGGGGTCGAGGAGGGAGAATCAATTCCCTTTGAGGGAGGCTAATATTGTACAACCCCGTATTCATAGAGTAATGTCCGTTTGGTAAGCGCAGGACCAGCTTTGGATTTTTAAGCTTTTTGAGAGTTTTGCACTCTTGGTAGCCAATTTTGGCCTAACCCTTGTAATATACTAGTAGGGGGAGGAAAAATCTACCTCTCCCCCCGGCCCCTTTTGGAGGGAGGGTGCGACAAGTTGGCCGGCACCCGCCCCGGCTTGATAGGCGTGAGGTCGGAGCGGCCTGCGGCCAGGCCTCGCCCCGAGTGGCCTGCTCGCGCGGGCGAGAGCGGCATGCGGCCAGGCCTCGCCCCGAGCGGCCTGCTCACGCGGGCGAGAGCGGCCTTCGGCCGGGCTCTCGCCCCGGGCGGCCTGCTCGCGCGGGCGAGAGCGGCCTGCGGCCGGGCTCTCGCCCCGGGCGACCTGCTCGCGCGGGCGAGAGCGGCCTGCGGCCGGGCTCTCGCCCCGGGCGGCCTGCTCGCGCGGGCGAGAGCGGCCTGCGGCCGGGCTCTCGCCCGGGCGGCCTGCTCGCGCGGGCGAGAGCGTTCTACGGCCGGGATCTCGCCCCGAGCGGCCTGCTCGCGCGGCGAGAGCGGCCTGCGGCCAGGTGGGGGGGGATGGCTTAGCCTTCATTCCCCCTAGACCTCTTTGGGTCGTGCTTTTACCTTTTTGCCCCCCCGGTGTGGAGGTTTGCCACTGGCTTAAGACCAATTGGTCGTAGGGGTATTTTGGTCTTTTATCCCCCAGGACTTGGAAAATCTATAAATAGAACCTTGCGGGTGCCTTGGAGAGCATGGTTCCTTAGTCACTTAAATCCCCTTGGCTTTCTTCCTCCAAGGCACCTAGCTCAAGCATTGGCTAGGGAGGGGGAGACCTCCAAAGTCTTCCAGGTGTGAGGTGGGACCTCCGCGCTAGAGCCGAGGGTCTGTTTATAGTTTCTTAAGTCTTCGGTCTGTGACGTTCTCTCGAGTGTAGTAGGTGTGAGGTCACCCCTCTTTTGGGACCCCGAACTCCACAGAAGTCAATTTTGGCTTCAACACATGGTGCGGTGAGCGTGGAGAGTGACCAGCACAGAAGATCTCGGGAGAGTGTCATGACCTGAGATCAGGGAGGTGGTGATGATCTCGGCGAGCTCCCCAACCCAGGACCCTTCGTAGGAAGGGAGGAGTTCATGGCATCCATTCAAGGCATCATGGGGATGCTGCGGAGTTTGGCTCCTCGGGGTGGCAGCTCCACTCCAACCCCCCAAGAGCTAGCTCCCCCCTCTCTCGATGAGTCGACCCCTAGGGGTCCAAGCGAGATGACCCTTGTAGGGGGAGAAGGAAGTGCACCAGGTAGGCGACCTGGGAAGGAGAGGATGGGAGAAGGGATCGAGCGAGACCTCTCTGGCCAGGAGTTGTTCCCCAGCCCAGCGAGTGCTAACCCTCCAGGTGAGCAGGTCGTGCCAGTGGAGGTCGCGAGAACCCCCCTCAGGGTGTCACTCTTCAGCGAGTTGATCATCTCAGCCCCCGTTCCCGAGGGGTTCAGAGAGCCAGACATGGCTTACTATACCGGGAAGGATGATCCCGTCCAGCACCTGCAGTGGTTCGAAGATATCGTCTCCATCAGGCCGATGACGAATGCCTTCAAGTATCGCCTCTTTGCGATCACGTTGAAGGAGAAGGCAAGGGACTGCTTTCATCAACTCCCTCCGAGGTCAATCTATGGGTTCGAGGACTTAAGCCGAAGCTTCCAGCTCTGCTTCTCCACCTCCAAGAAGAGGAAGAAGAGTCCTGAGTCCATCTTTCTGATAAGACAGAGGGCCGAGGAGTCGCTGGCCCACTACGTTGACAGGTTCTAAGAGGAGATCCTGGATGTCCAGGAGATGTCGGGGTATGCTCTCAAGATGGCCGTCACCGTTGGGCTGAAGGAGGGCTTCTTCAAGATGAGCTTGACCCGAAAGGCTCCCCTTTCCTTCGAGGGCTGATGGAAAGGGCGGCAGAGGAGATATCCATGGAGGCGGCTAACCCGACATTTGTCAAGAAGCTGGAAAGGCTAGCAGAGACAGAGTCAAAGGAGCAAAGTGGCCCAAGGCATCATGAAGGAAGGAGGAGAGAGGAGCAGAGAGCTCAGGAGGGTCCGGAGCCAGGCTGGAGGCAGCAGGGAAGACCTGCCCAAGGTCCAGGAAGAGCTCTTGTCCCAGGTGGAGAGAACTTTCATGGGGGTCAAGGGAGGTTCGACTTCTAAAGGCAAGCCCCAAGGCAGCTCCTACCCCCACCCCAGCAGGCCTTGGCGATAGGCGGAGGAGGAAGAGGCAATGGGAGAGACCGTCGAGCCTGCCGAAAGAGGGGAAAAGGGGCATTGCCATACTATGACTTCCACCAGGTGGAGGGTCACGTCACTTCTACCTGCCCCGAGTTTCTGGAATTGAGGGGGGCGAGAGGCCCTGCCCAGCCTCAGCCGTCGGCGCAGGTTGAAGGTACTCCACCCCAAGTGAGGGGGAATGACATATGTGAGGATCTAGTCGATATAGGAACCCGAGGTACCATATGATCGACTCATGTTGGAGTGGAGACAATGCCCAAGCGCTCTGGAAAAGCCTCGCCTCGGTAAAGTCTTATACTTTTGTTATGTTGTAATGAGTCCATCCCCCGACCTACTGAGTCGGAGGGGTCATGTAACCCATCTTTATTTCCCCCTTTGAGGATGTTGGAATTGTTAAAGCCTAGGTGACATGCCATGTCCCCAACCCCCGAGAGGATCCCCTCATGTCAGGCTCTCACTAGCTGGATGGGTCGATGGTACCTCGGGGAGGTTAAATCTCCTTTGCTCCGATGACAGTCCCGTTGTCAGGCTCTCACTAGCTGGCAGGTCAGGCATACCTCTCGTGGATGCCCATGTTCCTTTGCTTCGATGACGGTCCCGCTATCAGGCTCTCACTAGCTGGCAGGTCAGGCGTACCTCTCGTGGATGCCCATGTTCCTTTGCTCCGATGACGGTCCCGCTGTCAGGCTCTCACTAGCTGACAGGCTAGGCGTACCTCTCGTGGATGCCCATGTTCCTTTGCTCCGATGACGGTCCCGCTGTCAGGCTCTCACTAGCTGGCAGGTCAGGCGTACCTCTCGTGGATGCCCATGTTCGTTTGCTCCGATGACGGTCCCGCTGTCAGGCTCTCACTAGCTGATAGGTCAGGCGTACCTCTCGTGGATGCCCATGTTCCTTTGCTCCGATGACGGTCCCGCTGTCAGGCTCTCACTAGATGGCAGGTCAGGCGTACCTCTCGTGGATGCCCATGTTCCCTTACTCTGATGACGGTCCCGTTGTAAGGCTCTCACTAGCTGTCAGGTCAGGCGCACCTCTCATGGATGCCTAAGTGTTTTTTACTCGGAGAAGGTCTCGTCACCCAGGCTCCCATCAGCTGGCATGACAGGTTGACCCCTCCGGGAGGTTAAGTGTTTTTTACCCGGAGGTCTCGCCACCCAGGCTCCCATCAGCTGGCATGACAGGTTGACCCCTCCGGGAGGTTAAGTGTTTTTTACCCGGAGGAGGTCTCCCCACCCAGGCTCCCATCAGCTGGCATGGCAGGTTGACCCCTCCGGGAGGTTGTGTTTTTTACCCGGAGGAGGTCTCGCCACCCAGGCTCCCATCAGCTTGCATGGCAGGTTGATCCCTCCGGGAGGTTGTGTTTTTTACCTGGAGGAGGTCTCGCTACCCAGGCTCCCATCAGATGGCATGGCAGGTTGACCCCTCCGGGAGGTTAAGTGTTTTTTCCCGGAGGAGGTCTCGCCACCCAGGCTCCCATCAGCTGGCATGGCAGGTTGACCCCTCCGGGAGGTTAAGTGTTTTTTACCCAAAGGAGGTCTCGCCACCCAGGCTCCCATCTGCTGGCATGGCAGGTTGACCCCTCCGGGAGGTTGTGTTTTTTACCCGGAGGAGGTCTCGCCACCCAGGCTCCCATCAACTAGCATGGCAGGTTGACCCCTCCGGGAGGTTAAGTGTTTTTTACCCGGAGGAGGTCTCGCCATCCAGGCTCCCGTCAGCTGGCATGGATGGTTGATCTCTCCGGGAGGTTAAGTGTTTTTACCCGGAGGAGGTCTCGCCACCCAGGCTCCCGTCAGCTGGCATGGCAGGTTGACCCCTCCGGGAGGTTAACTGTTTTTTACCCGTAGGAGGTCTCGCCACCCAGGCTCCCGTCAGCTGGCATGGCAGGTTGACCCCTCCGGGAGGTTAAGTGTTTTTTACCCGGAGAGGTCTCGCCACCCAGGCTCCCGTCAGCTGGCATGACAGGTTGACCCCTCCGGGTGGTTAAGTGTATTTTACCCGGAGGAGGTCTCACCACCCAGGCTCCCATCAGCTGGCATGGCAGGTTGACCTATCCGGGAGGTTGTGTTTTTTACCCGGAGGAGGTCTCTCCACCCAGGCTCCCATCAGCTGGTATGGCAGGTTGACCCCTCCGGGAGGTTGTGTTTTTTACCCGGAGGAGGTCTCGCCACCCAGGCTCCCGTCAGCTGGCATGACAGGTTGACCCCTCCGGGAGGTTAAGTATTTTTTACTCGGAGGAGGTCTCGCCACCCAGGCTCCCGTCAGCTGGCATGGCAGGTTGAACCATCCGGGAGGTTAAGTGTTTTTTACTCGGAGGAGGTCTCGCCACCCAGGCTCCCATCAGCTGGCATGGCAGGTTGACCCCTCCGGGAGGTTAAGTGTTTTTTTACCCAGAGGAGGTCTCGCCACCCAGGCTCCCGTCAGCTGGCATGGCAGGTTGACCCCTCCGGGAGGTTAAGTGTATTTTACCCGGAGGAGGTCTCGCCACCCAGGCTCCCGTCAGCTGACATGGCAGGTTGACCTCTCCGGGAGGTTAAGTGTTTTTTACCCAAAGGAGGTCTCGCCACCCAGGCTCCCGTCAGCTGGCATGGCAGGTTGACCCCTCCTAGAGGTTAAGTGTTTTTTACCCGGAGGATTTCTCACCACCCAGGTTCCCATCAGCTGGCATGACAGGTTGATCCCTCCGGGAGGTTAAGTGTTTTTTACCCCGAGGCTGTCTCGCCACCCAGGCTCCCATTAGCTGGCATGGCAGGTTGGCTCCTCGAGGGGGTTTTAGTGAATTCTACTTGGAGAGGCTAAAGCATTTGTTTCGACCGTGAAAAAGAACTACGTTCGGCGAGTACGTTGGGTTGAATGATTCTTTCCGAGCGTAGGACTCGCTCGAAAAGAGCGGGGATTGTGTACAACCCCGTATTCACCGAGTAAGGTCCGTTCGGTAAGCGCAGGACCAGCTTTGTGTTTTTAAGCTTTTTGAGAGTTTTGCACTCTTGGTAGCCAATTTTGGCCTAACCCTTGTAATATACTAGTAGGGGGAGGAAAAATCTACCTCTCGCCCCGGCCCCTTTTGGAGGGAGGGTGCGGCAAGTTAGCCGCCACCCGCCCCGGCTTGATAGGCGTGAGGTCGGAGCGGCCTGCGGCCATACCTCGCCACGAGCGGCCTGCTCGCGCGGGCGAGAGCGGCCTGCGGCCATGCCTCGCCCCGAGCGGCTTGCTCGTGCGAGCGAGAGCAGCCTGTGGCTGAGCTCTCGCCCCAGGCGGCCTGCTCGCGCGGGCGAGAGCGGCCTGCGGTCGGGCTCTCGCCCCGGGCGGCCAGCTCGCGCGGGCGAGAGCGGCATGCGTACGGGCTCTCACCCCGAGCTGTCTGCTCACGCGGGCGAGAGAGGCCTGCGGCCAGGCTCTCTCCCCGGCTCGCGCGGGCGAGAGCGGCCTGCGGCCAGGCTCTTTCCCCGGACGGCCTGCTCGCGCGGGTGAGAGCGGCCTGCGGCCGGGCTCGCGCGAGTGAGAGCGGCCTGCGGCCGGGCTCGCGCGGGTGAGAGCAGCCTACGGTCGGGCTCTCGCTCCGAGCAGCCTGCTCGCGCGGCGAGAGCGACCTGCGACCAGGTGGGGGGATGGCTTAGCCTCCATTCCCCCTAGACCTCTTTGGGTCGTGCTTTTACCTTTTTGCCCCCCGGTGTGGAGGTTTGCCATTGGTTCAAGGCCAATTGGCCGTAGGGGTATTTTTGTCTTTTTGCCCCCAGGACTTGGAAAATCTATAAATAGACCCTTGAGGGTGCCTTGGAGAGCATGGTTCCTTAGCCACTTAAATTCTCTTGGCTTTCTTCCTCCAAGGCACCTAGCTCAAGCATTGGCTAGGGAGGGGGAGACCTCCAAGGTTTTCCGGGTGTGAGGTAGGACCTCCGCACTAGAGCCGAGGGTCTGTTCATAGATTCCTAAGTTTTCGGTCTGTGACGTTCTCCTGAGTGTAGTAGGTGTGAGGTCACCCCTCTTTTGGTACCCCGAACTCCACAGAAGTCAATTTTGACTTCAACAAATATGATTGATTGGGGTCGAGGTCATGAGAGGAGAGCCCATCAGCTGAGAAGAATAGAGGACATAAGGGTGATACCCTTTTGTGACTATCACCAGGTGGAATGTCACGCAATAACATTTTGTCCAGAATTCCAGGAGCTTAGGGGAGAAGTCAGAAGAGCCCGGGTAAGGCAGCAGGAGCAAATAGGCGGAGAAGAAGAGAGGAATGAGGGAGTTGGAGGTCAAGCCTCAAGATGGTGCGAGAACCGAGTAGACCAGTGTGGTCATGGAGGAATTAAAGTGATCCACATAGGAGTGGGTTTAGAGGCCACCAAAAGGGGAGTCTCCACACAGTGTATCGCTGAAGGGTGGCGTCCACCTCCCAAGTTCACCTCGGATCAGAGAAATCACTTTCTCGACGGAGGATATGCTTGGGGGACAAGAATCCCTTTCATGATGCGATGGTAATCTAGGCGGCGGTCAAATACATCATGGTATCCTGAATCCTGGTGGATAATGGGAGATCCATCAACGTTGTCTTTAAGAGGGCTTTCGACGTCATGGCGGTGGAAGAGAAAAGGGTCATTGCCACCAACGAGCCTCTCTTCGATTTCTCACAGGAGAGGAAGGAAGTTGAGGGAGGGGTGGAACTCCCCGTGATGTTGGGAGGGGCGTCAAAAAAATGTCGATTCGCTATCGTTGAAGAGCCCAGCAGATACAACGTCATCTTCAGGAGGCCCCTCATCAATGCATTCTAGTGCATCCCCTCGACCTATCGCCAATGCTTGAAGTACAACATGTCTTACAAATCTGGGTCAGGAGCGATCCTAAGGTGGATAGACACATTGGAACTCGTTGCGTTGCGATCCAAAGTCTAACGACGAATTTACGCGTTTAGACCGTTTTAGCGCGACGCGCATATTTTGAATATTTAGCAAACGAACAGAGATTCGACCCCGATCAGTGGAATTGGACTCGTATGGTCAATACGAAGTCAACCAAGTTCGTCCCGGTCAAATTCTGACAAGAGTAGTCAACACATGGTCAAATCAAGCATATTTGTGCACTGAAAAGCGTGCGCGCACAAATTATGACGCGACACCTCAACTTTGACCCTAACCCCCGATGTCTTGGACCCACTTTGACTTTGACCAGCATAGGGGACCCACCCTAGGGTTGACTTTGGTCAAACCCCCATAAACGTCCAATTTTTGGATTTTATTTCCAAAGAAGTGTTCATCCCCCCTCATTAATTTGCTAGGGCCTTGCCCCCCTCCCCTCCACCCACTTGGGCCCCCAACCAGCAAGCCCACCCTTGGGGGAAAGTGGAAGCCCACCAATTCCCCCCCCCCCCACTCTTCCATCTCTTCCTCCACTTTGAAAGCCCAACTAAGTAGGGGATGTCTTTCCCCACATGGGGAAAATCACTTGAGCCTCCAGCTGTCCTTGGACAGCTGGAGGGTAGAGATTAATACCTCCCTAAGGAGGGATAAATCTCACATTAAAGGTAAGAAGGAGGCCCCCCAACCTATTTAAGCACACCCTACCCCTACCTCAACTTCCAAGCTCTGAGAGCGCACCCCACCCTTGCCCCCCCCCCTCTGTCGGAGCTCAGGTCGCCGGAAAAGGCCAGCCCGAGCTCCACCACCCCGCCACCTTGCATGGCCAATCAAGCCGGCCCCTATCAAGCCCTACTACACAGGTGGAACCTTATCCCCTTCGCCTTTCTAAAATCTTGGATGACTTGCATGGGCCTCCCGGCGGCCGAAGTGCCGCCGGCACCACCCGACCCATGCTCCAGGTCGGGTGGTGACCGCATGACGGAGTGCCGCCGGCACCACCCGACCCATGCTCCAGGTTGGGTGGTGGCCGCATGAAGTCAATCCCTTCCCAGCTCCGGTGGTGGCACTGGATGTAACACCCCGAAACTCAAAAGAGAGACGGGTGGCATTTTTTTAAGCCAAGTCTGGGTTTTGGAGCAGGTGTCACGGGCATGACACGGGCATGTCACGAGCGTGACACGGGCGTGTCACGGGCGTGACACAGGCGTGTCACGGGCGAGTTCGGCCGCGGGTTATGTGGTCGACGTTTTGACTTTCGGCGATCGTCGAGTTGAGGCACACGGCCTGGGACACGGGCGTGTCCCAGGGCGTGTCATGCTAGGGAGTTTTCCGAGGCTTGCACACGGGCCATGACACGGGCACAGATACGGGCGTGTCACATGTGACACGGGCGTGTCGGGTGCCGTGTCGCAGGCCGTGTCCTCCTCGGGAAACTAGTGTTGGTAGTTGCACACGGGTCGTGACACGGGCGTGTCGCATGCGACACGGGCGTGTCGGAGGCTGTGTCGAATGCCGTGTACTAGTTTTCGTGTCGGTCGAGATGGCAAATGGGCGACACGACCCAGCACACGGGCGTGTCGCAGGCCGTGTTTGGCCCAGATTTTGTATTTCTTGGCCCCGATCGTGGCCGTTCGTTTTCTCTTGATGGGATCGAACGGTGGGGAGTTGGTGCTGGCGGTTTAAACCCGGAAATAGGGTTTAGAAGCCCTCATTTCACTTGGGCTTTATCTCTCTAAGCTCTAGAGAGAAGGGAGAGCGAGAAGGAGGAAGAAGGCCAAGATCCGGTCACCGGCGGAGCTTCGGAGGTCCAAATCATGATCCGAGTCCGGATCCGTGAAGGCACGGCCGATACGGTGCTTTCCATCCGGCTAGATCGTCATGACGCCGAGGAAAAACGCAAGGGTAACGATTCTCTTCTTGAGCATGTGAAGCTCTTCTTCCTTTGTATGGGAAAACCCCTCTCCCGCGAGTGTGCGGCGAGATTGTGGTATTCCTTGGGGTAGATATGTAAAGTCCCCCTTGTTAGAGTCTGGAATCGTAGTACGGACATAGGCATGATGTGTGAAGCCTACCTGGACGTGTTGGTCTGGATCGGTGATGATTTGCTGTGCATTTTTAGCAGGAGAAGACTCCGAGCGTTTTAATTGTTTTCGGGTTGCTATGCGGTAGAATGCATTAGGGAATTTGGGGGATTAACCCCGAGGTGCACCCGGAAATCTGGACGGAAATGCATTTCTGTCATACCGGTGGCCTGGGAGCCAACCGGGTACATAGCGAGGCTTTGTACCGTGTTTGAACGGTATTTGGGACTAAGGAAGCTTAGTCCGCGTCAAAGGCCAAATGGCAACGGCGGGGTGAACAACGGGCTGGTGGACCCCTACCCTCTCCATCTGCTCGGTTAAAGCGACCTAAAGTTTTACGTAGGACTTACCGAGGTTTGGAGATCAAGTCTAGGCTACGGCTGAAAGGACTAAATGCTCACGATGTTGCCACCCTGGGGGTGGTGGCGGAGACAAGGACCGGATGGGGTTCAGACTGGCCCGCCGAGTAAGTGCCCTGAGAGCACAGGATGTACGGCCGTGTGAGCGTGCACTTGTGATGTGATGCTTATTTCGCTATGTTGCTTGTTTTGCTAACAAGTGCAGGGAAGAAGCTTTGCCGCCCTGGTTTGGGGGCGGAATCGTTATAATTTGGTCAGCATAGCTGACCGTTGTCTTTGTTTACCACCGTGCGGTGGACTATTGCTTGCAGGTGCTGCGGAGCCGAGAGATAAATAACGGGCTAAAGCCCGAGTTGCTGTGCCGGCCCTCGAAGGCCAAGTTTTGAGTGTTTTCCTTTTTGTACTCATGTGTGACCGGCCTGCGTGCCGAGGTTTGGAAGACACTTTTTACTAAGCAAACTCTTGTAAGACTATAAAGCCATTATTCGTGTATTAAACATTCCTTTGTTTTTGGTTCAGTGGACATTCATGTTAGCAGGGTTCTTAATTGTGTAACTTAATAATTGCTTCCGCTAGATGCTGTGTAGGACGTTATGATTGGTTGAATGGTTTCAATGCGTAACCAACCGGTCTGTCCGTAGTATATGACGTCGGGCCCCGGCCGGACCTACTGTTATATACTATGTGACGGATAGGGGTCCGAGCTGGAGAAGAGTTGATAGGAATAACACGTTGGTGAATACTTCATCATCGATCATTATCCTAGGTACTTCTACCGACGGGCTCCCGATGGTTGCTCGGATGTGTTGAGGAGCAGATTTTGGGAGGCCGGGGACAGTTGGTTGTGCCGACTCTGGAGGCTTCCTAAGAGGAGTCCCCTCATGGTGTTTCACCTCCGTGGGTTCTCCCTGGGTTCGTTGCGCGACTCGAGCCTTTCCGTGAAACTTCTCGAGTAGTCTATGGCGTGTGAATCGTTCAACCTCCTCCTTCGGGTGCATGCAGTCTTCGGGGTCGTGCTCGTTTCCTTTGTGGAGTGGCAATAATGTGACTGATTTCCCTTGCCTCGGGAGTGCCTTAGGCCTCCAGATCTTGGCGAAGTGTTTATGCCCCTGCCTTGTGAGGTTTTGCAGAGGGGTTTGTTGCGCTTTCTGAGATCAGGCTTCTGGAGGGCGGTTCCCCCCGAGAGTCTCCTTGGAGCGCGCGGCGTGGGCTACCCTACTTAGCGATCGGTGTCCTGGCGGAATAAGGCTAGGCTACTATCCATGGGATGTGCCCCGAGGTTTGGGAAGCTCCCATCTCCCTCGGCAAGTTGAGTGCATGTGTCTGACGCTCTTCCATCTGAATCATGCATTCTTCCACTGATGGCGCCACTGCTGCCATTACTTCCTTGAGACATCACGTTGAGCGGGCGGGTAAGTCGCTGGAGGCTTGATCCCTAGGCTAGGAGTGCAAACGAGTCGAGCTCGAGTTGAGCTTGGCAAAATTTTCAAGCTCGAGCTTTTCATTTCGAGCTCGAACTCGACGAGCTCATTTATCCCAGCTCAAGCTCGAGCTCAATGTCAACTTATCGAGCTCGAGTTTCGAGCTCGCGAGCTTTTTAGCTCATGAGCTTTATTTTTATTATTTTTATTATTTTTTCTAAAAATGTATAAATAAAAAACTCGCGAGCCGGCCCGCGAGCTCATGAACAACACTAGATGAGCTCGAGCTCGACTCGTAATCGAGTTCGTGCTCGTTGAACTCGAGTCGAGCTTTTTTCGAGCAGGCTCTTCGAGATTTCAAACCGGCTCAACTTAACTTGCACCCCTACGCTAGGCTCTCTGAGAGCTGACTGGCTCGCAGCGTGCACGCTTTCTTTTGACATTGCTGCGAGCTGGAGGAATGCTGACATTTGATAAAGTTTTGGCGAACACCTTCCTACAGACGGTGTCAAACTATTGTGGATTGCCCGATCTTTCTCCGGTCCGAAGAAATCATGCCGTCTTAGCTGAAACTGAACCGGACACACAAAAGTCAAAAATAAGTCACAGCAAATTTGACAATTGAAACATTAGATAATGAAATGTCAAAAATTTGGGATGCAGGAACTTCATCCAAAGGAGCCTTAAAAAACTACGCGTAGTATTGGCGGATAACTCAAAATTCTTGTTTAAAAAAATTTAATTTACTTTTGAACGGACTTCAGGGTTTAGACTTAGTAATTTAATTTTTCTAATAATCTATAAAAACGCAATATTGCAACTTATCTTTTACTGTATTTATATTTATAATTAAAATGGGACTTGCTCTATAAATATTAAGACAAAATAATGCAGCTTCTAAACATTCTAAATATTAATTTGAACGTTAAAATATTAGTATGTATAAAGTAAATTAGATTTTAAGTAAATTACATTATTAAATTATTTAAAAACATTAAAAAATATGCTATTAAATACGTGTTATAGCATTCTGTAATATTTTGTATAATACTTAGAGTTTATTTATAGGTCATAATAAATAATTTAATAATTAACACAGTATACAATTCCCTTTTAGATTTCTTAATTGTTTTGAGAGGGGTGCGCCAGCCTATGCAATAGTGCAACGCAAAGGCGACGCTTGAAAGCCCCAGCAGCAAGCTGCCCACCAAGCTGCTGTGGTGGGCCATCACCCCAAAAAAATTACTTTTATGTCATGAGCTTTTGGCCCACGTATCAGATATTAAGCTGAAGAGCAGATACTACCCGTGTTCTCAGCTTAAAGGCCGAGAAAGGTTTGAAAAGTATTTCGAGCTCCGCTCTATTTATAGCTGCACGTTGGGACAGGGAAATGTCATTGGCGATGTGGGATTAACTGTTAGGATTTCGAATTCTGAAAATAATGGCATGCATCTAATATTCTATAAAAAGCAAAGCATTAAAATTGTTTATATATTGACACAAATATTTATGACGGTATATTTGGTATAGCGCAGATTTTTTGCGCAAACATAATATAATAGTGTACTAAACTATTAATATAAAATATGCATAAATATTTGGTATAGCCCAGTCAATCACGATAGTACTTGATTACGATAGTGCATCTGGAGACCTTAATGCTCCACTGAACAGTACCCTGACAATGATATTGCCTCGACACCATGACGGTCTAGGCGCTCGCAAACCTCCGATCGTTATATTTCGCTTATCGCTCGTTCTGCCGGGTGCTCGGGAGTTTGCGAGCGACGGGAAGAACACATTTTTTTTTTACGAAAGTGATTTTGCTTATATGAGAGCACATAAAAAAAATTAAAATATAAATTAAAAAAATTGTAATAAAGAAAAGTAAAATCGGAAAATGAATGTTTAACCAAATACATATTTTTCCTTTAATATAGTATAGATTATAATTTAGAGTTTTAAGAGCAAACACAGCAAAATCATTCTCATTTTATTAATCAAATATTTATGATTTTTCTTCTTTTTTTTTCTTTTTTCCCCAAGATTCGTTCATTCAAATGCTCTAATTCATCTAACAAATCATGACCGTTGATTATCCCCCTAAAAATATAATCTCATCTTTCGCGCTACTATCCCACGGCTCCAGTGTTGAAACTGAAAACTCGGTCTCTGTGGAATTCACCCTTGGGGAATGGGTGATCGCACACTTACTTCTCTCTCGCAAGTCAAACAACTAAGAAAAATAGAATAGGGAACAGACTCAAGGGCTCGACGTGAAGGTCACACCACACACTCAGAAGATTTTAGAGCGATTCCCCTCTCCAATCAAATGTCGAGTTAAGGATACCTCAAAAAATACAAGAAGACAAGATCGACGAAGAGAAAACTTCACATAGAATGACGAGCTCAGGGGGGAACCAGAAATCAAGCGAGCTCATAAAATCTATAAAAAGTGGCGATCTTCGACAGTGATAGCAGGCGAGATTGAAGAATAGAAGGGATGGTTTAGAACGATGTACTTGAAGGAGTGTGAATTCTTGCTAAGAAAAAGAACATATCTAAATCACTATTATTTTACATTTGTACCAAAACACCACTCTATAAAATATCCTTGGATGCAAGATCTCTATTATTTTATACTTGTACCAAAACACCACTCTAGAAAATATCCTTGAATGCAAGGCGTCAGCATTTTGTAATGTTGTATTTCGAGAGTGAATGGTGCAAATGAATCATGCACAAATGGAGTGATCTACTTTGTTAGGGTTGTAAGAGAAACTCAATTGTGATAATCTGTCAAACACTGCGTATAAAAAGAAGCTAATGCATTCTAGAAATAAAAAGGTAATTTATATTCCTAGAAGCTTAGAGCATCTCCAATCGTCTTGCATTTTCTAGAAATGCAGAATGATTTGGCTCCAATAGAGCTGCATTTTCATCTGCATTTATGCAGATGCTCTCCCTCCTCTAAATTTAGGGGAAGGAGAGAGAAAATGCAGGCCGCAGAGCTATTGCCGCTCTCCGTTACAACTTGGTTGGTGAGAGAGATTTCCACTCCCAACGGGCAACAGGTTGTGTCATGGGAGCGACTTGGATACTGGAATCCGAGAAGTGGTTTTGGCGCTTGGAAGCTTGGAGCGCGATTTTGGCGCTTGCAGTGGTCGTCTTCCTCCTTCTTTCATTCATTCCGGGACTTAGGCATTTTCCTGCTGGTGGCACACTAGTGGCTCGAGGTGGCTGAAAGATAATCCGAGGGAGGAGTCCGGCAGAGCTATTGCCTGAGGAAGACGATGACCAGGAGCCAAAATGTGAATTATGAGGAGGCCATGGGTCTCTTTTTATAGCCCTGGGTCTCCTTAAAGGAGGGCGGCGGCTAGGCCGGCGGCGGCCCGACCGCCGGCCGCGGCCCGGACGGCGGCGGTTTGCCCTTTTAAAGGGGGCAGTTTTTTGGTGGAGAGAGAGGGAGTGCCCCCCCCCCCCCACCATGTTTCCATCATTATGGAGAGTTCATGAGAGGTGGGGTTGACTAGTCAGCCCCATGATCTCTCACTTTGGGAGGATGATGGCGAGTACCCCCCGTCATTCGTTCGTGCCGCCATGGAGTTCTCGTTTGACCGCCGCCGCTACTTGTTCGTGGACGTTGATGGACGTTGCCGCAACCGCCGCCGCCACCGTCGCCGCAACCGTCACCGCTACCGTCGCCGCAACCGTCACCGCCACCGCCGCGGCATTTCGTCGCTTCGTTATGAATATAGTGTTATTTCATCTTTGAAATAATATTATACTCATAAACGTTAACTATCATTTTATTAGGCTCATAATTTATAGGTTCTAAAATTATAAGTTTTCATTATGTTGTTTATTTTGTTAAAACATTTTAGGTGTGGCTAGGATTTATTTTGATGAGATGGAGGGTTGGATGGAGTGGTGTAATATATATATATATATATGTGAGAGGAGTTGGAGAGGGCATTATTGAAGAAGATAAAAAAAATTAACCCTAAGAAGGATTCGGCTTGCTCCAGCCCCACCCCCCCCCCCCCCCCCGACTTTTCTCGGCCTGACCGAAACCCGACGCCCTGGACAACCCGCCGACCTGCTGCTGCCGCCGCCCCTTTGGGCTGCTCCTTGCTGCTCCGGCGACCTCCAACCTCCTCCGGTGTGACTCCGAAGAAGGCGGCTCGGTTCTTCCTCATCCGGTGCGATTCCGGTGACCCGTGGAAGTGCGACTCTTCCACCGTTATCTTGCTCCTCCCCCCTCCTCATCTCCTCTCCAACTTCTGGTTTGGGTAACGATTTCCTATCCCCTCAACATTGTGTGATTTCATCTTGCATTTGTGAGTGTATTGGAGACCTTGGATTTCATATTTTATCATAAATGTTGAATTAATTTGCATATGAAAATCTGAAATTGTTATTGTGTTCATATCCGATTTTCGCGAAGATTTCCGTAAGGGTAGGTCCCCTTGGACGTTTGCAAGCCGGGGTTGGTTTAGCCTTTGGTTTCGGACGGATCAAAAGGATTTGGTATATTCTCGTTTGGTTTTGTTTTGAGGGATAATCGGACTACTTTCCGAATTATAATTTTAGTCCGGAACGCCCTCGTTGTGAATGGAAATGTGGTTGATGCGATGCTAGACGTATGGTTAGTGTACAACCCCATATTCGCTGGGAGGGATCCAAAGGCTTCAATGGTCAGGATTGGGCTAGTCTCAGGCTAGCCTCGGGTTAACCCTAAGGCATACTTGGGGAGTTCTCGTCCTGTAGGAGCTCTCGCCAAGGGCAGGCGAAAGCTGAGGAAACCAGGGCAGATAGTTGACCTCTCGGCAGGAGAGATCGTCGACCGACCAGGGCAGATAGTCGAGCTCTCGGCATAAGAGATCGTCGACCGACCGAAGCAGAGGGCCTGACTGCGGAAGCTCCCGCCTTAGGGAGAGCTCCCGCCCAGGGCAGGCGAGAAGGCCTTAGGTGAACCTTCTTTCGCATTAACATCATGACTACCTAGCGCGAGAACCTTCCTGGCAGGAGTTCTCGCCAAGGCGGGCCTAGAGGGGATCCAGCGAGAGCCTTCTAGGCCGGGGGTCTCGCCAAGTGGGCCCACGGGGTGGGACCCGGAGTCCAGAGAAGATTATTTTATTATTATCCCGAGGTAAAATTACCCAAACGCCCTTAGGAGAACAACGGGATTTGGCTATTGGCAGACCCCTCAGGGGTATTTTAGTATTTTCAGGTCAAAGGAAGACTATAAAAAGACCCATAGGGGCTCTTTGGAAGGCAGGCTCTCATTTTTCCTCCAACTCTAGTGCCTTCTGAAGAGCTCCCAGCCCAGCATTTGGCTTTGGAGGGGAAGCTCTCAGAGATCTTCCGGGTGTGTGGTGGGACCTCCTAACTGAGGCTTTGGGTCTGTGTTAGGGCCTTAGCAGCCTGTCAGGGGTCGAGGTTTGAGAGAAGTAGGCATTGACTGCACTTTGGTTCGTGAACATTTGTTGAGGTTATTTTTGGCTTCAACAGTTCTGGTGCGGTGAGCGTGGAAGCAGCCGGTGTAAGAAAATCTCGAGTTAAGTCCCATGGCAGGAGGCGAAGGTGAAGGATCAGGCGCAGGAGGATCCCCCACCCGGGTGGACGAGGCGACGAAGAAGATGTTTGAGGACTTCAGGCGAGAAGTCATGCAGACGATCAACTTGGCCTTCTCGGCAAGGAATGAGTGGGAGACGCCGCAGGTTCCGGTGGAGGTGGTTCCGCTGCTAGGCGAGAACGCTCCAGGGCAGCGCCCCGGGAAGGAGGTCCCGGTGGAGGCAGGCGAGAGGGACGTAGCCGCGCGGGAGCTTTTCCCAGGCCAGCGTCTCGAGAAGGAGCTTCCGGCGGATCTGGGCGAGAAGGAGGCGACGGTGCGAGAACTCTTCCCCGGGCATGGTCTCGCGGATCGGTCCAGCCAACCGAGGACGCGAGACGGGCCATCTCGCCAGGCGGGAGGCGAGACCCCCTTTAGTGAGCTCATTGTCTCGGCTCCAGTGCCGGAGGGGTTCCGGGAGCCGGACATGACCTACTACACCGGGAAGGATGACCCGGTTCAGCACGTGCAATGGTTCGAGGACGTGGTGTCCATCAGGCAAATGTCGGATGCCTTTAAGTGCAGGCTTTTCGCCATCACTCTGAAAGAGAAGGCCAGGGACTGGTTCCACCAGTTGCCGGCGAGTTCCATCTACAGTTTTGAAGATCTGCGCAGAGGTTTCTTGTTGAGGTTCTCGACTTCAAAGAAGCGGAAGAAGGAGGCTGAATGCCTGTTTGCAGTAAGGCAAGGGCCGGAAGAGACGCTGGGTCACTATGTCGACCGGTTCCAAGAGGAGGTTCTCCTGGTCCAGGAGGTCCCGGGGTACGCGCTGATGCTTGCCTTCACCCTGGGGCTGAGACCAGGGTTTTTCAGCATGGAGTTGAAGAGAGTGCCCCCTCTCTCTTTTGAGGAGCTCATGGAGAGGGCGGCGAAGGAGATAGACTTTGAGAGGGCAAACCCTGCGTTTGCGAGGAAGCTGGCCAGGTTGGCCGAGGATGATGTGAAGGAGCCGGTAGTGGGAAGGCAGAGAGAGCAGAGAGAGTAGAGGGAGCAGAGAGAGCCGAGGGAAGATAGGAGAAGAGAAGAGCCCCGAGGGCAGGGACAGCAGCATGGGGGGGCCAGGGAGCCGAACAACCGACTGGGTTGGAGGCCTCAGGAGGGTCGCCCCCAGGGCCAAGGAGGACTTCAGGGAAGAGATAACTTCCGGGAGCAAAGAAGGCTGGAGCAAGGAGGATGGCGACAAGGACCAAGGGGTCATTTCCCACCACCGCAGGAGGCCATGGAGGTGGGAAGAGGAAGAGGAAGAAGATTTCGGGGAGCCGGAAGAAGGGGAGGAGGAGAAGGAAGAGGGGGCAGGGAGGCGTTGCCCTATTGTGACTTCCATCAGGAGGAAGGTCACGCAACGGCCACCTGCCCAGAGTTTCTGGAGATTAGAGGGGCCAGAGTGGCCGGAAGGCAAGATCCGCCTGTAAGGATCGTTGAAGTACAGCGGGAAGAGGTGGAGGACAGATGTGAAGACAGGATTGACGTGGGGACCCGAGGAGGGATCGGAGTGATCCACGGGGGAGTGGGGATCGAGGCAACCCGCAAGGGGAGCCTTCAAACCATGTTCCGCCGAGGGGTCGCCTCGACCTCCCAGGCTCCACCCCCAGAGGAGAAGATCACTTTCTTATCCGCGGATATGCCAGACTACGAGGATCCGTTCTGCGACGCGCTTGTGATCCAGACAGCGATAGAAAACTACACCGTCTCCCGGATACTGGTGGATAATGGGAGCTCGGTGAACGTGATCTTCAAGAAGGCCTTCGATGAGATGGGGGTGGAAGGAAAGAGGGTCCTGGCTTCTGATGGACCGCTTTTTGGCTTCTCCGGAGAAAGGAAAGAAGTGGAAGGGGGAGTGGGCCTGCATGTGAGGCTTGGGGGCATCTCACGGAACTGTCGGTTCGTGATCGTAGACGCCCCGAGTAGTTACAATGCCATCTTTGGACGTCCCCTCATCAGCGCCTTTCGCTGCGTACCCTCCTCATATCACCAATTCCTCAAGTTCAACAATGGAGGGGTGCAGGTTAGGATCAGGGGGGATCCGAAGATGGCAAGGCAATGCTATGTGACGGCGGTTAATACCGTGTCGTGGATGGCGGAGACAGAGGAGTTGGAGAAGGAGATGGCTGAGCAGGAAGGGGTTGAGAAAGGGGAGATAAGCCTGGGAGAGGCGATGGAGGTTGTTGAGGAGTTGGCAGAGGTGGAGGAGATCAGCCTAGAAGAGGCGAGAGGAGTGATGGATGAAGAAGAGCAGAGGCAGGAGGAGAGTCTGGAGGAGGCGATGGAAGTTGATGAGGTTGGGGGAGAGGAGCTCGAGTTTGAGCAGGAAGAGGCAAGGGTAAGTTGGGAGCGGTCAGGGCTGGAGCCGGCCGAAGAAGTGGTGGAGATGGAGGTGCTTACAAGAGCGGGGGAGGCGCAAAGGATTCAGATCAGCGGAGGCTTGAGCCTCGAGGATCAGGAGCGGATGCGAGCCTGCATCCAAAGCAACGTCGACATCTTCGCTTGGAGCGCGGCAGACATGCCGGGCATCGACGTGGACGTGGCCTGTCATCGCTTGAACCTGGATCCCAGAGCCCGCCCCATACGCCAAAAGATGAGGGTCATCGCCACCAAGCTAGAAGCCCCCATCCGAGAGGAGGTCAAAAAGCTCCTGGACGCAGGCTTCATCTCAGAGATCCAGTATCCAGGCTGGATCT
Source organism: Platanthera zijinensis (assembly GCA_039513925.1). Classification (NCBI taxonomy): domain Eukaryota; kingdom Viridiplantae; phylum Streptophyta; class Magnoliopsida; order Asparagales; family Orchidaceae; genus Platanthera; species Platanthera zijinensis. Next base: position 41,514,038 of record CM077096.1, read on the forward strand.
CCAACGTGGTAATGGTAAAGAAGGGAGGAGGAAAATGGCGCATGTGTGTTGATTTTTCTTTATTAAATAAATCATGTCCCAAGGATTGCTACCCCTTGCCTCGGATCGACGCGCTGGTTGACTCAGCCGTTGGTTTTTCTCTTATGAGTTTTTTAGATGCATTTTCAGGTTACCACCAGATCTGGATGCACCCTCCTGATGTCAAGGATGTTTCCTTCATCACGAGAGAGGGATGCTTCAGCTATAAGATGATGCCCTTCGGATTGAAGAACGCAGGGGCGACGTACCAACGCATGATGGATCGAATCTTTCGAGATCAAAGGGGAAGGAACCTGGAGGTCTATGTGGATGACCTCATGGTCAAGAGCAAGTGTGTTGATTCCCACCTGCGAGACTTGGAGGAGACATTTGCCATCCTGCGAAGGTTCAAGATGAGGTTGAACCCCTTGACTCCCGCGGGGGTAGAGCCTAACCCCGATAAGGTTAAGGCTATCCTAGACCTGGAATCGCCTCGCAGTGCCAAGGAGGTCCAGCGCTTGACCGGGAAGTTGGCCGGGCTAAGCAGGTTCCTCTCTCGGTCAGGGGATAGATGTTCCTCTTTCTTCAAAGTACTTCGTGGCAACCAAGCATTCGAATGGACGGTCGAGTGTGAAGAGGCATTTCAGGGGCTGAAGAGACAACTCTCCCAAGCTCCGTTACTTCAAAGCCCGAAGGAAGGGGAGGACCTAGCCTTGTATCTCGGAGTGGGGGGAGAGGCAGTGAGCTCCGTCTTGGTTAGGGAAGAGGGGAAGAAACAGTTACCCGTCTATTATGTCAGCCGAATCTTAAAAAAGGCGGAGCTCCGATACCCCATCCTGGAGAAGCTAGCGTATGCTTTGGTCATCTCAGCTAGGAAGCTTCGCCCTTACTTTCAAGCACACTCGATTAGGGTGGTAACCGACCATCCCCTTCGCAAGGTCTTGGAGGGGGTGGAACATTCAGGAAGGTTGGCAAAGTGGTCCATCGAACTAAGCGAGTTCGACATTTCTTTCGTCCCGAGGCTCTCCATTAAGGCCCAGGCCGTAGCGGATTTTCTGGCGGACTATGTTACCGAGGCCGAGGTTGAAGAACCAAGGCCGCAAGAAGCGTGGAAGATGGTGGTCGACGGGGCCTCAGGAAGGCACTCCCTGGGAGGAGGTGTGGTGTTGGTAAGCCCTCAGGGAGTTACCATAGAGCAAGCAGTGACTTTCCATTTCCCTATAACCAATAACCAAGCGGAGTATGAGGCTGTGATCGCTGGCCTTCGCTTGGCAAAGGAGCTGGAAATCCAGGATGTGGAGGCCTTCACCGACTCCATGGTGGTAGCATCGCAGATCCGAGGCGAGTTTGAGGCCCGGGAGCCTACCCTCGCAAGATATCTATCAAAGGTAAGAACTATTATTGGAGGTTTCCGTTCTTTTTCTATTCAACATGTTCCCAGGGAGGAAAGCATGGCAGCTGACCGGTTAGCAAAGTTCGGGCCTCGGGGTGGAGGTACCCTAACCGAACTATTTCGGCCAGCCATTGAAGAGGGAGAGGTGATGGAGGTGAATCAGCGGTCCTCATGGGTAGATCCGTTGGTGACCTTCTTGACCACAGGAGAACTGTCAAAAGAAGTCAAGGATGCAAAGAGCTTCAGGCACAAGGCGGCTCATTACCTGATGCTGGAGGGGAGCTTGCATCGGAAGATGTTGTCAGGGCTCCTCGCGAGATGCGTAACCGAGGAGGAAGTCCCGAGGATCCTGGAAGAGGTGCATTCGGGAGAATGCGGCAGTCATTCAGGGGGAAGGACATTGGAAGCAAGGGTGATAAGGCAAGGATATTTCTGGCGGACCTTAAGGAAGGATACAACTGAATTCGCAAGGAGGTGTCGGAAGTGCCAAGTGCATGCTCCTCTGCAGCTCTTGCCCGCCCAAAGGCTTCGAAGCATCACGGCGCCATGACCCTTCGCCATTTGGGGAATGGACCTGGTTGGACCCTTTCCTCCAGCTAGCGGACAGAGGAGGTTCCTCCTAGTTATGATTGACTACTTCTCCAAATGGCTGGAGATCAAGCCGTTAGCCAAGGTAACCTCCCAGGTCATCAGAAACTTCGTTTGGGGGGAAATCATTTGCAGGCACGGATTGCCCCAAGCGATAGTGACGGACAACGGTCCTCAGTTCGCCAGTGAAGAATTCATCAATTTCTGCACCCAATTGGGGATTGACCTCAGGTTCGCCTCTGTCCATCATCCTCGGAGCAATGGCCAGGTGGAGGCGGCAAACAAAGTCATCGTCAACTTGCTAAAAAAGAAGGTGGAGAACCTGAAGGGTAGCTGGGTGGAACAGCTCCCTTCCGTCCTGTGGGCCTTGCGAACAACTCCGAACACGGCCACAGGAGAGACCCCCTTCAAGCTCTCTCATGGGTGTGAGGCTGTCCTCCCTGTGGAGTTCGAGGTTAGGTCCCCAAGGGTCGCGGCCGCAGCTGAGGGAAGCGAAGCTTGGAGGTTGGAAAATGAGGAAGGGTTGCGGCTCTCATTAGATATGGTGGAAGAGCTGCGGGATGTTGCCGCCATCAGGCAAGAAGAAATAAAACGGCGAATGGCTCGGTACTTCGATAAGCACATCAGAGTCAAGCAATTCGCCGAGGGGGATCTAGTACTGAAAAAGGTCGACGCTGCGGGAAGGTCGGCCGCGGTTGGTAAGCTCAACCCTAGCTGGGAAGGGCCTTGCATAGTAGAGAAGGCTCTGGTTAACGGAGGCTACTATCTCCAGGACGTGGAGGGAAGGACCTTGAGTCACACCTGGAATGGTGATGACCTGAAGCGCTTCTACCCATGAGAGGGAAAGAAGGATTGTAATGTTGTAAACAACTGTTGCATTTTCAATGAGTTTATTTCAAAATATTGACTGTCGCTGAATATGCAATCTTTATGTTTTTTGTTTTAACTGGCTATAATTCCTCATCTCAGTGATAGAATAGGCCTGGTCGAAGGAATCTTCATCAATACCCCGAGCTCGGCTCGGCCCCAGGTAGACCCGCTGCGCAGGCTCTCATCTAGCTGGCAGGTCCGAAGGCTCGCCTGTGGGGGAGAGGTTTGGTTATCTTCATCAACACCCCGAGCTCGGCTCGGCCCCAGGTAGACCCGCTGCGCAGGCTCTCATCTAGCTGGCAGGTCCGAAGGCTCGCCTGTGGGGGAGAGGTTTGGTTATCTTCATCAACACCCCGAGCTCGGCTCGGCCCCAGGTAGACCCGCTGCGCAGGCTCTCATCTAGCTGGCAGGTCCGAAGGCTCGCCTGTGGGGGAGAGGTTTGGTTATCTTCATAAACACCCCGAGCTCGGCTCGGCCCCAGGTAGACCCGCTGCGCAGGCTCTCATCTAGCTGGCAGGTCTGAAGGCTCGCCTGTGGGGGAGAGGTTTGGTTATCTTCATCAACACCCCGAGCTCGGCTCGGCCCCAGGTAGACCCGCTGCGCAGGCTCTCATCTAGCTGGCAGGTCCGAAGGCTCGCCTGTGGGGGAGAGGTTTGGTTATCTTCATCAACACCCCGAGCTCGGCTCGGCCCCAGGTAGACCCGCTGCGCAGGCTCTCATCTAGCTGGCAGGTCCGAAGGCTCGCCTGCGGGGGATAGGTTGGCTCTCGCGATACTTTGTTCTTAGCCACTTCTACGACACCCCGAGCTCGGCTCGGCCCCAGGTAGACCCGCTGCGCAGGCTCTCATCTAGCTGGCAGGTCCGAAGGCTCGCCTGTGGGGGAGAGGTTTGGTTATCTTCATCAACACCCCGAGCTCGGCTCGGCCCCAGGTAGACCCGCTGCGCAGGCTCTCATCTAGCTGGCAGGTCCGAAGGCTCGCCTGTGGGGGAGAGGTTTGGTTATCTTCATCAACACCCCGAGCTCGGCTCGGCCCCAGGTAGACCCGCTGCGCAGGCTCTCATCTAGCTGGCAGGTCCGAAGGCTCGCCTGTGGGGAAGAGGTTTGGTTATCTTCATCAACACCCCGAGCTCGGCTCGGCCCCAGGTAGACCCGCTGCGCAGGCTCTCATCTAGCTGGCAGGTCCGAAGGCTCGCCTGTGGGGGAGAGGTTTGGTTATCTTCATCAACACCCCGAGCTCGGCTCGGCCCCAGGTAGACCCGCTGCGCAGGCTCTCATCTAGCTGGCAGGTTCGAAGGCTCGCCTGTGGGGGAGAGGTTTGGTTATCTTCATCAACACCCCGAGCTCGGCTCGGCCCTAGGTAGACCCGCTGCGCAGGCTCTCATCTAGCTGGCAGGTCCGAAGGCTCGCCTGTGGGGGAGAGGTTTGGTTATCTTCATCAACACCCCGAGCTCGGCTCGGCCCCAGGTAGACCCGCTGCGCAGGCTCTCATCTAGCTGGCAGGTCCGAAGGCTCGCCTGTGGGGGAGAGGTTTGGTTATCTTCATCAACACCCCGAGCTCGGCTCGGCCCCAGGTAGACCCGCTGCGCAGGCTCTCATCTAGCTGGCAGGTCCGAAGGCTCGCCTGTGGGGGAGAGGTTTGGTTATCTTCTTCAACACCCCGAGCTCGGCTCGGCCCCAGGTAGACCCGCTGCGCAGGCTCTCATCAAGCTGGCAGGTCCGAAGGCTCGCCTGCGGGGGATAGGTTGGCTCTTGCGATACTTTGTTCTTAGCCACTTCTACGACACCCCGAGCTCGGCTCGGCCCCAGGTAGACCCGCTGCGCAGGCTCTCATCAAGCTGGCAGGTCCGAAGGCTCGCCTGCGGGGGATAGGTTGGCTCCTGAGATACTTTGTTCTTGGCCACTTCTACATTACAGCGAACTCGGCTCGGCCCCAGGTAGACCCGCTGCGCAGGCTCTCATCTAGCTGGCAGGTCCGAAGGCTCGCCTGTGGGGGAGAGGTTTGGTTATCTTCTTCAACACCCCGAGCTCGGCTCGGCCCCAGGTAGACCCGCTGCGCAGGCTCTCATCAAGCTGGCAGGTCCGAAGGCTCGCCTGCGGGGGATAGGTTGGCTCTTGCGATACTTTGTTCTTAGCCACTTCTACGACACCCCGAGCTCGGCTCGGCCCCAGGTAGACCCGCTGCGCAGGCTCTCATCAAGCTGGCAGGTCCGAAGGCTCGCCTGCGGGGGATAGGTTGGCTCCTGAGATACTTTGTTCTTGGCCACTTCTACATTACAACGAACTCGGCTCGGCCCCAGGTAGACCCGCTGCGCAGGCTCTCATCAAGCTGGCAGGTCCGAAGGCTCGCCTGCGGGGGATAGGTTGGCTCCTGAGATACTTTGTTCTTGGCCACTTCTACATTACAACGAACTCGACTCGGCCCCAGGTAGACCCGCTGCGCAGGCTCTCATCAAGCTGGCAGGTCCGAAGGCTCGCCTGCGGGGGATAGGTTGGGTCCTGAGATACTTTGTTCTTGGCCACTTCTACATTACAACGAACTCGACTCGTCCCCGGGTAGACTCGTTGCGCAGGCTCTCAATAAGCTAGCAGGTCCGACGGCTCGCCGGCGGGGTAGGGGTTTGATTGGTTGGAAAAATACGTGGGTAGGGCCCTGACCTAGACGGAAGGCAAGGCCCCAAAGGTCTCGGCCAGTAAGGGTCTCGGCTCAAAGGTCTCGGCCAGTAAGGGTCTCGGCTCAAAGGTCTCGGCCAGTAAGGGTCTCGCCCCAAAGGTCTCGGCCAGTAAGGGTCTCGGCTCAAAGGTCGCGGCCAGCAAAGGTCTCGGTCAAAGGGGGGGTTCTCGCGAAAAGAGGCTCCCGGCGGACCTGAGCAGGACAACCTAATTAACAACGCGAGGTTCCCGCCTAACGGATTTCTAAGAGGTTATCCTAAAGAGACTAAGGGTCTCGGCGGAAGTTCGCGCGGAAGCCATTCGGCAGAACAATATATACTTTCAAGCACGCTGAAAATAAGAGATAAAACACTGCTTTACATAAAATTAATTACACAATGTTGGAGCCTCTCGCTCATTACAAAAGAAACAAAAAGAGAAGTTTAGGGGGACGCGCTGTAACTCCCGCTGGTGCTTTCGCTTGAATCCTCGCCAGAGCCCTCTCCAGATGACTCGCCAGCGGTAGAAGACCTCGGGATGTCTGAGGGAGGCGAGTCCGGCGCGCCCGGAGGTTTGGGAACTGGATCGTAGAGCCAAGGAAGAAGCTGGCGAGCGTCAATGGTCGCGCCGTCCTCCCGAAGCAGCTTGACGTCTCGCAGCGTCTCGAGCGTCAGCTTGACGGTTGCCTGAGCGTTGGCCTGGAGCAGCTTGTCAACGTCGTACTCCGAAAGGTAACGACTCCGCAGCCTCGCATCTAGCTCCGGAGGCGGGACCTTCGCCAGCTCTGCGCGAAGCTGTTCCCTCAAGAGGACGCTCTCGCAGCGCGCGTTGGCCAGCTCTGCGCGAAGCCCCCTGACTTGGGCAGAATCCTGTGAAAAGAAAAAGAGAGTTCAGCCTGGAAACATCGCACCATCATAACTTTGAAAAACGAAAGCAAGGGTTCGGGAGGGTCTCGCTTACCTCAGCCGCAGGGCGTAGAGACAGCGCCAGTCGAGCATCCGCAAGCTCTTGTTGAGCTTTCGCGAGTTCTTCTCCCGCGGCCTGCGCTCGAGCCATCGCGTCCTCCCTCGCCTTGCGCATATCGGTGAAATTCTTGTCAAGGGTGATGCTTCGGCGCGCACACATATGCGCAAGCTCGAACCCGCGCAATAGAGCCCGGATGACATCGAAGGCTATAAGGCGGGTGGACATCTGGTCGAATGTGCTGGCATCCTCCCGGCTGTAAAGGCCGTATCCAAGCGAGAAGGCCTCGCCAGTCACATCTTCCCCCTCCGCCCAGCTGGGAAGGAGCATCGTAACTTTGATCAAGTTCGACTCAGGGTCCCATTCCATCTGAGGCTTCCCCTCCACGTCGACGTACTTCACGCCGAAGCCAAAGTTCCTGTGCCCTCTCGGCACCTCCTGGGGCGGGACGCTGGCAGAGGTTTCGGCGGCGACCACTCCTCCCCCAGCCTCGCTCGCGGCCGATGGGTTCCCAGTAGAAGCCTCGGCGCGGCTCTTGGCGGCGGCATCCATCTCGCTGGCCATCTGAAGGATCGCTTCAAAGGACCTGCCCTCTAGAGGAGGTTGGACAGGCGGGACGGCCGGGGCTTTTCCCTTCTCAAGGGCAGAGGGTTTCAGCCTCTTCAGCGTTCGGAGAGGAGGAAGGGTGACCTTCCGCTTCTTGGCTGGTGGCGGCAAGGGAGGGGCTGGATCTTCTCGGCAGGCGCTGGCGCTAGCTTCCGCGAGCGCAAGGGAGCCTCTCGCTGCCAGACCCTCGACACCCCGGCCTTCAGCGAAGGGTTGGCGCAGAGGGACCTCCCGCTCTCCTGCAAAGTTAAAACGCCTCAGCACTTCAGCGCAAGAAAATCCTTGATAAAAGAGGGAATCTGAGGCGAGACCATACCTTCGCCCGAGTGAACAAGTGGGAGGGAGTCGACGTCCCGCCGAAGATAGGGGACGTCGAACTCCTTGGTCCCGAAGAATTCCAGGATTGCGCTCTCGCGCGATCCCAGAGCAGGCGGCTTGTAGGCAGCGTCCTCATACTGGACGGGCTGAAGCGGGACGTTGCCGAAGTCCCCGCTGACATAAACGAACTTCTCGCCCCAGTGGTGGTGCTTGTTGGCGAGACCGGTAACCTCGAGCAGTTGCCCGGAGAAGAAAACCACCCCGCCCTTGGCACGGAAGTTGAATAGCTTCCGGAAGATGGGCAAACTGAACTCGATCCTCTCGGATCGCATATAGCATATGAATGCTATAAGGATCGCGACCGAGTTCGGGTTCAGTTGGGCGGGAACCACCCCATAATAGCGAAGAGCTAGCCGAACCTCCGGCCAAAGGGGGAGGCGGAAGCCCACCTCGAAGTGCTCGAGGGGGATGGCAAGCTCTCCCGCCCCCGGAGTATTCACCCTATCGTGATTCCCCGGGTTTCGCGCCGAGAAGCCGGCGGGGATGTAGCGGTCAACGATCATGTTGTATTCGTCGAGGGTGAGCTTGCAGGAAGGGAAGAGGTGTTTTTGAAAAGCTTCCGCGCAGTGGGCGCGACCCTTGCTCTCGCCAGGCATGGTTGGTTTGTGAGTAAGAGCGAGAGCTGAAGAGGGGTCGAAGCGAGAGCAAGAACGCGAAAGCAAGGAGGGAAGGCTGAGGTTCCGGATCGAAGAAGTAAATGCGGTTGGTAGACTTCTCTATTTATAAGAAAACGTAATCATCATGAATTCATCCGACAGAGAGAGAAAGTGACAGCGGAGTACAGCTGTCAGAATCCGGGCTAACGGCGCCTCGATTCTCCCCCTCGGGATGACAGCGGTCAACGGTCGTTTCGGGTTTCGACGCGACTACCTGGATTGGCGCAAGCCTCCTAGATTGGCACAAACCTCCTAGATCGGCGCAAGCATCCTAGATTGGTGTAAGCGTCTTAATTAAAAAGCCTCGCAGAGCGATAAAAAGAAAAAGGAAAAGAGAGACATGAGTAGAAGCGGGATTCTCGCTAGCGCAAGCTGGATAAAACTTAATTGGTAATAATGTTTATTACAGATACATTGAAAAAAAAAGATACATTGAGATTCAGAGCGTGAAGGCTAGTAGGGCTTCCAGCTCCATCGTCCCCGTTCTCGCCGCCTAGTTCTTGGGGGCGCCAACGGGTTGAAGTAAGACGATAGCGTGGTACACCCAAGGTTGATCCGCCTGGCGTAATCCTGGATCTGCGAGATGCACCTCCCTGGCGAAGACTCGGCGGAAGGCCCACGCGGGCAATCAGTCTCGCCCAAGAAGAAATCCCGCTCCAGAGCCTCCAGCCTTTGCTCCACAGATTCCCGGAATGCTTTCGCCGCGGCAGTATGGGCACGGTCTCGCCGGATAAGCTTGGCCAGGATGACCGAGATCTTCCTCCGTCTCCCCTTCGCGCTCCCAGCACTGTTCAGGGTTTCCTCTATCTCGCCAGACGAAGGGAGAGGGGACTCTTCATCCTCTTCTTCCTCGTCTTCTTCTTCCTCTTCTTCTCCTTCCTCGTTGACTCCCGACCGCAAGCCAGGATCATCTGCGAAAGGAACGTGCGAGAATTTTGGTTAAAGCATGGCGATCAACGGTTTTAAAAGGTCTCGCATACCTGCGGTTGGGCGAGAACCGTCAACCAAAGTTGGACGAGAAGGCCCGGCCCCTCCGTTGGTCCCATAAAGAAGGTGAAGAGGCTTGCCCAGCCCCGGGCGGAAGGGCTCGCGCGCGATAATCCCGGCCTGGCCGGAAGCAGGAGGGGAGTTGTCTTTTCTCAGGGGACGATCAGCATCCTTGAGAGTAGCGGAAGGTTCAGAAGCCGCCCCTCCCGCCTGCAGGATAGGATTGGCCACCGCAGGAGGCACTTCAACGGTTCTCGCTTCATCTGCCCGGGTGGTTAGACCCGGGTCGGCGGGAGTTGGCACTGCGAGAAGACGGTTCAGAAAAGAAAAGGTCGGGTCGAAATACTGACAAGGGAAAATGTACCTATCGTTCCGGTTTCGGCCGGAGGAATCCTCTCCAAGACCCGCGTTTGGTCCTTAGGTGAATGAGCGGGCAGGTTCGAAGAATTTGGCGGGATCTCGTCGCCATCGTTAGGAGCGGCTTCCTGCGAAAGCTTGCGTTAACTGTTGGATCCAGTGCACAATCAGCTCGATAGGAACGGTTGAAAGGCTTACCTTCTGCGGAGAAGGATCCCCCTCAGGATTGGGAGTGGGGGAAGGAGGATCCCTGTTCTCGCGAGAAAGGTCCCGCCGGACCACCTTCGCCCTTTTCTTTTCCTTCTTCTTCGGCTCGGACGGCCCGGCGATGGAAGTCTTTTTCACTAACCATGGAGCCACCGCCGCACAGTTAGCCAAGGCCCGCGCTTGGGCAGCGGCTAACCGGTCTTGGAGGTCTTGCGGAAGCGGTTTGGCAGCACGTTTGGGATGCATGGTAAGCTCGCGCAAAAGTCCCGGGGGGCGAGAGCTCAGTCGTAAAAACAGTATTTCAAGGGCGAGGCATATGGTCGCCTATCGGTGCGTATTTATAGCCGCAGTAGGACCCACCAAAAGATTCCCCTGGTTAGTTGGCACGTGTCCAGCGAATATTTCGGGGGTTGGACTTGTCTTGTCGAGCGCAGGGCTAGCTCGAAAAGAGCGGGGATTGTGTACAACCCCATATTCGCTGGGAGGGATCCAAAGGCTTCAATGGTCAGGATTGGGCTAGTCTCAGGCTAGCCTCGGGTTAACCCTAAGGCATACTTGGGGAGTTCTCGTCCTGTAGGAGCTCTCGCCAAGGGCAGGCGAAAGCTGAGGAAACCAGGGCAGATAGTCGACCTCTCGGCAGGAGAGATCGTCGACCGACCAGGGCAGATAGTCGAGCTCTCGGCATAAGAGATCGTCGACCGACCGAAGCAGAGGGCCTGACTGCGGAAGCTCCCGCCTTAGGGAGAGCTCCCGCCCAGGGCAGACGAGAAGGCCTTAGGTGAACCTTCTTTCGCATTAACATCATGACTACCTAGCGCGAGAACCTTCCTGGCAGGAGTTCTCGCCAAGGCGGGCCTAGAGGGGATCCAGCGAGAGCCTTCTAGGCCGGGGTCTCGCCAAGTGGGCCCACGGGGTGGGACCCGGAGTCCAGAGAAGATTATTTTATTATTATCCCGAGGTAAAATTACCCAAACGCCCTTAGGAGAACAGCGGGATTTGGCTATTGGCAGACCCCTCAGGGGTATTTTAGTATTTTCAGGTCAAAGGAAGACTATAAAAAGACCCATAGGGGCTCTTTGGAAGGCAGGCTCTCATTTTTCCTCCAACTCTAGTGCCTTCTGAAGAGCTCCCAGCCCAGCATTTGGCTTTGGAGGGGAAGCTCTCAGAGATCTTCCGGGTGTGTGGTGGGACCTCCTAGCTGAGGCTTTGGGTCTGTGTTAGGGCCTTAGCAGCCTGTCAGGGGTCGAGGTTTGAGAGAAGTAGGCATTGACTGCACTTTGGTTCGTGAACATTTGTTGAGGTTATTTTTGGCTTCAACAGTTAGGATATGGTATATGTATTTGTGTATGCTCGTGCAGGTTTGGGTGAGACTTTCCCCGTTGTGAGATCGCGCAGTTACAAAGGAAATGCTGCCGAAATTTCCAACTTTGCACGCACACCACGTGCTCGCATAAATTCTCCATAGGAATTTCCTGTTGTTATTTTCAAATTTAGCGTCGCGTAGGGGTGGCCTGCATCAATTTGGTATCAGAGGGAGGTTTGTCAATTTCTCAACTTGACAACAATCCGCTCGAACCAAGCTACCCCCACTTGCACTTAGGTACGTTTCGCTCGTTTTAAAAATTTTATTTTTAGTTATATAAAAACAAAAAAAAAGTTTTAAGTGTTTTCCTAATTTGAGTCTTTTTTTCCGTTAGTCTGTCATGACACGCGTTGGGAGTCCCCTTCCCCCATGTTCCTCGGTTGGTGCCCTTCGCAAGGAAATGAACCGCCAATGTGATGACATAAGAGATATGTTAGCACAACTTGGTGGTCGGCTTCTGACACCGCATCTTAATGCCCCTAGGCAACCGCTTAGGACCCATGTTCCTTCAAGTACGGTTAGTCAAGCGATCACGACACCACCATCACGCACTTCTAGGTCTGTTAGAATTTCTGCGCCGACTTACGATGGGTTAGGTGAACCGCAGGTTTTCTTACGTTGGGTAGATGACATGGAAGTTTACTTTGAGCAATATCGTCTCGTGGACCCCCACCGGATTTCCGTTGCGAGATTGCAATTATCTGGTCGAGCCCTGACATTCTGGGTCAATGAGGAGAGACGTTTTGGGCCGTCCCTCGTTGGCTCACGTGTGGGTTGGCAACTTATGAAGAACTTGTTGACGGATGAGTATTATCCCTCATACTGCCGTTCTCAGTCTTCTGGTTATCCGAGTGTAGCGGCGCCTAAGACTTTGCCCATATCGAGCAAGCACGTTCCCCCATACTCCCGTATGAGGATGTCTCTTGATGTTATTTCACCCCGCCAGGACACTAGACCGCTTTCTGATTATAGGAGTGATGATCGGCCGCGCATTAGATCCTTGCCCCAAAAGGATCCCACCATCTTGAGCACACCGACACCTGCCGTGCGGGAACCAGAGCATCTTAGGTACCCTGTTCCGCCTTCTAGTGTTATCACGATTAGGGATGTTATCCAGTCGAAGGTTAGGCATAGGAAGCCAGTTAAGGTTGCCAAGGAGAATGCCTTATGTTATGCTTGTGGTGTGACTGGCCACTACGTCGTGACCTGCCCCACCAAGCCTAGGGCTTCAGCCATATTAGTCTCCACTTCGAAGCCACCCAAGACTACTTGTGAGATTGCTGCTGATCCTGATCTGGACGTTGGTGTGGTATCTCCTGATTTTGATGAGGATGTCCAGTTAGATGAGAGTATCCTGGCATGTGCGATAGTGCCCGTTGATTCTGCCGATTTTTCTGCCGATGAGAATACTGGATATCCTAGCGACTTGGATGATGATTTATGGGATGTTGATGAGGCTTTGACTTGTGAGAGCACCCCGTTAGCCACTACATGTCTTGTTAGTGACATTTCAGTTCACCCTGCTAGTGAGTACCCTCTCGAGTCTATGATCCCTATGTCAAGTGAGCCTCGATCTGATTTTTCTGAAATTAAATCTGGGCTATCTGTGGAGCCAGAGTTTGAGGATTTCTCAATTACTATTTTGGATCAGTTTCCTCCTGAGGGAAGGGTATCTTTGGACGATTTTTTTGATGTTTGCCCGGACGTGAGTTTCCCGGATGATTGCCCCTTGTTTGAGTCACCATTGAGTGAGATTCATTTGGATTTGGATTTAGTCCCGGGCTCGATTTTACCGACCCTTCCTCCTGTTTGTGTGCCTACATTTGATATCATTTTAGGACGTGGATCCGCTAGTCATGGTCTACGCTTTTATGATATACCTACTTGGATACCCCCTACACTAGCGTTGGTCCCTCGTTTAGATGCTCACGAGCTGATCCTAATAATCGTTGAGGAACCGAGCGATGACCCAGAGTTAGCTGACGTACCTACTGAGTTGGAAGATTTATTTTGCGAGGGAGCCGTACGTTTGGATCGATTAGCGGACTTGTTAGGACGCGACTTGATTTTATTTAGTCCAATCCGCGTAGTTAAATCGTCGTTATTAGCCCCTCCGCTTGAGATGTCTAGTGAGCTGTGTATTAGTGAGTATCCGCCGGCGGGCATGTTTTTATTTGCGACTGCGTATGATTTCACGGCGACTGTGCCTATTGATTTGGTGTCCTCACGACATTGTTACCCGCCAAATCAACTTGCACATATCTTGCGTCCATCCTGGTACGAACTGCATGTAAACATATCATCGCCTTATGCCAGTGTCTATGAGTTGCATCACTTCCACGCCCATTCACCTTCGAGAGCATCTGACTGCGGAATTGTTGATTCTACTTTCGTCTGGTTAGCCCCCGAGTGGATACCTTCGGGTTCCGTAACAAAAGTATTACATTGGAGCGCCGACCCTTTCGTGATTTTCTCGAATATTGGATTTAATGCAATTTCTTTGGATTTTTACGATGCAATCGGTTTTTCACCGCATGTCAATCTTTCGGATTTAATTTTGCAAATCTGGTCTCCACATGAGCGGTTTTCTCCGACGTTTCTCTCTTCCACTTCAAATTCTCATGGGTTGAGAGGTGAGATTTATTTCGTGTCACTCTTCCATTTGGGTTTCCCGGTTCTCGCATTGGATGGTAAGAACTGCACTGTTTTTCTTTATGCTGACACATCTGCGAGATTTTCTGCTGTTCTTGCTCATGACAGGTTCTGTTCTATTGCGGGTGCCCCGTGGATGTCCGCTCTCGCTATGCCACCTGGGCGTGTTGCTGTCTCCTACTATTCTCTCACAGGCCACTCATCGGTGATGAGTGATTTCGAGCGGGGGAGGATTGATGGCGAGGACCCCCCGTCATTCGTTCGTGCAGCCATGGAGTTCTCGTTTGACCGCCGCCGCTACTTGTTCGTGGACGTTGATGGACGTTGCCGCAACCGCCGCCGCCACCGTCGCCGCAACCGTCACCGCTACCGTCGCCGCAACCGTCACCGCCGCGGCATTTCGTCGCTTCGTTATGAATATAGTGTTATTTCATCTTTGAAATAATATTATACTCATAAACGTTAACTATCATTTTATTAGGCTCATAATTTATAGGTTCTAAAATTATAAGTTTTCATTATGTTGTTTATTTTGTTAAAACAATTTAGGTGTGGCTAGGATTTATTTTGATGAGATGGAGGGTTGGATGGAGTGGTGTAATATATATATATATATATGTGAGAGGAGTTGGAGAGGGCATTATTGAAGAAGATAAAAAAAATTAACCCTAAGAAGGATTCGGCTTGCTCCAGCCCCCCCCCCCCTGACTTTTCTCGGCCTGGCCGAAACCCGACGCCCTGGACAACCCGCCGACCTGCTGCTGCCGCCGCCCCTTTGGGCTGCTCCTTGCTGCTCCGGCGACCTCCAACCTCCTCCGGTGTGACTCCGAAGAAGGCGGCTCGGTTCTTCCTCATCCGGTGCGATTCCGGTGACCCGTGGAAGTGCGACTCTTCCACCGTTATCTTGCTCCTCCCCCCTCCTCATCTCCTCTCCAACTTCTGGTTTGGGTAACGATTTCCTATCCCCTCAACATTGTGTGATTTCATCTTGCATTTGTGAGTGTATTGGAGACCTTGGATTTCATATTTTATCCTAAATGTTGAATTAATTTGCATATGAAAATCTGAAATTGTTATTGTGTTCATATCCGATTTTCGCGAAGATTTCCGTAAGGGTAGGTCCCCTTGGACGTTTGCAAGCCGGGGTTGGTTTAGCCTTTGGTTTCGGACGGATCAAGAGGATTTGGTATATCCTCGTTTGGTTTTGTTTTGAGGGATAATCGGACTACTTTCCGAATTATAATTTTAGTCCGGAACGCCCTCGTTGTGAATGGAAATGTGGTTGATGCGATGCTAGACGTATGGTTAGGATATGGTATATGTATTTGTGTATGCTCGTGCAGGTTTGGGTGAGACTTTCCCCGTTGTGAGATCGCGCAGTTACAAAGGAAATGCTGCCGAAATTTCCAACTTTGCACGCACACCACGTGCTCGCATAAATTATCCATAGGAATTTCCTGTTGTTATTTTCAAATTTAGCGTCGCGTAGGGGTGGCCTGCATCAGAGGAGATTATGGGGGAATCCTCTTTATAAATGGTGATGTAACCCATCAAAAATAAGTCTAATATTGAATACTTTTAATAATTATTTATCATATTATTATTAAAATATTATTTTATTGATATATATTTTCATATACAGATACTATAATTATTATATATATATATTTTTATATTTACATATTCATATATATATGTGTGTGTACATATACATACATATATTAAAAAATATCGTATTCTCTAAATATGGAGAACTTGATTGGAGTTGAACAATCAAGTTCTTCATATTTGGAGAACCTACTACAATGAGGATCTCTAAATATTGTGATCTTCATTAGAGATGCTCTCATACACTCAATTGTGATACTCCCGTGAAACAGCCGCTCGCCCTCCTTCCTCCGAAACTCCCCCGATGGATGAACGATGCAGCCACCCGCCCGTCCTTCCGCCGCCCTCGATCGTTCCTCCCCGGACGACGTCCCCTCTAACGCCAGCGACCACCCTATTGTCGCCCTCCTGTGAATTTTCTCCGATCCTTTTGTTGAAATATTTGAAAACTTTTGATGTTTCTAATGATTTAAAACATAAGCTATGGACCACATTATTAGTAATATTTTGTTATTACAGTTATTATTGTTTATATCAAGGTGCATTGAAATTCAAAATTATTTTAGATGTTTTTATATGTATTTTAATATTTTGTGGATTTAATTTTTATCAAAAATATATTAATTGACAAAATATATTTAATAAAGATGTCAGCATAGATTTGATTATTTTTATTAAAAACTCATTATATATACCAAGTTTTATCTATAACATTAATTTAAAATTTTCATTTTTGGGTATAATATTTGCTTGGGGCTATGATGTACAAATATTGGTGGGATACAAACAGCTAAATATGATTTGAAAATATCAATTCTCATAAAAAATGGGTGGAGAGAGAAGTTGCCCTGAAAGTCGGCGGGTGCCGATAGCTAATATTTAGGCTATATTTGGTTCGGCTGTGGCGGGTGCATCTGGTGGGTCGAAACGTCACTTTGGAACCAGAGGAGGAGAGATGGGGGTCGAAACGGAGCGGATCGGGACCGTTTCCTCCTTACTGCGGGTGCAAACGGATTAAAAGGCGTCGGCGGCCGTTTGATTACCTGCCGTCCGACGTCATTTGTTTCAAACGGAAACGGCGAAATGCCGAACCAAACTAAGCCTTAGTTCACAAAAATAGGTATTATCAATAAATAATTAAAAATTAATGGCACGTGCCCTTCTCAGCCCCGCTAGTAGAAACTGCCAGATGCTTCGATCTACGAGAACATTCCAGAAGAGTTCGGAAGATGAGGATGAACGCGAGTTCATCTTCCCTTCGTGTTCGCTTATAAATTCTCTCGTCCCATTCGAAACCTCAAAACGCAGAACAAACAATCCGCCTCCAATCTTATTCACAGTTCTTCATTCAAGGGTTTCGATCAAAGAATAAGGGTTTCGATCAAAGAATAAGGGTTTCGATCAAAGATTCAAGGGTTTCGATCAAAGAATAAGGGTTTCGATCAAAGATTCAAGGGTTTCGATCAAAGATTCAAGGGTTTCGATCAAAGATTCAAGGGTTTCGATCAAAGATGTCGATCATCAGGCAGAGCAACATCTTTGATCCATTCTCTCTCGATGTTTGGGATCCATCGGAGGGCTTCTCCTCCTCCTTCAACAACCTCCGGTCGCTCTCCTTCCCCCGCACCAATTCTGCCGGCGAGACATCGTCCTTCGCGAGCACTCGCGTCGACTGGAAGGAGACCCCCGAGGCGCATGTTTTCAAGGCGGATCTTCCCGGCTTGAAGAAGGAAGAGCTGAAGGTGGAAGTGGAAGAAGGCCGCGTGCTTCAGATCAGCGGCGAGCGCAGCGTGGAGCAGGAGGAGAAGAACGAACGCTGGCACCGACTCGAGCGCAGCAGCGGTAAGTTCCTCCGCCGATTCCGGCTTCCTGAGAACGCGAGGGTGGATCAGGTTACCGCATCGATGGAAAACGGTGTCCTTACTGTCACAGTGCCCAAGGAGGAGCTGAAGAAGCCGGCGATCAAGTCCATCCAGATCGCCTGAGGCAGCAGTTCGTTAGATCTATCTTTTTCCTGCTCGTTGAAATTAATCGAAAATGTTTGTTCGTGGTCGACCGTGTGCTTGTGTTGCAGTGTTTGTTCATAGTAATTTGAGCTTTGTGCTGTGCGATAATACTCGGATTATGTTGTAGTTTTCTTAAGTAAAAAAATCAAATAATTCATGTAGTCTAAATCTTGATTCCGATTCTACTCGAACTCGCAATCAAAATGGTTTTCGATTCAATCAAGAACAGTCTAATTAAACGATTATTTTCTGAGAAAACTCGTCTGAGCGCTGGTTTCTCCAGCTCTGGCCACGGAGAGATCGGCTCATTTTGCCAATCTCCGGGCTGAATGGCGGCGGTGATTAATCGGCGATCTCCACAGGAATGGTGTGTTCAAATCCAAATTACGCTAGTTATACAAACACAATCTCAATCAACCAGGAAGATCAATCAATTGTGAGCAATAGAGGAGAACAACATTCACCACACTTTTATTGAAAATGGCAGAAGAGCAAGACACTTTGAGGAATCATTTCATTTTTTTATTTAATATTTTTTCATTAAATTGAGTTGTGATTAGGGCTGTGCATAAATACCCGAAAACCGAAGAATCGAACCGGTGCCATTTGGGTCGGTTCTATCGGTTACCGGTTCGGTTCCGGTTCTTAAATTTTCAAGAACCGGAGTTACAACTCGGTTCTCGGTTCTGGTGTCGGTTCTACCCAGAACCGACCCGACCCGACTCACCCCTTAATAAAACATTAAAATTTAAAACAATAAAACCCCAAACCCTAAGGCTTTATGCGTCCCGCCGTCTCGGTGTGTTCTTTCATTAGCGCCCAACCCGTTAATTGTGTTTTTTTTCATATCAGGTGAATAATTGGATGTTGGATGAAATGAGCAAGTGTGAAGAACGATTGGACTTAAAAGATTTTCTTTATTTTATCTTATCTTTAAACTTCTACAATTTCACTGATTATGACTGCATCACTTCAATTAATATTGACTAATGACTATGATGTTATTTGGATTTTGGCAATTATCATATGTTTATTTTTATTCTTTTCCTTTTTGTTGGCATTATATGCTATGCTTCTAAAAAATAAATTATTAATAAATTATTACAGTTGCTAATGATATGATGAATATCTGACTATTTGTTAATATTTAGGAATCGAAACTAGAACCGGAACCGAACCGGAACCGAGAATACGGTTCTGGTTCTTGGTGAGAAATACTCGGATCTGTTCTGGTTCCAAATATTTAGAACCGAACCTATATGATTCGGTTCTCGGTTCTGGGCAGAACTGAACCGAATCGACCCACGCACAACCCTAGTTGTGATTACTGAACTGTTTAGTAACAAAAATTATAGGCAATGACTTATTTGGGAATATCTTAGATCTATTGAAAATGCAGTCCATGGTCACGCATTGATAACGTCCAGGAAGCCTTAAATTATAATTATTTGTTATTATTGACTATAGTTGCAGGAATGAATGTTTTATTTTTTTTGTTAAAGTTTGTATTGGTGTGTGTTAACCCAGAATCGACTAGTTCGCAAGGATTTTTCAAACCGGGCGGCTTGGTCTCCTAACCGCCACTCTCAATATGCCGGTCTGTTCTCGCTGAAGCCGGGCGGCCTCGCTTTCAGGTCGCCGCCAGAGGGAGCCCAGGGCAGCCCGTCCAGAGGCCGGGCCCCATAGCTCGTCAGAGGAAGACCGCCAGACCGCGCGGCCTTCCCTTTCTGTGTCTTTTTACTCGCTTTCCGTCACCCCTGTCTGGTTCTCCTGTATCCCGTGCAGCCGGTATTTTTAGCCCTGCCCGTTTGGGCAGGCCCCCAAGCCTATAAATAGGGGGCGGAAACACACCCAAAGCACGCTGACTCGAGTCTAAGAGCTCGCTTGTTAAGAGCTGCGGTCTCGAGCCTAGTGCCTTGCGACTTGTTATCTGACCGGCTTCTTTTTTCTCCTCCTAAGTGTAACCGCTTCGTCTTTAATAAAAGGAAAACCCGTCGCAGGAGAGGCATTCAGGCCGCGGCGGGCGAAGTGTGGTGTCGCCGTTTCTTGCGGCTTGCTCTGGTTTCTGCTCTAAACGCAAGTAATCAACTACTCGGCAGTCCCTCTTCCTTTTCCCCTCCTTTCCCCAGAGCTCGAACCGTTAGCTGGTGGTGCTCGATTCCCTTTCGCATTTCGTGCATCAACAGTGTGAATGATAAAAATGATTGCGAATCACAAAACTTATTATTTATCTGTACTATGTTAAAAGGGAAAACTCCCTTTGATTAAATATTCATTTTCGGATTTTACCTCTATTTATTAAAAAATCCTAGTTTTTAAAGTTTATTTGTTTTTTTTAAAGTGTTCTTATATAGGCAAAACCTTTTATCTACAATAAAAATATGTGTTCTCCCAGCCGCTGCCGAACCATGTGCACACCGCAAAAATGAGCGACGAGCGGAGTATAACACTCTGGGATTTACGAGCGGCGGGAGCGTCGTCACGTCGGGAATATCGTGGTCGGGATCATGTCGCACGTGACATGGGGGGCCCCCGTGCACTATCGCAGTTGAGGTACTGTCGCTATTAGCCGTAGGGACAGAGCTCCGTTCCTGGCACTCGTATTAAAATAAATTTAATATATTAATTTTTTTAATTGGGCCTAGGCCTGACAAAACCCTGATCGTCAGGTTCTCCGAGAACATGCCTACGAGGTCCTTTAAGAAGAGTAATTTTTGGGTCAGGAGTCCTGACCATGAGCATGGTCTTGCATCAATGAGGAGTCTGCAAATGAGGCGGCCCACGCAATTGTGGCTTGTGTCATACACTTTTGCGGGATCCGGATCCTCTCCATTTCAAACGAAATATAGAGGATCCATTTCATCATCTAATGGATAAGAGACACTTGAAAGATATCTAGTGGTGGATGTTTTTTTGATTAAAAAAAGATAAAAAAAATGATGAACCCGTCGGATCAAAGAGCTTTTAATCTGGACTGTGAAATGGATCTCCTCCATTTCATTTTAAATGGAGAGGATCCCGATCTCTTTTGCGCGGGGCCCTCAACATTTCAGGTTTCTCATTGATTGTCCTGACTATGCTCATGATCAGGAATCCTGACCCAAAATTTTTCCCTTTGACAATCTCTTTTTCTTCTCCCCATGTTCCTCTTGAAATGAAAGTATACATTTCACGATCAAAATCTATTTTTACCTAATCAGATGGATCCACTAATCAAAAATTATACACCATTAAATCAAATAAGAACGCTTATATACAATAAAATAGACCTCCATTTGAGACATGGAATCAGAATGCATCTTTTCTATTTCTAATATCTCCTCCTGTGTTTGTGAGTTGAAGGGAAATTATTTTGGTCCGCCGAGAGGACCTTAATGCTCGGCCATTGTGCACAGTTTTACTGTGCATTGCGGATCCCACATAATTACAAGACTACTCTCCTTCTCATTGATGAAGACCTAAAGGAAGATCCGCTGCCCAGATCCAATTTTTACTCGAGCTCAAGAGGATCCAATGGCCCTCCACTCTTTGTTCACAATTCCCGAAATGCAGAATTGTCTGCCTGCTTATAAACTCTCACATTATATTTAGGATTTTTGCCCGAAGAATTAGCATAATTACAAGCAGGCGTGCACAAAAAGACCTCCGGGCCAGATAAAAACCGGTCCCTGGAAGGACCGGTTTTTTCCGGTCCGGTCCCGGACCGGTCCCTGGCAAAACCGGTCCCGGTCCGGGACCGGTCTTCCCCCTAAAAAGGGGGACTGCCGGGACCGGAATACCGGTCCCAAACCGGTCCCAAACCGGTCCTGGACCGGTCCGGTCCCGGGCTAGCCCAATTATTATTTTTTTATTTTTTTTAATTATTTTAATTTATTTACTAAAAATATTCAAATGAAAAATAATTGAAATTGTACAAATTCTTAAATGAAAGAAATAATTGTATTATCATCTTAAAAATTTACAAAATTCCAAAATAATACCCAAAAATTACAAATCAAGATTACAAAAAAGTTTAAAATTACAAATTACAAAATACATGTTACAAAATACAACTTAAAAAATAACAAAAAAATACAACATTTGAAATTTTAAATTTCAAATTTTCGTTCCGAGTTTTAATTTTGGCCGGTCAAATTAAGATTGTTCAGTTCTTCTTCAACGTCGGAATCGCTATCTTCGATTGATGCGACGTGCTGTCTCCTCCTAATGGCATCCAAATGGTCCTTGTAGCAAATGCAAATCTCCAAAGACTCTTCGCTCAAACGGCTCCTTCGCTCGTTCAGAATCCTGCCACTCAAAGAAAACGCAGACTCCGAAGCTACCGTACTAGCTTGGATAGTTAGTAGATCTCGGGCCATTAAGGCCATAATAGGATACATATTAATTTTATTTTTCCACCAATTTAAAATATCAAAATTTTCTATTTCGTGTGTGCTCATAAATTCTTGAAATTGTGTTTTACTATATAAACCTAATTCATTTAAAGTGCTCGAGGTTCGTTGTTTTTTCCTAGATGCTAATTCTAAAATTTTATTTTTCAAAATATCTTTTGTTTTAGGTTGGACGGATTCTTCTCTAGGTCGCGATCCATATAACTGGTCATAATAATTATAAAAATTTGTAAAATCGGAATTAAATTTTGAAATGCTAATATTATCAAAAAAATTAAAAGTTTCGCTCAAATTTAAATTACTATTAATTTCTTCTATTAGATTTTCTACTCCTTCTACACCCATTAAAGGATTTAAAGCGGCTGCGCAAGAAAACATGGGAGGCATTTCTTTATAATATTTTAAAAAATTTTCTTCCATTATTCTTATTAATGAACACCATCGATCATTTTTTTTATAATTTTTAAAAGTTTCTGTAATTAATACAAAATTTTCGATAACTAATGAACTAGTCGGATAATAAACTCCAGATAAAATCGTTGTTGCTCGATAAAAAATTTCTAGTAAATTTATATAATCTTCAATCACGACCCAATCGGACGCGTGTAAATCATGTGTTTCAATACTATTATAAAATTCCATTAGTAATGATTTTTGTAAAACGACTCTTTTTAACATTTTATAAGTAGAGTTCCATCTTACAGGCATATCAAATTGAGGACTTAAAAATTTCTTACCTTGTGAAGTTACAAATTTTTTGAAATCTTGTTTTCTTTTTTTAGAACTATAAATAATTTTTAACATCGTTCTGATTTTTGAAACGTAGTTATTCATAAATTCTAAACTATCTTGTACAATTAAATTAAAAACGTGACACACGCATCGAGTATGAAAAAATATTCCGTTTAATATTAGATTCAAATCTTCTTCTAAATATTTAATAGCAACCGTATTATTAGTAGCGTTATCGAATGAAATACTCATTATTTTATCTTTAATTTTAAATTCTCTAATACATTTTATAATGGTTTGATAAATAGCTCTACCGGTGTGCGGAAATTCGAAACCCTCAAAACAAATAATACGTTTATTTAACTCCCAAGAATCGGGATCGATCCAATGACAAGTAATACAAATATAAGAAATACCATTTGCTATACTACTACTCCAAACGTCACTCGTTAAACTCACTCGACCTTCAAAAGTTTCAAAATAATTTATTAAATATTGTTTAGACTGTAAATATGCGTGTAAAGCATCACGCCTAAGTGTAGTTCTACTTACCTGATGATATTTAGGTTGAAGCGCTTCGTGTATATACTCCGTCATTTCTTCGTTATCGTAGTGGTTGAATGCTAGTCCGCATCTGATGACATTCTCCATTTGCCGCTCTCGTTGTCGAGCTTGATCATACGTCCAAATTTGTCCGCTAGCCGAAATTTGTGCCTGACTTGACTCCGGGGCTCGTTTAGAGACACACGAAAGAATGTGTCGGGAGAGCGTTGAGTTGCCGCCGAGAGCCATTAGCTTCGCGCAATGTCTGCACTTCGCCTTGAATTCGCTGCCGATCCGAACTTTTTCAAAGTGCTCCCATACTGGAGCTTTGTGTCTGTGCTCTACTATCTCATGAGCGACAGAAGAGGAGGAAGACGCCGGCATCGATGAAGAGGAATCCATTAAAGAGAGAGAGTGTGTGAGAAATTGAGAGAGAGAGAATGAGAGAGTGTGAAATGAGAAGAGGTGAAAATGAGAGGGGAGGGGGGATTTTATAGTTTTTAAGTTTTTTTTTTTTATTAATAAAAAATTATAAAAAATAAATAAAAATAATAATTAAAAAAAAAAGAAAAAAAACGGCTCTAATTAGAGCCGTTTAACAACGGCTCTAATTAGAGCCGTTTAACAACGGCTCTAATTAGAGCCGTTGGGGAGGCTGGTAGCCTCCCCTGCTGCTGCTGCCAGGCATTATTACCTGGCAGCTTTGCTGCCAGGTAATAATTGCCTAGACAGCTAGGCTGCCTAGGCAATTATTACCTGGCAGCAAAGCTGCCAGGTAATAAGCCTGGGACCGGTCCAAGACCGGTCTTAAACCGGTCTTGGACCGGTCTTTGCCTAGGACCGGTCTAGGACCGGTCTTTCCCTGGGACCGGTCTTGGACCGGTTCCAGGGAAAAAAAGGGGGCCTTGTTAGGCCCCCTGGGACCGGTCCGGGACCGGACCGGTCCTAACCGGGACCGGTCCCGAGCCAGTCCTTACCGGGCCGGTCCCAACCGGTCCCGTTGGGACCGGTCTTTTTGTACACGCCTAATTACAAGTTACATCCTCTACCTTTTGAAATTACAAAGACCTCTCCTATAAATTTACATTTCACAACATGCATGCACGAAAATACCCTCAGGCTCCGTTCGTTTCAACGACATTGGCATTTAAGTATTGGCTTTCAATTCAATATCAATACACATGGGAAATGATATTGGATTTAAATCCAATTCTTTTGTTCGTCCGCATGAAGACTTTATATCATAGGAATTGACATTGATATTTTTTTATTGTTCGTTTGTAGAAAGACTTTCTGTCATAGGAATTGACATTGATCAATGTTATTAATGATCACAATTAAAAATCACAAATGCGATTTTTTACCCCGACCATGATTTTTTCTTGAGGCGTGATTTTTTCGCCCAAACTCAAGTTTTTCGACCACAACGCGAATATTTTGACCGGACGTGAAATTTTCGCCCAAAAGTGTTATTTTCGCCCAGACGTGTTTTTTTCGTCATGACGTGATTTTTTTCAATCTGATTTGATTTTTTCAGTCTGAATGCGAAATTTTCATATGAACGCGAATTTTTCGCTCGAACGCGATTTTTTCGTCCGCACGCGAATTTTATCGTCCGGACGCGATATTTTCGCCCGGACGCGATTTTTTCGCCTAGACGTGAATTTTTCGCCCGTACGCGATTTTCTCGCCCGGACGCGAATTTCTCGCCCGGGCGCGATTTTCTCGCCCGGGCGCGATTTTCTCGCCCGGGCGCGAATTTCTCGCCCAAGCGGGAATTTCTCGCCCAAGCACATCTCCCGTACGCGATTTTTCGCCCGGACGCGATTTTTACTTCTCAAATCGAATTTTTCGCCCCGACGCGATATTTTCGCATCCGGGCTAAATATTCGCGTCCGGGAGAGAAAATCGCGTCCGGGCAAGAAAATCGCGTCCGGGCGAGAAAATCGCGTCCGGGCGAGAAAATCGCGTCCGGGCGAGAAATTCGCGTCCGGACGAGAAAATCGCGTCAGGGCGAGAAAAATTCGCGCCCGGTCGAAATATTCGCGTCCGGTCGAAAAATTGGGCGAAAAATTCGCGCCCGGGCGAAAAATGAGCGTCGGGGCGAAAAATTCTCGTCGGGGCGAAAAATTCGTGTAGGGGCGAGAAAATCGCGTCCGGGCGAGAAAATCGCGTCCGGGCGAGAAAATCGCGTCCGGGCGAGAAAATCGCGTCCGGGCGAGAAAATCGCGTCCGGGCGAAATAATCGCGTCGGGGAGAAAAAATCGCGTCCGGGCGAAAAATTCGCGTCCGGGCGAAAAATTCGCGTCCGGGCGAAAAATTCGCGTCCGGACGAAAAATGCGCGTCCGGGCGAAAAATTGGCGCCCGGGCGAAAAATTGGCGTCGGGGCGAAAAATTTGCCTCCGGGCGAAAAAATTACGTCCGGGTGAAAAATATCGCGACCGGGCGAAAATATCGCGTCAAGTCCAAAATATCGCGTATGGGCGATAAATTCGCGTCTGGGCAAAAATATCGCGTCCGGGCGAAAAAACCGCGTGCGGGGGAAAAAATCGCGTTTGGGCGAAAAAATCGCGCTCGGGAGAAAAAATCGTGTCTGGGCAAAAAAAACGCGTCCGGGAGAAAAAAAACGCGTCCGGGCGAAAAAACCTTGTTTATAATTCATGTTCTGGCGAAAAAAATTGTGTCTGAGCGAAAAAATTACGTCTAGATGAATAATTCGGCTCAGGCGACCAAAAATTGAATCGTAGCGAAAAATTTCCGTACGGGCGAAAAAAACACATTTGGGCAAAAAAATTGCGTCATACAGAAAAAAATCGCGTTCGTGCAAAAATATCGCATTCGGGAGAAAAAAACCTGCCTGGGTAAAAAAAATGCTTCAAGACAAAAAATTACGTCTGGGCGAAAAAATCGTACACAGACGAAAAAAACACGTCCGCGCAAAAAAATTGCGTCCCGATGAAAAATTGCGTTCGGCCGAAAAAAATCACGTTCAGGCTAAAAAAATGGTCTCATTTTGAAAAACCGGACTGAATATCCGCCACTAGAGATAGATATTGAATCTATGAGTTTTTAGATTACGGTGAATGTCGACGACTTTCCATCAGAAAGCCAATTCCAATTTAAAATTGTTGATACGAACAAGAGAAATGACATTCATATTCTCAAAGCCAATACTTCAATATCAATGTCTGTGAAACGAACGGACCCTCAAAGATTTTTTTCATCGGATATTTTTGAGCATATATGTTTACCTAATTTTGAAAGTGCCTCGGGAATGAATAAGGATGTTAGTCTTAGAGCATTTACAATGGTTCTTCATTTCTCCATTTTTGGAGAAAGAATTCCTCCAACTGTTCTTTATATAGGGCTTTAGATATGGAGAAGATCCCTCTCCTTCTCTAAATTTAGAGGGGAGAGATAGAGAAAATGGGGATCCGAATCCCCTTCATTTCTGGATCCATTTGTCCATCTAATAGGCAAGACTTTTTTCAAAAAGATCTAATGGTGCAGGTTTTTTTGAATAAAAATATATATAAAAAGATGGGGATTAGTGAACCAGTCCGATCAACCCTAAAAAAATTTGCGCTCATATGAAATTGGGGTGCACCTGTTTGGCACGGTGGAAGGCCTCGCCAAACATCGCCCGCCGCAATCCCATGTCGCGTGTGAGCCGCAGCGAAGGGCCAAACGAGGCTGTATCCTTTAGTGTGACTTGTATTTGATCTCTGGCGTGGGCGCAGCGGTCCGGTGAAGAACACATCCCTCCAGTGGTGCGGCGGGGAAAGTTTCTGAACAGGTGCACCCCACTTCGTTCCTGATCTGTATCAGGACGCCCCATGGGCCATGTCCCCCATCAGCTATAGAAGAGCTCGATAATGGCTTCCAATTCAAAAGTTGGCAGGAAGATGAGTTTTAAAAAAATTTATAGAAGAAACGGTGTCATTAGTAATTGGTCTTCTTCTTTATGCATTCTGAAGCATTTAAAGCTTAACGTGATGAAGATTAAACTCGTGTCAAAAACACAAATATATAGCGGGTTTAGGTGCTCTACCCATGATAAATATTACTGCTACTATTACTTCACACCTTAGCGAAATTCTTGGGCCCGAGCCTCCATTAAGAGTCCGAATTTGGTAGAGTAATCCTCTTAAAGGAAGGTAGAGAATAACTATGGACCGTCCAAAGAGCAGGGACGCGGTCATGGCCAGTGCCAGAGGCAGCCGCCATTCACCGACCAGCATCAAAAAAAAATTTGACTTCCGTCAAAGCGACATTATCGCCGTCCCCGCCGGTTTCGTACACTGGTGCTACAACAATGGTGACTGCCCCCTCGTCACCGCCACCCACCTAGACACCAGCAGCAACGCTAACCAGCTCGACAGCACCCACAGACATTTCATGCTAGTTGGAAGCCGCCAGAAGAGCGAGACCCAGGAATCTTCCTCCGACAGCCATCTCTTAAGAGCATTCGACACGAAACGCAGTTAACAGAAGTGTTAGGAGGGACTGATTTCATTTTTGGAATCCTTTAAAAAAAAGTAAAGGGACTGATTTTTTTTAAAAAAAAACTAAAAGTTAAGGGACTGATATACTATTTTTGCCAAATAAAAATACATACTTTTCCCAAAATCACCGACTTATAAAGCAAAATTAGGGTTTAGGGTTTGGATGCCTCCACATTTACAATGGAATAAAAAAAATGCAAACTTTTTCCAAAACCACCTATTAAAAAAGTAAATTAGGGTTTAGGGTTGGAAGCCTCCACATTTACAATGGAAATAAAAATGCAAACTTTTCCCAAAACCACCGACTTAAAAATTAAAATTAGGGTTTAGGGTTTGATATGCATACACATTTACAATGGTAGTTCGGGAGAATCAGAACCCCATGTTCCTCCTATATACTAGAATCAATCATAAAACCTGACATCATTATGACATCATGTATATAGATTTTCAAAGGACCAGCAATTGGTGAGATTACATCATCCCATACCTGATCCAAGAACCGATGTGGGCAGATCTCGACAGCAGGTACTTCGATGGAGATCCCCGAACAAAGCCAAAGTTCTCGTGCGCTGCGCATCAGAGGCACTGCAATCGACTTCTTCGCCATTATTCCGCTCATTCGCAGGCACGGTAGCATGATTTTTTAAACCCAACTCCATGCCATTTAGCCTACATGTAGAGGAGCTCTTCAACAAGCTCATCCATTAAATTTTCAGATAGCAGATTCTCCAGCTCTCTGCCAACCACCTCTGACTCCCCACTTCCCAAATTAAACCATTTTAGGCTAATGAGATCCTCTTCTGAGTAGCAGCTACCAGCCTCCTTCCTCCTCTTGACCACTGCCTGCCATATTTCCTCAACAATGCCTTCATGTGACATCTTTGACTGCCAGCTAAGCCTCGGGTTGACCCACGTGCGCGTGATATTCATGAGCGGCATCACAGCAATGTCAGGCTACCGCGGAATTCACGAGGTCAAATAAGAGTTTCCTTTCCGACATCGACCACGACATGACCGACTTGTACTTCTTCTCGAGCCTGTCGAAAGCATCCACTCCAACTGGAAATTCCTCCAGATGGCATGCGCCAAAAACCCCACTTTTCTCGGATTTCATAATCCCGGAATCAATCAGCATGTCGAGAAGATACGAGTAGTCCCTATCTTCTTCGTCTCTAAACGATTGATGTATGTCCCCGAACTGGGAGAAGGGCTCCGCAGCATCCTCGTCGCCGGAGATAAATGCTTTAATTTCCTCCGGAAAATTATTTTCTGTGTCGAACTTGAGAAGTTGAAGTTGCCTCCGAAGCTCTGTGATGAAGCGGTTTATGTCAAAATCTAAAATTGCGGGGGGCGGTGGAAAGTGACGAAGGAAATGTTCAACTTTCTTATTTACCTTGGAGATCCGCACCAATCCTCTTAAAGCATCCAGAAGTAGACTTGTCATCTGTAGGTGATAGATCTAAAACTGAAACTGGACTTGGTTGATCTGCTTCCTTGTAAGAAGTAGGAGAAATGGCCACAGACTTAGAGAACTGGGGACGAAGAAGCGCATCTCTTCCACGATCAGATGAAGCCTGCTGCATATGGGTATGTAACAATTGATCATCAGGAACAAACTTAAGAGTTTCTTCATTGATTGCCACTTCCACGGAAGAACACAATATATGAGATGTTTACACCGGTTGCTCAAAGAAAATTTACAATAGTTTACGAACAATTAGCAGGTTCATTTTCATCGGAAATAAAAGGCAGGTTCATGGTCTAGTGCTGCAACAAAAGGAACGGTGCAGTACAAAAATGTTCTAAAGAAGAAAATGGATAATACCTGTGGTGCGATGAATGGCATAAAAGAATCCTCACCGGGATTTTGATGTAATATCAATACAACCAGCAGGTACCATGTTAAGCCCCCGGACGAGGCTAGATTATTCGGACAACATTACAAACGGCGGCAACGGCAGGGGCATGGCAATATTGGGGCTGAACCAATGGGTTCAGCCCCCTCCTCCTGAAAATATTGGCTCAAGGGGGCTGAACCACGCTGGGTTCAGCCCCATTGGGGCCGGCCGGCCCCCTTGGTCGGCCGGTCTTGGGTCCCGGGGGTATAAATACCCGGACCCCTCTCTTTTAGAGGTTATGGAAGAATTATCATGGTACTCATCTCTCTCTCTATCTCTCAACCCTAACCCTAATCTCTCTCTACTTCCTCTTCCCTTAGTTCTTCCCCTAGTTAGTGTTTAACATTTGGTATCAGAGGAGTTTGATTCTCTCAATGGTGAACACTCGCAATCAAGAGGAGTCCTCGCGGATTGAAACCCTAGAGGAGAATGTTGTTGGCCTCACCGATTCGATGGCGGCCTTGGAGGGGCGATTGGAGGCTCGGTTGGAGGAGTTGAAGACCCTACTGAAAGGGAAAGGCCCGGCCAGCGATGATTCGGCCGGATCGGGAGCCGATACAGCGGGTTCGGCCGCCGCGCGGCTTGCGGAAGGGCTCGCGGGCGTGCGGCCTTCGGGTGGGGCTCCGCCCGGCGCGGCGTGGCACGGGACGACAGGGGTGCGGCGTCGGCGGCCTACGGGCCTCCCGCGGGATCGGCAGCGGTGTATGGGGGTCCGGCGGGGCAGTTTCCGCCCGGATCCGCGGCAGCAGGCTTCGGCGAACTCGGATCGGGCCCGGAACAGTGGCGCCGAGGTGGGGATGACCCTTTTGGGCTCCGGCGGCCACCCGACATGGCGGGACAGCAAAGGGGGGGCTCCTCCCTCCTCCACGCGGGTTTGGGCCACCAAGAGGGGCCGGGTTTGGCCCAGGGTGGGGCGGCCAACCGCAACCTCCGCCTTGGGGAGCGGGAAGCAGCACGGCTACGGCGGTTTTGAGCATGGGGAACACGCAAGGTGGGACGGAGGTCCAGGGACACAACGTTTGACCCCCGGATTAACTCGCGTGTACTTTCCGGAGTTCGAGGGCGGCGACGCCTTGGAATGGATTCAAAAGGCTGAATTATTCTTCCAGTACCAGGAGGTGCCTGAAGGGCAGTGGGTGCAGCTAGCGTCCTTCCATTTGAAGAACGACGCCTTCCAATGGACACAGTGGTTCCTGCGGGGACGGGAGTACGTGCCTTGGGGGGAGTTCGTGGATGGATTTACGGCCCGATTTGGTCCACTGGAGTATGAGAACTTTGAGCCCCTCCTTCAGAAGCTTCGTCAAAAAGGGTCGGTTATGGAGTATCGTGCTGAGTTCGAAAAGATGGCGAATCGGGTTCAGTGGCCGGAGAGGACGCTCTACAGCTGTTTCATATCTGGTCTTAAGGAGCATATTCGGGATGAGGTGCAGGCACTCATGCCACGTTCCTTGAACCATGCCATTACGTTGGCGCGTATCCAGGAGGAAAGGTTCAACAGGCAGCGGGCACGTATTGAGAGTAGACCGGCTTTGGGTCCTACCACGTCAGCACGACGGGAGCCACCCACGGGTACGAAACCGACGGTGACTCGGTTGTCTTGGAGCGAGTTGGCGGCTCGGAAGGAGAAGGGCTTATGCTTTAATTGTGATGAGAAGTTTGTGTCCGGTCACAAGTGCCAGAAGGTACAGGTTTTTATGTTGCATCAGGAGGAGCAGCTCGAGGAGGACGTTTTCCCGGAGGAGGAATTGGAGTCTGGGGGGGACTTAGACTTGACGGAGTTGGGTGTCTCCCTACATGCCATGGAGGGATGCAATCCACCTCCTCTTACGATGCGGTTGGCTGGACGGATTCGGCGGGAGAGGGTGACGATTCTGGTAGACAGTGGGAGTACTCACAACTTTATTCACCCTGATGTGGCAAAGAAGGTGGGGCAGGGGATTGACACGGGAGCAGCGTTCCAGGTCATGGTTGCGGATGACAGCAAGTTACAGTGCCAAGGAGTGTTGAAGGCGGTAGAGCTTCGGATGCAGGGGTATGTGGGGTGCACGGACGTCTACCTCTTACCGATCTGGGGCTCAGATATGGTACTGGGAGTGCAGTGGTTACAGCAGTTGCGGCGGGTTACTTTTGATTGGGATCAGATGACGATGGAGTTCTTGCAGGGCGGGCGACAGTTCTGTTTGACGGGGCTCAGATCTTCTCCGGTTAAAGAGATCTCCCTTCGCAGTTTGCAGCAGCTTGAGGAGTCCAGTAGTTTGATGGCGATTCTGTTGGGGGTGAGGTCGGACGAGGAAGGATCGAAACAGGTTCCGGACCAGTTGCGGGCGCTAGTAGAGGAGTATGATGACATCTTCCAGGAGCCGAGTACACTTCCACCGTCACGATTCCGTGATCATCAGATTGTGCTACAGACTGGGGCTGAACCGCCCAACATCCGTCCATATAGGTATCCCTACATCCAGAAGGCAGAGATTGAGCGCAGTGTGAAAGAGATGCTTGATGCAGGTATCATACGACCTAGTACCAGTTCCTTCTCTGCACCGATTATTCTGGTTAAAAAAAAGACGGATCTTGGCGTTTTTGCGTAGACTACCGTGCCTTAAACAGTGTTACTGTGAAGGACAAGTTTCCGATTCCCGTGATAGAGGAGCTGCTGGATGAGTTGCATGGGGCGACTCGGTTCACGAAGCTAGACCTACGGTCCGGCTACTATCAGATTCTGATGAAGGAGGAGGATGTGCATAAGACGGCCTTAAGGACTCATGACGGTCACGATGAGTTCTTAGTGATGGCCAATAGATTAACGGGGGGCCCGTCTACTTTTCAGACCAATATGAATGAGATTTTTTGCCCATTCCTGCGACGCTTCGTCTTGATCTTTTTTGACGACATTCTGATCTACAGTGCTACTTGGGAGGATCATCTACGACATGTGGCTCAGGTCTTCTCTACTCTCCGGCAACATCAGCTATATGCTAAGAGGTCCAAGTGTTCTTTTGGACAACATGAGGTGAAATACTTGGGGCATCTAGTTTCCGTTGACGGGGTGAAGGCAGACCCACGGAAGATCGAGAGTATGCTTTCTTGGCCACGACCTCTGACCATTCGGGCGCTGAGGGGGTTCTTAGGCCTCGCTGGTTACTACCGGCGCTTTGTACGGGACTATGGGAAGATTGCTAGGCCGCTTACACAGCTGCTACAAAAGGATGCTTTCGAGTGGCACGCCAAGGCAGAGACCGCCTTCCAGGCGCTCAAGAGGGCTATGACGACGACTCCAGTGTTGGCACTTCCGGATTTCACCAAAGAGTTTGTGGTAGAGACAGATGCTTCTGGTGTGGGAGTGGGGGCGGTCTTGATGCAGGAGGGGCGGCCGATCGCCTTCTACAGTAAGGCTTTGGCTCCCCGAACTCTGGGACTCTCAGTGTATGAAAAGGAGATGCGGCAGTTATTCATGCGGTGGCCCTATGGCGGCCCACTTGGGCGTCGCTTTACGATACAGACCGATCATCAGAGCTTGAAGCATTTTTTGGAGCAGCGGATTTCGTCCCCCCTGCAACAAAAATGGGTCACCAGGTTGTTGGGATATGATTATGCGATCGAGTATCGGCCCGGGAAGGACAATCGGGTGGCTGACGCCCTCTCACGCTTACCCGAGGGGGCCTTGGCACACATTTCCGGGCCTCAGTTGGATTCAATGGATGAGATTCAGGACGCGGTGCAGCGAGATCCCGAGTTACGGGCTATTGTGGAAGACCTGCGGCAGGGTCGTGAGGTAGCCCCAGGTTATCATTTACAAAATGACCGGCTGTATCATCAAGGGTGAGTGGTCATTCCTGCTCAATCAGCTTGGCGGGCGGTGATGATGCATGAGTTTCACTCGTCGCCGACAGGAGGTCACGCAGGCATTCTTCGCACTCTTCAGCGGGCTCGGGCCAACGTGTTTTGGAAGGGGATGCGCCGTGACATTCAAGAGTTTGTGCAGAAGTGTGAGGTGTGCCAACGGTAGAAATATGAGACTACTTCTCCGGACGGCCTACTCACTCCCTTGGAGATTTCGCATCAGATCTGGGATACGGTTTCTATGGACTTCATCGAATGGCTGCCCAAGTCGAAGGGTAAAACAGTGATATTGGTAGTGGTGGACAAGTTGTCCAAGTATGGGCACTTCCTTGCTCTAAGCCATCCTTACACAGCGGAGTCGGTTGCGGCCTTATTTGTTCGGGAGAGAGTTCGATTGCATGGGATTCCCCGGGCGATCATTTCCGATCGAGATCCTACTTTTGTTGGCCGATTTTGGACAGAGCTCTTCCGCTTGCAGGGGACTTCCTTAGGTTTCAGCACGGCCCACCATCCCCAGACTGACGGCCAGACAGAGGTATTAAATCGGGGCGTCGAGACTTACCTTCGCTGCTTTGTCATGGATGAGCCGCGGACCTGGACTAGCTGGTTACATTGCGCGGAGTACTGCTTCAACACTTCTTATCACTCGGCTAGTAAACTCACGCCCTTTGAGGTCGTCTATGGGCGGCCACCTCCTTCCTTGAGCAGTTATGAGCCCGGCAGTACCGCAGTTGCAGCAGTTGATCGGGCGCTTCGTGATCGTGATCAGACCCTCGCCACCTTGCGTGAGAATCTTCGGGCGGCACAGGATCGTATGAAGCTCAGGCAGATCGTCATCGCACAGAGCGAGAGTTCCAGGTGGGGGATGAGGTTTTCCTCAAACTTCGTCCTTATCGCCAGTTGTCGGTGGCACAGCGGACAAATCAGAAACTGGCACCTCGTTACTATGGACCATTTCGGATCACGCGGCGGGTCGGTCCGGTGGCGTATACCTTGGCTTTACCCGCGAGCTCCCGGATCCATCCTACCTTTCATGTCTCCTTGTTGAAGCGGAAGTTGGGTGATGCTGTTCCGGTCTTTTCCGTTTTGCCCGAGGCTACTAGTGGGGGCGAGCTTCGCCCGATTCCGGAAGATGTACTGTTGATCAAATGGAAACGTCGTGGCACGGCGTACTGTCCAGAGCTGTTAGTCAAATGGAAGGATCTCTCTGCGGAGCACAATACTTGGGTCGATTTACTGGAGTTCCGGGAGCTTTACCCCGACTACCACCTTGGGGACAAGCTGGGGAAGGGAATGTTAAGCCCCCGGACGAGGCTAGATTATTCGAACAACATTACAAACGGCGGCAACGACAGGGGCATGACAATATTGGGGCTGAACCAATGGGTTCAGCCCCCTCCTCTTGAAAATATTGGCTCAAGGGGGCTGAACCACGCTGGGTTCAGCCCCATTGGGGCCGGCCGGCCCCCTTGGTCGGCCGGTCTTGGGTCCCGGGGGTATAAATACCCGGACCCCTCTCTTTTGGAGGTTATGGAAGAATTATCAAGGTACTCATCTCTCTCTCTCTCAACCCTAACCCTAATCTCTCTCTACTTCCTCTTCCCTTAGTTCTTCCCCTAGTTAGTGCTTAACATACCACATCAAAAGCATTACTTATGAAAATGGTAAGCACGATACTGGAAGATTCGACTAAGTCGACAATTAGGAATTCAGTTTTGGTCACCTCCGGAAAAGATAACCACAAAGTTGTCTTCATTTTAACATTTCGCGCAAGCCAACAGTTGAATTAAATCATTTGTAACATAATGAAAAGGACCCGCAATAATGGCCCATTTATTTTTATTCTTCTTTAAAATCCACTCCCTTTGTGATCTCATTTTTTCCGCTTGAATTGCTATCAAAGTTGTTTCCTCATGCGAGTCCGCCCCCTGCTTGTGCAAACTCCTCGGGTGAACCATGGGCTCGCAGCTTCTCCTTGCAGCTCGGAAGATCTCCCGCTGACAATCTGCCGCCCCCTTTCATGTAAACTCATGTTCTTAAGCGGACTCCTCTTTCCGCTCAGGCTTCACAGATTGTGCGGAATCCTCTTCATTCCAAGCATTCTCCATCCAGGACACGGTTGTGCAGACACTCCAACTTGTGCGGACTCTCCAACTGTGCGATTTCTCTAGCCTGTCCCCCCCCCCCAATTCTGCAAGTTCTACAATGCGGTCTCTCCAGCCGTATGGTTTCTCCAGGCTGTCCGCCCCTTCCCCAAGATCTTGTGTGGTCTTTCCAGGCTGTCTGCACGACTGCACTCCCTACAGTTTCGACTATCCGCTCTTCTTTTTTTGTGGCATTCATCTCAGGGCCAACTCCTTGGACACAAGTGTTCAGACTCCTTCCTCAATTATCCCTCCTTTGGGAAGTGGTTTCTCAAAGTCTCATGGTTCCTCTGGTTCCTTCTGAATTACCATTGTTCTTTTTGATGACCACCAACTCAATGGGTGATGTGAACCGAGGTGGGGGTGTAGTTTTGACAGATAATAAGAATGAGACCCTTTTAAAATAAATGTGGCGCGAAGGTTTTCGCGGGTTATTTAAGCGGATAAAAACGACCTAAGCGTGGCTCGCGAGCGTAAGACTACCGCACGTGCGTATTAGCGTTATGAAATCAAGATTCCACAGGCATAGCATTCACAAAAGTGGTAACCACGGATATGAAAATGAATAGTAATCAGGAGATGGAATTAACTTGGCAAGCTCTAAATAATTAACCATTCATTTTAAAATGTGAGCATAACACAAGACTTCAAGATGGAGCGAGGAGAGGCAGAGGTATACCAGCAGGGTCGAGGTGGCAGCCACTGAAAGGTCTCGGGTAGGTTAAAGGAGAAGCTACAGGTGGCGGTTGTGCTCGGGATTGCTTGGAGGTTACTGGAATCGATGGAGACTGGCGGTGGAGAGTCGGTAGGCAGCTGGATGGGTTCTGGGAGAAACAACCGGTGCTGGAGTAGGGAGCAAGGCTGACGGGAAGACAGGGGATCGCCGGAGAGTGGTGCAGGTAAGGCGCCGTAGCCGGGGAGGGTTCTGGCGGCCTCTACGGTGGCAGGCAGGGCCTCAGGAGGCGGCTTCGTCGATGAGGAGGTGAGCGATTGAGGCACGGGAAGTTTCTGGAGTTCCGTCTGAAGGGTGCGGGAGTGGTTCGACGTCAATCGGTGACAATCGAGAGCAGCTTCAGGCAGAGGAGGGGAAATGGTGGAGTCGGGGCTTCCGTTGAGCGGGAAGTGTCGGGATGTCACTGGTTAGGAGGCGGCGCTGGGAGAACGACAACAGAGAAAAAAGTTCTCTGTTTGTTCTATTCCAGCCGGGTTTTGGAGGAATGAAGGGGGTATTTTATAGGAGGGATTAGGGTTTCATATTTGGAGGGCTTTGGCTATAGGCACACATGAAATTGGTTTAGTGTTTAGAGGGCTTTTGCTAATGACACACATATAGACCTCTATAAGGTTGGAAAATGTGGGGGGGGGGGTCAAGGTGGGGCCGGCGATGAGCTTAGGGGGCATTACATTTGAAATAGTTAATTAAATTAGGCTTGCCCTACACTAAATCATCTCCTAATTAACGGATCTATGCATTTAGGATCTCGTTGGCCGGTCACACCAACGAGTCAAACAAAATTGCGCGAACAACATGCGCGAAAGAAAATAACACACAAGCGCTTATAATACGCGCAATACAACTCGACGCTACAAAACAAAGCCAAAAGGCGCGAAACTACGCGCTACAAAAACGGACAGGTACACTAATAATAAATAAAAAGTTGCGACGAGGGTTGCATCAATGGGTATATAGACGGGACCGTTGTTCAGCCTCTCAGTACTGATCCGGGTTGGAGAAAGTGGGACACCGACAATTCCCTTGTTCTCTCGTGGCTACTTCACTCCATGTCCCCCTTGGTCTATCGCAACTACATGTTGATGGACTCGACCTTTAAGATATGGACTCAGGCTCGTGAAACGTATTCACAACTTGGTAGTTCTACTCAGGTACACGAGCTCACTTGGTGTATCCTTGATCTAAGCAAGAAACTTCTTTCGTAGCAGTTTACTTCCATCTTGCACTATTGATTCCCGAGCTATAAAAAACAAGGAAGACCGTTATCGTCTCCATGTATTCCTCATGGGCCTTAAAATGGAGTTTGACGCGATGTGCACTCATATTTTGGCCTTCAATATGGTCTTAGGGGATGAAGATAGTCATCGTTATATCAACTATGATTGTGGCTCTGATCACCCCGCCCTTGAAGCTCAGCCCTAGTGCCACCACATCCTCCCTTACAGCCCTTCTGTACTCGCAGCCCAACCCTCGGTTCCTCTCCACTTCACCCTCTTCCTCAGAGCCAGCCATGCCCCTTTGAAATGCCTCTACCCACAGAAATGCCCCTTCAAAACTGCCACCACAAGAAACTCCCAATTTCCATCCTCCCTCCAACAGTGCCAGATTCGACCTACAGGCACTGTCAGTTCCATCTATTAGTGAGTATCTTTTGTTGTGTTTCATCCTCTTTATTGAATATTGGAATATATCATATATTTTTGTGAGATCCATTTCTTTTTGTCGTTTGTTTGTTTTCTTGTTTTTCTATAAGCTCATAAGTAAAAGTTTTTCCTAAGCCCTTCGTACGAAGTGGAACGTATATTGTTCGCTCGATTGAAATTATTGTGAACACCGTGTGACGCTACTCGCTTTATTTAATTACTACCGTTAAATTTATTCCGTTTAATTTGAATCATCCATGCATCATATAGGTTTGGTTTGTGTGAGCCAACCTGGCACTGCTTACATAAGTTTATATTAGTGTTAGTTCACTTTCATGGCCTACCTTGAGTCACTGTGCCCGGGGCCATGGGGGCTAAATCAAAAACTTAATTTAGACGTGTGGAGAAAACCAACTTGTATATACTTTCTCAATAATGGAACACAAGGTATGAATACACATTTATAGGAGGGAGAAAGAGAGAAGAGATCTCTATACATGATGTGAGACTAAAAAGGAGAAAAGAAGAAAACTAAATAAATGGGCTCCAACATGGGCCTCTTTACATGGGCTTTTCCACACTCCCCCGCAAGCTGGAGCGTACAAGTAGTAGGCACCCAGCTTGGACAGGAACTGATAAAATAGGGTACTTGGTAGGGCCTTTTTGAGGATATCAGCAACTTGTTCAGTCCCCGGAACATGCTTCAATTTTATCTTCTTCATTTGAACTTTCTCCCGGATATAGCGACCGTCTACTTCAATATATTTCGTTCTTTCATGAAATATTGGATTCTTTGTTATGTGTATAGCCGCTTGGCTGTCACATAACAGGAAGGCAGGTGATGAAAGTTTTACTCCTAGATCGGCAAGGAGACTTTCAAGCCATGTAAGCTCAGAGACAATTGATGTCATCGATCGGTATTCTGCTTCAGTTGAGGATCGAGCAACCACAGCTTGTTTCTTACTCCGCCAGGTAAAGATGACATTCAAAATATGTACAAAAATCACTGGTTGACCGTCGATCATCCAAGGAACCAGCATAATCTGCATTAGAATACGCAACCAGCGTTGGAGTAGAGGATGAGGTTTTGTATACCAGCCTTTGAACTGAAGCTGTTTTAAGGTATCTTAGGATGCGCTCAACGGCTTGAAGGTGATATATTCGAGGTGCATGCATAAACCGACTGACCACCCCAACAACAAAGGAAATGTCCGGGCTTGTGACCGTTAAGTAGATCAATTTCCCAACAAGTCATCGATAGTATTCAAGATTTTGGAGAGGAAAATCTGTATCGGAAGCATGTGCACACAGCTTATGATTTGCATTCATTGGAGTAGTAGTGAGCATGCACCCAGAGTAGCCAACATCTTGAAGGAGATCCAGACAATACTTCCATTGGGAGAGGACAAGTCCATTCAGACATCTCGCGATCTCAAGACCAAGGAGTATCGAAGATGCCCCAGATCTTTTGTTTGAAAGACGAAACTAAGGTGTTGTTTGACTGCTTGGATTCCCTTTGAATCGTCTTCAGTGATTAAGATGTCATCAACATATACTAACAGAATAACCATTCTTGTTGCCTGATGACGAGTGAACAGAGAGAAGTCTGCTGAGCTCCGAGTAAAGCCGACTTCCCGGACTGCTTTACTAAACTTGTCGAACCATGCCCGAGGGGACTGTTTGAGACCATAGATGGACTTCTTAAGATGACTCGGGACTCCCCCGTGATCTCAAACCCGGGAGGTTGCTGCATGAAGACTGTTTCCTGGAGGTCGCTGTTCAGAAACGCATTTTTTATGTCCAGATGATATAAGGGTCATTGGCGATGCACAACCACGGAGAGGACACGAATGGTGTTGAGCTTTGCAACTGGAGAGAAAGTTTCCTCATAATCGAGACTGTGCTGTTGGGTGAAGCCACGAGCCACCAGACGGGCCTTCAGACGGTCAATTGTCCCATCATGAGCATGTTTGATGACAAAGACCCATTTACACCCAACAGGTGTCTGACCGGTAGGTAGAGGTACCAGGTTCCAGGTTTGGTTAGCCCAGAGAGTAGTCATTTCTTCTTTCATGATCGCCCGCCAGCCAGGACGTTGTAGAGCCTCCTGCATAGAGTTAGGTACAAAAATCGAGGATAATGTAGCAAAAATTTGAAGTCACGGGGATAGGCGATGTAAGGATACTTAGTTCGCCATGGGATGAGTGGTAGATTCTGGTGTCGGATCAGCAGGATGCGGAGCGTCAGAGGTCGAAGCCGACTGCATTGGGACAACAGAGCCAGGATGGCGACGAGTGTAAACACGTATAAGAGGTGGCTTGGAAACAGGGGGAGGCTAGTCAGGAATTTTTAGTGGTGGAGTGGTAATGGGAATGACAGGACGTAGGACGGGTGGTGGTGAGGTGTTGGATCTGGAGCAGAGAAGAAAGGAAGATCCTCCCGAAAGGTAACATCAGCAGAAACAGTCACCTTGCGGGTAGCCGGAGAGTAGCATACGTAGCATTTCTGAGTCCGTGAATAGCCAACAAAGATTGTTTGACCGCCCGGGGATTCAACTTGTCCATGGATGGACCAAGAATGTGAACGTAGCAAGTGCACCCAAAAATGCGGGGTATGAGAGAGAATGTCGGAGTCGATGGGAACATGAGGCTGAACGGAGTGGCATTGTGGAGTATGGGGGAAGAGATACGGTTAATCAGATAGCAAGTCGTCAAAAGGGCAAAGTTCCAATAAGCATTGGGAACCTGTGTTTGAAGCATGAGAGAGCGAGTGTTACCGAACTGCATGACGGCGAACCACCTTGGAGGGTGTACGCACGACGATCTCGCACGCAGCAGGAGAGCGGAGAAAATACCGCGGTATCGCCCGACGTTATTCACCGTGATACCGCGAGCGGCAGCACGACAACAGGGGACCCGGCGGATGGCATGGATGGGGAGCAAGTTTAGTTTTAATCCTAGGGGAATTTTGGTTATTTGTTTTATTTGAGCCTCATTATATAAGAGGCCTATTGTAACCCTAAACCTTTTATCTTTGGAACATCTAGCAAGAAAGAGGGCTGCTCCCCTCTCCTCTCTCTCTCATTCTCTTCTCTCCCTCTAACTGGCCCTTCTCCTACCGTCGACCTCCCCCTCTCTTCCCTAGCGGTAACATTTGGTCCGACCTGCCGCTCCGCCCGCCACCGCGTCGTCGGATCTCTACATCATGACAGTGACGAACCGGAACAACGCCGCCGCCCCCTCCGACATTCCGGACGACCTCCGCGCCCGGGCCGACGCTCACGAAGCCGACCTCTCCGAACTGCGGGCCTCCGTTTCCGCTCTCCAGGCCGCCTTCCTCACCACCACCGCCATTCTCGCCCGCCTCGACTACTCGTACTCGCGCCCCCCACGCCTGCCGCCACTTCATCCACATCCCTCATCGTCCAGCCCCCCGTTCTGCCGCTGTTCGTGGCCGAGTCGCAGCCGGCAGCCCCGCAACCCCCGGCTGGCCGACCCCCGCTCGCATTGGAGTTGCCCTCCTTTACGGGCGTCGATCCGATGGGGTGGATAGCCCGCGCGGAACAATTCTTCGATCTCCATCTCATCGTCGAAGGCGATAAGGTGAGCACCGCTATTGTCGGCCTCTCCAGTTCCGCCTTGCATTGGGCGTGGTGGCTCCGCCAGGTTCAACCCCAGATCTCGTGGCCCGAGTTAAAGCACGAAATGATTCAACGCTACAACGCGCGGTACTCCGGCTCCGTCATTGAGCGCCTCTGCAGCATTCGCCAATCGGCCGACCTCGATGGCTACATTGATGAGTTCGTGGTGCTAGTCGCCCACGTCCCCAGGCTGCCTCCGGATCAATACTTGGGTTTCTTTCTACAGGGGCCGCTCCCGCCTCCGCACGCATCAACCCCACACCGTCTCAGCCTCCATTGATCTCGCTCGCGCCGTGGAGGCGGATTTGGGCATCTGGCCCCTGTTCCTCCGACCCACTATGTTCCCCCTCGGCCGACTCCACCACGG
This sequence comes from Platanthera zijinensis, assembly GCA_039513925.1. NCBI lineage: Eukaryota > Viridiplantae > Streptophyta > Magnoliopsida > Asparagales > Orchidaceae > Platanthera > Platanthera zijinensis. The sequence continues at coordinate 41,555,780 of CM077096.1, forward strand.
GAGGGGGCCCCTCGCGCTCCGCACGCAGGGGGCCCTCTCCCGGGCCGCGGCCCGACACACCGTTTTTCTGATGCCGAATACAACGACCTCCGCCGACGAGGTCTATGCTTCTGTTGTCGCCTTCCGTACTCGCCAAACCATGTCTGCTCGATCAAAGAATTTCACGCCTTGTTCGGCGATGACCATCTCGATCAGGCGCCGCCGGAGGCCGATGACCTTACCACACTCCCGGCCGCCGATCCACCCCTTTCGGACGGGGGCGGCCTCCACTGTTTGGAGCTCCCTTACTTTTCGGTTGGCGGCATCACATGCCCGCGCACAATGAAGCTCCGCGGCCGCCTCCAGGACCGCGACATCGTTCTTATGATTGACAGCGGCGCCAGTCACAACTTCATCTCGGAACATATCACGCGCGAGTTGGCGCTCGCCTCCCAGCCATCCCCGGCCTTCACGGTGTGCCTGGGCGACGGGCGACGTCGACCGACGCAGGGCCTCTGCCAGGCAGTGACAATAGCTCTTGGGGCCTGTGTCGTGACGGCCGACTTCTACATCTTCGGCTTGGGTGGCCTTGATGCAATCTTGGGGATGGCTTGGCTCCAAACGCTGGGCGACGTCCAGGTTAACTGGGCCACAATGACTATGCACTTCCAACAGGGGCCCATTTCCCACTGCCTCACGGGTGACTCGACCCTCCTCCGGTCTCCGGTTTCGTTCCGCGCCCTTCAGCACACCTCCGAGGTCGACTTCTCCGCTTGGCTTTGGCCTCTTCAGGGTGTCGAGGCCGACCCCGCCCCACCACCTGCGGACCTCGGCCTCCTCCTCGATGAGTTCGCCGCGCTCCTTGAGGCCCCGTCCGAACTACCCCCGGTCTGCCCAACTGACCACGCCATCGTCCTCCAGCCCGGCACGTCCGCGGTATCCGTGCGGCCATACCGTTACGGGCACGTTCAGAAGGACGAGATCGAACGCCTCGTGCGGGAGATGCTGTTGGGGGGCATTATCCGGCCCAGTGCGAGCCCGTTTTCCATCCCAGTCCTTCTCGTGCGCAATAAGGACGGTAGTTGGCGCTTCTGCGTGGACTATCGTGAGCTCAACAAGGCGACCGTCTCCGACAAATACCCGATCCCCATCATTCAGGAGCTTCTTGATGAACTCCACGGCACCACCTTCTTCACTAAGCTAGACCTTCGGGCCGACTATCATCAGATTCGGGTCCGGCCGGCCGACGTGCCCAAGACGGTTTTTCGGACTCATGACAGCCACTTCGAGTTCTTAGTGATGTCGTTTGGGTTGACCAACACCCCGACCACGTTTCAGGCTACCATGAATGACATCTTTCAGCCGGTACTCCGTAAGCACGTTCTTGTTTTTTTTGATGATATCTTGGTGTACAGCTCCACTTGGCAGGAACACCTCCAGCACGTCCGGGCCACCCTCCTCACTCTTCGCCACCACCACCTCGTCCTGAACCGGAAGAAATGTACCTTCGGCTCTCCGAAGGTTAGCTACTTGGGGCATACTATTGCGGCCAATGGGGTGGCCATGGACGACGACAAGATCACGGCGGTTCTCCATTGGCCGACGCCTATTTCAGTCCGCGAGGTTCGCGCCTTCTTGGGCCTGACCGGCTACTACCGACGGTTTATTCAGGGCTACAGAACGCTAGCCCGTCCCCTTACACAGTTGCTCAAGACCTCTGAGGAGGGCCCCTTTGTGTGGTCCGCCGCCGCCCTGGACGCGTTCACGGCCCTGAAATCCGCCCTCGTGCACGAGCCGGTGTTGGCCATGCCCGATTTCCACCAACCGTTCATAGTGGAGTGCGACGCCTCGGGCACCGGGGTCGGCGCGGTCCTCATGCAATCCGGTCGCCCCATCGCCTATTACAACCGCGCTTTTTCATCTTCCATCCGGAGCTGCTCGGCGTACGAAAATGAACTCATGTCTCTCGTCCCCGCGGTCCAACATTGGCGCCCGTATCTCCTCGGCCGGTCGTTTGTGGTCCGGACGGACCATTAGCCTTCACTATCTCCTCCAGCAGAAAATTGCCACCCCGGCACAGCAACTGTGGGCAGCCAAACTACTGGGTTACGATTTCTCGATCGAGTTCCGCTCCGGCAAGACCAATCGGGCGGCCGATGCCCTCTCCCGCCGCCGCACGCACCAGAATTAGCGGCCATCACTCGACCGGTTTGGGAGGAGGGCGCTGAAATCCAGAAGGGGGTCGAACAGGATTCCGAGCTCGGCCCCATTCGTACGGCTCTCATCGCCGACCCGTCCGCACACCCGCCTTATTCGCTCATCGGCGGCCGGTTGTTCTACCGCGGCCGCCTCGTGTTGTCCGCCAGTTCCACGTGTATTCTGCGACTCTTGGAGGAATTCCACGCATCCCCGTCCGGCGGCCATGTCGGCGCGTTCCGCACCTACCGCCGACTCGTCGCCTCCTTGTTTTGGCCACAGATGTTTCGCCAGGTCAAGGCCTATGTCGCCGCATGCCTTCCATGCCAGAAGGCCAAGTATGAGTCGTTATTTTCGGGGGGCCTTCTACAGCCCCTGCCGGTACTCGAACGAATTTGGGAAGACATAGCCATGGACTTCATCACCCGGCTACCGTACTCCGCCGGGTTCGACTGCATCTTGGTGGTCGTGGACCGCCTCTCGAAGTATGGCCACTTTATTCCCCTCCGCCATCCCTACAAGGCCGCCACAGTGGCGGTCAGTTTCATCGCCGAGATCGTGCGTCTTCATGGCTTTCCGCGCTCCATCGTCAGCGATCGGGACCCTCTCTTCTTGAGCAGCTTTTGAACCACTCTTTTTCACTTGCAGGGCACTCGCCTTAGAATGAGCACCGCCTACCATCCCCAGACGGACGGGCAGTCCGAAGTCCTCAATCGGTGTTTAGAGACCTACCTTCGTTGCTTCATCGGCGAGCGGCCGGGCACCTGGGCAAAATGTCTCCCATGGGCAGAATACTCATACAACACGGCTTATCATCACGCCGCCAACACCTCCCCCTTCGAAGCTGTATACGGCCGACCACTTCACTCTATCGTGCGGCACCTCCCGAGCGAGTGCCCTGTGGCCAGCCTAGCGGCTCACCTTCAGGATCGTGACACCATCTTGGACAGCCTGAAGCAGCATCTCCGCCGAGCCCAGGCCAAGATGACTTCGTATGCCAACCGGAAACGCCGGGACTTGCAATTCACCCCCGGGGAGAAGGTGTTCATTAAGCTCCACCCCTACCGCCAGCTGACAGTAGCCCGCTGTGCATGCCCAAAACTGGCGCCACGTTTCTTCGGCCCGTTCAAAGTGCTCGGCCGAATTGGGACGTGGCCTACCGCCTTCGATTGACGGACGGAAGCCGGATTCACCCCGTATTCCACGTATCTCAGCTTCATCGTGTCATCGGCGACCAACCCACCTTGGACCATATCCCCGCCGACCTTGATTTCTCGAGTTCGACACCTTTATACCCGGCGGCTATCCTGGATAGTCGGTCGCCCTACTCCAGCACCAGTTTTCCCGAGAAAGTCCGGGTGGCGTGGCGACATCAGCCGCCGTCGGCGAGCACATGGCTTCTCCGCGATGATTTTCGACGCCAGTTTCCGGACTACTGCCTTGAGGACAAGGCTAATTTTCCAGACGGCGGCATTGTTACCGAACTGCATGACGGCGAACCACCTTGGAGGGTGTACGCACGACGATCTCGCACGCAGCAGGAGAGCGGAGATAATACCGCGGTATCGCTCGGCGTTATTCACCGCGATACCGCAGGCGGCAGCACGACAATAGGGGACCCGGCAGATGGCATGGATGGGAAGCAAGTTTAGTTTTAATCCTAGGGGCATTTTGGTTATTTGTTTTATTTGAGCCTCATTATATAAGAGCCCTATTGTAACCCTAAACCTTTTATCTTTGGATCATCTAGCAAGAAAAGGGCTGCTCCCTCTCCTCTCTCTCTCTCTCTCTCTCTCTCTCTCTCTCTCTCTCTCTTATTCTCCTCTCTCCCTCTAACCGGCCCTTCTCCTACCGCCGGCCTCCCCCTCTCTTCCCTAGTGGTAACAGCAAGCCACATCGAGAAGATGTCGATTCTTACGTTTAGCGAGTCCGTTTTGTTGGGGGGTATAGGCACACGATGTTTGGTGAATGACCCCTAATTAAGAACACGGGGTCACAAATTTGTGGCTAGTGTATTCGCGAGCATTATCAGGGTGAATAGTTTTGACGTTCGTGGAAAATTGTGTGTGGGTCTCAAGGAGGAAAGCCCGAAAGACACGGGGCTCGGAGCGATCATGAAGTAAATATAGCAACGTCATTCGAGAATAATCATCAATAAAAGTTAGAAAATAGAGATATCCGGAAATGCCAGTGATTTTGTACGGTCCCCAAATATCGGAGTGTACTAAAATAAAAGAAGTGGAGCTCCGAGTACAATGAGATGAAAAAGATGAACGAGGTTGCTTGCCGAAAATACAAGATTCGTACTGAAAAGGAGGAAGAGATACATCTGGTAGAGCCTTCTAGAGGACTGGTAAAGGAGCATGCCCAAGACGTCAATGCCAATCGATGGAGGAGACGGAAGAGAGTATAGTAGGAGAGTCATCAAGAAGGTAGAGCCCGTTCTGCAGTCGTCCCTTACCAATGATATCCCGCGTCTGTCGATCCTGTATCAGAAAAGAAGAAGATGTAAAGGTTACAGAGCAATTTAAATCAGCAGTAAGGCGACCAACAAAAAGTGAATTAAACGGAGAGCCCGGAACATGAATAGCCGAGCGTAAAGATAGAGAAGAAGTGAGAGGGATATCAGCGGAGCCGAAGACCGGAACAGTGTCCCCATTGGCCGCTGTGATACACTTAGGATGAGGAGAATCCAGGTACTGATGTGGCCGCAGGGAGGTGATGTGATGAGTGGCACCTGAATCCATAATCCAGCGCGGACTAGTGGAGAGACAAGCGATACCTTCATGTGAGATGGAGGCGGCAGAGGCAACAGAGGCAGGTGGGCGACTGAGCAGACCATGAAGTTGTTGGAGCTGAAGCTGGACCTCTTCAAGGTCAGTACGAGTGACAGATGAGTCGTTGGTAGCAACAGCGGCCTGGGGACGAGGAGGAAGCCCATGCTTGCGATAGCAAGTGGCCTCAAGGTAGTCGTCCTTACCGCAGAAGGAACACTTTGACGGAGATCCAGAACAATCAGGAGGTGGTGAGACCTTGAGCAACGTGGAACACATATCTAATAGTGACGGAGTAGCAACAGAGGAGAGGATCTGAGCCCGAACGCTCTGAAGATGAGGTGGCACACGAGTCATCATCATGGCAACACCGACGACTTCTTTTTGAGCACGTTGTGCAACGAGATTCATCGTAGGAGGTTGATGTTGAATCCAGGCTTCAACCAGAGTCTTGGCCCGAGCAACAAAGGAGGTGAGGTCGGTGGCCCCGCCAACATCAAGAGTCTGAAGATCAATTATGATGTCATATAGGTGCTGGAGACTATCTTTGCCGAAATATAGAGAGTGGAGCTCATCCCACATCGCCTTTGCCGTTTCGTGATACATGACCATGAGATAAGGTTCGCCATCAAGGGAGTTGAGGAGCCACATCTGAACTCGACCATCGTTGCATAACCAGTCTTCAGTAGGAGCAGCGGGAACAGCTTGGGTCAAGTGATGTAGAAAGCCTTTGGACTGAAGAACGCGGCGAACAGAGTGCACCCACTCCACAAAGTTCTTCCAGGCTAAAGAAATAGTAGTGATCCGCAATTCATCCCGGAGTTCAGGGGCAAGGGAAGGGCGGTCTGCAGAAGAGGAAGCCGTCTGTCTGGTAGAATCAAGAGACGACCCCATGTCCAGGCGGTCAGGATGGTAGATCGGCGGGAAGAGAGGAGACTGCGCGGACAGAGAGGAGACCGCACGAATAGACCGAAAGGCAAGACCAGTGAGCAGAAAGAGACCACACGGTAACCTTGCGAGAAGACCGCACGGTCTTGGTGATAGCACACCAGCAGCAAGGAAAGAAGAGCTCGCGACCAAAAATGTGGAGCGGGTAGAGAGGGTAAGCCACCTAGACTAGAGAGCAGAAAGAAGTCGCACGGTCTTAGTGACAACACACCAGCGACAAGAGACCACGACTAAGATGTGGAGCCCGCAGAGGGAAGAGAAGCAACAGCGGCTAAGCAGGGAAGAAATTGCGCGAGAAGTCCGCACGGTCACAGTGAGTACATAACGGCAAGAAAAGATGTCGCGACCTAGATGTGGAGTTCGCAGCGGTTAGGGAAGCCACATCGACTAAGCAAAGAAGAAGCCGTGCGAGCAGTCCGCTCGGTCACGATGAGCACACCAGCGACAAGGAAAGATGTCGCGACCTAGATACGGAGCTCGCAGCGGTTAGGGAAGCCGCATCGACTAAGAGAAGTCGTGGCGAGAAGAGAGGAGAGCAGCGAGAAGGCTAGAACTCGGCGGGTAAACAAGGAGACCGCAGCGAGTAAACAGGAAGCGGGTAGCCGGGAAAAAACCGCGCGGGTAGAGAGAAGAGGTGGAAGGCCCCACCTGACAGAGAGAGTTATAAAAGGGAGAAGGGAGAAGAAGAGGTGGAAGCCATGAGAGGGAGTGAGAGAGAGAGAGCAGGAGAAGCGGTTAGAAAAACTTAACCGCGCGGGAAGCCGCGGTTAGGCAGGGAGTTGACCGGACGGAAAAAAGTCGTGGTTAGAAAAGGACTAAACCGCAAGGAGGACCGGTTCCCTTTGATACCATGTGGAGAAAACCTCAAACTTGTATATACTTTCTCAATAATGAAATACAAGATATGAATACACATTTTAAGGAGGGAGAAAGGGAGAAGAGATTCCTATACATGATGTGAGACTAAAGAGGAGAAAAAGAAGAAAACTAAATAAATGAGCTCCAATATGGGCCTCTTTACATGAGCTTTTCCAACAAGATGTAAATATAAATAAATATTGCAAAAAAAGTTAAAAAAAGGAAAAAAGTTGAAGACATAATAAATTGAGCTTCAACTGGCTATTTCTTTGAATGGACAACATGAAAGAAGTCACTGGGGTCATCTAAATTAATGGATCTCTGACACTAAAAAGTTTTTTCACTATAACAACAACAACACTCAAGCCTTTTTCCCACTATAGTGGGGTAGGCTATATGGATCCTTTGTCGCCATTGTGCCCTATCTTTTGTCATAATCTCACTAATGCCTAAGTACATCATGTCTTTCCTTACAGTTTCATTCCAAGTCTTTATTGGTCAACCCCTCCCTAGTTTAACATGCCTAGTGTCTAGACCCTCACAATGTCTAACAAGTGCCTCTAATGGTCTCATTTGTACGTGTCCAAACCATCTTAGACGAGCCTCTCGCATCTTCTCTGCAATTGGTGCTACTCCTGTCTTATCCCTGATACTGTCATTCCTAATTTTATCCAATCTCGTGTATCCACACAGCCACCTAAGTATTTTCATCTCCCCAACTCCCATTTTTTGCTCATGTACATAATTCACAGCCCAACACTCAAAACCATAGATCATCGCGAGTCTAATTGCAGTACGGTAAAACTTGCCCTTAAGTTTTAGTGGTACTTTACGATCACATAAGATCTCTCGCGCCTCTCCACTTCAACCAACCCGCTTGAATTCTGTCACATTTTTATCAATACCTCCGTCTTTTTGAACTATCGATCCAAGATATATAAAACACTCACAACGGGAAATATCTTGATCACCCAACTTAATAACGAAGTCATATGTCCTTCTTGTACTGCTAAATTTAAGCTCCATAAACTTCATCTTTGCCCTGCTCGACCTAAAACCCTTCTTTTCTAAAGTATCCCTGCTCAACCTAAAAGTTTTTTCACTATATTGTCAATAAATTTAAGATAAAAATGATATTTAGCCAAAATCTAACCTTTGAAAGCACTTCACTGTGACCACACTCAATATGTTTTCCATTACTTTCTGAACATGCCATTTTCCGCTGCTTCCCGGGCACTTTTTCTTTCATCGAAAAAGATGGCTCAGCAATGCTACATGAAGGAACCGAGAAAATATCAACCACATCAGGGCTACAAATATCAGAGAAATTGCAAGCCGTGTGCTCCTTAGTAAAATGCCCCACATTGGATCTCGGCTTAAATTCCCCTGAACTCACATGAATCTCTAGTATAGGTAATCTATTTTCTTCCACATCTGAATGAAGCTTACTCCTGCTTGGATGATCTCCAAGATTTTTTAGAGAACATTTTGGATTGATTTGTTCATTGTCTAAAACAGCCCCACTACCGAAGTTCTGTATATTCTTGGGCATGTGCCTGCTTTTACAGCCAACAATTCCACTTCTTGAGTTGTGTTGTAAATTTCTGTATCCTAGAGATGAAGCAGGGAGAGATTTGGACCTTGCGAGATTCCTTGAGAATCCATCTTTCCAACCATCCTTACTACTGATACCCAAAGGGCAAGCTTTCTTCACAACTGATGTATTTCTTGATGTCTTTGAGATCTCTTTGCCAGATAAAGCGAGCATCTCACTTAAAGTATTAGATGCTCTCAAAGAAAGGCCAATTCCCTGCAAGTGATGGGTCAGCCTCCGCTGCTCAGACAGGTGTTTTCTAGCCTCCAAGTCAACTGTTGATTGGAATGCACAAGATGGTAGGGGGGTACAACACTTACCATAATCATGTATATTATCATTAGTCCAATATGAGCTTAGTGAGTTCTTTGCATCTGCAACACTTGGCATAGGCCGTGGATCATCATTCTGAGCATAGATGCCATATTTTGGGACAAGTGTCTTCCTTCCAGTAGCTGAACTATTCCTCATCTGCTGTGTAACATTTTTAGCAAGTTCAGCAGTGTGCTTTGTTCTAAGTCTCATATTTTCCAACATTTGAAATTTCTGCTGATCTCTTTCTTCTTGATATAAATCCATGATTTCTTCCTTTGAAAATTTTCCATAGTTTATAACATCATATTTACTGTCCTCCACGGATTTAACTGATCGAGCAGTTCTTTCAACCTTCAGAGCATTCGCCAAACTAGGTTTTAGAATAACAATCTGTGTGGGTGGGGAACTATCTTCAATGGGATCAGAAGATTTCTCAGGAAGAGAACACATAGGTTCTCTAAAGGGATGACCTTTAGACTTAGCAGTATGTTTCCTCATTGGTTGCAAATCGCTGCTTTTCAGCTTTGGGTACCTCCCAACTATTATTTCTGATCTTGAAGGTGATTCATGACTTGCCATGGGACAGTCTCTAGAAGAGGTATAGCAACCATGTGGAGGGGGAGGAGAGTGGTCTTGGTTTTGAAGATGCTTTGAGAACAAAGAGTGGGGCTCTTGAAGTAATTTTAGGAAAAGATCTTTATTGGATTCTAAAACCTCCAGTGCATCATCAAATTCCTTGGATCTCTGAAGCTTTTCATCAGTGGAGAGGCGCTTCGCATTAATGAAACTCTGCCGTATAAATGCCATGTCCATCTCACTCTTTTTTAGGTTCTCTATCTGCTTTTGGCTGCCCTGGTTCTTGTGATTCTCAACTTTTGGCTCTTCTTTGACTTCAAAGACATCTTTGCATTCTTCGTGCTCATCATTCCGTGTCTGAAGCAAGCAGTTCCCATACCCAGTGAGTTTCTGTAATTCTTTCGATGAAACCTTTCGGGAACAACTGCTCACTTCCTTCTGCGATTTAAGGAATCCAGGAGAAGGCAATGTGTCAAGACCCATAAGTCTAGCAATTACACTAGGTGAGGATCGTTTGATTTGCTTTTCAATTGAAATCTCTTCAGCTAGTGTACACCGTATAGGTGCCCTGGTTTTCTTCTTAGAAGAACTGCCCTTAAAATCAATCGCAATCTGCGAACATAAGAAAGCAAAAGCACCAAAAATTGATATCAGCAGACAGTGATGAGATTTGAACAGAAAGTAATGGATGCAGCTAAATGAAATGTTTGTTCAGCAGTGCAACCGAAACAAATTTAATAAGTAAATCTAACAAGCTTACAGAATCTGACTCAGTTGGTGCAACACATGAATTGGAGCCTAACTCCATCCTTGACCGCTTGATATAGTTTCTGTGTTGAAAATATCCTGAAATAAACCAGGCATCCAAAATAAAAGTAAATAAAATAACTGTGCCATTTAGGATAACAACTCATAATTAAGAGCACTTTTTGTACTTTGTTGAAAAACAATGTAAAATGACCCAATAATGAAGGCCAAATTTGAGCTCACTTTCTGTGTTAATGTTGAGTCTCACATCTTAAAATAAGATTTCCTCCCCCTCTCTCTTCCTATATGTTAAAAACCACGGTGGGGCCCATTTGAGGGGGGCACGTGATATCCACATCCGTGGCCGACTGTAGTCGAATGGCGAGAACATCCCCAACAAAATCTCCTGTGCACGTGTGGAACCCTCGTCGGGTACATGAACCCAGATCACGCGGAATAAATTCCCAGGTAGGTTGTTGAGGCCCGGGATAGAACCCGGGACCTCCTTCATCAAGCTCCTAAGCGGAGACTCTAGGAGCTTGAACTCATCAAAATGGTCCCTCGAGCAGGCATATCAGCTCGCCCTTCGCTATGAACATTCTTTGAGATCCGCAAAAGCTGATCGATGGAATTCTCACCTTGACTTCCGCAGTACGAGCTTCTCCCACACCGAGGTCGTCACTTTGCCTGTCATTGTTCTGTCAGATATGATTGAAATGATACCTGATACAGATTGCTCTTACCCCAGTGAGGTGCTTAACTTAGTGAGTGATCTATCTCTTATTTTTACGCTACTCTAGTGACCCTGACTGAGAGTGAGCCTAAGCGACCTATTGAGTATGTAGTGTCGTGTTCCTCACCCAGACCTCTTCTACTGTCATGCACTGGGTTAGTTAGCACCTCAATCACAGACTCATTTCTTGACAATGCACCGACGGACTCATTCTTGAATGTAGGTTTGTGTCGCCCTCCCATTATCATTGCTCTGAGTCACATTACGATCGAGAGTATAGATCTAGTCCACTCACAGTTTTTCGACGCCATCTGTCGCGGGAAGCTCACTTCCATCTCCTGCGTCCACTGTTGAAACACTCACCGACGCACTTTCGGCCACGAAGCACCCCATAACTGCCGACAACCAGTCTTTCACAACATTTTTGTCCACTGTTGTAGCTTTACCAGTCTGAGACCTCTCATTTCAGAGCCCCTCCACTGTCCATATCCAATCCAGAGGATGTTGGTATGACTCCCACTATATTTCATGCCTTGTCTACTCTTAGTCCGCTTGCCATGAATGCTTGTGAATGTCTAATAATTTATAGAGCTTGTTTGCCCAACTTTAACCATAATCATATTCGTCGTTAATTTGTTATCACTTTCTCGTTGATCTTTATTGAGAAGCTTGTGAATGAATTAGCTATACTGTTGAGTGCGGACAAATGTTAGTCACTTTATGCGGGTTTGCAAATCCTTGACTAATCTATCGCTTGTCATAGCTCGGGACGTCTTATTACGCTGCATACTTTTAAACGGACCACAAAAATTATCATTTAAAGGCTTTGTTTGGCGCGGTGGTGGAGGTAGTGAAAGCGGTGGTTGTGAACCTTCGTTCGTGAACGCCCGACCTCACCTAAAAAAATTCATGCATTTTATGCTCAAAACTAGTTTATTTTCTTGGTAGCGGTCATAACCTTTGTTTATCCAAACGTACATTCTATAATAATTTCGTATTTGATCAAACTTATCGGAGAAAATAATTTGCGCCAAACGAAGCCAAAAGCAATTTCAGATTTTAGTTTACATCATTAAGGGGAGCGTTTTGGGTCCTAGGAATGGTAATTGAAAGGAGAGGAATACTCATTTGAAGTGGGGAAGGGTATAGGATTGCTAGGAGAGGTAGCTTGCCGGGATTTTTAATGCATTCAGCCTGGACAGGTTGCATACATGACCAGGAAGCAGTACAGGTTTGGGCAGTGACTGTTTTCAGCAATGGGTAAATTTCATGGAGAGGAGGGCTTGTGGAGAGTGGCCCGTGGGCTTAATGGTGCAGGGACTGAAGAAGAAAAGGGTGGTGAAGGAATGCAGATTGGGTGTCGGTGTGCTGAGAAGGGGGATCCAGCTAGGTGTGCTGGGAAGGGAAAAACTGACGGTTGCTGTTCTAAATGAACATTTACAGCCACGTGTGGGAAGCTAATTTTGGTTATAGGAAGTTATGATGTAATTTTGTGGTGGGGGAGGTGGTCAAGAGTGGTAGGAGTGGTCATGAGGTAGTTATGGAAGAGATGATAGTTATCTCAGCTTCGATACCAGGGTCCACGGAATCGGCACCGTAGGATGACCGCGAGAGCCCGTCCAAAAACTGCGATGCCTGAAAATTAGTCATACATCCATATTTATAGACTTATAACCCATTAGGCCATTACGGACGGCTATGATGATCCTAAACATAAAACTCCTAAATTTACATTAAATAAAAATACAAATAATACATAAAATATGTTGGCTCGCATTATCCATCTGACGATCCTAACTAAGCCTTCGTGCAAGTAGACTCAGGTGGACTGCACAAGGCAAGGCGACGGGTTGAGTAAGCGCAGCAAGACCAAATCTCTGTGGAGGTTCTTTCACCAGTGGTGGTGGGTCGTCCAACGGCAACGAAGGTTTATTTTGCATGAACTCATTTTATGAATTGTAATCAAGTTCACATTACTCTCTTGCAGATTTTTGTAGTCCGAGATCTTCTGCAATGTACTTTTCGATCTTATATTTGAATACTATAGTTTTATTGTGATATAATTATACAAAATAAGTGTTATCTTGTGATTACACTTCCGCATGAAAATCCCAACACAATCTTTTGAATCTTCTGCGATAGCTGCTTCTTTCATAGAATAAAAGATAAAGGCTCCGTTTGGGGGGACTTATTTTCACCGGCCAAGCGGTTACGACGGCATGAACCAGACCTTAATCGGGACTAGCTAAGAGAAGAATTGAAATATGTTTGACAATTTCACCATACTACTTAATCAATTTTATCTACCCAAAATTTTGTCAGCATTAAAGGATCAAACATGAAGGAGTCAAAAAGATTCAGTAACTGAGGAAAAATTCTGGTAATAAATGACAAAGACCAAGAACACTGACTGCGAAAGCTTAACGAAATTTCATCAATAATTCCATTCACGGAGCTCAAATTCAAAGAAGGGAAAAATCAACAAAATCCCACCACTCCTCATCCTGAAACCCTGGAATGGTCAACACTACCAAAAAAAATGAAGAAACGAGGAGTAAGCCAACGCATACCTTCAGCATCCGCGGGCTCGTATGAGGGCAGATGACAACCGGCGGTGGACCTTTGATCGGAGGTCCCGCGAGACCTCTCCCGGCTCCGTGATCTGTGCATTCCCCTCCGGCGGAAAATCCGGAAACCCTAACGAGAAAAAGATGCAGAGAGGTCGTCGTGCTGCTCTAACAAGGACTGGTGCTGGAGATCAGAACCTTATCTCCACGAAGACTGAACCTGGGACGATGCTAGAGAATTGCAAGGGTTTCATGATCTGGATTCCTAGAAACGGGAAGAGCTGCAGAGATGAAACCAGCAGTGAGCACTGGCGACGGCGAAAACGGAGAGACGCATTCAATGGTAGAAATTCCTGCAATAAGTGAGCAGAAGAAGGACTCTCTCTCTCTCTCTCTCTCTCTCTCTCTCTCTCTCTCTCTCTCTCTCTCTCTCTGATTTCGAAACGACGAAGCGGAGGTTATTTTTTGACGTTTGGTACTCTGGTTTGGTTATTTAGAGGAGCTGAGGAGCGTAAACTTATTTATATTGACTAATAATTAGATTACTTGATAAATTACTGAATAATACGGCAGTATTATTAGATAATATATGCCGGTTTTTTTGACAAAGTGTACCCTCGAAATATAAGTTTTTGACAAAAATGCATTCATAAAATTTAAAATTGGCAAAATGCATCCCTCAAAATAATTTTTTTGACAATATGCATCATAGAGTGTACATTTTGATCATTTTATTTTTTGCCTATTGAGGATGCATTTTGTCAAAAAAATCATTTTGAGGGATGAATTTTGTCAATTTAAAATTTTTAGGATGCATTTTGCCAAAAAGATACACTTTGTCAAAGCATGTTTAGTATAAAAATATTTATGATAAAGTTATTTGTTGCGATAATTTTTGCTCCCGTTTGGCGAAAAAAATTGTGTAAGATTTTTTTTTTTTGCGAGAGTAAATATAGTCATATGATCACAATTTCAACGGTGTAGATTTTGTTGCACCATAGTATGATCATTTTTTAGTACGGTCATATTTAGGCGAAAGATCTACATCATTGAAATCATAGATCATATGACTGTATTTGCTCACGCAAAAGCGAAAATAGGTGCATATACATACCCAAAAAATTCGATTTGGCGTGGTGTTTTTGCTTTGATGAGTCTAGACAAAATATTATTGTCATAGAATATATATTTAGCATGACACCGATTATGATCATCGCTAAGAAAAAAAAAGTACTTTTGAACATAAAATAGTTAATAATTTAATAAATTTTAATAACAGTAATTAGGTGGAATTTATAAAGTCAGAGTACGAAGTAATGACTTCGATAAAATTAATGATGGATATATAGTATGAGAAATATTAAATATTTGGTGAAGGGTATTATTGATATTGCACAAGGTGCTTCTGAATAGTCTTTCAGGAGGCTGCTGTTTTCTTGTCTTTTTCAAGCAGCTGTTAATTTAAAAGTTTTAACCAACAGTTATTTTAAGTTTTTAACTTTTAACTGTAACATATCATTTCATAACCTTTATGTGCAGGTCAAGTTTTTATGCCTTCATATTTTTTAATGATTTTTAATTTGACACACGTCCGTTGCGTGCTCCCTTGGCGACACGCTCTGGTGAACTCCCCGCTCCGTTGCGTGCTCCCTTGGACATACACTCTAGTGGACTCCCGCTCCGTTGCGTGCTCCCTTGGCTACACGCCCCGGTGGACTCCCCGCTCCGTTGCGCGCTCCCTTGGCCACACGCTCCGGTGGACTCCCCGCTCCGTTGCGCGCCCCCATGGCCACACGCTCTGGTGGACTCCCCGCTCCGTTGCGCGCCCCCATGGCCACACGCTCCGGTGGACTCCCCGCTCCGTTGCGCGCTCCCATGGCCACACGCTCCGGTGGACTCCCCGCTCCGTTGCGTGCTCTCCTGGACACACGCTCCGGTGGACTCCCCGCTCCGTTGCGTGCTCCCTTGGCCACACCACTCCGGTGGACTCCCGGCTCCGTTGCGTGCTCCCTTGACCACATCGTCTGTGAACGATATGCTTCTGTGCGCTCCCCGCACTCCACTCTTCAATTCGCTCCAACAAACACTCCTCTCTAGATGCACCATCCCTCTGCTCTTCGCTTTACAGAAAGTGCTCCTCTCCAGTGCCTCCCCCTTCCCCCCAACACTCCACGATCCCCCAAGATCTGTTCTCGAGAGTGTCCCCGCGCTCCCTCGCGCACACGCTTTGTCGCTTCATTCTTCAGTGCGCTCCTACTTCCCGCTCAACGAAAGAGGTTCAACTTTTTGGAAACCATCCATAAGGTGCTTTGTTCTCCAGGGCACGCCCCCACACTCCGCGCACTAGAAGGTGTTCCTCCCTCCAAAAGGGCTCCGCTCTCAAGCACGCTTTTCAACACGCCGCTCTTCAGAATGACACTCTCCTCACCAGAAAGTGCATTGCGCCACTCTCAAAAATAGGCCGTTGTAGGTTGATCTCCGAGACATGCCCCCACACGTAGCTATCTAAAGGGTGTCCCCGACACAACCAACAAATGCTTTTTTAACATTGTAGGACGAGAGGTTGTTTGCCACCTCGCAAAGCTAGTTGTGTACTCTGGAAAAATTGCTTGTCGATTTTTTAAAACCGGGTCAAACCTTGTGATTTCTCTTTCTGAATTTTGCACATTCGTGTTATCGACTATAATTTGATTGTGTATGCATTCAGTTGACTCTTGACCTTGGACGAACCCAATCTACCTAACCCTAATGAGATAACAATCTCTTAAAAATATTTTCTTAAAATTCATGAATAAAAATAAGGGGATTTTAAGAATCATATTTTTAATCGAGAATTTGATAGTAAAATAGAGCTGCCTAGGAAGTCTTGTTTCATGCTAATTAGCCGAAGTTGGTAAAACACTGGAAAAAAAAAAACTTAAACAAGTAATATTGTTTATTTATTTATTTTAAATAAATGTGAAATAATACCAATATTCTTGACGAGGTTCCCCTTCAAATTTTCGAGCCAAGCTGGAAGCACTCGACCAAGAACACATGGTGAAAGCCAACCCGAGCGGAGGGCAAAACCCGCGCAAATGCACAGGGAGCGCCCCCGCGCGCCCACGACCGGCTTGCGTAGGCACGCGCGACCTGCGCGCGCCTGGCCTACGAGCGCGCCGCACCCGCCACGCTCGTCGTGTTCGGCCCCCGCCGCCTCCGGCCGCCGTCGGCCACTGCCTCCATCGGGCGCCTTGCCCGGACCGCCCAGTGGGCACTTTCGTCATTTTGCTAAATTGGATTATCCATGCGGCCGAAACTGAGCAACGTTATTTGCCAACACAAATTCCGCTTCGACGCAATTACCGACGCATCCCTCCAGAAAACTATAAATAGACTCTCAGACCTTCATTTGAAGACAAGCAACTCTATGGGCTAGAAAGAGCTCTGAGGTTTTCTAGCGAGATTGTGGACTTAGGGCGATCCTTCGCTTAAGAATTTGCTCTGCTCGATCCCCCTCTAGCACAAAGGTTTCATCGGGCTTCCTAGACATGACGTTTGTCTCCGCAAGAGCGCTCTCACCTAGACTCCGCTTCAGCTGGAGCGCTACCATCGAGGCTCCGTGCACTTAGAGATTTCTCCCTGCTAGAACGCTTCCATCGAGACTCCGTGGACTTGGCCATTTTTTAGGCCGAAGTGCTTCCATCAAGACTCTGGGGACTTAGTCTCTTTTTCAAAAAAATTTAAAATTTGCACTTGTAATGGAGAGGTGACCTGTCACCCTCTTAGGGATCATCCCGAACACTTGTAAACTCCAAGAAAATAGTGAATTTTGGCTCGACACAGATCCAGCCACGTGTTTTTTCACAATTTCTGAGTTTTCCACGTCAAAAAAAAAGCCTTTTGTCATTTGCTGTCATTTTCTTTTGTTGTAGTTCGCTCAATGCCCTCGGTAGACCGGTTCCGGATCGGTCCGTCTTAGCCCCGGGCGATCGAGTACGCACACAGTCAAAGTAGAAAAAGAGATATTGGACACACACAACTTTAGCGTGGAAAACCCCGGAAGGGGAAAAAATCACGTGGTCGGGTCTGTGCCAGCCAAGATCCACTATTTGCCTCTGTTACAGTGTTCTTGTAAAGAGAATGCGATGGCGAAAGACCGCGCCTCGTTACAAATACTGGGGGTTGAGAGAGCTCTCCTTGGGTGACAGGCCACCGCTTAAGAGTTCGTGCACTTTGTCGTGCGTCTTTCTTGGGTGCTTGCTTTTCAGGCTTGCACTCCGCAGAGTGTCTGCACTTTGCGCCTCGGACTGAGGAGGGCTGCCTTAGTCGGCACTTCACTCTTTCTTCTTTGGGCGGCGCTTAGAGAAGAACCTGCCAAGTTAGTGAGTGAAAGAGGAGGAGAGGAGGAGCGTAGAGAGAGAAGCTCTGGGGAGAAGCAGAAATGAAGAGAGAGAGAGAGAGAGAGAGCGAAGGAGAGGATGAAGCCGGATCCCCTGAAATGAACTATCATGGGTGCTTATATAGGGTTTCCGATGTGGTTAGGGTGGTTATGGTGGTTAATCGCAGATCGGAGGGTCGTGATCGCTTGTGGTGATCGGAGGGCCGTAATGGCCTGCCACGATCGGACGGTAGAGAGAAGGCCGACCCGCGATGGTGGTCGGAGGAGGCGCGCCGGCCGGAGGCCGCCCGAGGGAGGGGGAGGCCGGTCCTGGGCGGCCTGCCAAGGCCGCCCGACCGGAGGGGGCAGGCGGCTGTGGCCGCCGGCCGCGAGGAGGCGGCGGCCTCGGGTGACCGGTCGCAAGGAGGCGGCCGGCCGCGTCCGCCGGCCACACAGAGGGGGCCGGCCGGGGTCACCGGCCGCACGGGGGAGGCCGGCCCCGGGCGGCCGGCCAGGGAGGTCGGCTGCAAAAGAGGGCGGCCGGCCGCGGGAGGCCGGCAGCGGCCGCCGGCCGAAAGGGGGTGGCGGCCGGCCATGGGTGGTCGGGCGCCGTCCGCCCGTAACGGCGGAGGCAGTTGCGATTTGGCACGCGGCGGTTACTGGATTCGGCGCGCGGGAGTTGCGATTCGGTGTGCGGGAGTTGCGCTCCGGTGTGCGGGAGTTGCGATCTGGTGTGCGGTAGTTAACATAATCTTCTATAAATTAGGGGGTACCCATCATTTGCCCCCCAAAATTCCATTGTTTTGGAGCGAACGGAAAGCTTGAGAATTTTCTTCTTTGCGACGGGGCTTGGCGGTGATGGCCGGAACGGGTGCTAACACCGATATGGGCGGCGACGACGACAGTGCTAAGGTGAGTCTCTGACCGAGGGAAAGGTCCGGGCACCGAACGACGCCGGAGGGGAGAAGGCCCCTCGCGCCACACGCACGTAGGCAGTGCATGCGTCCACGGGGCGCGCGCGGGGCTGAACCCGCGCGCAGGAATGAACTCGCGCGCGGGGCGGGCGCGGGGAGCGCGCTGGGCTGAACACGCCTGCGGGGCGTGTGGTGTTGAACCCGCGCGCGTGTGCGCGCGGGGCTGAACCCGCGTGCAGGGCGCGCGCGGTGCTGCCGCTTGCTTGCGCGGGCTGATTCCGCGCGTACTTTATGCACGTGCGTGGCTCGAGTGCGTGGGCGCAATGCGTGCTCGTACTTGCTTTTCTGACCTTACTTTTCTGTTTTTTCAGGTTTCCAAGCGGTGCGTGCAGAGTCGTCCTATGCGGCTGCTGATACGCCAAAAATGTATACGCAATTAACCGCAAGTGTACGTGTCGTGTCAAGTAATAAATAGTAAGTAAAGATCGTTCCCTCGAGGAGATGGTGGACTCAGTGCTTGCAATTACTAGTGCTGCCTTTTCTTTAAAGTCAAGTGGAATAAGATGATGTTTCGAAATACTAAAATCTTAAAGTAAAACTTCTAATTACTCGAAATAAACTATAGAACCGGGAGAATAATACTTTGTTATCAGTGACCAAAGATAATCTTGTATCGTGATTTCCTAAGTCTAGCGTGACAACCCCTATATATTGTTTTGCGATGATGAGTGTTGACACGTCTGCAATGATTTTAGAATAGAAATCCGTACCTCTCGATATCGTAAGTCCCTAATTCTATATTACCCCGGAGGTGAAATAAGAACCGCTTAAAGATTGAAAATCAAAGTTGCTAGTATCAAGGGGAAATCTCTTTCTCCCTTCAAATACTATACCGAATCTACGATATACTTACGCGACTCCTCTCTCGATTTATGAAGCGCAGTAAAAAGATAAAATCTCGACCAAAGATTTCAAATTAAATATCATGAATTAAGCACAAATATTCACCAATCATTCACAAATCCATAAATTTAAGAAATTGTCATCACACTTGACGAAGTACTCTCACAATACAAGATTAAAACAAATTAGTTCATCGCGATGGATGGAGCACACCAACAAACAAGAAAGATTTTACAGCGCATGATGGAGGAAAAGCAAAATAATGTAGAAATTCGCTCTCTGAAGTGTGTCGAAC
The DNA here is from genome assembly GCA_039513925.1 of Platanthera zijinensis. Taxonomy (NCBI): domain Eukaryota; kingdom Viridiplantae; phylum Streptophyta; class Magnoliopsida; order Asparagales; family Orchidaceae; genus Platanthera; species Platanthera zijinensis. The sequence goes on from CM077096.1 coordinate 41,575,539, forward strand.
CAGTCCGTCTTCAAGATCCGGCGTGCCCTAATCCTTCTTCTTCAAGACAAGCCTTTTTCTTTCTCTCATTTCTCCTCCCCTATTCTGGTCGAATCCCCCTCTAAAAACGTCAACCCTCCTTTTGAAAAGGTGTAACCGCCCATATTTGAAAAGGCGGCAGTTTTTATTTTAAAAGTCTGAATTTTCGGAACAGCTTGATGTTGCAACATAGAAAACAAGTTGTTGCAACTATTTTCTTACACAAAAATGAGAATTTCATCTTTTCTTCTCCAAATCAATTTCATTGGTGTCACCTGCATGAAAACTATAGAATATGATCAAATAAGTAAAATATTTCTCAAATATAGATTTTAATCATATTCTTATCAATTAACTTCAATTTGCGCTCCTTTTTAATAAATATCAAAAGAAATAATGGGCTTAGATAACTTCTATTGAGAAGTTATCAGCTACGCTCGAGTCTCTCCCTCGAGCACGTTGATATTTAGAGGAGGTGCTTCAACCTGCCCCCCGATTTGGAGGTGCGGATCCCTAGTCCTGAAGAGCGGGTGCAAAACCCTCCACGAGACTGGATGACCCTTTGTGAGTCGTCTCTTCGATGCGTCTTTCGCCTTCCGGCTTACGAGGAAGTTGCCGAGATTCTGAAGTTCTGCGGCGTTCCTGTGTCGCAGTTTATCCCTCTTGGGATGACACGGATCATCAGGTTGATCGCGTTTTTTCGCGAGCACGGATCGAGGTTTTCCTTGGATATTTTCAAGGATTGGTGTGAGGTGCGCGCCGACGGCGGGGGCCGCGTAGATGTCTTTAGCAACAAGCGGTGGCTGGAGTTTGAGACCCGGGCGGATCGTCGTCATGGGAATACCTTGTTTGGATATGTAAGGAACCTAGGTGGATTGCTAGAGGTGTGGAACGTGCTTCCGGACTGTTGCCAGCATTCTAGAGGACATGAGCGGAAGTTTACTCCCGTCCTTGGTTTTGTGGAGCCCTGAGAGCTGGGGAATGTCTTGTTCAACATTTCTACTTTCGTCGATGAGAAGTGTCTGCTGCTATGTGGGCTGTCTGTTGATTCGGGACGTGCTGCCGCCATTCCTCTCTCCCGTGACAGGATGCTCTTTTAGAGGGGGCTGCCCCTTGCGGCTCTAGAGCGGGAGGCGAGCCGGATGATGCGGATCTTGAGGTTCTAGGGTCCTCTGCCCCCCAGGCTTCCCCAACGCGGGTTGTGGCGCGGCAGGTGATGAAAGGAAAGAGGGTCTCCTCTTCTTTGGAGGCGATGAACCATGCGGTACGTATGATCTCAACTTTTGAGTAGTGGCTTTTGAGGAAAGCTCTTCTGACTTGTCCCTTTTCTTTTGCAGATGGAGACTCAGGCGAACATTATGCTTATGTTGAATGACCACTATGTGAGCCTGAAGGACGGGTTTATGGCCCTTGAGGGCGAGCTCCAGAAGGCGAAGAGTGCCCTTTCAGATCTGAAGGGGCGACGAGAGCGCGATATTTCGTGACTTAGGCGGATTGGGTCCGAGCTGCGGTGCGAGCTGGAGGATGCCAGAGCTGCGCACAGTGCGGAGAAGACGGCTGCGGATGAGACTTTACGTCTTCTAGATGAAGTTCGGGCAAAGCTGGAGCTATCCAGGGCGGAGGTGATGCACCTTTCCTCCGCGAAACGGGAGGTTGAGCTGAAGGCGGCTTGTCTGGCAGAGTACCAAGACTCCGTGGATTACATACGAGAGCGGTATATGATCTCGGAGGAGGTCCGCGAGGAGGTGTGGACTCGGGAGGTGGAGCCACAGATAGAGGACTAGCGAGAAGTCGCTTTCTGCCAGGGGATGACGAAGACCCTTCGGATGGTGTCCCGGAAACAGGGATGCGACGTTGCCGGCCTCGGACTTGAGGATTTGTTAGAGGAGGAGGGATTCGATGCTGAGGCGGGCGAGGCCGCTGAGTGACAGCAATATCTCTTTGATGCTCTTTTTTTATTTGTATAAATGTACTTCTTTGTATTTGTGGGCTTGTCCCTGTCGATTCGTACCTTTGTACTTTTTTGATTTGTATGTTTGTACTTCTTTGATTTGTACCTTTGTACTTCTTTGACATGTTTGTTGAGTAGTTGTCATTGCCTTTGCTTCTGACTGTTGAGACCAAATGTTGTCTTAGCCAAGCACCAACTACGAGGGGCAGGCCCCGAGCTGTGGAAGAGTGTTTGCTCTGGATGGGGGTGAAGAGTTATGGGTGCTCCGGCCTATTGTCGTCGGGTGGTCATGTTCGTTCGAACCCCTGCGAGTTGCGGTGAACCGGGTGGCATTGAAGGGGTGTGGCCCCGTATACCCTGACAACGTCGCAACTTACTACGAGGCGAAGGGCATCCCCTTGTGTCAGGGTAGAGAAGCTGAGACCATCGCGCTGCGGGCTGCGCATAACTGAGGGAGCCGGCTCCCGACGACGTCCCGACCTACTTCGTAGGAGAAGTGTGAGCCTTGCCACCATGAGAGCGAGGTCGAAGCCGCCGTGCCTACAGTCTTCGGGGGACTCAACGTTTGGTCCCTTTGGCGACACCGCAACCTATTGTTAGGACGAGAATATCGCGTTGTTGGCAGTGCATAACTGAGGGAGCTGGTCCCCGTCGATGTCGCAAACCGCTGGGCGGACGAAGGGTGCACCCCTGAACCGCGGAAGAGAGAGTGAAGCCATCGCGCCACAGTATGGCTGTGGTTGGTTAGATGTGGATTCAGCGGGGCTGGAACCCGATTTAGTTGCGATTGTAGCTTAGTTAGGCACCAGTCGCGAGGGGGGCAGGCCCTGCGAGGGTGGGGCGTCAGTCTTCGGATGCAGGTGAAGAGTCATAATCCTCGGCCTATTATCGGCAGGAGGACATGGTCGATTCAAACCCCCGCGAGCAGCTGATAGACCCTGAGGTTGTAATTACACCAATCGTGGGGGCTTTCCCAGGATGGTGGGGCATCGAGATTCAGATGCAGGTGAATAGTCATAATCCTCGGCTTATTGTCGGCAGGAGGACATGGTCGATTCGAACCCCCGCGAGCAGCTGATGGACCCTAGTATTTGCTGAGGCGTAGCGCCCCAAAGACCCAGACGACGTCACAACCTACTACGCAGCGAAGGTCGGGTCCTTGCGCCGGTGGAGTGAGGTCAAGGCTATCGCGCTGTGGGCTGCGCACAACTGAGGGAGCTGGTCCCTGACGATGTCGCGACCTGCTCCATAGGAGAAGAGTGAGCATTTCTGCCATTGGAGAAAGGTCGAGGCCACCGTGCTACAGTCTGCGTGGGACTTGGTATTCGGTCCCCAAGCGACATTGCAACCTGTTGCTAGGCCGAGGCTGTCACGCTATGGGCCGCGGTCAACCGGGGGTGCTCGCAATCTGCTGGACGGGTGAAGGGCGAACCTTAAAACCACGGCAGGGGGATCAAGACAATCGTGCTACAGTTGCTCGCCGGTCCCTAGGGAACAGATTCCAAATCGATCTTGCAAGTTTTACGAGTTAGTGACATCTCAATCACAGTATATAAATGTAAAGAGATAAGTTGTTTTGTTTTTTCTTTAGCCTGGTCGTGTCATTGCACGATGACGGATTCCGAACCGCCAAGTGGGTCGCATGTCGATGGATCCCGGACCGCCTTGAGGAACAGACGATCCTGGCCTCAGGGGGGTTTGAGGGATGAGATGTCCTTCTGACGTGTTTGCTGCATGGCAAAAGTTAGTATGAAAGCGGAAAATGCAGTTAGCAAAATAGTTTGTGCACGAGGATTTTCCTCGCGACTTCATAGTTGTCCTTAGGTGATTCGATACGAAGAAATGTTTTTGGGAGGCACGTTCGCCTCGGTTTTGGCTTTTCTCAAGAGCGGCCTTCTAGATGTGGTAGATGCTGGTTCCTGAGACGGCCTCCAGTTGTGCTTGGTGCAGATAGCATGAGCGTGCCATGTCCTAGCTGCCCCTGACGACCCCAACTCTAGGGGGCATGACAAACTTCATTGCGAGGTGCGGGATTGACGTAACATCCTGGAAAGCTGTCTGGAGGGGGAGACCAAAGATCGCGATGTAGGGCGATTCTATATTGACTGCCACAAACTGTACGTCGTGCGTAACCTGCCTTGGAAATTCTCCTAATGTCACTAGAAGGGTGAGGGTGCCTGCTACGGACACGGGTGCCCCGTTAAAGCCGTAGATGGGGCCTGATGCTGGACGAAGATTCTGCCTTCGGATCCCCATACTGATTAACGCAGTCATGAATATAACATTTACTGAGCTACCGTTGTCCACCAGAATTCGCTTTACGCGGAAGCTGGGGTTGCCAATTTCTGCTATGATAACTAGTGGATCCTGGTGCGGTGTGCGGAGGCCCTATAGGTCCTCCTCGCCGAAGTTAATGGTAGGAATGATTCCAGCCGCCTTGTCTCCCTGGGGAGCGGCGATGGAGTTGACCGCGGGAAAGGGAAAACCGGAGATGACTTCCACAATCCCGACAACCTGCCCGCCCCCCTGCGCTTCTAGGCGCGCAGGTGGCGGTTCCTTCCGCGCAGACGGGCCTCCGTGCTGCTCTTGCACATATCCTTGCAGAAAACGCCCGAGCATTCCCTTCCGAATAAGACGCTCTATCTCATCTTTCAACTTTGCACACTCTTCAGTAGTGTGTCCGGTTCCTCGATGGAAGTCACAGTACTTTGATGGATCAGCCCTTGGGTTAGGCGGAAGCGCCCTTGGCCTCTGGAGCGCCGGTTCGTCCTGAATGACATATAGGACGTTAGCGTGAGTGGTGTTGAGAGGGGTGTAAGTCTGGGGAGGCCCGTAATCCCGACCTCTTCGGGGCTCCTGATTGGGACGCTCGTTGTGACGGCTCTCGCTGCGCCTCTCTATTCGTCTTCCGGAGGGTTGCTCCTGCTGCCTCTGCCTCTTTTGACCCCCTTCAAACTGTTAATGGTGGGACTCAATGGCCTTGTCCGCAGCTATCTGAGCTTCCACTCGGTGTACTAGATCTGCATAACTGGGGACAGTATCCCGTATTAGAGCGGAGTAGAATCCGCCTGGTCGAAGTCCCCTGAGGAAGACCCCTCGAAGGAGCTCGGGATCTACCCCGGGGATCTGTCTCTCTTCCATAGTGAATCGGCGGAAAAATTCCTTTAAGGTCTCAGTTTCATTTTGTCGGATGTCGGAGAGGTGGGATGGATCCTTTGCGATCTTACGGTTGGCCATGAACTGATCGAGGAATTGCTGGCTCTGCTGGAGAAAGTTTCTGATGGACCCATCTCGGAGGGAATGGAACCAAGTGCGGGTCTGCCCTTTGAAGGTGGTAGGGAAGACCTGACAAAGCAGTTGATCGGGCGCGTTGTAGAGGTGGAGGATCGTGTAGAAGTGGTTGATGTGCTCCCAATGATCGTCCACTCCGTCGTATATCTCAACGTGGGAGATCTTGAATCCTTGAGGGACGGCATAGGCCAGAACCTCAGGAGCCAAGGGTGATGCCCCCCGAGCGGGGCATCACGCTGTCATTGCTCGTCGGCCGACAGGTCCAAATTCCCCTTCGAACATTTCGCGGAATGCTTCCCGAGTCATTCCCGCGCCTGGCTCTGGCGGGTCCTACTGCTGCTGATTGTTATGGAGGGGGGCGATTCCTGCCGCCCTGACGTGGCGAACGGGATGCTCAGTGTTGTCGTGCCTCGATGATTCAGATTCTTCTTCAACGGCCCTCTGGCCTTCTGCTGGTGGTACTGGTAGATTCTCCTGAGTTGGGGCCCTTGCGGGCACGTGGGGGCCTGCGAGTCGCCTTAAGAGGGCGAGCATCTCGACCTGGATGTCTGGTGGGGGCGCCGCGTCTACGACTGGCGCTGCTCCAGGCGCTGCGACGTCTTCTTGCTGTGGCGCGTTTGCTAGAGACTGCGACGCGACTTGCTCCTCTTGTTCACGCCGAATCGACCCCCTAGTCGTTCGGGTGCTCTTTCCGGCCATTCTATCACGCTCTGATAAACTTCTGAGTCTTCTCACGCTTGCTGGGAATGTATTCCCATAGATGGCGCCAAACTGTTGCGGTTCGCTCAATACCCTCGGTAGACCGGTTCCGGATCGGTCTGTCTTAGCCCCGGGCGATCGAGTATGCCCACAATCAAAGTAGAAAAAGAGCGATTGTACACACACAACTTTAGCGTGGAAAACCCCGGAAGGGGAAAAAAATCACGTGGTCAGGTCTGTGCCAGCCAAGATCCAGTATTTGCCTCTGTTACAGTGTTCTTGTAAAGAGAATGCGAGAGCGACAAGCCGCGCCTCGTTACAAATACTTGGGGGGGGGGGTGAGAGAGCTCTCCTTGGGTGACAGGTCATCGCTTAGGAGTTCGTGCACTTTGTCGTGCGTCTTTCTTGGGTGCTTGCTCTTTAGTCTTGCGCTCCGCAGAGTGCCTGCACTTTGCGCCTCAGACTGAGGAGGGTTGTCTTAGTCGGCACTTCAATCTTTCTTCTTTGGGCGACGCTTAGAGGAGAACCTGCCAAGTTAGTGAGTGAAAGAGGAGGAGAGGAGGAGCGTAGAGAGAGAAGCTCTGGGGAGAAGCAGAAATGAAGAGAGAGAGAGAGAGAGAGAGAGAGCGAAGGAGAGAATGAAGTCGGATCCCCTGAAATGAACTATCAGGGGTGCTTATATAGGGTTTCCGAGGTGGTTAGGGTGGTTACGGTGGTTATGGTGGTTAATCGCAGATCAGAGGGTCGTGATCGCTTGTGGTGATCGGAGGGTCGTAATGGCCTGCCACGATCGGACGGTGGAGAGAAGGCCGGCCCACAATGGTGGTCGGAGGAGGCGCGCCGGCCGGCGGCCGCCCGAGGGAGGGGGCGGGCGTCCGGTCCTGGGCGCCGGCCAAGGCCACCCGACCGGAGAGGGGGCGGCCGGCCGCGAGGAGGCGACCGACCGGCCGCGAGGAGGCTGCCGGCCGCGGCCGCCGGCCACACAGAGGGGGCCGGCCGGGGTCGCCGGCCGCAAGGGGGCGGCCGGCCGGGGTCGCCGGCCGCAAGGGGGCGTCCGGCCGCGGCCGCCGGCCGCAAGGGGGGTGGAGGCCGGCCATGGGTGGCCGGGCGCCGGGCGCCGGGCGCCCGTAACGGCGGCGGCGGTTGTGATTTGGCGCACGGCGGTTGCGGGATCCGGCGTGCGGGAGTTGCGATCCGGTGTGCGGGAGTTGCGATACGGTGTGCGGGAGTTAACATAATTTTCTATAAATTATGGGGTACCCATCATCTTTGATTGTTTGCACGCCCGGTCCGTCTCCGAGCTAAGACTGTCCGATTCTCCGGACCGGAGAAAAACCGGGAGACCCGCAACAATTCTAAACGCCAAAACTCCTTAGCCTTCGTTTGGTTTGGCGTTTTGCTCAGGCGGCGGGAGGAGGGCTTTTGGAACCGAAGGGGAGAGACTACGGTTGGAATCCCTTCGTGTTTCTCCATTTCTCATGGCACAATGGGTGCAAATGGAGCAAATGCCGTCGCCGGCCATTTGATTACCCTCCTTGCAACAGCATTTGCCCCAAGCAAAGTGCTCCAAAAGCTGCGCCATTAAATCTGAGAAAACATCAAATTTATTTTTAAATAATACAATAGGGATAAACCAAACAAGAGAATATTCTGATCTGACAAAGGAGAGCTGAAATGCAATAAATATAGTTGATCGACTTCACATTATTTTCGTCGATCCATTATGTCTTTAATTAATGACATCACATGCACCCAATGAATATCATACCATTTTCTCGCTATCCTAATCACAACTTGCTATTTAATACGAGCATCTTCGCACGGACTATGCCCGTGCTCGATGCTCTAGGGCGGTCTTCGGCCGCATCAGGCGGGCTTCGCCCGTGCTTGATGCTACGGGCGGTCTTTGGACGCTTCAACTATTCCGCTAGCACCACTCATGTTGTGCTCAACATCGTCGGAGAGGGAGATGAGGCCATATTCATTTTTTCAGTCCACTGTTTTTCTCTAAGCGAAGAGAGCAACAACAGTAAAATCTTTCATTCAACAATCACACAACATTAATTTTTCACAACTCCTATACTCAGTAACATTAAATTCTCCCCTCTCAAATGGAATTCCACAACTCACGGCAGCAGCACTCAAGTTATATTGTTCGTCTTCTTCCAATGGGAAAACCAACACAAACAGTATTACAGTAGGCATAAATTCATATCCAACAATCTCAAATGGTGGCAATTCTCAAACACAGAAATTAACTTTTTATACAACAGAAACTCAACCGGAAATCTCATTAACAATCACTCCTAATCTCACTTACAGCACTCCTCAACATGAATCATCAAATGCAACAATCATTAAGTTCATCAACATCAATATTCACAAAAAAAAACATAGCATACAGACAACCCTTTATATAGGGTTCAAAAACAAAAACGAAAAAAAAAACTGAAAATAAAACAGGGAAGTGGCCATGACAGAAGCATTAGAAAACACGGGGAAGAGTAGATCGTGGCAGCGGAAGATGATGGCAAAGAGGAAGGCGGTGGTGTCAGCTGAATAGATAGAGAGAGAGCGGGATAGAGAGAGAGGAGCCGGAGTTATTAATTTTTTCAAAAGAGGAAGACGATGGAGGCGGTGGGCAAACATTAAAGCATTTAATTATTATTTATTTCAGAAGAGGAAGGCGGTGATGTCAGCTGGATAGATAGAGAGAGAGCGGGATAGAGAGAGGAGCTGGGGGTATAATGGACATTTCCAAAGTTACGAACAGGTTCGAACACTTCGCTTAATATAGTAGTATAGATATATTATGGCATCATATCTAATTATTCTGCATCGTCGGATCTGATTAGATCATAACATTTCGGCCATTCGTTCAAATAAATGAATGAGAACTGTCCAATTAAATATTTATTGGGCACCTACACCTAAGATAGTAATGAATCATAAATCTATAATTTAATAGGACTAATAAGAAAATTATTATTTTACCCTTAAGATTAGAGGTCACATGGAACACTGAGCATATAGAAAATTTTCGCATGTATAACATGGCCCGCTTTGCATTGCCCACCACCTGCTGTGTCAAATTTCAAGCAAACTGCTCTCCTATTATTTAAACCGATTAGCACATTAAAACATAGGATGGGGGACAATTTTTTTGAATTTAAAAAATAAAAAGAAAAAATTAATAAGAACAAATAATAACCAACGGTTGGCTTGAACTGCGCCAGCCTCACGCCGCCGGACAACTCCGGCGGGTCGCAGGACCCGCCGCAGGGAGGGAGCGTCCACCCCCAGATAATGTCGCAAGGGGCACGAGAGCCGGAGGCTCGTGCCTGTAACTCATGTGTGTGTGCGTGTGTTACAAAGAGGTATGTTGAGCTGCTGGGATTGCGCGGTGTAACATTTGAGACCCATTATAATATTTTCAGTCATTGGATCAATGAGAAGGTGGTCTGCGATTAGCGACTAAACAAAATCTCTCCTGAATTTCTCCCAAAATTTTCCTGAACACACAAACTGCTCGCGGTTTAGGTTTGTCATCGGTGGCCTGGCCAGCGCCCACCGGCGATGCTCCGATAGGGCCATCGCTGGCGGTGGCCCTAATCGTGAGCTCCATTCTGTACCTTACGGTCAGGGAAACCGCCGACGGTGGCCGACTGGAGCTCACGGTCAGGGCCACCGCTGGCGACGGTGGCTCTGCCGGAGTACTGCGGGACTTTGACAGCCCGGGCTTGCCCATTTTGCACAGGACTTGTCCTGACATAGTCTCCTAGAAACCAATCGGGCTGCAGCCCAAGCACCCAAACCCTTCTCTGGCATGTTTCTCAACATAGAAGGTTATTGAGGAGGTGAATCGTACCGCAACCTCCTTGACGAGGAGTGAGATGAAGACTCCTCATTAAGGAGGTTGCGGGTTCGAGCCCCCTCCTCAACAACCTACTATACTGAGAAACAGGCCAAAGAAGGTTTGTGGTGCTTGAGCTGCAGCTTGAATGGTGTCCAGGCGGCTATGCAAGGACACGTCCTGTGTGAAAAGAGGCCAAGCCCGGACCATCACACGGACTAACCTGATGAGTTCGCCAGGGACCGGTGACCCCGCTTGTGGGCGTCGTTCAGGTCGTCGACGACAACCCAAATCGTTATTGGTTCTCTTTTAACTGTTTGTGTGCTTAACTCACTCTTGAGCTAAGACGATTCGATCCTCCGGACAAGGAGAGCACTGAGCGTCCCACAATATATACAATGTGGTAGGAGTCACGTGTAATGAGTCTTGTTGTAGCTCACTCGAGACTCCTCTAAACCGATCTGGACCGCATTGGCCCGGGAGCGGTAGAGCCCGCAAGATGTCACAGAGAAATAAGACGGCTAGCAAGAAGTTTTTTTTTAACATGGAAAACCTTGGAAATTCGTGAAAAATCACGTGTTCGGGGCTATGCCGACCAAACTTCCACTATCAGTTGTTGTTGTATATAGCTTTTCGAGAATGCGAGTGCGACAAGCCGCTCCTTATCACAACTTGTGGGAAGAGAAAGATGGATGCATTCGGTGCGCAACATGTCATCGCTAACGAAGTTAAGTATTTTTCTCGACTCCGGTGGAGAGCACCATGCTCTGGAGGCTTGCTGGTCTTCTGCCTTATACTCAGAAAATGGAGTGGCGCATCTGCATGTCTTTGAAAAAAGTGCACTTTTTTGTAACGACCCTGACCCGACTCCACTCGGGACCACGTCCACCAAGGGAGACCATACGAGACTCAGCTGGCGTCGTCCGGGCTGCAGCCCAAGCACCCCAACCCCTCTTCAGCCCACCGGCGGGTTGTTGGTGGCCACAACCTCTCTTTGATGAGCGAAACTCTCGGTTAAGCTGGCAGCACGAGGACTTCCCAGGAGGTCACCCATCCCAGTACTAATCCAGCCCGAACACGCTTAACTATGGAGTTTCCAACTTCTCATCACCAATTGAATTGCTGGAGTAGTACTGGGATGGGTGACCTCTTGAGAAGTCCCAGCGCTGCCCTTTTAACCGGAGAGTTTCGCTCATCAAAGGGAGGTTGTGGCCACCAACAACCCGCCGGTGGGCTGGAGAGGGGTTGGGGTGCTTGGGCTGCAGCCTGAACGACACCAGCTAGGTCCCGCTGGGTCTCCCTCGGTGGACATGGTCCCGAGTGGAGCCGGGCCTGGGTCGTCACACGACTTGCCTACTACTGTCTGTAGTAGAGTCTAGAGCGGAGAGAACTTATGGTAGACTTGAGGGCGCAGAGTGCTAAGATTGATGCACACAAGTTGCTTGTTGTGGCGGGAGGCGTGCTCACAGAATGAAACGTTCGTGAGGGGCGCACGAAGATGGATGGAGATCTTCGTGGACCGATGGAGACTTCTGGTGGAGCTCTCAAGCACGTAGGAGGAAAAGCGTGGGAAGAGAAGATGGAAATGAAGGTGAGACTAATGTCATATTTATAGGACCCGAGGGTGGTTACAGTGATTACGCGACTACCCAAAGACTGTAACCACTTTATTTACTATTCGCAGACCAAAACTTTATTATTTATGACAAATATTTTTATAATATTATTACGCGCACACCCATACGATTATTCGCACCCCCCATATCAGATGGTTATGCCGGTGATTATGCGGGTGGTTACTCGCACATCGGATGATGAAGATCACGTGGGGACGATCAGATGGCGGATGAACGGCTGCCGGCGGAGAAAGGGCCGACCAGGGGCAAGGAACCTGGCTGGTCGGGATGGCGGCAGAGCTATCAAGTCTTTGTTATCTGAAATCCGGATTTCCCATGATATCCGAAGTTCGGATTTCCCATGATATTAGGGGAACCCTATCAAGTATAATGTAGCTGTTTAGTACGAGGGATTTATTTGTAAAAAAAAAAATTGAATCTTGTTGTATGAATGCTATAAATAAGATCTTATGTGCTGTAATTGGCATGAATGAATGAAATTAGTAATGCCTTAGTTTTCATTTATTCCTCTTCCTCATCTTCTTCGTGATTTTTCCTCTCGTATCCTCTTTCCCTCCTGTGCTCTCCTTTTCCATCAGTCTCATTGATTTCATTTGGGGGACTTATTTTCACCGGTCAAGCGGTTACGACCGCATGAATCAGACGTTAATTAAAATCCGGTTCATGCGATCATAACCGCTTAACCGGTGAAAATAAGTCCCCCAAAAGAAGCCATTATCTTAGAACTCCGCACTTTATGTTTGAAACATCATGGCTAATGTAACAGTGAATTCTAAGAAATTTTGGTGTTACTCCAAGTATACAAATGGTACTCTATCATGTAGTAAATCTCCACCAAACTCAACATAAACTCATCACTACAGTGTTCTTCAATATCATTAGTATTTGTCCAAATTGTTGAATAATTTGTAGTATGTACGCGCGTGTCGAGCTCGACTCGATAGTAATCTGTTAGTGGCATGTCGACATAAGGCAAGGCTGCAAGCTGGATGTGCTATAAATATCTACAATTAATTATCAAAAACTTCCGTGGAAGTTGGCATAATTAAAGATTGCACCCCATCTTAATAATGAAATTACAAAAACCTCCTCTGAATGTTACAAAACATAACATTTACCTCATCTAAAGTTTATATTTCATAACATCCATGCACAAAATACCCCCTCCCCCCAACCCTCCCCCTGAAAATGTACTACGAGGGGGGTTCGGGGAGGGTAAAGTGCAGCAAATCAGACGGACGCGAGCCGCTGCACTTTATCGTGCAGTCCGATCTAATGGATGTGAGTGTGCTGAGATGCGTGCCCATCTCAGCGCACATATCTCAAAGCATGCGCTCATATCTCAAATTGTGCACGCATCTCTGCGCAAGCTGAGATGCACTTGCAGCCGTCGGATCACGCGCACTGCACGGTAAAGTGCATTTGCTGCATTTTATCCTCCCCGGACTCACTACGAGGGGGGTATTTTTGTGCATGGATGTTATGAAATGTGAACTTCAGAAGAGATAAATGTTATGTTTTGTAGCATTCAGGAGAAATTTTTGTAATTTCAATAATAATAGCAGTGCAATTTGTAATTTTTCAAACTTAGAGGAAAGGTACGTATAGATGCCCCTAAATAAATATTTCGAACATCATAAACTCTAAATTGGACAAATGATACCTCACAAATCCCGTGTTAAAAATGTAGAAAATAGTAATGAAAGAGTCCCCTTAGGAGCACTAAGCGCACCCCCATGCACGGTGCGAGTATCAGGAAAACCCCTCCACTACGAGACAACAGTCTGATAGTGGGGGCTGACCGAGGCATAACTGCCCCAGCCTAACCATCCGAGCAAGGCGGCCCACTGGCGCCTAACACTCCGACCGCCCAAATCGGGCGGCCCTCCGGTCCTGCTGCCCTTTGTCCCTTCGGCCCTCTGGCCACCCAATCTGGGTGGCCTCCTTTCCGTCTAGGGCGGACAGCAACATGGTCACCGCGCGCTTAGCAACAAGCACTCCGCTCACTCAAGATCAAGCATTCCAGCCACCAACAAGACCAACACTCCAGACCCTCCTGCACGTAACAGGAGACATGTCACATAAACTATGGTGCGCATGACGTATCGCACAAGCCTCCAAGCAGCAGTCGAAGCCTTTGGGACACTCAAAGTTCAACATTCCCCACTGAAGCAGTCAAATACCATGGCTCCATGGGGAGTGGCATGTCATCTTCCGAGCGTTTCTTTCTCACTCTTTTTGCAAGATGTAATGAGGAGCGACAAGTCGCCTTCGATTCTCTTAAAAGTCATGTACAACAACCAACAAGTAGTGAAGGTTTGGTTGGCAGAATTCCGGACACGTAGTTTTTTTATCATATTCATGAGTTTTTTACGTAAGAAAATCCCTCTGTCAGCTTTCTTTTTCTGAGGCAGTTTGCACACTAGACCACTATTTAGGCGGTTCAGTTAGTCGGATCTACGTAAAACTTTGTGCAGACCATTACAATAAAATTAGGGCGCCGTTACTAGCAAATCCAATTTGATTTCTAGTACACCATTACTATTAGCAAACCCTCATTTTTCAAAATGACTATTTGAAAATCATTTTGTTACTAGCAAACTAACATAATTTTAAATATATATATATTTTTTGTTTAAAACATTTATTATTTCAAAATAATTCACTACATATAATGACATTACAAATGATTTCAAATGAATTCATTCAACCACTTATGTTAGCATTAGAAATGAGTCAAAATGCGTCAAAATTTTGTTTAGTATGTCCAAAACTCTTTTTTTCAACACAATATCATCATCTGTATCAAAATTTTAAAACAAAATATTGTCCGGTTTAGAAATATATTTCATCTCTAATTCCTATAAGGGTGTGCTCTATATATGAGTTAAGTGTATACAAGAATATACGCGTCTTTTTGAACTGCGTCTTATACGTACATTTTTATGAGAAATGTTCAACATGAAAGTTGTAGATCTCGACGGGATCTACAGCTTTCATGTTGAACACTTTTTTATTTAAAGCAATATAGACCCCCAATTTAGCCCTGAAAAAAGTCACGCCGAGCATATGTACAGACACCCGGGATCGATGTAACTTTTTTCAGGGGCGAATCGGGGGATTAAACGGCTTTAAATTAAAAAGTGTTCAACATGAAAGTTGTAGATCTCGATGAGATCAACAACTTTCATGTTGAACATTTTTTGATTTGAAGCAGTTTAGACCCCTGATTTGAATCCCGAAAAAAATCACGTCGAAAATCTGTACGGACGACTCGTTCCGTGCGTGTCTTTTTTCGGGCCCAAATTGGAGATTTAAACAGCTTCAAATCAAAAACTTGTTGACATACAAGTTGAAGATATCATCGAGATTTACAATTTACTTTTTCAAATGAGAAACATTTGAGGCTCATAATTCAAAATTGCAAAAATACAAAAAAAAAATAAGATTGATTTGTTAATAGTAATTTTTTTGGAAGAGAAAAAAATATAAAAAATTGCTGAATTTGTTTTTTTTTCTGATTTGTTAGTAAATTTTTCCGTTATTCTCATACCCAATAGAAGACAATATTAAAGTGACTAATTTAACCATTCTCCCCTATCATAAACTCTAAATAAAAAATAAAAATTAAAAGAATACAAATTATTACCATTTCCTGGGCCCTCTGATTCAACCCAGGCGGAGGGCTCACGCTCAACAGTTTTGTCTTTCTCACAAGCTTTCACAGGCTAATAATGAAGGGGCGAGCTAAACGCCACAAGCAACAGAAGTGCGATGCTTTTGCTTGAATACAAAATATGTACACCTGTCACTTTCTCCATGCGTGCGATTATGATAACGCGTTTGGGTCTCAACGCGATCACATCTGCAAACATTTTTGGCACGTGATGCTCACCCAACTCTGATTTGCATCGTTAATTATTTATGTGATTTTTGTAATAGGTGCTCTAAACATACGGAGGAAGGTCTAGGTGGAACCTGCTCTCCGTTGCCCCCAGCTAGGTATAAATAGTTAGACCTAGGGTTAAGATCCGCAAAGCCCCCGAGCCTGTTATTAGACCGAATATACACTAACAATCTCCTCCTATATTCGTGACAAATAATGGTGACGTTTCGGGGTGCTGGAGCGTAGACATAATAATAATCCAAACTAAGCAAACCAAAGAGGACAGATCATACTAATAAATCAAAAAATAAGGTTTTGCCTATACGGCAAACCACCACACAGATGTTATCACAAACATAGTCTGAATTATTACAAAACAAAACAAAACATGAATCAAACGTTTGATGATTCTACTCATCTAGTAGATCATCGTCATCCATGTTCAGGTCTACAGCTCCTACAAAATCTCTATCGTAGCTTGCAAGGAATTTCATGAGTCAGACTTAATGAATTCATAAACATATGCAGTAACATTTAAAGTAAACTAGTTCTTACTAAATGAGCTTAGCACTTCTAGCAACGGTGAAGTAACTCTGTCAGCATCTCATCCAGTCTAACTAGGACTAGTCACGTTACCTTACTCATTACTGATCACTATGTGCCTCACCAACACATGTGGGCACACATCACGTGCAACATTATCAAATGTGGAATAATGTGCTGTGACCAATAATGTTTAGATTAACATATACAACGACTTTCAATTCTCAGTTGAATAACTCTTGAATCAACTTACAATGAGAGGACGTTAGGTTATCAAATGTGGAATAACCCGCATCAAACCATCTTGGGTTTTCATCAAGAAATTATTTGGGGTTTTCAGTCTGTCACTTATTAGATGCTTGAATGTTGGCAGGTATAGGCTCGTGCATATCAAAACATAAACGTTGGAGGAAAGTTTCATATTTCTATGAACTTTAATCTCATTTCCTCCGATATTTTGATTGTGAGAGCTCTATTTAATCCTTTAGTAAGAGCGTCTGCAACATTATCTTGCGTTCTCACATCAACCAGGGTCACAATCTCTTGACTTGTGAGAGAGGTCAACCAGGCCTGTTTCATCCGGAGTTGCCTTCTTTTGGCATTGAACAAAGTGTTCGTGACAACCGTTTTAGTAGCCTGATTGTCGCAGTAAACTGCAACAGAACTCAGCTTCAGGCCCGACAATGGAATGTCCATCACCAAATCTCTTAACCACTCTGCTTCTGCACCAGCCGAAGCTAGAGCATAGAGTTCGGATTCCATGGATGAGAGTGCAATGCACGACTGTCTCTTGGACTTCCAGGCTACTGCTGCTCCTCCTAGTGTAAAGAGGAATTCACTAGTGGACTTGCTGTCGTTTATTTCTGAGCACCATGATGCATCAGAGTATCCTTGTAGAACGGGAGGATGACCACTATAACATAAAGTATACTTTCAGGTGTGCTTTAAGTAACGCATCAGCCTATCGAGGGCATCCCAATGGTCTTGGACAGGATTGCTAGTGAACCTACTTAACATGCCGATCGTAAAGGCTATGTCAGGTCTCGTACAGACCATAGCGTACATGAGGCTACCAAGCAGTTTAGAATAATCTAACTGTCGAACCGCAGCTCCAGCATTGGGCTTTAAGCGGTTAAAATAGTCGTATGGTGTCTCAGCCGCTTCTCGTTCACTGTATCCTCACGTGTCCAATAAGGACTGGATGTAGTGGCTTTGACTTAGGGAAATGTCATGTTTCACAAAGCTCACTTGCATACCTAGTATAGTGTCAGCTATACCTAGATCCGTCACGCTAAATTCTTTAATTAGACCTGACTTTACGTCATCCACTTCGGATTGATCAGATCCAAGAATAAGCATATCATCCACATACAAGCATATTATGGCGACGTGGTCTGATCTATGACGTATGTAAAGACATTTATCCAAGAGACTCGACATGAATCCCATGTTCTTTACAGTATAGTCAAACTTCTCATGCCATAATTTCGGCGCTTACTTCAATCCGTATAACGACTTTAAAAGTTTACAGGCCTTGTTGTCGTGACCGTCTACAATGAAACCTTCAGGTTGACTCATGTAGATCTCTTCGGTCAGATCTCCGTTCAAGAACGCAGTCTTAACATCCATTTGATGAACAATAAAGTTCTCAATGGCCGAAATAGCAAGAAGAACCCTAATGGTTGTTAAGTGACATACGGGTGAGTATACGTCAAAATAGTATACTCCGCTTACTTGTGTGAAACCTTTAGCCACCAGACGTGCTTTATACTTAGCTACGCTACCATCGGGATTTAACTTCTTTTTCAGAACCCACTTGCACCCTACAGTTTTAGCCCCTATTGGCTTATCAACTAACGTCCAGGTGTCGTTCTGAAGGAGAGAGTTCATCTCATCCTCAATTGCTTCTTTCCAGAGTAGGGAATCCCTTGATCTCATCACTTCCTTAAAATTAGATGGATCGGCCTCAACGTGGTAAGTGACAAAATCATTACCGAAAGTTCTAGGGGTTTGCTCTCTCACTGAAGTCCTTCTAGACTCTAGGCCAGAGTTGTCTACCGGAACGGAATAGGAGGTGCTCGGTACTGATTCAGGATCTTCTTCAGTAATAGTTGCGTGCATACCTGGGATAGTAAAGTTCTTATCTTTGAGGAATTTATCCTCGAAGAACACTACATCCCTAGATTCAATAATTATATTATTAGACAGGTCTAAGAATCTATCAGCAGCACTATCTTCAGCACAACCTAAGTAGACACATGTATTGGTCCTAGGTCCAACCTTAGACCGTCTAGGGTCAGGAACCCTGACATATGCTATACAGCCCCAGGTCTTAAGTTTAGTTAAAGACGGGGGTCGCTTAAACCAGAGCTCGTAGGGTGTAACATCTAACTTAGCATGGGGAACTTTGTTCAGAATGTGATTCGCAGTCAAGACTGCTTCTCCCCAATAAGCGGAAGACATGCCTGCAGTGAGCAGCATAGAGTTTAATATCTCTGTTAACGTTCTATTCTTATGCTCGGCTAAGCCGTTAGATTGGGGGGAGTAAGGAGCAGTGGTTTCTGCTATGATTCCCTGTGAAGCAAGGAAGCATCTGAACTCACTGGACATATATTCTCCTCCTCTATCACTTCTAAACCTCTTAATTTTCATGCTTAACTGGTTTTCTACCCTAGTTTTGAAAAGACAAAACTTTTCAAACGCTTCATCTTTAGTTTTAAGCAACAAAATATGACAAAATCTCGTGCAGTCATCTATGAACGTGATCATATACTTCCTCCCACCTCTTGTGACAAAACTCTTAAAGTCACAAATATCGGAATGTATAAGGTCAAGAGGTGTTGTGCTCCTAATAACCATGCCAAAAGGTTTCCTAGTGATCTTAGTCTGAGCACACACTTCGCATTTTCCAAGAGGAGACTTAGTGTCTAGTGTGATCTTATGAGTTCTAGCTACTTGGAATATTTTCCTATAGTTTACGTGTCATAGTCTCTCATGTAGAGTCCTAGGGCTAACTAAGTTCAAGTGAACTTGTTGCACTATCTCATTTGCTAGACTCAAACGGTACATCCAATTCTGGACGTAAGCACATCCAAAGTAATGTGAGTTGACTGACAGAGTCACTCTACCATCACAGAAGTTAACAGACATACCAGCATCACACAGTAAACTAATAGACACTAAGTTAGCAGATAAGAAAGGAATAAATTTGACGTTCTTTAAAAATAAAGACTTACCTGAGGAGAGCATCAGAGTTGCGTTTCCCACCTTCAGTACGTCGGCTGTGCCACCATCTGCAACAGTCACTAATTCCTTTGCATCCTTCATCTCTGTCAGAAGATTAGCGTTGTTGCAAACGTGACACGTTGCCCCAGAATCTAGGAACCACTCCGTGCTGGCATGCGCGTGTCCGACCATGACAACAAAGTCGGATGACTCAGCGTGGCTAACCAGATGAGCCTGGTTGCCTTCTTGTGGTGCTCTAGTTCTTTCTTTCCTCAGTAGCTTGCAGTCAGATGCACAGTGTCCCCACTTGTTGCAGTTAAAGCATTTACCCTTAAACCTTTTAGAGGGTCCACTTGGTCCTGCAACCTGAGGGCTACTGCGAGGCAGTTTTGTCTTGTGAGAGGGAGGAGCGCGCTTGGAGCTGGTAATCATGTTGGCAGCAGCCTTCTGCTTGCCAACAGCTTCTAAAGCGTGCTTCGTCTGGTTCTCGTCCTCGATGCGAATGAAGCGCTTGAGGTCGTTCAGACTAACTTGCATCTTCTTGCGGTACATTTCCGTTTTGAATTTGTACCACGAGGAGGGCAACTTATACACAATTGTGCCGACAACAAAACTTTCGGGCAGGCTAATGGACTCACTATGCAGAGAATCAACCAAATTTTCAAAATCTGATACCTGAGGGAGAATGGCTTTCTCATCGTCGAAGCTGAAGGAGTGGAACTTGTCCACTAGATGAGCTTTGGAGAGGTCCTCCTCCTGTCTGAAGTGCTCCTCTAGGGCCTCCCAGATCTCCTTCGCAGACTGCATCTTGATGTAGTTCTTGGCCAGGCTGGAAGAGAGACAATTCAGCAGGTAGTCCCTACAGAAATCCTCATCTTCAGCCCACTGCACCTCATCTGCAGTCCCAGCAACGTCAGCACGAGTAGTCTTGATGGTGTAGAAGACATTCAGGTATTTCATCCCAAATTGCGTGTTCAACTTCCAATCGTTGAACTTGGAGGTCGTGAACTTTTCCAACTTGTTCATGGGAACCGGAGAGGACAAAGAAGAGTTCCTCATTGCTTCTCTTGCTGCAAGCCCGAACACAGGAACAGAGGCTTGGATCGGCGGAGACAGTAACTGGATCAGCTCCAGGAAAATGTCGACCAGAGAAAACGTCGACCGGAGGCGTCGAATTGGAGGCTCGACGATCGTCGACCGGAAGAAAACGTCCATCGTTGACCGGGAAGAAAATCGTCGATCGTCGACCGGGAAAAACGTCGATCGGAGGCGTCGAACTGGAGGCTCGACGATCGTCGATCGGAAGAAAACGTCGATCGTCGACCGGGAAGAAAAACGTCGATCGTCGACCGAGAAGAAAATCGTCGACCGGATCCTTCGGGAGCGAAAAGCTAGGGCTTGACGCAAACGGTGACGGCGGCCGAGCTCCTCCACCTCTTGATCGGCGAGAAAGAACGTTGCCCCAGACCGACGGAACTCCTCCTTCTAGCGGCGGCAACGACCTGGAAGAAGCGAGCGGCGACGAGAAGAAGGATCGGCAAGTCCTATCTTCGCGAGCGAAAAAGGCCCCGGCGACCTGGAAGAAGTGACCCGTGATGAGGACGAAGTAGGGAGAGGCGGAGCTTGCCCTAGCAGGCAAACGGAAGACCAGCGAGCTCTCTAGTCCACGATCGGTCACGGACGATCGAGCGTCGGGGAAAAGGGAGGGCTAGCCCTGGATCCGCGAGGAGCGATGGCGGAAGCTTGCCCTAGCAGGCGACCGACGACGGGAAAAATAGGGCTAGACAGGTCCTCGATCGGCCTGCAAACGAGCGGCGGCTTGCCCTAGATCCGCGCACAGGAGACGAGCACCGGGGAAGGGAACTTCTGTTTCGAGAATGTAATAGGTGCTCTAAACATACAGAGGAAGGTCTAGATGGAACCTGCTCCTCGTTGCCCCAGCTAGGTATAAATAGTTAGACCTAGGGTTAAAATCCGCAAAGCCCCCGAGCCCGTTATTAGACCGAATATACACTTACAATTTTGCTATTAGCAGCTCATAGTTAATATAAATTGTGATATTTTATTTGTTGATCAAATTGTTATTGGCAAAAATGATCTAAATTGAGAGCTGATATTAGCATTGTATGTTTGACTATCTACATTTAAAATTTGTGTTTTTTTAGACTTGTAGAATTTTTTATTAGCAAACAATCTACACAAATTATTCTTTTTTCGCACTTGCCCCTCTCATGCTTTACCTTCCCTCCAAACCGTGATTCCGTTGATGACCCTTCCTCCTCTCTTTTCGTCCGGCCTGAAAGGCTCCAAATCCGGCAATTGCTCCTCCATTTTCCGAGTGACGTGCTTTATCTCGGTGCGTTCTCCTCCATTATCTGGCCGCTATCTTTTCCACATCCTGCGGTCTCTCTTCCTTTTGACCGCAGTGCTCCTCTATTCCACAATTTTCACGCGCTCATTCCTCCTCCAGACGGTGGTGCTCTACTCCTCCCCTTTTTTTCCCAATTTTTAAGTGTGGATTACTTTCCTGCTTGCGGATAGTCAATTTTTTTAAAAAATAATGTTTGCAAATAGCAATAAATACTAATAACCAAAACTACGGTACTTACATCAGCGCCTCAAAACAATCAAAATGAAGAATTAAAATGAAGTCCACACATTAGCAGTTACATATAAATATTGAGATGAATTCACACAATTGTCCAAAACTGTTTAGGTAAAGAACAAATTAGTTTCTTAAGTAGTAATCTACATGAATAAAAAGTTTTAGTTGGAGAAAGTGGTTTCTTAAGTATTAGCTTAATCACGTGGAAGCATTACCTTCCCACGTGAGCAATGTGTAATAGCTGATGAACTGTCAAAAGAGGACCACATTAATGGTAAAAGGTAAAACAAGATTTACTGTTAATTTTTTAATATTTTAAACATGTAAAATGAGATTTTGTTGGTATTGATTTTTTTGGATCACAAAAAATCATGGAATATTCATTCTTACATTTTTTATGATTATTTTAAGTAGTCATGTGTATATATATTTCGATTTAAAAATACATATGCAAAAAATAATTTTATGAATGCATTTTACTACTTTTACAACTGTATTTTACATTGTAATTGTATTTTAAACTAAAAATACAGTTCCAGGAGATCCTTTATATGTGTTATACGTACAAAATTATTGTTCAAAATTTACAAATCAAAATAATCAACTGAGAATGTTACTTTTAATGTACAAAAATCGGCCCAAATTTAATGAGTTTAGGCCTAATGTTATAGTTCATAAGGTGTATTTGTACCAACATGTAATCTTGGTATACCATTTCAGGCATCCGTGTAGTTCAAAAATATCCATCAAATACATGTGAAAGCTGCATAGAAACTATAAAGTTTGAATATCATCATCATACAATGAGCATATGAAAATATAACATGACTATTATTTAGGGTCTGTTTGGGGGGACTTATTTTCACCGGTCAAGTGGAATTAAGGTCCGGTTCATGCAGCCGTAACCGCTTGACCGGTGAAAATAAGTCCCCCCCCCAAACGGAGCCTTAGTAAAATTTTAGCACTTATCTGGCCATCGAGATCTCATTGAGCTGCAATCTCTTTACAATATTGCCATCCCCTCCTTTGGTCGCCGGCACTCTGCATGTCAAAAGGGCAAACAGACTAAGACCTCCTTCAAGAGCATTGACACCAAAGACTTAGTGAGGTGCTTATACCTCTTATATATGGATCTATTTGGTCCTATGTCAATTCAAAGTCTAGGTAGGAAAGTCTACACCTTTGTGGTTGTCGATGACTTTTCCAGATTTGCATGAGTGTTCTTTCTAAGGAAGAAATCTGATACCCCTGATGTCTTTCAGACATTTGTCAAGTAAATTCAGAATGAATTCAAGAACACTGTGGTCAAAATCAGAAGTAACCATGACACTGAGTTTCAGTATTAGTGCATGACAAGGTTCTGTGAAGAGCTAGGGATTCATCAAGAGTTTTCCTCTCCTATAACACCCCAGCAAAATGGAATTGCTGAGAGGAAAAATAGGACTCTCATAGAGGCTAGTAGAACCTTACTAAGTGACTCATCCCTCTCAGAATACTTCTGGGCTGAGGCAGTTAATACTGCATGCTATGTCCTTAATAAGATTTCTATCACCAAGAGCCACAAGAAGACTCCATATGAGATCTTGAAGGGCAGAAAACAAAACCTGAGCTATTTCAGGATCTTTGGTTGCAAGTGCTATGTGCTCAATAATGAAAAAGTCCATTTAACTAAGTTTGCTGTAAAATCCAATGAAGGGATTTTTGTTGGGTACAACACTCATAGTAAGGCATATAGAGACTACAACTTAACTACCCAAGTTATAGAAGAGTCAATGCATGTTGTATTTGATGAATCCAACATGGTTAACTATGAGCTGCCAAGCTCCTCATCTTTTAGTATTGCAGGTACAGAGCAGTTGATAGACAAGCTGACCATCAATGAAGATACCCCCATAGTCCAAGAAAATGATGATGAACTTCCTACTCCTAGAGAAGGAGACAACATACTTGATGAAAATGAAGACCAGCTTGCTGAAAACCCTGAAGATCAACAAGCTGCAACTAGATTGCCTCCAGCTACTAGGCATCTAAGGGACCATCTAGTACACCAAATTATTGGTGATGCAAATCATGGAGTCCAGACCAGAAGCAAGAGCATGAATACAGTTCTCTACTCAAGCTTCATGTCTCAAGTAGAGCCAAAGAAGTTTGAAGAAGCAATCAAGGACCAGTTTTGGATTGGAGCAATGCAAGAAGAACTGGACCAATTTAAGAGATGTAAGGTCTGGAAGTTAGTCCCCAGATCACAAAGACAAAATGTCATAGGGACTAAGTGGATCTAAAGGAACAAGTTCGATCAAGATGACATTATTGTCAAAAATAAGGATAGACTGGTGGCTAAAGGATACATGCAAGAAGATGGCATAGACTTTGACCATACCTTTACCACAGTAGCCAGACTAGAAGCCATAAGGATCTTCCTTATATTTACAGTCCATCAGGGATTCAGAGTCTACCAGATGGATGTCAAGTCAGCATTCCTGAATGAAGACTTAAAAGAAAAAGTATATGTGGATCAACCACCAGGTTTTGTAGATCCTAACTCTCCCAATTTTGTTTATAAGCTTAGGAAAGCTCTATATGAGCTAAAGCAAGCTCCCAAGGCTTGGTGAAAGTACAATTTAAGCAGACTTCACCACAAGCATAGACACACACAACCACACACCCCGTGCTCTCAGGGCACATTCTCGGTGAACCCGGTCCACCATCGCCTACAGGACAACAACATCGTGAGAACACAAGTCTTTTCGGCCGAAACCTAAGACCCGCACTCTATGCCATCGGTAAGTGCCACATACATTAGGTCTCTTTAACCGAACCACATAGAGCGGGTACGGTTCCACTCAACCCGTTGCTCACATCGCCATATCAATTTAAGTCATCTACGAGGGTCAAGCTTCCCTGAATCCCGAAGTATCGATCATACAATAGTACATAACCCGGTTATGCACAAGGTTGGCTCGCAGACCAAACAAATTGGGCTCCTAGAGCACATAACCTCACATACTGGCCCCTAGGTCTCAATGAGACATGCCTCACAATAACAGAGCTACCACCAGCGGTATTACTAACGCCGCGCGGTACCTGGCAGAAATATGTTTTTGCCTAGTTTTCCGGGTGCTCCTTGGGGTTAGTCCCCAAGGCTCCCTGCTGAAATCTACCACGTAGAAACCAGAAAAACAAACGGCACAGAGTCTTCTCCAGCAATACATGCACAATGAAAACATCATCAATCCAGACCAACACGTCTGGATGGGCTTTACACACCATGCCTATGTCCGTACTTCGATTCCGGACTCTATATGCAAAACTACGAGGGTAAACCATATCTACCCGAAGGAATACCTCACGCTCACCGCACACTCGCGGGAGAGAGTTTCCTATGCAAAAAGGAAGAGGACTTCACATATCCAAGTAGGGAATCATTACCCTAGTGGTTCGCTTCGGCGTCATGGAAAACTAGCCGGATGAAAACCACCGCAAATGGACTCGCCTCCGCGGATCTGGACTCGTCTCGCGATTTGGAGCTCCGAAGCTCCAACAATGGCGGGATTCCTCCTTCTTCTTCTCTCTTTGCTCTCCCCTCTCTCTACCTCTTAGAAAGAGAAAGGGCCAAAGGAAATGAGGTTTAAACCCTCATTTCCCGACCTTATCACATCAGGGAAGATGCTGGGTCGTTGGATCCCACCTAAATAAAACGAACGGCCTTGATTTAGTCTTAAAATGAACTTCCTGGGTCCATACACAGCCTGTGACACGTCCGTGTCACAGGTCGTGTCTCACAATCGTAAGAGAAATCGTCGATCTTAGAACAGGACACGACCTCTGACACGCCTGTGTCAAACCTGGACACGCCCGTGTCAACCCTGGACACGTCCATGTCACAGGCCGTGTGCCTCAATCGACACTGAAACCGTCAAGCCCGAACAGGACACGGCTCGGTGACACGCCCGTGTCACGGGCTGTGTGCCCGACACGACTTCGAACACGCCCGTGTACCAGGTCGTGTTGCTCAGTCGACACAGCCCGGCAAACACAGAGCAGGACACGGCTTTGGACACGTCTGTGTCACAGGCCGTGAAACTTCAAGCTCTCCAAAAGTCCTTCAAAACACTACCAATGCATCCCCAATATTCATAGGGCTTAGCTAAGGGTATTCTAATCAGAGTGACCAATACGTATTAGGGTTTTGGGGCGTTACAGAACCTCTCTCGCCTTTCTGCCTTGGTCTCTTATGGTGGTTCCCACTTGACAAATACGAGATTGTATAGACGTGTCATTGGTTTGGGTGGTCATCTTTCGGTGTCGTCCGAGGTAAGCATAAAAAACATTTTTAGTTAAATTTTGTTAGTAAAAGCTTCCGAAAATAAGGATTGTTGGTTCGATCTTTCTTTTTCCGAAAGAAATGGAGAAAATAAGAGCAGGGGCTGGTGACCTTCAGTATCTTTAAGGCTTGTGAAGAATGATAAAATGCTCGCGGATAACCAACTTCCTAAAAGAACATTTGCTAATAGAAAACATCTTGCGTATAGTCAACCTCTTAAAAATATGCTTGTGATTAGTCATTAGTGCGGATAGCCAAAAGTACGGTGCTAATATGAATGCTCATAAAAAAACGTTCAAAAAATATAAAAAATGAAAATTTGAAAAATCGGTAATCAAGAGGAGTAAAATCTAAAAATGGGATGTTTAATCAGATGATTTTTTTCCCGCTTTTAATATAGCAAGTATACTGTAATATAGATATCAAAACTTTATTCAATAATATATTCAAGAAGATAACAGGTATTTAAAGAGTTCGGATTACACAGGTTTAGAATTTGACTGGAATTGAACACCGTTGGGCGTTATCTGTTTAGGATTTGGGTGGGCGAAGCCGTCCGGCGGGGTGTGAGACGAAGGGACGGCGGTGGGTCGCGAGCGAGCAGCTGTAAGCTGTTCAGGCACGGTGGTTGCTGGCGCCGGACGAAGCGCGATCGCCGGAGGGAGACGCCGCAGATGCAGGAAATTGAAATCACAGTTTTGCTGCGGGTTTGCGCGTGACCTGGCGGCAGCGGCTGGGCTGCGATATCAGATAAGGTAACTATGATCTCAGGCACTAGCTAATGACGGGCAAGGTTCTTATGAGCAGCGGATTGAGATTTTCTGGACTTGTATTTTTATATAATAATAAGGCTGCAGTTGGAAGTGACACTTTTTTACTGGCAGAACACTTTCTCTTCATCTGCCTAAAAAACCCCACTTTCAATTGACACCAACCTTAGGGGCTAAATTTGAGTGCTGAAGCCTTCTTCCAGTGGCTGCAAACCATTTGGGAGCGGCTCCAACATGGATCCATGGTCAGTCTGAGAACAGATTTCACTGGGCTGCGGCCCGTACACCCCAACCCCTCTCCCAAGGGAACCCGAACCGCTGATTCATGGTCGGTCCGTAAGAGACTGGGGATCAATACCCAGACCTCCTAGATAAGTTAGGCTCTCCTGAACACTTATCACCCAACTGATCGATCCCCTTGGGGGACAAATTTCTAGAATGACCTCCTTATAAATTGAAAGTAAAGAAATAGTCCTGTTTTAATAACCATTCCGGGAATAGCCTCCTTTGGCAGCATATGGGCCACGTATGCAGTTTTGTGACTTTGTCGGCTAATTAAGGAGATTAATTGTGGCAGTTGTAAGAAATCCAATTATTTTAAGCAAAATTATCTTAGTTTGTTTCACTTAGAGCTAATCTTGAGAAATATTTTTTAAACCAAGGATCTGCCATTTTATATGACTGAAGAAACTATAGAGATCCAGGAAATTGATGAAATAGTTGAGATTGAACAATTTGTAGAATTAGAACAAAAGAACTAGTACAATAAGCAGTTAATGTATTCTCAAAATAACAGATGCAGACTTAGCAAAATTAAAACAAAATGACTGAGAAAAAGTCTTCCAAAACGTCTTAAAGAAACCCAATGATTCATTCTTTGCTAGAGCTAGTGCATTTCATCGTAACGCCCAAAAAAATTTAAAAGAAAACATTATTACAAATATTTAAACAGTTGATTTGTACACAAAATATAATAAAATTTTATAAACAAATAAATTCTTACCTTCGATTTTTTGGATTTGTGGGATATGTTGCTCGATTGTGTCTCAATTGTTTACAAATATCGCATCTTTTATTATTGCGATCGATGCGCTCATCCATTGTATTATGATGTCGATGAGTTTGGGGGTGTGTGCATTGTCTGTGATCATTTTGTATGCTCGCATTTGTACATATATGCGAGCCAAAAAATTTTGAAATCAACCAAGCTCCTCCGTATATTTTTTGGAAACAATAGCCCTTAGTTTTCATGGACAAGGTCAGCTAGAATGCATATTCTCGATACATAATAGGACTAATCTGCACTGATTTGACTGAAAGTTTTAAATTATACATGATTCTGTATATACCAAATACTAATTGTTGAAACCAAAAACTTGGTCTCTGTGGAGTCCGACCCTTGGGGAAGGGGTGACCTCACACCTACTACACTTGGAAGAATGTCACGGGCCGAAGACTTGGGAAACTAGGAACAGACCCTCGGCTCTAGCGCGGAGGTCCCACCACACACCCGGAAGGTCACAAGAACACTTCCCCTCCCTTACCAATGAGAGTTGGGTACCTTGGAGAGTTCTCTCAACTCTACCAAGAGGAAAGCTAGGGAGGAGGAAGCCAAAAGCCAATGCCCCTCCAAAGGTACCCAAGAGGGTCTATTTATAGTTTTTCCAAGTAGTCCTGGGGTCAAAATGACCAAAATGCCCCCAAGGCCAATTGGCCTTGAGCCAATAGCAAACCTCCACGCCAAGGGGTAACAAAGTAACTCCACGCCAAGGGCACAATGGTAAGAGCATGGCCAAAAGAAGCTTGGGCGAGCTGGCGGCCTCTGGCGAGACGGCGGCCTGAGGCGAGCTGCGGCCTGGCGACTGGCGAGAGCGGCAAGGCGGCGAGCTGCAGCCTAGCGCTTGGCGAGAGCGGCAAGGCGAGCTGCGGCCTGGCACTTGGCGAGCTGCGGCCTGGCACTTGGCGAGAGCGGCAAGGCGACGAGCTGCGGCCTGGCGCTTGGCGAGAGCGGCAAGGCGGCGAGCTGCGGCCTGGCGCTTGGCGAGAGCGGCAAGGCGACAAGCTGCGGCCTAGCGCTTGGCGAGAGCGGTAAGGCGACGAGCTGCGGAGCCTGTGCGAATAGGCGAGAGCGAGTGCTCAAAGGGGCCGGGGGGAGACAATTTTCATTCCCCCTACTAGTATATTTCCAAGCTAGGGCCAAAAATGGCCACCAAGAGTCCAAAATCTCTAAAAAGCTTAAAAACTTAAAACTGGCTCTGCGCCTGCCAAAAGGGCCATACTCTGCGAATACGGGGTTGTACACAATCCCCGCTCTTTTAGAGGTTGGCACAAGCTCGGAAAGAAACATCCAACCCAACGTATTCGCTGAGTCAGCCTGTCATGCCAGCTAATGGAAGCCTGGGTGACGAGACAGC
Source organism: Platanthera zijinensis (assembly GCA_039513925.1). NCBI lineage: Eukaryota > Viridiplantae > Streptophyta > Magnoliopsida > Asparagales > Orchidaceae > Platanthera > Platanthera zijinensis. Next base: position 41,604,755 of record CM077096.1, read on the forward strand.
CTTGTGGTGAAAACACTTAGCCTCCCGAGGGGTCAACCTGTCATGCCAGCTAATGGGAGCCTGAGTGACGAGACAGCCTCGGGGTGAAAACACTTAGCCTCCCGAGGGGTCAACCTGTCATGCCAGCTAATGGGAGCCTGGGTGACGAGACAGCCTCGGGGTGAAAACACTTAGCCTCCCGAGGGGTCAACCTGTCATGCCAGCTAATGGGAGCCTGGGTGACGAGACAGCCTCGGGGTGAAAATACTTAGCCTCCACGAGAGATCAACCTGCCCTGCCAGCTAGTGAGAGCCTGACAGCGGAATCATCCCGGAGCTAAAAGTACTTAGCCTCCACGAGAGATCAACCTGCCCTGCCAGCTAGTGAGAGCCTGACAGCGGAATCATCCCGGAGCTAAAAGTACTTAGCCTCCACGAGAGATCAAACTGAACCCACCAGCTAGTGAGAGCCTGGCAGCGGAATCATCTCGGAGCAAAAGGACTTAGCTCCTGCGAGAGATCAACCTGAACCCACCAGCTAGTGAGAGCCTGGCAGCGGAATCATCTCGGAGCAAAGGGCTTGGCTCCCACGAGAGATCAACCTGAACCCACCAGCTAGTGAGAGCCTGGCAGCGGAATCATCTCGGAGCAAAAGGACTTAGCTCCCACGAGAGATCAACCTGAACCCACCAGCTAGTGAGAGCCTGACAGCGGAATCATCTCGGAGCTAAGGGGCTTGGCTCCCACGAGAGATCAACCTGAACCCACCAGCTAGTGAGAGCCTGGCAGCGGAATCATCTCGGAGCAAAAGGACTTAGCTCCCACGAGAGATCAACCTGAACCCACCAGCTAGTGAGAGCCTGGCAGCGGAATCATCTCGGAGCAAAAGGACTTAGCTCCCACGAGAGATCAACCTGAACCCACCAGCTAGTGAGAGCCTGGCAGCGGAATCATCTCGGAGCTAAGGGGCTTGGCTCCCACGAGAGATCAACCTGAACCCACCAGCTAGTGAGAGCCTGGCAGCGGAATCATCTCGGAGCAAAAGGACTTAGCTCCCACGAGAGATCAACCTGAACCCACCAGCTAGTGAGAGCCTGACAGCGGAATCATCTCGGAGCAAACGGACTTAGCTCCCACGAGAGATCAACCTGAACCCACCAGCTAGTGAGAGCCTGGCAGCGGAATCATCTCGGAGCTAAGGACTTAGCTCCCACGAGAGATCAACCTGAACCCACCAGCTAGTGAGAGCCTGGCAGCGGAATCATCTCGGAGCTAAGGGGCTTGGCTCCCACGAGAGATCAACCTGAACCCACCAGCTAGTGAGAGCCTGGCAGCGGAATCATCTCGGAGCAAAAGGACTTAGCTCCCACGAGAGATCAACCTGAACCCACCAGCTAGTGAGAGCCTGGCAGCGGAATCATCTCGGAGCTAAGGGGCTTGGCTCCCACGAGAGATCAACCTGAACCCACCAGCTAGTGAGAGCCTGGCAGCAGAATCATCTCGGAGCAAAAGGACTTAGCTCCCACGAGAGATCAACCTGAACCCACCAGCTAGTGAGAGCCTGGCAGCGGAATCATCTCGGAGCAAAAGGACTTAGCTCCCACGAGAGATCAACCTGAACCCACCAGCTAGTGAGAGCCTGGCAGCGGAATCATCTCGGAGCAAAAGGACTTAGCTCCCACGAGAGATCAACCTGAACCCACCAGCTAGTGAGAGTCTGGCAGCGGAATCATCTCGGAGCTAAGAGGCTTAGGGACGGGGCATGTCACCTGAACTCTGCCACAATTCAACATCCTCAAAAGGGGAAAATAGTTGGATTACATGACCCCCCCCCCCAACCCTACCGGTCGGAGGTTGGACTCATTACAACATAAAGAAAAACAAGATACATGACTCCGCCGATGCGAGGCTTCTTCAGGGGGCCCGGGCATAGTGGTCATCCTCCGACTCCATCCCACTGGACACCTCCATCCTGCTCAAGCTTCCCATGAGAGCGACGGCTAGGCGAGACAAAGGTGCACGAGCTCGGCGAACTGGCGAGAGCGGCGGCCTGGCGAGCTGGCAGCCTAGGCGAGCTGGCGTGAACGGCGGCCTGGCGAGCTGGCGGCCTAGGCGAGCTGGCGTGAACGGCGGCCTGTCGAGCTGGCGGCTAGGGGCGAGCTGAGCTGTCACCCCGAGGAGAAATACTTCGCGACATCTCCATGGTTCCTTGGCTGGACTTCATGAATTCCTCCCTTCCTACGAAGGGTCCGGGGTTGGGGAACTCGCCGAGATCGTCACCACCTCCCTGATCTCCAGCCATGACATTCTCCCGAGATTTTCTGTGCTGGTCACTCTCCACGCTCACCGCACCAAAATGTTGAAACCAAAAACTTGGTCTCTGTGGAGTCCGACCCTTGGGGAAGGGGTGACCTCACACCTACTACACTTGGAAGAATGTCACGGGCCGAAGACTTGGGAAACTAGGAACAGACCCTCGGCTCTAGCGCGGAGGTCCCACCACACACCCGGAAGGTCACAAGAACACTTCCCCTCCCTTACCAATGAGAGTTGGGTACCTTGGAGAGTTCTCTCAACTCTACCAAGAGGAAAGCTAGGGAGGAGGAAGCCAAAAGCCAATGCCCCTCCAAAGGTACCCAAGGGGGTCTATTTATAGTTTTTCCAAGTAGTCCTGGGGTCAAAATGACCAAAATGCCCCCAAGGCCAATTGGCCTTGAGCCAATAGCAAACCTCCACGCCAAGGGGTAACAAAGTAACTCCACGCCAAGGGCACAATGGTAAGAGCATGGCCAAAAGAAGCTTGGGCGAGCTGGCGGCCTCTGGCGAGACGGCGGCCTGAGGCGAGCTGCGGCCTGGCGACTGGCGAGAGCGGCAAGGCGGCGAGCTGCAGCCTAGCGCTTGGCGAGAGCGGCAAGGCGAGCTGCGGCCTGGCACTTGGCGAGAGCGGCAAGGCGACGAGCTGCGGCCTGGCGCTTGGCGAGAGCGGCAAGGCGGCGAGCTGCGGCCTGGCGCTTGGCGAGAGCGGCAAGGCGACAAGCTGCGGCCTAGCGCTTGGCGAGAGCGGCAAGGCGACGAGCTGCGGAGCCTGTGCGAATAGGCGAGAGCGAGTGCTCAAAGGGGCCGGGGGGAGACAATTTTCATTCCCCCTACTAGTATATTTCCAAGCTAGGGCCAAAAATGGCCACCAAGAGTCCAAAATCTCTAAAAAGCTTAAAAACTTAAAACTGGCTCTGCGCCTGCCAAAAGGGTCATACTCTGCGAATACGGGGTTGTACACTAATAGTGCAGTGCATCTCCCATTTTGTTCCGAAAAAGGTTTCAACTTGTAAATCGTGAGGTATTACAAAGTTCATGATTTAGATATTTTATGAAAGTTTTCTATCAAAATCTTCTTCAATTGCCCAAACATTTATTGTTCTCGCAAATTGAATGAATGAATTATCAACAAATTTGTCTGGTTAGCTATGGGGGCATATGATTTCTTTTATACGCACTCAAGCATGTTGAAAAAAAGTTTGAAAGCAATGTGAGACTAGAATATTAAACCGTACAATGAATCCAGCATTAAATTAATCAATTATTAATTTTTTAATATCATCATTATTTAAAATTTAAAACAGCCGCCACAATTAATCTCTTTAATCAGCCGACAAAACTGCATACGGGGCCCATATGCTGCCAAAGGAGGCTATTCCCGGAATGGTTATTAAAACATGGCTATTTCTATACTTTCAATTTATAAGGTGGCCATTCTCGAAATTTGTCCCCCCTTGGGAGAGTGGTTGGGGTGTACGGGCCGCAGCCCAGTGCGATCTGTTCTCGGTCCGACCATGGATCCATAGCGGAGCGGCTCGGTGCTCATAGGATGACATCAAAAAAGTGCAGCCACATGTATGATTGTAGTGGTATTTTGAGAGTTGCCTAAACTTCATATTTTGGTCTGGGGATTATGACCTCAAACACCTTACCACATGTATGATTGTAGTGGCATTTTGATCCAAAATGTTGTTTTGAGAAAAGAAGTGTTTGCAATTATATTTAAAGCTACCCAAATGTTACCTGCATTTTCTCCATTGTATTCACAACCACCACCAATCTCCAAACAGAGTCCTAGTTTAGTCCCACATTAGATAGGTTAAATGTATAGTGTTGTATAAATATTATGTGATTGACCCTCAGTCATAGGCCAAAAACACTCACTTAACAATGGAGTTTTTTTCCCCCATTGTCTGTGGGGTTTATTCTGGTGATTGTTCTTTAGATATCAATGTTATGTGTTAAAATATATTTGTTCATTTTAGTGTTATTACACTCGCCATAATGATCACAATATAATTGTTCTTAAGATGCCATAAGTCTAATGTCGGGCAATTCTAGCTACATCTAAATCTAGTTAAAATAGGGCATATCAGAAGTCAGAACTATCAACTAGGCATCAAAGAAGCTCTTCTTTAAGAAATCCTTATAATGCGGTAAAACACTTCTTTACCAAGTGCACCAAAATGAACCACAAGGTAAATCCACAATCTATTAGGGAGTCTGGGCCTAAAGGAAATCGCAGTTGGGTTTGATACATTAGTGGCAAACCAACTTTCAATAAAAAAAAGCTCAAGCCTTGGAGAGTGGGTCGGTTCTATTTTCCACTATTCCTACGTCAACATATTTTTCATCTTTCGATGTGTGACTAAAAATAATACCATCGTGTAGTTTTTAGGCTCCGTTTGTTTGAGTGTCTTTTTCTCCGTTGCGTTTTTCAAAAAAAAATGTAAACGGAATGACCTTCATTTGGAACCACAAATCCCCAAAAATGTCATACCTGATTACAACAGTATGGAGGGAGCTCCTTTAAAAACACTGTTGTATCTTTATTTCCAACAACTCCATCTCCAACCACAACCGTCCACCCAAACAGACCTTTAGTCAGTACAACAAGACCTAGAAAAGTTCTCATTTTCATGAACAAGTTCACTACTTAACAGTATTGGCATTGAACACACTGCAGATCTCCAAAGAAATTTATTATAAACAGTGGAATCTTTAGACAAGTATTGATTGTATATAGCAACTTTGTGCAGATATATATGAACATGGCTAATTTGAAAAATAAAAGAACGTTACATCTTCCATTGTCCAACAAGATGCCAACATAACACAGTCATTGGCAAAATCTTGAACAAGATTGCTGCACATCGCAACACTTTATTGAACCATAAAGTGATTCTGGTTTCCACAATTCCACTGTTCTTGTTGTAATAGAAGTTGGAGTAGGTAGAAAATATAGAGATTTCATGATTGGTCAAATTGACAGTCAAACCTCCTTCTGCAACAAAAGCGGCTCCTGGTTAGGGATAAATTCATCACCAGTTCTCTGTCTCCATTGCCTTTGAACAAAACCTCTTGCTCTTTGAGGTGATTGGTCTCCTAACCTGGAATTGGGGCCTGGCATTTCTTGTAGGCAAGCTCTTACAGCATCATGCACACTCACAAAATACCATCTCTTGCCTATTAACTCTATCAGTCCAGCCCTTGAGAGTGTTTGAAGTACTTTACGAGTTGGGTTGGAAATAGCTATCTGAAAATTATAAATTTCATTAGACACACATGCGCGCGCGTGCACACACACATATATATAGGGTTATTTACCGGAACCTCCCCTCGAAGTTTGCAAAATTACAGCTTGCACCCCTCTAACTTTCGAAATTACAAAAACCTCCCCTCAATGTATGCATTTCATAACATCCATGCACAAAAGTACCCCCTTGGAGTAATTCTTCGGGGGGGGGGGGGGTCTTTTTGTGCATGGATGTTATGAAGTGCAAACATTGAAGGGGGTAACTGTCATTTCAAAAGTTAGAGGGGTGCAAGTTGTAATGTTGGTGTTCTGTCAAAAACTTCAAAGGTAAACATTCTAATGTCGGAGTGTTCCCATATAGATCACTTGGGAAGTTGCATAAGTACATAAAACCATGAGGCATGTCAGGATAATGTGGACAATAACTCAATGGACTATAGTTCAAGTTATTCCGTGAAACTCCAACACAAGATGAATAATTGTGATCTTCAAACCTGTATTTCACGAGATTTATATTCTTGATGCAACTCCTTAAGAGCTTGAACTGCACTCGAGTCTATGTATGGTACAGCTGCATTTGATACACAGTTGTTTTCTTAGAAAGAATCATCAATTCTAGCAAAAGGGCATCTTCAATTTTGTATATTTTCCCTATAATTTCATTTTGGCAAGTTTCTTTAAGAAAAATTCATGAAAAAGTATACAACACACTAGCATTAATTTGAGTACTCCAATTTGCATTTAAATCGCATTTGTAGACCTAAAAAAAACTAACAAAATGCTAAGATTGTTTGAAAATGGTCCAAGAGACTTACGTGCCATCTCAATGATTACAAAATAAATTCTTTCGTCTGATGATCCTTTCCAAGTGGATTCTAAGAGAGTCGGTTCATATCGCCGCAGTCTGTAAAAAAAAATGAATGTGAAGAAAGTAATTTCAAAAATAGGTTCCACATTACATAAACATAGAGTCAAAGCCTTCACCTATCTTTGATGTAACTTATATTTGCAAAATACAAGGGTGCATCAATTCGAACGACAACGATTCCGACGTATATATATGCTTCTGGATATTGTTCAATATTTCTATAAACTGTTGTCCCCGGTAGTCGTCCCAATACAGCTGCACCAAACACATTCTTAACCATGAAAAGAAATTGACACTTAGGAGTTGTTTGGTTGAGCAAAGTGTAATGTAATGTAATTTTATTTGGAAAGATTATTTTGTTTGTTATTATTTTTAGATACTACATTCTTAAATGAAATTTTAAGTCTTGAAATTGTGCCATCTAGATGCGAACCAAATTGGATGACATTTAGATTTCAGCCAAATTGGATGACATTTAGAGATCTGACTCACATTATATAATCTGAACTTAGTTGTTTAAATATTATAGGAAGATGTTGAAGCAACCAATGTGATCTAACCAATTTCTGAACCCCCATTCTACAGAATACACGGTAGGATGCACCTTCAAGATGATATGGAATCTTCATCGACTTTTCCTTCCACACCGAAATGAATGAGCACAATGAATGGTTAATGTTATTCGAAGAGTTTCTAAAGAATTTAGTGAGCGCATGTGCAAAATTGAAATTGTGCTTTCTAGTAACAATGTTGCTGGCTGTTATTTTATTTTGCAGCTTTCATTGTAGCTGAAAATATAATAAAACTAAGCCAAGCACAACATATTTGATTATCTTAATAACATCATTGACATCCAAATAACACTGAACCAACTTGCCATTTAATTTGAATCACGGATGAAATAGCTACTCATTGTCACAAAAATCTATGTTTCGAGAAATAGAATAGGTAGTTAAGAATCTTAAGGTCGAGCATCAACAAAATAGATAAAACACAGAGAATGATACATTGATATTGAACAAAATAGTTAATGATATGTCAACATGAATGTGAAAGTCCTGAGGTGAAACTTCTTGCATGTGATTGAGAAAAAAAATCTCAATTTGAGGGATCCAAGTAAACAAGTGTTCTTACCTATGTGTGGATTAGCCGACTCATGAATAACAAACGCAAGGGAAGAACCAACCTGCAATGTAGACTTCAAATTTTGAAGGGACCATATTTGCTAGAACATATGTAAACCTGGAATAATTTTAGGAGAAATTCGGCCATTTATAAACAACTTTACGAGAAAATTAACCTTCCTTGCTATCTTACCCCAACAAGAACCCCAATTTCTATCCCAAGAAACAAAGTCATAACACATGTTATAGTCCACAGAAGGAAATCTTTCTTTTCTACGCGCCACAAGAACAAAGCTTCCTCATAATCCACCTGTACATTTTAAAATGAAGGGATTTGCTTTTAATTTGATGTGAAGGGTTTCATGAGTAGATGAAAGCCTGTTATTTGACCTTCCAATATGAAACCACAAAAATAATTAAGCTCAAACCAAACAAACAAACAAATTTGCATGCATTGAAAATAAAGTTAGAGCAAAGATAAAGATATAATTAAATGAAGTATTCAGAATCAAACATTTTAAGAGAAATATAGTTTTAGGAGACTAATCGCATGCAAAATTAAAATTGCTAATTCATGCATGCATGTGCAACGTGTAGACAAATTATGACAAGTATCAACACTACTAAATGACTTTCCAAAAAAAATAAGAAAGCAGAAATGAGCTACACTAGTGTAAGAAATCTCATCCAATTGCTCTCACAATATTTCTTCTAATGTGGAAAATGTTTATCTGCTTTTGTGTTCTTACCAGGCTGATTCCAACAGAGATTACTATAGCGGCCAGCGCACACTGAAACATATAAACACAGAATATTGGTAAGTATTGCTATTACACAAGTATGTTATTATCAGGTCATCAACATTAGGGCCCAACTTGGGCCTGGCCCGGGCTTCGGCCTAAGCCCAAGGTGGGCTCTAGGCCGGCCCAGGAGTTAAAAGGGACCTTGTGAGCCCCCCTAGGTCAGGCCGATCTCGGGACCGGGCCTAATTGGGCAAAACTGGGCAAACCCAGGCCGAGCTTTCGGGCTCGGGCTACTTTTGCACGTGCCTACTACTAACATAAAACAAATAAGCTTTGACTAGTTTTTCTATAGTAAAAATGGATAAGTATCTCTTTCCCAAAAAGAAAAAAAGAGAGAAAAAGTAGAGCTACAAGTAGGAAGCAACTTTTTATCCCAAGGCAAAATATTAAGTATGCTCGACTGATGCCTGTATTCGTCAAGGTAAATCCACGTGCGACATGTTGGATTTTGTGCCCACACGGACGTGCGTAAATGTAAACATTAAAACTTTAGTTTACTTTTGCATGAGGGCCCACCACAAGGGAAATTTTTTGTGCGTTACTCTTACTTATGATCACCATTCGTTAGGCGTTATCAGACCGTCGGTTCCTGCAAAAAAATCATGTTTGATCGAAATACAATCGTATATCAATAAACATGATCGTATTTCAGTACGGCCGTATTTTCGTCAAAAAAAATTCCATCATAGAATCACAGATCGGACGACTATACAAGTAATGCATGTAGAGAAAGGTGCGAGTAACGCACCAAAATATTTCTCAGGAGGAATATTTCCATCAACCGAGCTTACCTAATAATTTCTTTTGTTCTTGTAGCATCCTTGAGACAAAAAATCCAGGAGTAATAGTTTGTTAAAATATACCTGAGGAATATCCTGAAACATTGGTGTCATAAAATAAAGAGCGCATCCCATTGTTATTCCTGTTACAATCCCGGAGAGCCCAGTTTTTGCTCCACTCTCATGGTTTACAGCCGACCTGGAGAAAGAACCTATACGCGACTGTTATTCTGTCTGATTTTTGTTTTTTTGATGTATGAGTAACAATGCCAAGAACCAGTGAAGCTAAAAACATAAACAAATTAGTATGTTTTTTTCCGAACCCTCAACCATAGTGTTTCTCCGTTTTGCTCTAAATAGGTCTCACGGGTATGTCACATTGGTGCAACTTCAAAGGAGCTCACTCACCGGCTTGGACACACTTAGTGTTACGGATGTGCACCTCAACGAGACGTTGTGACGGGTCTACATGCGGAGGAAGACAATGTGGGGTCCGTCTGGAGGAAGAGAGATCGAAGATGCGCCCACGTCATGATTATCTTATTTGTATTATGTCACGTTGTATGCTTTATTTTGGCACCGTCCTTTCATTTTCCACACCCCGCACCTATAAGAGATTGTGTTGTACTCTTTTTTCATCATCTTTCGATGAATGTGTTTTAGGATTGCTCCCGAGAGTTCTCCTCTCAATCTCTTCCCCTCTTTCTTTCATTGTCTCTGCCGACCCTTTCCCACGCCGGATTCCTCTCCGAGAACGTATCACTTTTCTTTTCGAGTTCCTAATGAACTCCAAACATTACACTGTAACGCCCATATGTCGCAACCTACTTTTGTTCAAATATATTCTGCACACCCCATGCCGCCCATTCTCATGCCAAGAGCACCCACCAAAATCAACTTAATAGATACACACTCGAACACACTGGCTACACCCACCTCATATCCACATATAAACAGCACATCCACCATATGTCATTCAAATCCAGACCCAAAATATATTACCTTCATACCAACACCCTCATCTGCCTACATCTTTCTCCCACAGTCTGCAAATTTATCAGGCCAACCTCCGATTTTTTGGATCAAGGCTCTATTCTTACCACTAGGCGACACCCAAAACATTATGCCGATCAGCATTTTTGGCTGCACCACAGAAATCGAGCAGATTCAGCAGTGCTTCACCTTGCAATAACCGTTCACCACTAAAGCTTTCAAAGATCCATAGAAATTAAGTCAACTCGCTGTTTCAATTTTGACAACTCTAGACTGCCTGATTCTGCTTTTCCATCATACCGTGTCTTGAGGACAAGACATGTTTTCCGGCGGTAGGGGGATGACGATCCTTGGCCCCACAATCCTACTCAACGAATGATAGACCTCGCATGTAGATGCACTCATTAGCAATCAATGAGGAATGCAAGGAGATCATTTTGAGAGTTCTACTTAACAGGGATCTTACAAAAACTCACAGGATAGTTCCTCCTCTTAGAATTACTTCAACATTCCTAGTAGAATTTCATTAATTGCACCAAAATGCACCTTGATGTTTAAGAGTTCTACTTTAACGGGGATCTCACAAAAACTCCCATAATTCATCAGCCTACATAAGGATAACGACGACAACCCTTTCGTCTATATTGAATAACTACTAAGTAACAAAGTTATTGGCATATACCTGTGGCAGGATATGCAGAGAAGAATGAGCCACATATATTTGCCATTCCAAGACCAAATAGCTGTAGAAAGTATTATAAATCTCTAATCAAATTACATCAAAAAATTTTTAACTTGCATATAATTTCACCAAAGACTAACTACAAGTCTACATCATTGTTTGTTCAGCTTTGAAGTTATTGCAATTCTGACCTCTTGATTTGAGTCCAACTCGTATCCATTCTTTGCAGCCAATGCTTTAGCAATCCCCACAGATTCCTGAAGTTATGAAATTATAAAGGATCTGACAAACTAACAAGAATGAATGAGAATGAGTGCACCAATAACTAGTTTACCAAAATGGCCACACCAGTAATTAGAACTGCAGTTGATATAAGAGATTCTGCATACTCAAATTCCTTAGGGATGTGGAATTTTGGAAGACCTTGTGGTATTTCACCTACCTGAAGGCACAAATAGATGATTCATGTGATTACACTAATAATATACAAAGGGAAACCGATAAATTAACTCTATTCACCCCCAAAACAAGCTCAATTTACTAGATTGGTTAAGCGATTGTTTGATAATAGCAAATGTTAGATATTTGATTCAGTAATATCCTTAAATAACAACTTTCAGATTCATAATTTAATCCTATTTTGATGTGTGGTAAAATCTGCAATCATTTACTTGTTTAATCTACATTTTCAACATTGCATTGCTATAAGATTCTTTTGAATTGGATCATATTTGCATTGATTGTTTCCATAGGAATCTTACTAGGAAGGAAATCATTTGAAGAATAGTTCAACCATTGATTATTGGATCAAACAAAACTTTACCACTGCAATTGAAGGTGGATGATACATTTTAACAAAAACTGTGCCCAGAATGACTGCTGTGAGCGGCCCCGATGCTCTTAGAAATCTCAGGTTCTTCTTTGTTCTTCCCTGTGTCATTTAGACAATAAGATAAGTGAGATCTTCATCTCTATCAAACATTGTCTGAACTTGCATTAACAGGCTCCTACCAGGTGTTTCATTAGAAGAATGATTACAAGAATGGTAGATCCCATCAGAAAAGGGGGCCATGAGAACTACAAAAATACTATCACATATCATTAGTAAACAAAGATGTCTTATTATGTTAATGCAACTATCCATAGAGCGAGCATATGAATATTCGATGCTCAGGAATGTAAGGCTCCGTTTGGCACGGCGTTTTTGCTCCGGTGAGTTTGGACAAAAACGCCACCAGTATGGAATGTATGTTTGGCATGACAACGGTTACAACCACCACCAAGAAAAGAAAACTAGTTTTGAACATAAAAGTGGATGAAGTTCCTTAGGTGAGGTTGGACGTTCACAAACGACATAATAACCGTGTTCGTGATCTCCACCGCTTTGCCAAACGAAGCCTAAGGGTCCGTTTAGCACTACGGTAGCGGCCGTGAACTACGTCATTATGAATCACAGTTCATGAACGTCCGACCTCACATAAGAAACTTCATCCACTTTTATGCTCAAGACTAGTTTTTTCTTCTTCTTAGAGGCGGTCATTACAGTGTCTTTCCAAACATATACTCTATGGCAGTGTCGTTTTTGTCCAAATTCACCGGAGTAAAAATGTCGTGCCAAACGCAGCCCAAGGCTAGCTAGGTTGAGAGATCTGAAAGTAAAATGTTTTGTGAATCATTCATGGATGGTTAAACTGGAATTTAGAACAAAGTTTTATGATGGATATGCCTAAAATCAGGAAGCATGGGATTCTTCTAGTGCTATTGAGAGACAATGGCGTCAAAAATTGACTTGAATGATTTGAGTATTTACAAAATAATAGTAAACAATGCACAAAGGAAAAGAGAGTATCAATGTTCGAAGAAGTGTGAATCAAACTTAGGGTCTATTTGGCACGGCGTTTCTGTTCCAGTGAGTTTGTACAAAAATGCTACCTCATAAAATGTGTTGACATGACAATGGTTATGACTACCACCCAAAAAAAAAAAATCTAATTTTGAACATAAAAATGAATGGAGTTCCTTAGGCGAGGTTGACCTTCACAATTGGCGGTTCATAACCGCCGCATTTACGACGGCCACCACTGTGTCAATCCGACCCTGAATTGGCTTGGAATCATCTTTGATAATGTACTAAAGAGTGGCAAAAGAAAAAAAAACTGTTTATCATTTTACAATTGGATTGAAGGGCTACAAATCTGTTATGAAGAAAGAAAAATGTTGGGTTTGCACAGAACCAAAAACAATATCGGGATATATATATATAACTTGGGAGCATTCTCGCAGTCCTTCAAAGAACTCCTCTCTCAAATCAGAGTCAAAATAATCTCCAAGCAGTCAAACGCCTTCTCTTACCCTTGAGGCCTCCTTATAAAGGATGAAGGCCCATTATAAGACAAGGCTATAAATAATATAGTTAATAATCTATTAACTAAATTACTAATTAACACCAAATTAATAAATTTATAAATGACTAATTATGCGAGCATTCGCGGCGAAAATCATAATAAGGAAACATTTTCATAAATAAAAACTATGTTTTAAAGCTGGCTAGGATGTGAAATGCTTACATTTCCCACACCAGCAATGATGCTTTTAGCAAGCGGTACTATTTTGCTGCTCCTTTCTATGTTATACCCCAAGAAGTATTTTGCTTGAGATAATGCAATAATTATAGCTGAAGAAGTTATGAAACCGGAAATCACAGAATGGCTGATAAATCTTAGCAGCCAGCCGAGCCTGAGAAACAAAATAACCACACATCATAAATTCAATTCTTTTAAAGAAATTTACCTGTAAAATTTAGACGGTCGGGATTATTCGATACCTCAACAAGCCCATTGTACACTCCAAAGCACCGACCATGAACGCCAACAGGATTGCGAGTTCTGTATAGAGTTCATCTTTAGGAGAAACGATGCCGCTCAGAACATTGGAAACCAGTAGAGATACCAATGTCACCGGGCCAATGGCGAGCTGGCGAGACGAGCCAAATATACCGTATACGAATATGGGAATGAAGCCGGAGTCTGCATTTGGAAGAAAACGCTTTCTTTGGAGGATGAAGAAACAAGAAAACCATGTATTCAGCAAGAGTCTTGGACACGAAAATACTCACAAAGACCATAAATTGGGTGAAGCCCCGCCAGTTTTGCATATGACATCGCCTGGCCATTCATGATTAATATGTAGTTTAACAGAAGAAAATTTGCAATCAAAAACATAAGAAAGCCAATGCTCTGGATGTTGAATGAAGAAAACATGGTTATGTGCACATAAATCAAAATGAATTTTTGGGTCTGCCCTCTCTGATGTTTTGGCTTTGCTTTGAGGGCATGATTCCGCAACAAACGTGACGGTATAGGGGTCACTATTTCAGTAGTATCTGTGAGCAGCCACTTTGTGCATTTATTGTCAAAGGTTAGGTCTTTCTCCTCTGAGAAAAGCCACTTTGTGCATAGTGCCAAAGGTTAGGTCTGTTTCCAATCTTCCCCGCCCATACCCCCAATGATTGGAGACTATATGGGTTCTGTTGTTGCTATTGTTGTTGATAAACATAAGAAAGCCATAGACTAATAGCACTTTGTACACATCATGGAAAGGCAACATTCATACCCCTATTTTACTTTCAGTCAAAACTGAACCTAAACGTGGGGATTGTGTTTGGGACAGTTGTGGTGTTTGAGCTGTAGCGGTATAAAATTGTGGTAGTAAATGTAGTGACGACTGTTTATCTGTATTTGAAACTTTCATGACAATTTTTTTATTACTCAAATTCTACTTCATGAGGTCTCGGGATTCACAACTGCAAACACTTAACCACGCATGCACGATTGTGGTAACATGTTGGCCTAAAAGATGATTTTAGAAAAACAACGTTTGTGATCGCACATAATCAATTCCTATCCGCAGTTTTTATAATTGTCTTCACTCGCCTACAACTCTCCCAAATAGGGCCATAAGTTTCCATTTGTTTCAACATTGTTAGTTTAATTTCTATCTTTCATAACATTGGTTTGCATTATTGCATGAATCTAAGTAATATTCTGAATCTATTACTTTTTTATTTAGGGTTAATTATCGCAACCTCCCTTAAGAGTTTTCATAATTACAGATTGCACCCCTCTATCTTTCAAAACTATGTTTACCTCCCCTCTACATTTCCCCAATTTACAAAAATGTCCCTTCCGTTAGAAATATGGATGAAAAATGATAAAATTAGCCAAATAATGTTATGATATTTTAATTTTACCCTTTGTAATAACTCTACATTAAAAGAGCTGATCTTTTCCTTTAGAAATATAGATGGAAAGTGATAAAATATACAAAATTATTTTATAATATTCCAATTTTACCCTTTGTAATAGCTCAACATTGCAAGAGGTGCATTACATTTTATCTTTTGTGATGAATATAGAATCATTATAAAAAGATAAATTTGAAATATCATAAAATAATTTGGGTGATTTTATCATTTTTCCATTCATATTTTCAATAAAAGTGACATTTTTGTAAACTGGGTAAACTTATAGGGGTGGTAATAACCCTTTTATTTATGAAGTAGTTTCAGTTGTAGGAACCAACTTCCATCAACTTTTTTTATGAAACAAACACCATAATCGAGTTCCAAAACTCAATTCCAATAATTTGAAAAAAACAGTGAACTGAAAATGAGCATCTTCTTACTTGTGGAACCAGCATGACTCCCACAGTGATGCCAGCCATGATATCCACCTGAAGGTACTCGCTCCACTGATACGTCCGAATCCAACGAGCGCACGGCAGCAGCATTTCCATCCAATCCATAGCCGACATTTCCAGAAGCTTCGCCCGCCACTGAGCCACCAGTGACGCAGGCGGCAATCCCGGCGAAGACGGGGTCGGGTGCTCGACGGATGTTACCTTCACCTGCCTCGCCACCCCACTAACAACATCCCCCTCGGTAATGTCGAGATTGCTCGAAGTTGCATATGAAATCTCCATTTCCTCCAAAAACCCAAGAGAGAAGATGGTTGTGGCTGGAATATAAGTATTGTTGGGAGACTGGTACTGATGAATTATGGAGCATGTGAAAGATGTGGAATGGGTAAAGTGGAATTTAACTTGAAGATTATTGTAAGTGGCAGGTACATGTTGTGTGGATTGCAGCTCCAATTGTCATGAGGAATTCTGCAGATTTTTACTAAACACCCTTTGGATGCTTCTTCTCTTCTCACTCTTGAAACTACACACCCTTTGCATTTTGCACCCCTAAAATATGGGTTATTGGCAGTTTACACCTCAAATATTTAAAATTGACACTTTGCATCCCAGGCTGAAATTTCAAGGGTATTTAGGTCTAGGGAGCACAAAAAAAATACTCATTTTGGTGCTTTGCACCCCCGATTATCGGACTTGCCCGGACCTAAGCATTTTTGGTGCTGTCCGGCCTAAAATTTCGGTCTGGATGTCAAAAATTTCGGTAATTGAGAATGTAAAATGTCAATTTTAAAGATTCGGGATCCAAAGTGCCAAAAACCCTTATTTCAGGGGTGCAAAGTACCAGAAGCTCATTATAAATATTTACACTAATTGCATTAAGTCACTGGAAAAAACTCATTTACATAGAATTCAAACCCACTTGAGAAAGAATAAATGGTTTTGTCCCAGCAAAATTCTGCCTTTCACAGGATTGCTAAGTTTAAGCTTGAAATTTTATACAAAACTACACATCAAAAGCTCGCCTGTTCGGATTGGAATCATCTATGGAGACCAATTTCGTGTTTTAAAGGGGATTATTATGGCATTATTAACTTCATAGTACTTGAACATGAAGCTTCCTGGAACCTGCATAGAAGTCTCCATTAGTGAGAAAACCGCTACCTGCTTGATTAAAATGGATCAACTGTAGATTTCTACAGTATTGTTTTCAGCAATTAGAAAAACCAAGCAGTTTCTCTCATGAAATTAATGAATATCCATATGTTAAATATTTTCGTGCGTTACTCGTATGGTGCGGGTGAAATTCCGACCATACATAAGTCGGGTATTACCTAATTTGGTGTTTTGTGAAACTTGTATGGTTCTAAATCAATATTGATGCCATCCAATCATTATTCCCCTTTGCGGTTAGTTGAAGGTGGCTGTGTCCAAAGCTTCCTTCGCGCTTCTCTATTTTCCTACTATTTTGGTTGTCAATTTGTTGGGATTTTTGGCCGCGGAAGCGCAATCTAATTGCATAGTGAAATACATGGTCACAAGATAAGACGTAATTTGCACAATTTTATTAGCACCGTAAAATTAATCAATCAAAAATTTAAAAATGTAGGTATGGAAAATACACTGTAGAATAATTTGGAGTACAAAAAAATCCATAAGAGAGTAATATGAATTTGACTATAATCGCAAATGAAAGTAGAAGATCTGTACCAGAACGAACATGTCTCGTCAGATGACCAACCACCATCACCACTGGAGAAATCGACGCCAACTTTTGCGTTCAAAGCTCTACTCAAGCCTTGCCGACTGAAAACTGGGCCCGCTTGAACATCACCTCCAAGTTCACGTTACCTTGCACTTGCCGATTAAACCGCCGCCGACTCCCCCACTTCCCCGACGTAGTGCACTCCCTAAGCCTTCTCCCTTCCTAATAATTGGCTTCCTTTTGGTGGTGTGTTTGCTTCATGTAATGTGATAGGTGGCTTGGAGGATTTCATGCATAGTAGGTGTTAATCATATGGGCTACAAAACATGCCATGAAGTCTTCAAAGAAGACTTTAATTACACTGGCAATTAGGTGGGTGTCATTAATGCTTGGTTAAGTGAAGTTTGGAAAGAAAACCCCCAAAATAACATTCATCGCATTGGTCTTGATTTTGAATATCACCACCACCTGCAAGAAGCATCATCTGCACAAAAGCATTGTCTGCATGATGCAATGCATGCATGAAGTTTCAACTGCAATGTGCACCACCTCAAGCACGAGGCATCAACCAACTTGTTCCAACTCAACTTCATATTTGCTTTGGTTCACCTAGGTCTCAATGCACCTAGATCACCAAAGTTGAATCACCAAATTTGAGTCACAGAAGGGCAATCTACTAACCCGCATCGACCATCCTTCGTACCACCCGAGAAATCATGGGCATATTGCCTCGCAAGTATCTATTCTTTCACCTACGGGATGTCAATGCACCCGGATCACAAAAGTCTACTCGCCAAACTTGAGTCACAGAGACAATCCACTGAACCACCTCGATCATCTGGCATACCAACCAATAAATCATGGGAGTACCACCTCGTATCGTGGTCCCCATTAGTCGATATAGGCTACCGAATTGCACAGTCTTCATGAGCATAACACACTCGTGTGTCATTGTTAAAACTCCTCTCACCGTAAAACTATAGTCATTCGAGTCCAGTCTGTCCCACGATATCAGATTCTAACACAGCTTAGACACCAAATGTAACATCTTAAGCTTGTGCACCACCCAATCATACGTCTGTATGTCTATCGTCCTTGTACCCGTGAACTCATAACCTGAGTCATCACTCAAATAAACTAATCGATTGTACATCGATCGTCACTTTCAGAGAACTGAACATTAGCGCATCTAAGCATATATGTTGTGATTCACCAGAATCCAAAATTCATCTGTTGGCAGAGTCATCGTGACTCCTAGTGATAGAGCATTACTTTCCACTCCCAGATTTAGTGTCACCACACCTGTTGAAGCCGAGAAATATCTCAACCTCAGAAATCGGACTAGGCCACCTGAAGTTACTGGTCGAGCGGTCAGAAAGACGATCTCTGGTCACGAAACAGATGCAAACTGTTCGAACAAAACCCCAGGTTGCTACGGCAGGAAGGTCCCACCACGTACCCAGTTGCTTAGGAGCAACCCCTTCTCAACCAGATTGGCCGAGCTAGGTACGGAGGAGACGAGCTCGAGCAGTAGCGAGTCGAGGGCAATTGCTGGAACTCGCGAGGGCTCAGGCCGAGATTTGCTTGTCCCTCCTTCGTACCCCTGGGGTCCTATTTATAGGGAAATCCTAGGGAGAGGGGGGGGTCTTACTTATACCCCACCCTGGCGAGTTGGCGACTTCCTTGGGGAGCTCGCCTAGAAGAGGCGAGCATCTGGCCATAGTCGCCACCTGGCGAGTTGGCCTGGGGAGCTCGCCATACCCGCCCGAACCTTCCGCGGCCTGGGATGCTGATCTGGATCCCCGTCTTGCCTTGTTGACTTTGACTTCTAATGACCTGGCGGTGGTAGGACCCACCCTCGTCGAATACGGGTTGTACACAATCCCCGCTCTTTTTGGGCGACGTAGGAGCCCGGAAAGAATCATCCAATGCTTATTCGGCGAGTACCTCTGCCGAGTATCTGGACAGCTCGCATCGTCGCCTGCTGGTAGAGTAGTCTATAAATAAGGGGGCTTGATTTTCGAGACGGACCCTGAAGCTCGCCGAAAATGTCGGATGCTGAGAAGTTGCTGATGGACAATCTCGCCGCCCTGTCTGGCCTCCTCGGCATAGCCAGACAGAAAAGGCCGCGCGAGGAAGACGCCACCGCCTTGACCCCGCCGAAGAAGAAAAAGGCGAAGAAGGTCAAGCAGTCCGCCACTACGGCGGTCGACTCGCCTCCACCGCTGAAGCAAGTCGCCGCGGCGACTGGAAATTCCGCAGCTTCTTCCAGCACCCAGAAGCTGTTGAGCGATCTCGGGCTTGACGACCTCCTCGGATCTGTTCGGGACAGCCCGCCGGAGGACCCGGGGGTGGCCGAGGAGCTCACGGCTGCTAAGGAATCCGCGGCGGCTCAGGTCGAGGTCATCACCGTGCCAGGTCGCCATCGGGAAATCTTTCCTGCTAGGTTGTCGCCGCTTCTTCTTTACTGACTTTTCTATGCAGGCTCTCCGACTGTCGCGGACGCGACTCTTGACGTAGTCCCGCTGAGCTCGGCCCCCCTACTCGCCCTGGCGGCCGATAGGCCGTCCAGGACCGCCTACACGGTCCGGATGGGTCTTAGCTCAGGGAAGGCGTCGGGGGCGACGTTGGTGAAGGGCACCCCCCCGGTGAGCGAGGAGCTGTCGGTGAAAGAAATTCCCGCCGGGTTGTCCGGGTCGGCGCGCGAGGATCCTCCGGCGAGCAGGGCGGCCCCCACCGTTGCGAGTGGTGGGAAGGTAGTCTCGGCGAGCGCCTCATTGCCGCCGCCGCCACCCTTGGTCGCCACTCCTGGCCAGACGCCGGGCACCGTCCTGCCCCCGCCGCCGCCTTTGTCTGCTCCGAAGAGGTCGGATCTTCCGCGACCTCCTCCACCTCCTGCGCCGAGGGCTCCACTCCATCCGGCGAGCTCATCTCAAGCTCCGCCGCCGTTGAAGAAGCCGGAGAGGGAGCGGCCGTCCTACTTCCCTCCGCGGGTTGGAGACCCCGGCTACGTCGGCCGAGGGTCTGGAGAGCGCGGGCAGGGCAGGCCTGCCGATCTTCCGAGCAGCTCTTCGGGGAGGCGAGACACCTCCGGGCGACCTCCTTCGCCGCGCCGATCCCGATCTCCTCGCCGCGGTGAGCCTCCTACTACTTCGACTACTGCTCTGCTTTTCCTGTCCTGACGATCTACCTTCCTGCCTTGCCAGATCGCCCGGCGACCCCTGGGGCGGCTTTCATTGACGCCATCGGGCTGTCCGGGAGCGAGTATCGCCAGGCTGCCATTCGCGCCCACATGGAGCTGGAGAGCAAGTTCGACCAGCTCGTTATCTACGACCCTCACCGACGCATCTCGGCTCTAGAGGCGAGGATGGCCAAGGTCGAAGGGCTCTAGGCGACCTTGGAGAACTATGAAGCTCGCTTCCACGTGGTTAAAGAGAATGACCGCCAGCTGCAGTTGAACAACCACCGCCTGCAGCTGGTGCTTGACGAGCTGGCCAGCATCCGGGCGAGCATGGGGTCTGCCGGACGTCTGGCGAGGATGGAGGAGCAGCTCCGGCTTGGCGACGATGCGACAGCGTTGGCGACGGAGCATTACCGGCGTGCACGCGAGATCGGTTGGGCCGGGCGACATGCTCACCCCCCTGAGCGACCTAGGGCGCCATAGTATCTTTGCTTTTTGAATGTAGCTCGCCACGCGCGACTTTGAACTCCTTTCGGACATCTATATATATTTTATTTGATCAATTCATTTTGCGTGTATGAGTATTCTCGCCTTCTGATCCTTCGTGTGTGCGCTTTCTTTGTGGTGTGCCGAGCTCTAGGACTTCTGGCAATGTCGCCTCTTCCTCTTCACCGCGCGAGCTCGTTCGATACTCGCCGAGCCGGGCAGACCCCCCCCCCCTTTTGCCTTGACATATCTATAAATAGGTGGGGTAGGTGGGTCATAAAGCGTATGCTGCAGCGATCTTCTCTTCGTATCGGCGAGTATCCGAACATCCAGCTCGCCTTCTCTCGCTCTTTTTACAGCTCGCAAACATGGTCGGCGATGACGCCAGTGCTCGCCGACAAGCTCACGCCATTAACTTCGCGGACGCGGCCTTCAAGAAGTCGATTACCTCAGAGAAGGACCTGGCGGCCTTCAGGGAGCGCCTGCTGCCCGAGGACTACTCGGCGAGGCTCCCTACTCGCGGCGAGCGGCTCAACACATATGTTGAGGGCGCCCTCGTCTTGTCGCTGCGGTATTTCGACGCCGGCCTGCGGCTACCCTTCTGGCCGGAGTTCTGCGAGATCCTGCGCTACTTCGGGATCGTCCCCGCGCAGATCAACCCCAACGGTGTGGCGATCATCATGGGGTTCCTATGCTTCCTCCGGGAAGAGAGGATCGCCTTCGACCTCTCCGTCTTCCGCCGCATCTTCGCCTTTGCGGCGACCTCGGAGGGAGTCATCTTTTTTAGCAGCCACGTCTGCACCTTGGTCGGGACCGCGAATAAGATCCACCGCTGGAGCGAGCAGTTGGTGGTCGTCCACGGCGACTTCGGCGGTATTCTCGGCAGGCCGCACCAACCAGCCGACGTCGCCTTCCTTCCTCCCATCCTCGAAGGAGCTCGCGAGCAGCTCTTCGAATACTTCCGCGGTCGGCGCTTTGACGTCATTTTCTGGCGTCTAAACGTCAACGTGCTCGAGGTAGTCCACCCTAATGAAAGTAAGCCGAGCTCGAAATGCGTCCTGGTTACTCGCTCGCCCTTTTGCCGCTGAAGCTAACTTTGTCGCGCGTTTCGCAGTTTCCAACGAGCTTCCAGAGAAGCCTCTTCCTTCGGCGAAGGAAGTCGCCACTACGCGCTCGGACGTTCGCCCCCCTGCCGACGTTGGGGAGAAGAAGGCGGCCAAGGGAAAGTCGCGGGCCAGATCGCAGGGTCCCGCGAGGATGAGGGCGAAGACCTCGTCGCCACAATCCGTCAATCGCCGGTCGCCGACGGGCGCCCAGTCGCCCCACTTCCACCCCAACTACGGCCTCGGGCAGGGGGTGGTGGACGCCTACGGCCGCCCGCTCGTGACATGGTCGGCGGAGGACAACTCGGTGTCGCTGAGCACCAATCTCCCGTCCTGGTCGACCGACTGGGAGGACAAGGGGGAGGCTTTCGCCGTCCTCCACGCCCTATATGGGCGAGTCGATGCAGAGTCCGTCCTGGAGTTGACCCCGACGGAGCTCGCCCATTAGTCGGCCTGCGCGCTCGTGCAGTCTGCCGAGCTGGGGCATTACTCGGCGAGGAAGCTGCTGGAGACGACCGACGCCCTCAAGGTCGTCTCCAAGAAGGCCATCGAACTTGGCATGCAGTCAGTCCGCTGGAAGGACTTCGAGGTGAGCTGTCCTTGGGTGGGTTGCTCGATTTGTTTCGTCGATAGGTCCTGACGTCGATCATTTCGCAGGCTGTCGAGATAGAAGCGGCGAAGAAGCTCTCCGAGTGCGAGGAGAAGCTCGCCGCCTCCCAGACCGAGCTGGAGGCGGCCCAAACTCGCGCAGCGGTGATGGAGACGAGGCTGGTCGCTGCTGAAGGACGGCCGAGCTCCTCAACCCCGCTACCCGAAGACCCGGCGCGAGTGGTGAAGCAATCACGCGTCCTCTGGGAGGAGAGATCCTCTGTTCGCCGCGAGATTGCGCGGGCGGCGGGGAACGTCATACTCGCGCGCCTCAGGCTCGGGGGCCAGCTCGTCGAGGGGGAGAAGCCGCTCACTGTTGACGAGCTCATTCCCGAGCTACTCGCCGAGGGGACCATCCCGCCGTACCGCGCCTCGCCGCCGACCAGCTCCGGTGACTCCGATGACAGTAGCAGCGGAAGCGGCAGCGGAAGCAGCAGCGGAAGAGAGAGCGATGATTCGGTAGATGTCGGTGATATCGGAGACGACGAATATCGGCCAGATACTGGTGACGAGGAGTCCTAGTCGCTTGCCGATATTCCTTTTGTAAATCGATTTTGGACTTGTGATTTAATACAAATTTTGTGCCCCTTCATTTTTCTGACATGTCGCTCGCTAGGCTCGTAGGCTCGGAGAGGAGCGTTCGCTATATCGCAGGGGGATGGTCCCGTCATCGATCATCCGCTCGCCGGGACCTACTCTCTCCTGTGCCCGGGTACTCGTGAACCTATTGGGAGAACCTCGCGCACCGCGCGGGTCGGCGTGTGGGACATACTCGCATGCCCTCCGGGGCTCGCTTACTCGCGCGGTTCCAGCTCGCTTACCCGCGTGGGACCAGCTCGCCTACTCGCGCGAGATCAGCTCGCTTACTCGCGCGAGGCCTGCTCGCCCACCTGCGCGTGACGCAAGTCGAACCTGGCTTAGTTGTCGAATCATAACCTGCGGGCCTCTCATTCTCGCAATCGAGGAGATCGGCCGATTCCCGAGGAGAGGAGCTCGTGGGGATACCGGTCTTACGACGCTGCTCAACTCGAAGTCTTGAACTTCAATCGAGGAGATCGGCCGATTCCCGAGGAGAGGAGCTCGTGGGGACACCGGTCTTACGACGCTGCTCAACTCGAAGTCTTGAACTTCAATCGAGGAGATCGGCCGATTCCCGAGGAGAGGAGCTCGTGGGGATACCGGTCTTACGACGTTGCTCAACTCGAGGCCTTGATTTATAATCGAGGAGATCGGCCGATTCCCGAGGAGAGGAGCTCGTGGGGATACCGGGCTTACGACGCTGCTCAACTCGAAGTCTTGGATTACAATCGAGGAGATCGGCCGATTCCCGAGGAGAGGAGCTCGTGGGGACACCGGTCTTACGACGCTGCTCAACTCGAAGTCTTGGATTACAATCGAGGAGATCGGCCGATTCCCGAGGAGAGGAGCTCGTGGGGATACCGGGCTTACGACGCTGCTCAACTTGAAGTCTTGGATTACAATCGAGGAGATCGGCCGATTCCCGAGGAGAGGAGCTCGTGGGGATACCGGTCTTACGACGCTGCTCAACTCGAAGTCTTGGATTACAATCGAGGAGATCGGCCGATTCCCGAGGAGAGGAGCTCGTGGGGACACCGGTCTTACGACGCTGCTCAACTCGAAGTCTTGGATTACAATCGAGGAGATCGGCCGATTCCCGAGGAGTGGAGCTCGTGGGGATACCGGGCTTACGACGCTGCTCAACTCGAAGTCTTGGATTACAATCGAGGAGATCGGCTGATTCCCGAGGAGAGTAGCTCGTGGGGACACCGGTCTTACGACGCTGCTCAACTCGAAGTCTTGGATTACAATCGAGGAGATCGGCCGATTCCCGAGGAGAGGAGCTCGTGGGGATACCGGTCTTACGACGCTGCTCAACTCGAAGTCTTGAATAAAATCCTGCATCCTTACATAGTTTGGAGATTAATCCCAGAGACATCTTGATAAGAAAGAAACTCTCTCCGGAGAGACGCTCTTGACCCTGCCCAATCGGGGGGTTGGCGTCCAGATCCGTTCCTAAGAATTACTCTAGTCGGAAGAGAGATGCACTCGGGGAGACCTAGGCCGACATGCAAGGGGGGAGCTGATCTCGGCCGGCAATGCAGAGGCTCGGTCTTACAAGAGCGCTTAAAAGTCCCGAAGCATCGTCCTATCATCCGTACTAGGCTATTCAGTAAGAACAGGTTGAAGGCACGTATCTCGATTTGATAGTGAAGATCGCTTCCAGCCACGATTCGAACGGGGGTGGTGTTCATTGAGGGTCCTCTCCGGACGCACTCGGAATCAACACACCCCTGAGCTCGTCCACACCCTCCCTTTAGCAGGTTATCCTGCCTTGTTGCTCACTTGAGATTTTTTCCTTCTGGGTGCTTTACGAGGCCGGCCTCTCCTCGTGTCCGGGGGATCAGGGTGCGGATCTGTTCCTCGTAGTTCCTCCAGACGGAAGAGAGATGCACTCGGGGAGACATAGGCCGACATGCAAGGGGAGCTGATCTCGGCCGACAATGCAGAGGCCCGGTCTTACAAGAGCGCTTAAAATCCCGAAGCATCGTCCCATCATCCGTACTGGGCTATGTATGAGGAACAAACCGACCACTGCCTCCCGAAGTCGACTACGAGGCTGACCATGGAAACACACAGAAGCCTTGAGGCGTGCTTAACACAAGAGAGATGAAATCCCGCATCCTTTGTATATTAACTATGTTTACAGAAATAGATACATGGGTTACCGCTATGGGTAGAATATTTTCAGATCATCCCCACTCCAGGTCCCAATCAGCTGCTCCCCCGCTTGATCTTGTAGGTAATAGCATCCTGTGGCTAAGGCTTCTTGGACGATGAAAGGTCCTTCCCAGTTGGGATGCAGCTTGCCTACGGCGGCTCCCCGCCCGGCGGCGTCCACCTTCTTCATGACCAAGTCTCCTGCGAGGAAGTTTTTTAAGCGGACATTTTTGTCGAAATGCCTCGCCATGCGTCTCTTGATTTCTTCCTGGCGCATGGAGGCCAAGTCCCGGAGTTCTTCCACATAATCTAGGGAGAGCCTCTGAGCCTCTTCATTCTCTAGCCGCCATTCTTTGCTTCCGTCTTCGACTGCGATGACCCTTGGGCTAT
Source organism: Platanthera zijinensis (assembly GCA_039513925.1). Classification (NCBI taxonomy): domain Eukaryota; kingdom Viridiplantae; phylum Streptophyta; class Magnoliopsida; order Asparagales; family Orchidaceae; genus Platanthera; species Platanthera zijinensis. The sequence continues at coordinate 41,630,501 of CM077096.1, forward strand.
GCACCTCAAATTCGACCGGGATGAGTGCCTCGGACCCGTGTGATAGTTTGAAGGGTGTTTCCCCTGTGGCTGAGTTTGGGGTGGTCCTGAGAGCCCATAGGACAGAAGGGAGTTACTCGGCCCAATTTCCCTTGAGGTTGGTGATCTTTTTCTTCAGCAGGTTGATGATGAGCTTGTTCGCGGCTTCCACTTGCCCATTACTCCGAGGGTGGTGTACCGAGGCGAACCGAAGGTCGGTTCCCAACTGCTTACAAAAGTCCCCTAGCTCCAAACTGGCGAACTGCGGCCCATTGTCGGTGATGATGGCCAGAGGGATCCCGAACCTGCATGCGATTTCGCCCCAGATGAAGTTCTTGACGATTTGCGACGTGGTCTTGGCCAGAGCCTTGGCCTCGATCCACTTTGTGAAGTAGTCGACCATTACTAGCACGAACTTCCTTTGTCCGCTAGCTTGAGGGAACGGGCCGATCAAGTCCATCCCCCAGATTGTGAAGGGCCACGGAGCGGTGATCGAGCGAAGCTGCTGAGCCGGCTGGAGCGCGAGGGGCGCGAAGAGTTGACACTGGGAGCATTTTCTGGAATAGGCCTCCGCGTCCTTTCGGATGGTTGGCCAGAAGTAACCGTGCCTCAAAATCCTCTGCTCCAGGGTGCGGGTCCCGGAGTGGCTGTCGCACTCTCCTGAGTGAATCTCCTCGAGGACCCGGGGAATCTCGAGCTCTGACAAGCATCGGGCCAGAGGGCCTGAGATGGTCTTGCGATAGAGCTCGTCGTCTTGCAATAAGTAGTATGCGGCCTTATACCGGAACTTTCTCTGATCTGGCCCGTCGGATGGTAGTCGGCCTGTTGTCAAAAACGTGATGAACGGATCCCTCCACGAGGCTCGTTGATCGATCTCCATCAGCTCGCCTTCTTCAATGGATGGTCGAAACAACTCGACGGCGATTCCCCCAGCCCGAGGGCCGTATTTTGCAAGGCCGTCTGCCTCGGAGTTGCGTTCTCGGGGCACGTGCTCGACGTGGAAGGATCGGAATCCCCCGATCAGGCCCTTGACCTTGACCAGATATTGCTGCAAAATGGGATCTCGAACTTCGAACTCTCCCCGAATCTGAGATGCGGCCACCATGGAGTCGGTAAAAGCCTGGATGTCTCTGATGGCCAGCTCCTTGGCGAGTCGCAAGCCAGCTACCATGGCTTCGTACTCCGCCTGATTGTTGGTTACTGGGAAAAGGATCTCAATGGCTTGCTCGATCCTAGTTCCTTGAGGACTAACCAGCACCACCCCGGCTCCCACGGAGTGCCTTCCCGACGCGCCGTCCACAAACATCTTCCAGGGGACTGGCCGAGAGACGCCCATGTCCGCCTCGACCTCGGCCGAGAAGTCGGCCAGGAAATCTGCCACGGCTTGTGCTTTGATCGCGACCCTTGGGGGGTAGGAGATGTCGAACTCACTCAGCTCCACAGCCCACTTGGCTAGTCTGCCGGAGTGCTCCACTCCATCCAAGATACTCCTCAGGGGGTGGTCGGAGACTACCTTGATAGAGTGGGCTTGGAAATACGGATGGAGTCGCCTGGCCGAAACCACCAAGGCGAAAACCAACTTCTCGAGGATCGGATATCTTGCTTCGGCTTGTCTCAACACCCGGCTCACGTAGTAAACTGGAAGCTACTTCTTTCCCTCTTCTCGGACCAGCACCGAGCTAACTGCTTCAGCCCCCACCCCTAGGTAGAGCAAGAGATCCTCACCGCCCTGCGGACCCTGAAGGAGAGGAGCTCGGGCCAGCTGTTGTTTGAGCTTTATGAAAGCCTCCTCGCACTCCGGGGTCCACTCAAATTTTTGGTTGCCCTGGAGGACCTTGAAGAATGGGGAGCACTTCTCTCCGGCCTTGGAGAGAAACCGGCTAAGACCTGTCAGCCTTCCGGTCAACCTTTGAACTTCCTTGGAATCTCTCGGGGACGCCATCTCCACGATGGCTTTCACCTTGTCGGGGTTAGGCTCCACCCCCTGGGGAGTAAGGAGGTGCCCTAGAAACTTCCCCCTTCCCGCGCCGAAAACACACTTGGCCAGGTTGAGCCGCATCTTGTACCTCCTCAGGGTGGCGAAGGTCTCTGCCAGATCCGCTACGTGCTCTGCGGCGCTCTTACTCTTGACGAGCAGGTCATCCATGTAGACCTCCAGATTCCTCCCCTTTTGCTCTCTGAAGACGTGATCCATCATTCTTTGATACGTCGCGCCGGCATTCTTGAGCCCGAAGGGCATCATCTTGTAGTTATAGCATCCGTCGCTGGTGATGAAGGAAACGTCGCGGCAATCGGGGGGATGCATCCAGATCTGGTGATATCCTGAAAAGGCATCAAGGAAGCTCATTACGGAAAACCCGACAGCGGAATCAACCAGCGCGTCGATTTGAGGCAGGGGATAACAATCCTTGGGGCAAGCTTTATTGAGCACAGAGAAATCGATACATAATCTCCAGCCTCCTCCGGACTTCTTCACCATTACAACATTGGAGACCCAGCCTGGGTACTGGATCTCCGAAACAAAACCCGCTTCCAGTAGCTTCCCCACTTTCTCCCGGATTGGTCCCGCCAGCGCGGTGGCGCTCTTTCTCTGCTTCTGACGGACTGGGGCCGTTGCTGGATCCAAGTTGAGGCGATGACAGGCAACATCAGCATCGATCCCTGGCATCTCGGCAGCGCTCCACGCGAAGATATCCGCATTCTCCTGTAGGCAAGCAGCTATCTCCACCTTCCCTTCCGGGGGCAAGGCTCCTCCGATCTTCAGCAGCTCAGGCTCTCCTCTCGGGGAGATCACCTATACTTCCTCCAGCTCCTCGGCAGCCTGCAGGCCCTCCTCTTGCTCCATCATCCTCTCCAACCTTTCTGCGTCACCCATCCAGCTGATGGTGCTGACCGCATTCAGGTAGCATTCCCTGGAGGCCTTGGGATCTCCTCTGATCCTGACTTGGACGTCGTCCCGGCAGTACTTCAGGCACTGATGATATGACGATGGAACGGCCTTGAAGTAGTTGATGAGGGGCCGTCCGAAGATGGCGTTGTAGCCGCTGGGTGCGTCGACGATGACGAAGCGACATCGGATCGAAGTTCCCCCGAGAGTGACCAGTAGCTCTACCCCTCCTTCCACCTCTTTCTTCTCTCCCGAGAAACCAAAGAGAGGTCCGTCCGCTGCCTGAACCCGGGACGCTTCCACCTGAAGACCGACGAATGTTCTCTTGAATATGACATTCACCGAACTACCGTTATCCGCGAGGATTCGGTCGACGGTGAAGTCCTCAATCGCGGCCTGGATCACCAGAGCGTCATGGAAGGGGTTCTCGTTCCAGAGCATGTCTTCCTCCGAGAAGGTGATCTCGTTCAATGGAGGGGGGGTTTGAGACGTCGAGGCGACGCTCTTTTTGTAGATTTGGTGGAGGCTTCCCTTGCGGGAAGCTCCTAACCCAGCCCCTCCGTTGATTACTCCGACGTGTCCGCCTCCCGGACCGGGGATAACATTCCCCCTTCCTCCTTGGTCGATCCTGTCCTCGTTTCTCCTCCTCGGCGGTACCTGGTAAGCTACCTGCCCAACCTGGGCCTCCTGCTGCGGCTGCTCCCTCTCGGCCACCGTCGCTTCCATCCTCCTCCTTGCTTCCCAGAACTCAGGGCAAGCCAAGGTTCCGTGCCCCTCCACTCGATGGATATCGCAGTAGAGGGGAATCGCCGCTTCCTGCTGCCTTCCCTGCCTCCTCTCCTGCTGCCTCTCCTTCCGCCGGCGCTTAGCGGCTCGCTGGGTGATGGCCATGGTCTCCCTTCTTCCTCCTCCCTGCTCCCAAGGATTGTAATTCCTCCTCTCCTCCTGATGGACGGGTCGCCTCCACTGGGGGCGATCCCTCGGGTACTGGAATCTTCTCTCCTCGCTCCTCGTCTCTCGACCCCCTACGGGCCTCCTATCCTCCTGCCTTCGAGGCCTCTCCTGCCTCTCCGCTTTTCTGAGCTCCCTTCCCCTTTCTCTCTTCTCTTCCTCTTTCCTCTGCGGCCTCTCCTGCTTCCTGTCGTTGCGCCCCTCCGGCGCCCTTTCCTTCTCCAGCAGCCTTCCTCTGTCCTTCCCCAGCGGTCTGTCTCCGTCTAACCGTGCCAAGAACTCCTTGTTCTTCTCCTCTCTTTGGATGAACGCATTGGCTCGCTCCACCATTTCTTCGAACGACTTGGGCGGCCTGTGCCCCAGCTCCATGTTGAACAGGCCCTGCTTCAGCCCAAACTTGAGGGCCACCATCAAGGTGAACCCGTCTACCTCTTCCACCTCCAGCACCTCCTCCTGGAACCGATTGATGTAACGGCCCAAACTCTCGTGCTGCCCCTGCACGATCTTGAAGAGGGTGGTTGCCTCCTTCTTCCTCCGTTTGGACGTCGCAAACCTTGCCAATAGACCCCGTCGAAGATCTGAGAAGCAGTAGACTGACCCTGTTGGCAGCTGGTGGAACCAATCTCTTGCGCTACCTTTGAAGGTAATGGAGAAGAGCCGGCACTTGAGAGCATCGGACATGTTGCGAATAGACACCACATCTTCAAACCACTGAAGATGTCTCACCGGGTCGTCCTTGCCGGAGTAGTGCGAGAGGACCGGCTCTCTGAAGTTGTCGGGGACGAGGGCTGCGAGGATCTCGTCGTAAAAGGGGCTCCTCCCTTCCTGGCGGCGGCGAGTATCCTCCCCGCTCGAGCAGTCATACTCGCTCCATCGGCGAGTATCTCCATACCTCGCCGAGAGTTCCGGATCTCGAAACCGGATTCCCTGACTACTCGCCTGGTGATGTCGCGGTGGGATCACCTGCTCTCCACTCGCCCAAGCGGGCTCCTTCCCTGCTCGCCGAGTTGGTATCTCCTCGTCCGGGGGTGTCCGGCGGCTGGGAGAAGTCGCCGTCACCTCAGGCGGATTGGACAACCCGACGAGTATCGCCTTCTCCACTCTCCTCGCGAACTCTGTAAAAGCCGCCACTGTCACATACTCGCTACCTTGCCCCGGGACTCCAACTCCCGCCGAGTTACCTCCCAACTCGCCCCGGTCTCCACCATCGGCCATCTTCCAACCACGACTTTCTTCTTCGGTCGCTATCCACGCTCACCGCACCAAGTGTTGAAGCCGAGAAATATCTCAACCTCAGAAATTGGACTAGGCCACCTGAAGTTACTGGTCGAGCGGTCAGAAAGACGATCTCTGGTCAGGAAACAGAAGCAAACTGTTCGAACAAGACCCTAGGTTGCTGCGGCAGGAAGGTCCCACCACGTACCCAATTGCTTAGGAGCAACCCCTTCTCAACCAGATTGGCCGAGCTAGGTACGGAGGAGACGAGCTCGAGCAGTAGCGAGTCGAGGGCAATTGCTGGAACTCGCGAGGGCTCAGGCCGAGATTTGCTTGTCCCTCCTTCGTACCCCTGGGATCCTATTTATAGGGAAATCCTAGGGAGAGGGGGGGTCTTACTTATACCCCCACCCTGGCGAGTTGGCGACTTCCTTGGGGAGCTCGCCTAGAAGAGGCGAGCATCTGGCCATAGTCGCCACCTGGCGAGTTGGCCTGGGGAGCTCGCCATACCCGCCCGAACCTTCCGCGGCCTAGGATGCTGATCTGGATCCCCGTCTTGCCTTGTTGACTTTGACTTCTAATGACCTGGCGGTGGTAGGACCCACCCTCGTCGAATACGGGTTGTACAACACCTACATCATGGACATCTCCAGAATTCTATGCACGATACATGCAGTTCCTATTGATGTGACTGTTATGCCTACAGTTTTAACAAACAAGTCCCTTCTTCGGCGACGATTGAGCTTATGCACCCCTCAATCTCCTATCGAATGCTCTCTCCCGTACATATACCGCCAAAATATAATCAGCCCCAGTACGGGGTTCTTCAGCATTTGATTGGATAGTAACGCTGATGTGACTGCCTCTAGCCACATCATATTCTACCCATCCAGGAGCGTACTCACTATGTGTTTAAAGGATGGAGGGAGCGAGGTAAGTAGGAGGGTCTTGTCTTATTTCTTTACCTTGGAACCAACCACATGCCATTGGTTTAAAAGGCCATTTAATATATTACAAAGCTACTACAGGTTGCCACCCTCCTGCATCTTCAGCTCATACAGTCGTTTCAATAACAGATTTGTGGTCAACGTCTTGACTATATATAATTTCTCAAGTTTCTCCCAAAACTTGATTGCAGACTCATCAAATATTAACGAATGTCTTGTTGTCAATGCACATCTTGATGACATTAGTGGCATGCTCATCCAAGTTAATCTGCTCCTCTCCTTCACTTCAACGATCAATTTATCTTATCCCTGCAAAATTCGCGGTAGCCCCCGCTCAAGTATCGTATCTTTGATGCAAATCTGCCACAGACTAATATTTCCACTGCCTACGAACTTCTCCGCCAAACATGGAGCCAAAGTCATATTCTTCCCAATTATAGTGTCCTCTGTCACGACTAAGAGATTTGATTTATTAAGGTTTGATTCGACATGATGAGAAGTGGGCCAAGTCATTCGTCACCACAATCAAATCTTTTCTCAAATGTCCAATAAGTTACCTACATACCTAGCTCCAATAACACTTGTTCGGGTTTTTGGTAATGAAGCATTGTTGAACCCGGAAACCACGAAGCTATAGCTTGCCTTTACTTCTCCCAAGCAAGCACACTGAGCTGAGGATTTAGAGTTCGGAGACCTTCTCACCAAAACCTCAAACAGACCCCTGAGCCGCAGCGAGGAGGTTCCACCACACACCCGGAAGATCTCAGGTCACTTTCCATCCCAATCCAATGCTGGACCGGGCACCTTCGGAGGGCTTGGAGAGCTCCTAACTACCCACTCAGAAATCATGGTGAATAGTGAGCTGAAGCTCTTGCCTTCTAAAGCTAACCAAAGGAGAGAGAAGTCAGGAAAAGATCTCTCCAAATGTGCCCTTGGGGGTCTATTTTTAGTTTTTTAGGAGTGGTCTGCGAATAGCAAGATCCCGCTTTTTGGTTTTACTAAACGCAACCCAAATTGATCTGCCAACAACAAAACTCCGTTTGTTTGGAATGGCTAATGACAGGCCGAAACTAGGATGTCACGAGAATAGAGAATGCTTCTTTTGGCGGGCGGGCAGCTGCGAGATCTCGCCCGGGTGGCGAGTGTATAGAGAAGACGACACTCGCTGCCTGCTTTCTAACCAAGGGACGAGTGCGAGCTTGTCAGCTCCACTCGCCCCATACTTGTCTTCCTGGGTAGCAGTCAATGCTGAGGGAGATCGCATTTGTCAGTCGTGCCTGCTTCAGGTATCTGGTTTTAGCAGCCTCCTTGTTGTCTTTAATGATCTCTATTCCTCTGCCAGTCGGGAACTTTATGGATAGGTGTGGGATGGATAAGAATGCTCCTAAGATGGATTGGAGAGGTCTCCTGAAAATGGCATTATCGGCTAAGCTGAAATGTATGACTATAAACTGAACGTTTTGAGTTGCCTGACTTGGAAAGTCGCCCAACGTGATCGGGAGGGAGACCATTACCTTGATTAGGATGGGGCGGATATCAAAGCCGTAGACCGGCTCTGCCGCGGAATTGAGATTTTCTCTAGTGTGTTTCATGCTCTAAAGATTGAAAATAAAAAAAACATCAACAGAGCTCTCGGTGTCGAGCAGAATCCTTTTTTGCGTTGTAGCAGGGGATCACAATAACGAGTTGATGCGGTACCCATATTCCTTCGAGATCCTCCTCTCCACATGTAACGGTAATGTCTAACTTGATTCCTTTGTCGTCATGAACTCTTTTAGGTCTCTCGATTGAGAGTATTTGCGCGACAAGAATGATGGGTTCGATGATGGTCCCGACGTTCTCGACCATTGGTCTCCTTCTTGCCATAGCTGAGTATCGCTATGAGGTGGACATTGTCTTTAGTCTTTGCAAAGTTGTTGGGAACACCTTCCAGCAGACGGCGACAAACTGTTTTGGGCCACTCAACGCTCTTGTTGTCCGATCAAATTGAACCATCTCAGCTCGAGAGCGAGCTGAGTGTTCAAACAGATAAAGTAAAGTTAGATGACTGATAAGAAGGTTTTAGCATGAAAAAACTCTGAAAAGGGGGAAAACACGTGGTTGGATCGATGTCATCCAAATTCCACTATATCTTGGTGTTTTATAAGTGAAGGTAGAGAACTCGAGGGCGATAGATTGCTTTTCGTTACGGTAGTAGAATAAGACTTCATTTGGTTCGGCGGTGGCGGGTCGATCCGGCGGGTGGAAACGGAGTGTTCGAACCGGAGGGGGGAGGTGGCTGCTCCAAACGGAGCTTTTTGGGGCATTTCTCAAGGCGGGCAGGTGGAAACTGAGCAAACGCCGCCAGAGGTTCATTTGTTTACCCTCCTTCTGGCGGGGTTTTTCCAAAACGGAGTAGCGAAACGCCCAAACAAATAGAGCCTAAGAGCCTTTGAGGGTGGTAGGTCACATCTTGAAAAGCTAAGTATTTGTGGGAGGAAGAAGCGAGACGCTTGAATCGACTTTTGAGTAAGTGAAATCTTCAAGCTGTCTCTGATGGAGATCTTTGAAGGCAAAGAAGATATGTAAGTCTTGAAGGAAATTTTTGAGTATCAAAGGAGATATTCTAGTATAGGAGGAGAACTATGAAGGATTTCTTCAAATCTTGAAAGAAATCTTCAAGCACCGAAGAAGAACTCTGAAGGATTTCTTCGAAGGAGCTCTCTCGAGCGGTGAAGGAAAGGTGCCTTCAAATGAGGAAGAATTTTTGATACGTGTAACGTACCTAAAGGTCCGGGACCTATACTATGGAACGTTACACGTACCTAAATTTATCTCCTTCAAAAGAGGGTTCTAGTCTCCTTTTATAGCTTTGGTCAGGGTAGCTTGGTAACTTCATCGTTGTAACCACCCTAAACCACTTGACGGGTGAATCACATTCGCCGATCTGGAGCGCACATATCGTCATTTTTTGGATATGACCAGTTTGGCCCCCGGGTAGTTTGGGTAGCTTTGGGCATGGCGCTGACATCAATGAACTCTACCTGCAATTTGAGTAGTTAAGATGGTTAACTGTCACGTGCGCAGTGCCGCAGTGAGCACAGAAGCGTTTTGAGCGCGGGGGAATTTTGAGCTCGTCGTGAGAGCGGAGGCATTGTGAGCGCGCCGCAACAGTAGAGGCGTTGTGAGCGCGTCGTGAGCGTGGAGTTGTTCTGAGTGCACCGTGAGTGCGGAGGTGTTTTGAGCATGGAGGCGCTGTGAGTGCACCGTGAGCGCAGATACATTGTGAGCTCACTGTGAGCACGGAGGCATTGTGTGTGTGTCATGAGCACGAAGGCATTGTGAGCGTGAATGCATTGTGAGATCGTCGTGATCGCGAATGTGTTCTGAGCGCGCCTAACACGGAGGTGTTCTGAGCGCGGAAACGTTCGGTGTGTGTCGTGAATGCAGAGGTGCTTGACATGCGATGCGAGCATGGACTTAAGGGGTGTGGACTTAGCCGTGTTAGGAGGAGGTGCAACCCTTACTGTCTCAAGGAGGAGGTGCAGTGCCAAATGGGGGGGGCGCCTTTGGCTACACCCCAAGGGGGTATAACATTGAACATACCATAGGGTTTGGGTTCGGGTGCGGCCTTGGCCACACCCCATGAGGGGTGCAACTTTAGTCGCACCCCATGGGAGGTGCGGTCATGGCTACACCTCATAAGGGGTGCGCCCTTGGCCACACCTCATGAGGGCTGTGTCGTTGTCCGTACCCTAGGGGGTGCGACCCTGGCCGCACCCCTTGGGTGGGTGGGTGGGGGGTGCGGGGGTGCGAACCTGGCCTTGCCCCTTAAAAGGGAGGGGGCGTGGGTGCGGACATGGCCGCAGATTAGGGGCGCGGCCCTGGCTTCACCTTAGGGTGGTGCGGCTTAAGTTGGTCACACCCTAGCGGGATGAGGTCCTGGCCTCACCCACGTGGGTTGCGACGACCGCATCCCGACAGGGGGTACCGTAGTGATGCGGCCCGGTTGGCGTAGCGGCCGCCTTGCAGTGGTAGTCACACGACAATTTTGCCGCCATTTTCATACGACGATTTCTTCACTCCCTCCACGGTAGAGGTTGACTTTCTCCCCTTTTAATGGGATCCTTTGCTAAACACGCCCCTGAACCTCTATAATTTGGTGAGTGCATATCAATAATAATAATAATATAATATATAATAGTACTACTAATAATAGATAGGATTCCACCTAAAGGTTACCGAGTCAAACCGAAAAGCTCCTGACCAAAGCCCTAAAGCAAGTCGGCCAGACCAATTAAAATGTGCTTGCTCGATGGGTTCAGACTTACTTTAAAGGGGGAAGCAAAAAACAAGAGTGCAAAGGCATTACGCAACACCTGCACCGACGAATTAGCACACAAAAGCACAGCACGTGTGCGTGCGCCGCCGTTGGTCGTCGCCGCCGGGCAACTTGCTTGGGCCTCCCGGACCGCCCGGGGGTGCACGTTCGTCATTTCTTGAAAATTGGTGATCCAGGTGACCGGAACAGAGCGACGTCATTTGTCAACTCAAGATCCAGTCCGACGCAATTACCAACATGCCCCTCCAGAAAACTAAAAAAGTCTTTCATGTCTTCATTTGAAGAAAAGCAACTCTAGAGACAATGAGAACTCTGAGGTTTTCTGCCGTGAACGCGAAACTTAGATCATTTCTCCGCTTATAATTTATTTTGCTTCATCTCTAGCTTGTGCAATCCTCGGTGTTCACTTGGACGCTTCTGTGAGCTCGGGAGAAGGCACCAGAGAACTCTCCTGCAGAGGAATGCTCACGTGGACGCTCTCATCTAAGCTTCGTGAATGCTCTCATCCAAACTTTGTCAACGCTCCCATCCAAGCATCACAGATTTAGTTTATTTTCCAATTTTACTGTACTAAGAGCTTATAACGGAGCGGTGGTCTGTCACACTCAGAAGAAACTCTCAATATTTATAAACTCAATGCTAAATAATGTATTTTGGTTCGACACCGATCCGGTCACATGATTTTTCGTCCTTTTTCGAGATTTTCACAGTAAAAAATCGCTCGTTATTGCTTCCAGGGGCGGTTTTAGGGGGGGCCCGACTCCCCCCCCCCCCCCGAAAAAAAAAATTGAAAAAAAGGTTATATATATATATATATATATATATATATAAAGTGGTCGCTCCTCCCGTTTCCGCAAGGTTGCTCGCTCCTCCCGTTTTCGCAAGGTTGTCCACTCCTCCCGTTTTCGCAAGGTTGCCCGCTCCTCCCGTTTCCGCAAGGTTGCCCGCTCCTCCCGTTTCCGCAAGGTTGCCTGCTCCTCCCGTTTTCGCAAGGTTGCCCGCTCCTCCCGTTTCCGCAAGGTTGCCCGCTCCTCCCGTTTCCGCAAGGTTGCCCACTTCTGCGTCTCCGCAAGGTTGCCCGCTTTGCCCGCTTCTGCGTCTCCGCAAGGTTGCCCGCTTCTTCTTCTCCTCAAGGTTGCCCGCTTCTTCTTCTTCTCCGCAAGGTTGCCCGCTTCTTCTTCTTCTCCGCAAGGTTGCCCGCTTCTTCTTCTTCTCCGCAAGGTTGCCCGCTTCTTCTTCTTCTTCTTCTTCCTCTTCTTCTTCTTCCATCTTCTTCTTGATCCATCTTCTTCTTCCATCTTCTTGATCCATCTTCTGGATCTGGATCCAGAAATCCGGATCCAGATTTTCTGGATCCAGAAATCTGGATATTCAGATTTCTGGATATCCAGATTTCTGGATCCAGATTTCTTCTTCTTCTTAATTCTTTTTTTTTTTTTTTAATCTAGTGGTGATTGATGGTTGTTTGTAAACAGTTTACACAGTGAATCATTTTTGTTGCTTTATAAAAAATTCATTACCTGAATTTGTAGGATTGATTCTTGAATTCAATTAGATACAAATAAATGAAAATTCATTACCTGAATTTGTTTTTGTTGGTTTCTTTGTTTAGGAATTAGGAGTGCTATAATCATTGAATGATTCATGTCTCGCCTAATACCCTTGAAAGATTCTTCTTTCAAAGAATGGAAAAAACATATACTACTTATATCATTCAATGAATTTGAGGCAAGAAGTTTGCAAAAGTGAGTTGTTACGATCTTATCTAAGAGAGAACATACAAGAGGAAAATACGACATGATACTAGAGATATCAATTCTAGGGCATTAAGTATTTTCATCTTTAATTCTTAGTCTTTGCAAGTTAAAGCTTTAGAGAATTAGTAGTGTTTGACTATTACTAAGGAATTGGTCTTTAATCAAGATTTCATTCTGTGTCTTCCTACTATCTTCACTAACATTTGGCATTGTTTGTGCTTACAGGTTCGTGAAAGTACCTGCATGGTTGTTGGTTATATCACAGAGTCTGCTTATAGTAGCTTCTCGGAAACACTATTCTATTGACGTGGTAGTTGCATAGGTACTTTATGATCTGCTTCTTTGGTTTACACTTGTTAGGATTCACATTTAATTTTTGTTGCCAATTGTGAATACATAGGTTATCATGAAGAAATTGAAAACAATCAACTAATTTTTCAACAAAAAATCATCAACTGAATCTAGTAGATGCTGAAGCAGTGTATTGCTTGATATTAGCGAAAATGGAGGGACATCTGCTCAACAAGGAGATGCTGAAGCAGCGTTTAGAAAACTTGGAGTATTTGAATTTGTATTTACCTTGTATTTGATGAAAGAAGTTTTGGGAATCAGTGACGTATTATGCAAAACACTACAACATCAATCTCAAGATATATTAAATGCTATAAATTTAGTTTCAACAACAAAAATACTCATTCAGAAATTGCGGGAATCTGGCTGGGAAAAGTTCTTTAAGATTGTGATCATATTTTGTGAGACCAATGAAGTCGAAGTTCCAGACATGAAGACTCGATTTACTGATCGTCGGTTCCGAAGTCCACGTGATATCATAACAGTGGAACATCATTTTCGAGTGGACATTTTCAATTCCACAATAGATTGTGTGTTGTAGGAGCTCAACCAAAGATTCAGTGAAAATTCTATGGAATTACTTCGTCTAAGTATGCCTTTAGATCCAAGTGATGATTACAGATCGTTCAATATTGATGATATATGTGCCTCGCAAAGAATTTTTATTATAAAGATTTCAGGGAGAATGAAATTTATGTGTTGAATGCTCAGTTGCAATATTATCAGCTTGATATTTCTTCTCACAAAGACTTCAAGAATTTGTCTACAATTTCCAAGCTTTATCAGAAATTGGTGGAAACGAAAAAAGCGAAGACATGTTATCTTATTGACAGATTGATTCGACTCATTTTAACTCTTCCAGTATCAACAGCAACCACAGAAAGATCATTTTCTGTTATGAAACTTGTTAAAACGAGACTTCGCAATAAGATGGAGGATGAATTTCTTGCAAATTGCATGACTTTATGCATTGAGCGAGAAATAGCGGAGAAAATTGACAAAGATTGTATCATAGATGAATTCTATGAGGTGAAAAATCGTCGTGCACAATTGAAGTAACATGTACGCGATTGTTTGTATCTTTTTTGCTTATTGAAGATATATATTATATTTTTGTTATGTTTAATATTGTATTTTAAAAAAAATTGCTTCGCTTGATAACTGAGCCCCCCCTAGCCAAAATTCCTGGATCCGCCACTGATTGCTGCTGGATTTTCATTAACTGTTTGTGTGCCCGTTCCAACTCTGAGCTAAAATGATCTGATTCTCTAGGTCGAAGAAAAAATTACATGAGCCGCAATAATAATAATATTATATAATATGCAATACATGATAATAATAATAACAACAGTTTTCATCTTCCATTCTGTCGAGAAAACAGCCATAGCTCTGCCATGTTAGAGTGCTCGAAGCATCCGCGTGACCATCCCTCCCCGGAGCACGACTCAGCCATCCCTCGCCGGAGCCTGCCGGAGCAAGGCTCCTCTGTTTCTCTCCGGGGCACGGCCCTGCTGTCCCTCATTAAGGCTCTGTTTGGGGGGACTTATTTTCACCGGTCAAACGGTTACGACCGCATGAACCGGACCTTAATTATGGTCGGGTTCATGCGGTCGTAACCGCTTGACCGGTGAAAATAATGAGCTCGCGAGCTCGAAACTCGAGCTCGATAATTTGGCATTGAGCTCGAGCTCGAGCTGGGATAAATGAGCTCGTCGAGCTCGAGCTCGAGCTCGAGCTCGAGCTCGAAATGAAAAGTTCGAGCCCGAGCTTGGAAATTTTGCCAAACTCGACTCGAACTCGACTCGTTTGCACCCCTACTCCCAACTGACAGCGCCTTTATTCTCCGTTGAAGATGAAATTATTTTACCGAACAAAAATAAATGATGCCCATTTCACTCAACGGAATGGGGAAAAAAACGACAAAATAAACGGCTCCGTTTAGCCAGCACAGCGGTTTTGATGAGAAATCATCCGCATCTATTTAGTCCCACACCGGGAAACGGGATTAGTGGCCTAGGTGATTGGGTATATAATTAACCTGACCTCTTTCTGTGAAAACTGCCTTAAACTAATGAGTAAGGAAAACAAAGCGGGTGGCGGGAGCTGCCCGCCGCGCAAAACCAAAAATTGTGCGCAGGAATTTATGGAGGGGTAATAGGCTGGCCGAGTGTTGACGCTGCTTACTTTGCAGAACTCTCTCGAGCGGGCCTCCCACCCACCAACTCCAATTTAAATATATATTTAATTTTTGGATAATAATCTATACCTATCTAAAACATCAAAAAAATAGCAAAAAAATGGGTTATGATTTTTTTTAAAAAAGTCGGGCGCTTTTGTTTTGAGTGGACCTTATTTTTTTTTTTTTTGGCGATTGTTATTTGTATTATAATTTTGATTATTTGCATTGTTTTTTCCTAAATTTTCGTGTTGAACAGGTTTCCTAAAAATGCATGTACAAGACGTATTTCTAAAATGCACTAGAAATTAGGAAAAAACAAATGCGATTAATTAAAACTGTAGTGCGGATAACAATCGTCTATTTTTTTGGCATGTTTTAGGTGAATATAATACTATCTTTTAATTATCTAACTAATGTATTCTCAGTACTTTGGATGGCCAAATTAAATAAGTATTAAACTTAGAAAATTGTATTTAAGTTATACATGTGGATTTTATTTTCTAATATCTCAAGGATCCAAGTAGGCTATGGCTCTGACGGTCGCCACTGTGACGGACCACTGTAATGGTCATGAACACGGTTAAATTGTCATTTGTTAATGCCCACCTATGGAAAAACTTCATTCACTTTTATGTTTAAATGAATGAGATGATTCTTAACAAATGATAGTTTAGCTCATGTATTTATGACCGTCGCCACCATGCCAAACGGAGCCTACATCTTCAAACTATTCCGGCGACGATACAGTGCTCAATTTCAGCTTTACCAAGAATTCATGAAGGAGGGGGCGTTGCTAGAAGCTGTGGAGATTTCGTCATCACCAGTGTTAAGTACGCCCAATTCGGTGCCCTTAGCTCGAATCAACCATCAACGTTGGCGCCAATTATTCGAAGCCGATGACTGGCTGGCGTGGGAGGAACCACTGGCAACAACTAATCTGTGCAGAAGATAATCCTCGTCATTCATACTATCGAGACAATGAGCCCAACCACCTCAGTCTCGCTCAAGTGCGTCTCCCGCTTGAGGATGTTGAGAATGATGTAGAGTTGATGTCGCGGCTCTCCTACTTGGAGTAAGCTCTGACAATCAACCATGGGGACAATGCACATGATGTTGAAATTTGAGCCAAGTCACTCTTCTGAGTATGGTAAGGGCACTTTAGACACCATTCATGAGCAAGAGTCAAATAGATGACCCAATAGTCATAGTGCACTCACTCTGTACATCCCAACATTTTCTCGTCCAGAATATCGAGAGGTAGGTTGTTGAGGCTAAGACTTGAACCGCCGACCTACTTTATAAGAGATGACTTATTCCACATCTTACACCCAAATTGGGGGGATTGGACTTTCAAGAGACCTTCCCTCCTGTTGTCAAACTTGTACTTGTCCACGTCTTCGTATTTGTTGTTGTTGCCAATGGATGGGAGTTGCAACAAATGAATGTCAACAACGCATTCATCTATGGAGATTTAGACGAGAAAGTCTACATGCGCATCCGCCGGGTTTCCACTCAGGCAGACAACAAATGTTCTGTCATTTATGCAAGTCTATCTATGAATTGCGTCAAGCCTCCTGCAATTGGTTCACAAAGTTGGGCATTGCACTTCAGCAGTACAGTTTTACCCAATCCCGTGCAAATTGTTCGATGTTTTTTTCATCAAAAAATGGGTTTTTGAGCCTTCTAGTTTATGATGACGACAACATTTGTGCAGGAAACGATCAAGCAGCTTGTTCAACTCTCAAAACTTATTTGCACCAATTCTTTCACATCAAAGATATAGGGAAGTTAAAGTAATTTGGGGGCATTAAGGTGCTCTGATCACCCAAAAGCTTGTTCCTATGTTAGCGCAAATACGTCTTGGACATCTTAACTGAAACTGGTTTACTCGTATGTTGGCCAGCCGAGACCACCACGGAACAATGGCACTGTGGTCATGCCAACAGATAACATTGCGCAGATGGCGGTGCATCATATCAGTGTCTTGTTGGACGGTTCATCTACCTCACCATAACCAGGCCGAAAATCTCATATGCAGTGCATGCCCTTTCTCAATTCTCTCATGCACCACTACAAGGACACTTTGATGCAGCCTTACGTGTTGTTAGGTACATCAAAGGGCACCCAGGGCAAGGGCTCTTACTGCAGCACAATTGTGATTTATGATTTCGTGTCTTCAGCGACTCGGATTAGGGAGGTTGTCCCGTCACACGTTATTCTGTAATGGGCTACTTCATCATGCTTGGATAATTCTCGATCTCGTGGAAGATGAAACAAACCGCCATTTTTAGATCCTCCGCTGAAGCAGAATACAAAGCTATGGCTGCCACTACAAGTGAAATCATTTGATTGAAATCCTTGTTGACATCATTGGGAGTTGTACAATATTAATCCACTATACTCCACTGCAATAACTAGTGAGCCATACATATTGCAGTGAATCTCGTGTTTCACGGACGCACCAAACACATCAAAATTGATTGTCATTTGTAAGAGAGCAAGTCCAGACAGGTACAGTGCAATTATTACAAAACTCATACAAACCGAATTCCAACCAGCGGATGTGTTTACAAAGGCACTTGGACACGCGCAAATTTTTTTTCTTATTACCAAGTTGGGAATTCATGACATACAGGCGATAACTTGAGGGGGAGTATTCAAATATGACCGCAACATTATGAGAAATATTAGGCTAGCTTATTGTGACTATTATGGAGAATATATATTTAGCCTTTATCGCCGTTAATTTGTTGCCTGTTACTAGGAAAACCTATATAGTGCAGGAGTAATGCTAGGAGACAATAATTCTGCCCTCCTCTTCTTTGTCTAGCTGAAGTTCAATTGTCTAATGTAAGGTGACAATGATTTATTTGAAAAACAAACTGTTATTTCACTCACCAAAACAAGGTTTTATCATGGTACAAGAGGATGAGAAGATCCGAAATTTGTAAATCGCCTCTCTTTTTCCTTCCTTTCACGTTTTGACCTTTCTCCTACTGGTAGAATCTCATAAACTTTGCCTAATGGCAATCAAAAAACCTTCTCTAGCTGTTGGCTAGAACCGGAGGGCACTTGAGATGTTCTCACCATTCTTCTTATCTCATTCTGAGAACCCGTGAGCAATTCATCGCTGCTTGTGGGATGATTGGCAACAACTACGATCTTTGGGAGAAATCGACACTCAACTCACGGAAGGCCAAGAATAAAGAAGGCTTTGTTGATAGCATGTTAAGAAAACCGGAGACCGGTTCTCCGGAAAAGAACTAGAAGGGTTGCAATTCTTTGTTGATTTCATGGATTGTCAACTCTATCGACAATTCCGTAAAACCTAGCATTATTTATGAAGATTCAACAAAAACACTTTGGGATGATCTGCGTGAACATTTTTTGGTTGGTAATGCCCCACGCATACATCAACTGAAAGTGAAAGGTGATATTGCCTCCATCCGTCAACGTGGCTCAACAATTGTTATACTACACAAAACTTAAAGCAATGTGTGACGAGCAGAACAACTATACCAAGATACCCAGCCGCTCGTGTGGAGAATGTACATGCGATGTTGGACTTGATAAGATGAGGAAAAGTTATATCAATTTCTCATGGGGTTAGATGATTCGATGTTAGGACCATTCAATCCCAAATTAGATGGATCCCATATCAATAAGCAAAGCATATGCGCTTATCACCTGAAAAGAGCGACACCGGTCCATTGTCCGCAATCAGGGTGACCGGTCTGACGCAGTAGCTTTCTCCATCCGCATGTATGGGGCATTGTGGCTCGTATGGTGCAACTCCAATCCACGGGCAACAACAATAGATAAGAAGATGCGGACCGATACAAGTTTGGCAACAGTAGCGAAGGTCTCATGAAAGTCTAGCCCCTCTATTTGAGTGTAACCTTTGGCAACGTGGCCGTGTTATTCACGTGTACCTTTTTTCCTCTCAACTTTCAAGCACGCAGGACGGTGCTATTCACATGTATGGGGCACGTGGCTCGTCCCCATCCCACACAAGATGGTAGCCTTAGGCACACAGTGAGATTAGTGTGCACAACAAAATTTTGTCTTTGACATTGCTCTAAGTCATACATGAATTCTGAAGGGTGCTCTATGTTTTTTGGTATTTAGTCCAATATTTACAGTATCTTTAATTTCTCCTAACTTTCTGGGTTTTTATTGAAAGATAAGTTCATTATAGTCGTTCTATTATGTTATCATAATTATTAGTAATTTAATCAAAACTAAATTATAAAATGAAAACAAATAGTAATAATATTGGGATTGCTTGAAATTTAGATAACATTCTTCCCTGATGTATTGCGTGAAATTTGATAAATCAACCACTCCACTTGCTTTTTATCATTAAAAAACGTACTATACAAAAAGGATGAATAAAGTATGACTAAGAATCCGTTTGGCATGGTGGTGGCGTTCGTAAAAGCATGAGTTAAAATGTCATTCGTTAAGGAACGGTTAATAAACATCATCTGTTTGAACATAAAAGTGAATGAAATTTCTTAGGCGAGTATTAACAAATGACATTTTAATCCCCGTGTTCATGACCGCCACCACTGTGTCAAACGAAGCCTAAGCATCTTTTGGGTAGATCATATTTGCTTTAGATCTGGGGTCAAAATTTTGATTAGGTTTGAAGTGGTTTTGGGCTGATGAAAAAGCTGTGATGTGTAATTAGTAATTAGAATGGAGCCACACGAAAGCAATTATGAGAAAGCTGCAAACTGTACAAAGAATTTGTGTTTTAGGCTCCGTTTGGGGGAACTTATTTTCACCGGTCAACCGGTTACGACCGCATGAACCGGATCTTAATTAAGGCCGATTCATGCGATCGTAAATGATTTATGTTTATCTGTTTGGAGAGAACATTTGTTTAATAGATGTTTATCTTTCTCTAAACTTCATGAGACATTTCTATTTTAGTAATATATTTTTAGGGGCATCTATCGGGAGTACAGACTGCACCCTTTTTATTATGGAAATTACAAAAATCTCTCATCAATGATACATAACATTTACCTTTTCTGAAATATACATTTCATAACATTCATGCACAAATATACCCCCCTCAGAGTACATTTCCAAAGGACCGGGATCCTCTCCATTTCGGGCGAAATGGAGGGGTCCAGTTCACGGAGGGGTCCAGTTCGCGGTCTTGATTGTCTCTCCAAAATCGGACGGTGGAAAGAAACAAACCTGCACTCGCGGGGCCCACTCATCTTTCAGCCGATCTCGTCTGGCTGTCCTTCGATCTCGTCTGCCTTCATCCTAGCCGCGAACTGGATCCCCTCCAGTTCGCGTGGACCGGAGAGGATCCCAATCTATTTCCAAAGGGGTATTTAGTGCACATATGTTATGAAATGTAAATTTAAGGGGAAGTAAATGTTATGTTTTGTAACATTAAGGAGAGATTTTTGTAATTTCCGTAATAAGAAGGGTGCAAGCTGTGATTATGCTACCTTCTACCAGAAGTTTTGGTAATTATTCGTATATTTTTATTACATTTATTTTATGGATTAGCAATCTGTTATTCAAAGATAAACATCTATCAAATATTTAGTTGTTCTCTTCGTTCAGAAAATAAAATTAAAAATTAATGCTTCGTTTGAGAGGGCTTATTTTCACCGGTCAAGCGGTTATGACCGCATGTATCGGAGCTTAATTAAGGTCCGGTACATGCGGCCGTAACCGCTTGACTGGTGAAAATAAGCCCCCCTAAACGGACCCTAAGGCTCCGTTTAGCACGGTGGTGGCAGTTTATTGTTAAGGATCACCTAATAAATATTATTCATTTGAACATAAAAGTGAATAAAGTTACTTAGATGATCGTTAACAAATGACAAATTTAACCCCGTATTCACGACCGTCGCCGCCGTGCCAAACGGAGCCTAATTTTCTCATTTATTTGCTTAGAAAATAAAAGAAATAAATATTAGTTGTGCCAGTTCATTATACAGAAATTATATAAATATGAAGATTAATGTAATACATGCGAGCATTGTACAGTTCCTTAACAATATATTGTCTTGTATGATAAACATACCCTCAGCAGTTACATCATCAAACATTTCAATATCAATTTCTGTTGTGGTATCATGTCTCGCAATATATGTTTGGTTGAGTAAATCAAATTAAATTCTAGATTTTGACTCTTGTGCTCCTATTATGCTGATTATTACTTGATTTTTGATTGTGATTGGGTGTTCAAACAACTTCTTTTTCAGCTTCCTTCATAAATTTTCACAAATTCAGCCTAAATTCTCAAGTTTTTTAAATGTTCAAATTCAATTGAATTTCCTTATTAGTAGTTTCCTGAATTTTTTTTGGATCATTTTTTTCTGGCTGACGTTTAAAAAATGTTCTTATATGCATGTCATATTTGGCAATGTTCAATCCAAAAATAAATGTAGGACAAATTAAGTAATCATAGAAAATTGTGAACCTGTAAAAACTTAACCTGCATATAATCATTATGAAAATTATGTTGTTTGCACCTAGCTAAAGTCATCATACATATATATTCATCACCTAAAAAATTGCTGATGGAGAGGATGCCCAACCTCTTGTCTTTGATAATGATTAGTAGTCATTTCCCCCCCAAAAAAAGTGCACTTTTTCTCTTTGATAGGGATTAACCCCATTTTATAGAAAATAAGGGGTGCACATAGCCACACCCACATGTTCTCCACCCAAAAGGAGTGGGGATCATGGGTTTGACCGCGCACGCGATCACCACACCTGAACCCCGCGCGCTGATCCCACTCCGCATGGTGGGGTAACAGCCGCACCTCGCCTGTGATGGGCGGCCGACCTCCTCCCCGGACGCCGGCCGCCCGCCCCCGTCCGTACGGTCGGAAGGTGCGGCCGACCGGGCCGCCCCATCCTCGGCCTCCCGAGTGACCAAGGGGGCGGCCGACCGAGTTGCCCCCTCCTTGGCCGACCCAAGCGGCCAAGGGGGCGGCCGGCCGGGGCGCCCTCTCCTTGGCCGCCGGGGGCGGCCGCCCCTTTGCCCGGCCGCCCGTGCGGCCAGGGGGGCGGCCAACCGGGCCGCCCCCCTCTTCTTGGTCGTCAGCGATCGAAGGGGCGGCCGCCCCGCCCGCCCGCGCGGCTAAGGGGGCGGCCAACCGGGCCGCCCCCCTCTCCTTCGCCGCCGGCGCCCGAAGGGGCAGCCGTCCCTCGCCTTGGCCGTCAGTGGCCAAGGAGGCGACCGCCCCCTCCCTCGGCTGTCGGCGCACGACCGCTCCTCCCCGGCCATTGTCAGCGGCCCCTTCTCGCCGGCGAACTTGGCGACAAGTTCGTCGACCGCCCGTGGATGCCCGCTCCCGTCGTTCGATCAGGGAGGAGCATTCTCGGTCGTTCGATCCGCGCGTAACCACCAACTAACCACCAAGTTAGTGGGGAGGAATTTAATTAATATTTTATTATTAATTAAATGGTCCCCCGATAACTGGATGCGCGCATTTAAATCTATACTAAAATCATTTATGCGGATAAACGCATAACCACCGTAACCACCTCCTGTAGCCTATAAAAGGAGTCTCAAGGCTCCTCATTTCCTAACTTTTTCCTCCGAGTCTTCTTCTTCCTCAGGTGGATGCTCTGCCAAAGTTCTCCCACGAGCAGCACCCGAGCCGCACCTGAGTCGCACCCATGCTAACAGTGGGCCGAGCCAAAGCCACCCGGACTCAGCAAACCGTTCAAGTCTCAAGCAGCCTCTGCAAGCTCAAGTGCTCCCTTCCGCATCCAGATTTCGCAGACTGCTAACGACAGACCACCAGCGCAAAGCGCAATCTATAACAACTCCCGGCGTGACGACATGTCGTCCGCCGCGTGCAAAGTGCCCTTTCACCCAATAATTGTAACGGGAGGTGGTCTGTCACCCTCGACTTCACCAACTAGCTGTAACCACCCGAGAATAGTTGATTTTGACCGGCAAAGATCCGATCACGTGATTTTTTACCCAGTTTAGAGATTTTTCCACGTTAAAACTGCTCGTGTACAATCAACTTACTCGTTTGGCTGTGTGCGCGCTCGATCGTTCCGAGATCTAAGGCGTTCCAGGTTTTACCAGCCCGACCGGGACGTCGAATTTGTCCGCAACACTCTTCTTTTTCATTCATTACATCTAACCCTAATGTTGAGGAACACATGCATGTGTACACACACACACAATAGTATCTTCTTTACCCAATTGATTGCACAGCTAAATTTGTTGGTGATGATGTTTGAGGATTGTTTTGTGCAATGTAGGCCGACCTCGCCACACTGGTGTCGGGGGCTTAATCACACTTGAAATTGAAATGGCTTAATCAACTGACTCGTGCCTCGCTCGTGAGGCTCCATGCCTTTATGACCGAAGTTGCTCTCGATCCGAAAGTTACGAGGGGAGCAAATGACCCGAATTATGTTTGAAGACTCTCAACTGCTCTACCATGTATGCCGCCATTCAAGTCATCATCTTCCTTTATCCCAGTGAATTGCCATGGTCTTACTTACTAGCACTAGGGTGTCCTTAATTCACTTCAAGGCTAGCCAAGTCATCCTCCCTAAGACTTAGGCTCCGTTTGGGAGGACTTAATTTCACCGGTCAAGCGACTACGACTGCATGAACCGGACCTTGATTAAGGTTGGGTTCATGCGGTCGTAACCGCTTGACCGGTGAAAATAAGTCCTTCCAAACGAAACCTTAGTGTTGGAACAAAAATGAACACAACTAAAAAAGAATGCTGAACAAGACGAGAAAGAATAATTACCTTGCCTAAACTTTGGATCAGGCTTGCAAACTGCGGACATATTGTCACGTGAGAGGTCAGTTCTCACGTGTCAAGTTATCATTTAAAACCTACATTTTAAACATTAATATATTAAGTAACTTATATTTTAGAATATAATGTAATTTTCAAAACATTATTATTATTCATTTTACAATTCTGTGGAGTATTGAAAGCTTAATTAATGCGAGAACTAATAAAATTTATTTAATATATATTTTATGATGATAATTTTGCAATAAATTTACTTAAAATATGCTAAGAACATATAAATTTTTATTTGTTTTGATAGGGGTGCGCTACCTGTGCAGTAGTGCAACACAAAGGCGACGCTTGAAAGCCCCAGCAGCAAGCTACTGTGGTGGGCCTTCCCCCAAAAAAAATTAATTTAATATCATAGTGAGCCTATGGCCCACGTATCAGATATTAAACTGATAAGAACAGATACTACACTTGATCTTAGCCAAAAGGCCGAGAAAGGTATGATTTGTTAAGCCAAGCTCCGCTCTATTTATAGCTGCATGCTGGGACAAGGAAATGTTATTGGCGATGTGGGATTAAATGTTAGGATTTGCGAATTAAGAAAATAATGGCATGCAGGATGCAGCGTGCTTCTAATATATTCTATAAAAAGCAAAGTGCAAACTTGTTATTTATGAGGGTATATTTGATATAGCACAGTTTTTTTTGCGCAAACCTAAAATATCATATAATACAGTATTAAACTACTAATATATAATATATAATATAAATAAATAAATAATATAACTTAGATTTTTGACTTTTAAGTGCAAACTCATCAAATTATTTTCTTTTTTTAATCAATTATTTATGATTTTTCTTCTAAATTTTTTTTTTCAAGATTCGTTCATTCAAGTGCTCTAATTCATCCAACGAATCATGATCGTTGATTATCCTTCAAAAAATATAATCTCATCTTTTGCGCCACTATCCCACGGTTCCAGAGCCCTAGCCGAGCGCGGTCCTCTACAATGCCCCTACCCTCGCAATGTCCATCAAAGGCTTATCCTCGGACTTTGGTCGATGCATGCTCAAAAATTTCTCTAGGGGTCTCCCTGCCTTCCCTATCACGTCTTCTTCGCCGTGTTTCTCACGTCGGCCTCCCAACTTGTTATTCGATCCATGTAAACTGAAAAATAAGTGCGGTGTTCAAAAGTAATTGAGTTGGAATTTACTAGGTTGAATTTGTGCTTCTAATGCAAATCATTAGTTCATTAGAATCATGTTTTTATCTTTCAATTGGCAGGTAATCTGTGGTCGCTACTGTAAGTTGCTAATACTTTGCGGTAGAAGAAAAGATCTAAGGGCCCATTCGGCGCGCAGTAATTGGTTTTTTGGAATTGTCTTTGACTTCCAGAAAATCAATTCTTCTGTTTGGCGCGTGAAAATTAGTCAGACATTGGTTTTAGGGGTCAATTCCACCGGTTTTCATATAAATCTAATTTCACGATGCCACAAAACTTTTCCTCCCACACATATTTTCGCTGGTTTTCCCCGATATCGGTTGTTCACCCTTCCGCCTCCGCCACTCTCCTCGATTGCGATCGCAATTTCTACCTCGTATGCTCTGGATCTCACCCCTCTTTCCTCTTCCTCGTCTACCTATTCCTCTTCATCATCGATTTTTTCTGCAGGTTTCCTCGGCTCGATTTGATCATACGGTGATCTTCCCGTTGTACAACCCTATATTCGTTGAGTGGGACCCAGAGGCACCAAGGGCCAGGTTTGGGCTAGCTTTGGTCTTCAGAGCAAAAGAGCTCCCGCCTAGGAGGGGGCGAGAGCGCTCGCGCTCAAGCCCCGACCGAGACCTACTTCTGCCCAGAGGCGGGCGAGAAAGCTCGCGCCTCGCGGAAGCCGGGAACTGGTTTAGTCTGAGGCATTTTTCAACACCTTTTTTAGCTCCCGCCGAGTGAGGGCGGGAGGGTTCTCGGCAATATGTAAGAACCTCTATTTCTCGGCATAGAGGTTCTTGCCGGGTGTGGCCCAGGGAGAAATTACCTAGTTGCCCTCGGGTAGATTACCTATATACTCTCAGGGTTTGCATTTAACATTTCATAACAGCGGGATTTGGCTGTTGGCAGATCAGCCAGGGGTAATTTAGTAATTTCAGGTCAAAAAAGACTATAAATAGACCCACAGGGGCTCCTCAGAAGGCAAGCTTTCATATTTCTCTAAGATCTTCTTATGCTTTTTGAGGAGCTCCAAGCCCAGCTTTTGGCTTTGGAGGGGAAGCTCTTAGAGATCTTCTGGGTAAGAGGTGGGACCTCCCTACTGAGGCTTTGGGTCGGTTCTTGATCCTTTACAACCAGTCAGAGATCGAGTTTGGAAGAAGTAGGTGTTGGTTCCTCCCCTATTTTCGAACTTTCGTTGAGGTCAAGTTTTTTACTTCAACAGTTCTGGTGCGAGGAGCGTGGAAGGTAGCCAATATAAGAAAGTCTTGAGTTTAGTCCCATGACAGGAGGTGAAGGTGAAGGATCTGGTTCTGGAGGTTCCCCCTCCCGGGGAGAGGAGGCTATAAGGAAGATGCTGGAGGACTTCAGGCGAGAGGTCTTGCAGACCATCAGCTTGGCCTTCTCGACAAGAAGTGAGTGGGCAACGCCTCATGTTCTGGTAGAGGCGGTCCCGCTCTTGGGCAAGAACGCTCTTAGGCAGTGCCCCGAGAAGGAGGTCCCGGTGGAGGTGGGCGAGAGGGACATTGCCGCGCGAGAGCTCTTCCCAGGCCAGCATCCCGGGAAGTAGGTTCCGGCAGAGGTCGGCGAGAGGGAGGCGGTAGTGCGAGAACTCTTCCTTAGGCATGGTCCCGTAGATCGGGCCAGCCAGCTGAGGCCGCGAGACGTGCCTTCTCGGCAGGCAGGTGGCAAGAGACCTTTCAGTGAGCTCATCATCTCGACTCCAGTGTCGGAGGGGTTCCGGGAGCCCGACATGTCCTACTATTCAGGAAAAGATGACCTTGTGCAGCATGTACAGTGGTTCAAAGATGTTGTTTCGATAAGGCAGATGATGGATGTCTTCAAGTGTCAGTTGTTTGCCATCACGTTGAAGGAGAAGGCCCGGGATTGGTTCCACAAGTTGCCGGTAAGTTTGATCTACAGTTTTGAGGACCAACGTCGAGGGTTCCTATTGAGGTTCTCGACTTCGAAGAAGCGGAAGAAGGAGGCAGAATGCCTGTTTACGGTGAGGCAGAATCAAGATGAGACGTTGGGTCACTATATTGACCGGTTTCAGGAGGAGATCCTCCTGGTCCAGGAGGTTCCAGGGTGTTAGAACCGAACAAAAAACAAACCGCAAGTAGTATAACTGAAATTTTATTATCTGAAAAAGGTATCTATTACAATGGTATGACCTCCCTTTTATAGAATGGAGGAGAGAAGAGAGATTACAAATAAGAAATGTGGGACTAATAATTATAAGAACCTGAAACTATACAAGCCGCATAAGCCGCACAAACCGCCAGACTGCCCAGACCGCCAGACCTCCCGGTCTCATCCGACAGACCGCTCGGTACTGCCAAACCGCTCAGACTGCCAGAAAAACCGCCAGACCACCCGGTCTCATCCGACAGACCGCTCGGTCTCAACACTCCCCCTCAAGCTGGAGCATAGATATCAATCATGTCCAGCTTGTCACAAATATAAAACAAAGAAGCGGACACCGGCTTGGTGAAGACATCTGCCAACTCGTTGTCAGAAGTGACGAACGGAGTACAAATCTGTTTCTTCAAAATCTCTTCTCGAATAAAGTGGCAGTCGACCTCTATGTGTTTTGTTCTCTCATGAAAGACCAGATTTTTGGAAATGTATATCGCAGCCTTGTTGTCACAGAATATAGGAAGAAGATAGTTGTAGACCTCTCCTAGGTCAAGCATGAGAGCCCGTAACCATTTTAACTCACATGTGGTTGATGTCATACTACAATATTCCACTTCTGCACTAAACCTAGAGATTGAAAGTCCACCTAGTGTCAACTACCTTCACCTATGGGGGGGGGGGGAATAGGTGTCTTTGCAGCGTGTTAGCGGAATTGAAATTATACCTGCACAAGAAAATAAAACAACAAAGCACAGAGAGGACACAGGCAATTTATAGTGGTTCCCCGATTTGGGTACGTCCACTTTCCCCCTTCGACCTATCTCCCAACCAGGGACGACTCAGTCACTTCACCAACAGGATTGAAATCCAATCCTTGCACTAACGGAAGGAACCCTTCCACACGTAGGAGTCAACACTCCCACAACCCGGGTTGCACCCAACCCTTACAACTAGAGACCAATCGGTCCGTTACAAAGAAATTGAAAATAGCTTGTAAGAAATACAAATGACGTTTGGAGACAAAGGTGTCCCTCTTCGTTCGACGACGTGTCCTTGAAGTCAATGAAGAGTCCACAACCCTAGATCTCACTTGGATTGAATCTTCCCGAAACCGGCAGCGGCTTGGAGCGGCGGCAAGGTTCGGAATAAGCGGCGGCGACGGAGAGCTGCTGCTGTGCTATCTTGATTCAAACTTCGTAGCAAGGGAAGCAAGGTCTTCCAACGGTCACACCAGGATCGGTCGTCTCGATCGATTCGGAAGGGGAAGGTTTTTCCCGATCAACGAATCAAGAGACAAGGGATCTCTAGTTAGACGCGTGAGACGCTATGCTAACCTAAGCTTCTGTCGCCGGTGATCTGGAAGAACTTGAGATCAACAACGGCGACTACTGCACGAACGGCGGAGACGATCGGCGGAGCAAGATCGGGGATTTAGGGCTCGACAGCGGCTCGTCCTTTTTGAATTCGCGTTTTTCGTGTGTCTCCTGTTCATACATACGGGGTATATATATATTAGGTCAAGAGATGACCGTTGTGGGTCCCACCCAAGTAAAGACCAAGGTCCGGTTCAAATAGCTGCAGGTAACGAGGACCGGTCCAGAATTTTCTGAAAATTTGCCAAGTCAAAATCGGCGAGAATCGAAGGTGATTCTCGACGAATCGGCGAGAATCACCTACGATTCTCGCCGAATTCTACTTAGTGAATTCTGGCAACACAGGTTGTAGGGGCCGGGGAGAATCGGTGGGAATCACTTTTGATTCTCACCGAATCGTCGAGAATGCAAGGTCATTCTCGACGAATCGGCGAGAATCATAATGATTCTCGACGATTCTGCCTTAGATAATTTTCCTGTCTGTATCAAGACAGCCGGCCCAACCCGGCGAGAATCAACTAGTGATTCTCGACGATTCGTAGAGAATCACTGAGTCGGCGAGAATCACCTAGTGATTCTCGACGAATTACACTTAGACGATTTTCGTCTTTCGTCCCGTGAGCAGGTCTTTGGCCCATCCTTGCTCCTTGTCTGCTCTTGCTTTATCATAGCCCTGTACTTGAAATTAAGTACACCGCAATAGAGAGAGTACACGTAGGCCAATACACTGATCTGCTCAACGAGGGATTACGTTGCACAGACCCGTGTATATTGACCCACTGCACCCTTACATTGGTGTGTACTTAGCGTGGAATAACTGCAAGCACAACTAAAAAATATTTCATCAAATACATTGTCTATTTACCTTGGCTTGCACAGGGGCTTCTTCAAATCAGGTACATTGTGGATGCAATACCCAACAATCTCCCCCTATTTGAAGAAGCCTAAACCCTACAAACTAAGGTGAATAGAGCATATAGGAATGAAAAACCGAAACTTAAAAGTGAGGTGATGGGGATATGCATTACCAGTTACTTGAGAGCAAACTAGAACATTGAGCTACCTTAGCCTTAGCCGAGAGGGTAATCTCCCCCTTTTCGGCTTCTGCAAATCTGGGTCTGGTGCACCTGACACCATGCTCCCCCTCAGTTCGTGCACTTATGTTTTCACTTGAGTTTCTGGCAGATGCTCCCCCTAGATGCACGAGCCAGGAGCGTCTGGAGACTTCATTCCTCATAGTTGAGCATCCCCAATTCAGTTTTGAAGAGACTGAACTTGGCCTCGTCTAGGGGCTTTGTGAAAATATCTACAATCTGCTTGTCCGTGGGGACATAGCAGAGAGAGATGTCCTTGTTCTCCACGTGCTCTCGAATGAAATGGTAACGCACTTCAATATGCTTCGTTCTGCTGTGCGATACCGGATTGTTGGCAATAGTAATTGCACTGGAGGAGTCGCATTACATCGGTACTTCCTTGAACTGGAGATCATAGTCTGCTAATTGGTTCCGTATCCATAGGAGTTGTGCGCAACAGCTTCCTGCCGAGATGTACTCAGACTCTGCTGTGGAGGTTGCGACACAATTTTGCTTCTTGCTGTTTCAGGAGATAAGCCTTCTTCCGAGGAATTGGCACGTCCCGGAGGTGCTTTTCCTGTCATCCCTACTCCCTACAAAATCAGCATCTGAAAAACCTATTAGCTCGACATCATTGTTTCTCGGGTACCACAAGCCAAGATTGGGAGTACCTTTAAGGTATCTAAGAATTCGCTTTGCAGCGACATAATGAGATTCCTTAGTGTTCACCTGATATCTGGCACAAACACATGTGGAGAACATGATATCCGGTCTACTGGCAGTAAGATAGAGCAGGGATCCAATGATGCTTCTGTATTTGGTTTCATCGAAAGGTTTACCTTTCTCATCCTTATCCAGAGACATAGTGGATCCCATTGGAGTCCTCATAGAGGTTGCATTCTCCATTCCGAATTTCTTGAGGAGTTCATTTGTGAACTTCGTCTGAGAGATGAAGATTCCTTCCTCAGACTGTTTCACTTGAAGTCCCAAGAAATACTTCAGCTCCCCCATACTGCTCATTTCAAACTTTCCTTGCATAAGTTTGGAAAACTTTTTGCAAAGATTGTTGTCAGTTGAGCCGAATATAATGTCGTCAACATAGATTTGCACCAGCAAAATCTTGCCTTTGACTTCCCTGAGAAACAATGTCTTGTCTATTTTTCCTCTAGAGAACTTGTTCTCAAGAAGAAAACTAGACAATGTCTCATACCAAGCTCGAGGAGCTTGTTTTAAGCCATATAGCGCTTTATTTTGAAAATATACATGATTAGGATAAGTAGGATTGACAAAACCTGGAGGTTGAGCGACGTATACTTCCTCATTCAAATCTCCATTCAAGAAAGCCGATTTTACGTCCATCTGATAAACTGTGAATCCTTTGTGGGAGGCATAGGCTAGGAATAGCCGTATTGCTTCGAGCCGTGCAACTGGTGCAAACGTCTAGTCAAAATCAATCCCCTCCTCCTGTCGGTAACCTTGAGCCACTAGCCTGGCCTTGTTTTTTATGATGACACCGTGTTCATCCAGTTTGTTTCTGAAGATCCACTTGGTGCCAATCACATTCTGCTTTTGTGGTCTGGGCACAAGAGTCCAAACGTTGCATCTTTCGAACTGATGCAATTCATCTTGCATGGCCAAAATCCATGCAGCATCTTTGTTCGCCTCGTCGAACTTCTTTGGCTCAACCTGTGACAGGAAGCTAAGATGCAAAATCTCGTTAATAGTACCTCGGCGAGTTCTGACTCCGTCACGAGGATCTCCGATGATCTGATCTCTTGGATGATCCCTCACGTGTCTGAGCTGTAGAAGTCTGGCATCAGGAGCTTCGACTACTTCATGGGCATCTCCTTCTTCTAAAGGATTTGCTCCATTTAGAGTTTCAACTTCTCCGATCTGCGTATAAGTGGACACCTTGATGAATGTTGGAGTTGCATCTTTCTCGGGCTCATCCAGTTGCAACCGTTCGAGTCTGGCATCTGCATCTTCAGGAAGAGGACTAGAAGTCTTGCCAGTAAGCAAGCTTCCTTCATCAAATACAACATTTATTGACTCATCTACCACTAGGGATTTCTTGTTGAAAACTCTATACGCCCGACTGCGGCTACTATAGCCCATGAATATGCCTTCGAAGCATTTTTCACCAAACTTAGTACGCGGGTACTTCCCGTTATTCAGTACATAACATTTGCAGCCAAAGATCTTCAGGTAGGACATGGTTGGTTTCTTGCCTTTCAGTAGCTCATAGGGAGTCTTACGATGGCTCTTGTTAATCAACGCCCGGTTTTGTACATGACAAGCCGTATTGACAGCCTCGGCCCAGAAGTATTCCGGGAGAGAAGCGTCATTCAACATTGTCGTGCACGCCTCAATGAGTGTTCTATTTCTCCTCTCCGCCACTCCGTTCTGTTGAGGAGTGCGAGGGGAGGAGAACTCATGAAAGATACCAAGTTCTTCACAGAACTCTGTCATAGCCCCAAACTCAAACTCTGTTCCGTGGTCACTTCCGATTTTGACCACCGAGCAGTTGAGTTCGTTCTGTATCTGCTTGACAAAATTGGTGAAGATGTCAAACGTATCAGACTTGCGTTTTAAAAAGAACACCCACGTAAACCGAGAGTGATCATCTACAATCACTAGCGTATACGACTTCCCTCCTAAGCTATGAACTTGCATAGGACCAAACAAGTCCATGTGCAGAAGATAAAGACATCTGGAGGAATCTTTGTCTGGGATGCCCTTAAAGGTAGCCCGAGTTTGCTTGCCCATCTGACATGCAGGACATGGGCTATCTTTAATGCACTTAATAATGAGAGCATCCCTTACTAAGTCTTTGGAAAACAGCATATTAATTGTCTTGTAATTAATGTGTGCCAATCTCTTGTGCCATTGTTCACAAAGAGATGCACTGCCTTTTGCTACTAGGCATACGGGGGTGGAAGAATCTAGACTGAGAAAATCTAAACAGAAAATATTTCGGCTCCTAATGCCAGTTAATACTGTCTCCGAAGAGGCACATGATATTATCAGGCATTTATCCTTGCTGAACTTAACGTCATACCCTTTATCACATAACTGGCTTACGCTGATCAGATTATGATTTAACCCTTCAACATAAGCTACGTCAGAGATAGAGAGTATGCCGTTGGAAATCATATCGTAACCTCTGGTGACTCCCCGATCAGATCCCCCAAAGATGACTTTGGGTCCATTCTCGACTGGAGAGTACTCCCGCAGCAGGCTTCTTGTCCCAGTCATATGACGGGAGCATCCACTGTCCAAATACCAAATGGGAGTTTTGTTGGCCTTTGGACATCCCTGCAAAACAGAATTAATTTGCCTTAGGAATCCAATCGACCTTGGGTCTTAGATTCCTTATTAGCATACTCCCCCTCGATTGGTTAACTCTACGAGTGGTCGGCCTCGCATTGCTAACATAAGGAGTCTCGTTATACCTTGGATTAAACCAATAATCTACGGCAAAGTGACCAACTTTGCCACAGCACCAGCAGTCAAACCTGTTATACTTCCTCTTGGGCGCCTGCTTTACCCTTGAAACGTGGGGTTCAGCTGGGGCCGAAGACCAGGAGGTGGAGGCAATATGATGACCACAGTCACATGACTTCTTCACCTCTTGGCTTTTCAGTGTAACAGGCTTGGCTTTAGGTGCCTGCTTCCTATTATGGCCGCTAGAGAATTGACCATAATTTCCCAAGTGGATTTCCTCATAAGGTGCCTTGAATACACTCTCACTGAAGTTACGTGGAAAGGTCTACCCATCATATCGGCTCTTCGGCTTTGCAGCCGAGGACCTGAAGTGATGCTCATATGTTGACTCAAAGTCATGTTGGTTACAAGGAAAGCTAGGCTTTCTGAACTCAACAGGGCTGAGTGGGGCCTTTCCTTTCTCATCAGCAGAGGCTTTCTTGGCAGCCTTATTCTTCCTCCTGTTCCTATTTCTCCTGGATGAGGAACTAGATACCCCAACATGCCCCAGGCCAGCTCCTTTGGCTTGAGCGGAGAAGGTATCAACTAATGGAAGAATAGTTTTTGGCATAGAGAAGCTCTTGACGATCTTCCTTTCTGCCGCAAGTAGTTCTTCCAACTTGTCGACTTCCTCCTGCTTAAGATCAAGGAGCTTAAGAGACTCTGAATGCTTTGAAGTCAGGTCCAAGTGCTCCTGTCTGAGGGAGATCAAACTGGTGATCTCTTCCCTCAGGGATACACTCTCACCTTTAAGGAATTTGACTTCCTTTTTCTCCGCCTTCAGTTTCTTTCGACATTTCAGGAATGTATTGAGTAGAAGCTCATACTTTTCGAGGAGCTCAGCTTCAAGGGCAGAAGGGCTATCCTCAGGGTCATCATCCTGAGACTCAGGATCAGAGTCAGAGTCGGAGAGGGGGTGTGAGCGTTTACCTTCCCAGTAAATGGGGGGGCATTCTCCTTCTGAGTCAGAACGACTCATTAGCCCAAAGTAGGCTTCCTCATCATCGCTGGTGTCTGACGTGTCAGATTCACTCAGCGTCTTTGGCTTCTTTGCGATGTAACTCCTCTCCTTCTTCTTGTCTTTTGAGGACCTGTGCTCCTCTCCCTTTCCCTTTTCCCTCTTGCCTTGATGGCAATCGGCCACGATGTGTCCTGGCTTGTTGCAACCAAAGAATATAATGTCAGAAGAGCGGTGTTTGTTCGGTTTGGAAACATACCTGTCAGAGGAATAGTTCTTCTTCTGATCCCTTGAGGAGGAGCCGTTTCTCTTTCTCTGATTCCTCAGCTTGAGGAACTTCTTGAATTCCCTTGTGATAAGGGATAAATCTTCCTCAAACAATTCTGAGTCGGAGGAGCTTGGCTCCGAGTCTTCCTCCTCATCTTTCTTCCACGCACGGGAAGAGACAACACCCTTGCCCTTTCTGGAATGAATGGCTTTCAGGGCCACCGTCTTTTCCTTGGCCGCGGCTTTCTCTGCTTCCTCTTCAGCCTTCCTTGTGTTCAACTGAAGCTCATAGGACATGAGCTTCCCGAACAGAATCTGAGGGTCGGTTTCCGCAAGTCTGCCAAACTCACGGATGGCGCAGATCTTTGTGTCACATTCCTTAGTGAGGGACCTAAGGAACTTATCATTAAGTTCACCGTCAGTGAACACTCTTCCATATCCTTTGAGTGCATTGATGATCTTGAGGAAGTTTTCGAAGGTGACTCCGATCTCCTCCTTTGGCCCTTGTCTGAAGGCCTCATATTTCTGATTGAGGAGGGATCTCCGATCGTCCCTCACTTCATCTGTGCCCTCCATTAGGACAATCAGGCAGCTCCAGAGATCCTTGGCTGTCCTGCAGTTGCTGAAGTTCTGCATCATAGAGTCGTCAACTGTGCTCACCAGGATGTTCTGAGCCTTCTTGTCGAGTCCGAACAGCACCATTTCGTCCTTGTCCATTTCCGAAAGTTTCTTGGGTACTTTCTTGGTAGGATCAATGGTGGAGGCCTTAGTGGGAATGTAAGGTCCCTCCTCCACTATCATGAAGAGCCGGGGGTCGACTGCTTCCATGTAGAATTTGATTCTTTCCTTCTAGATAGGAAAGTTCAGTCTGGTGCATATTGGGATTTTGCCGGAGTGCTTGAGTCCGTCCATGGAAGATATCTGACTGCTTCTTGACACTGGTGGCAGGATTCTACTCAAGGAGTGAACCTTTTTGATGAGTAACCTCCCTCTGATACCACTTGAAAGTCCACCTAGTGTCAACTACCTTCACCTATGGGGGGGGGAATAGGTGTCTTTGCAGCGTGTTAGCGGAATTGAAATTATACCTGCACAAGAAAATAAAACAACAAAGCACAGAGAGGACACATGCAATTTATAGTGGTTCCCCGATTTGGGTACGTCCACTTTCCCCCTTCGACCTATCTCCCAACTAGGGACGACTCGGTCACTTCACCAATAGGATTGAAATCCAATCCTTGCACTAACAGAAGGAACCCTTCCACACGTAGGAGTCAACACTCCCACAACCCAGGTTGCACCCAACCCTTATAACTAGAGACCAATCGGTCCGTTACAAAGAAATTGAAAATAGCTTGTAAGAAATACAAATGACGTTTGGAGACAAAGGTGTCCCTCTTCGTTCGACGACGTGTCCTTGAAGTCAATGAAGAGTCCACAACCCTAGATCTCACTTGGATTGAATCTTCCCGAAACCGGCGGCGGCTTGGAGCGGTGGCAAGGTTCGGAATAAGCGGTGGCGATGGAGAGCTGCTGCTGTGCTATCTTGATTCAAACTTCGTAGCAAGGGAAGCAAGGTCTTCCAACGGTCACACCAGGATCGGTCGTCTCGATCGATTCGGAAGGGGAAGGTTTTTTCCGATCAACGAATCAAGAGACAAGGGATCTCTAGTTAGACGCGTGAGACGCTATGCTAACCTAAGCTTCTGTCGCCGGTGATCTGGAAGAACTTGAGATCAACAGCAGCGACTACTGCACGAACGGCGGAGACGATCGGAGGAGCAAGATCGGGGATTTAGGGCTCGACGACGACTCGTCCTTTTTGAATTCGCGTTTTTCGTGTGTCTCCTGTTCATACATACGGGGTATATATATATTAGGTCAAGAGATGACCGTTGTGGGTCCCACCCAAGTAAAGACCAAGGTCCGGTTCAAACAGCTGCAGGTAACGAGGACCGGTCCAGAATTTTCTGAAAATTTGCCAAGTCAAAATCGGCGAGAATCGAAGGTGATTCTCGACGAATCGGCGAGAATCACCTACGATTCTCGCCGAATTCTACTTAGTGAATTCTGGCAACACAGGTTGTAAGGGCCGGGGAGAATCGGTGGGAATCACTTTTGATTCTCACCGAATCGTCGAGAATGCAAGGTCATTCTCGACGAATCGGCGAGAATCATAATGATTCTCGACGATTCTGCCTTAGATAATTTTCCTGTCTGTATCAAGACAGCCGGCCCAACCCGGCGAGAATCAACTAGTGATTCTCGACGATTCGTAGAGAATCACAAGTGATTCTCGACGAGTCGGCGAGAATCACCTAGTGATTCTCGACGAATTACACTTAGACGATTTTCGTCTTTCGTCCCGTGAGCAGGTCTTTGGCCCATCCTTGCTCCTTGTCTGCTCTTGCTTTATCATAGCACTGTACTTGAAATTAAGTACACCCCAATAGAGAGAGTACACGTAGGCCAACACACTGATCTGCTCAACGAGGGATTACGTTGCACAGACCCATGTATATTGACCCACTACACCCTGACATTGGTGTGTACTTAGCGTGGAATAACTGCAAGCACAACTAAAAAATATTTCATCAAATACATTGTCTATTTACCTTGGCTTGCACAGGGGCTTCTTCAAATCAGGTACATTGTGGATGCAATACCCAACAGAGACCACAAACTGTTTCTTGCTCTTCCAGCTCACAAGATTTCCTCCAACAAATGTGTAAAAACCCGAAGTTGACTTTCGGTCTCCCTTATCATCAGCATAGCTTGAATCGGAATACGCTTCAACCCTCAAGTGACCATTCTTCTGAAAAAGGAGTCCTTTCCCTGAAGTTGCTTTAACATACTCCAATATCCTCAGAGCAGACTGTAGATGACACTCCTTAAGAGCTTGCATGAATTGACTAACCTTGCCTACAGCATAGGAGATATCGGGTCTTATCACTGTGAGATAAATGAGTTTGCCCACCAGACGCCGGTACCTTGAAGAATCAGATAGAGGAGGTGAATCATCTGTCCAAGTTTTGTCTTCCCCAATAATCATGGGAAATCTAGCAGGTTTAGCACCAGTTAACCCTGCCTCTTTTAGCAGATCAAGAGCATACTTTCGTTGGGAGAGAACTAAAGAGTTGGATTTTCGAGAAATCTTAATCCCCAGAAAGTATTTGGGAGAGCTCATATCGTTAGTGACCAGGTGTTGCCGGAGGTGTTTCTTTGTCAAAGCTACCCCAGCCTGGTCGTCGCCAGTCAGAAGAATATCATCCACATATACAGCAAGAACCACCATACCAGCGGAGGTTTTGCAAATGAATAAGGAGTGATCGGCTGAACTTCGTACAAAACCAATGGCAGTAACAATGCCGCTGAACTTGTCAAACCAAGCCCGAGGGCTTTGCTTTATGCCATATATGTCCTTCTTCAGATGACATACTCGTGTCTCCCCCTGAGCAACATACCCAGGAGGTTGCTCCATGTATTCGGCTTCCTGAAGGTCACCATAGAGAAAGGCATTCTTGACATCGAGCTGAGAAATGGGCCAATCCTGGTTGACAGCCACAGAGAGAAGAACCTGAATGGTGCTGAGACGAGCAACAGGAGAGAAGGTGTCAAAGTAATCAACCCCATAAGTCTGAGTGAAGCCTTTGGCGACTAAGCGGGCCTTGTATCGATCCACGCTGCCGTCCGGGCGGAACTTCACAACGAATACCCATCGACATCCAACCACATCAGTGCCCAAAGGGGGGACAAGGGTCCATGTACCCCTTTCAGTGAGGGTAGTAATTTCCTCATCCATGGCGGTCTTCCAATGAGGAATAGTAAGAGCCTCCTGGTAAGTGCGGGGAGTGTTAGTGGCAGAGATAGCCAAGGAGAAGTCCATGCGAGAAGGAGTTAGGCGATCATATGAAACAACAGCAGCTAGTGGGTGTTGAGTACACGTCTGCACCCCTTTGCGAAGAGCAATGGGAATATCCAGGTCGTCATGTTCCTCAGTTTCTGGGACTTCCGTAGAGGAGAGAGCTGGCCTGGGAGTAGAGAGAGGCGACTGTGGAGAAGAAGGAGATACATCAGGAGGAGGACACGGTGGAGAAGATGGTGGAGAGGGAGGGGGTGGCATAATCTCAGTAGGTGTAGAGGAAGAGGAAGGGTTGGTAAGTGAAGTCGGAATATCAGGAGAGGAAGAGGAGTCGGGAGAGAAGTAGGAGACATTTTCAAAGAAGGTGACATCCACAGAGACAAACTGCTTGCGGGTAACCGGGTCAAAGCAACAATAGCCTTTCTGAGTGGTAGAGTATCCCAGAAAGACACACTTGGTGGCACGTGGTGAGAGTTTGTCACGGGTGGCAGAGGGAGAGTGCACAAAGGCTGTGCATCCAAAGATACGTAGGGGAAGAGGAAACGGATCCCTCCCAGGATATAGAATTGAAAAGGGGGTTTTGCCGTGGAGAACGGTGGAGGGAAGGCGATTGATAAGATAGCAGGAGATGAGAACAGCATAGCCCCAATAGGAGCGAGGAACGTGCATTTGAGTCAACAGAGTGTGAGCAACATCAAGGGGGTGACGGTTTTTGCGTTCGGCCACCCCATTTTGTTGTGAAGTATAGACACAACTAGTTTGATGAATAATCCCATTTTGCTTGCAGAAGGTAGAAAAGTCACAACTGATATATTCTTTGGCATTATCAGATCGAAAGACTTTAATAGAAACATTAAACTGGGTTTTTATCATAAGATGGAAGGACGTCCATACAGAAAATAATTCGGAGCGATCTTTTAACAGATACACCTACGTACAGCGAGAGAAATCATCAATAAAAGTGACAAAATATGAACTCCCCCGACCAACGGTGAGGGTAGGAGACGGACCCCAAACATCGAAGTGGACGAGATCAAACGGACGGGTAGATCCACGAACTTGCTTTGGAGGGAAGGACGAGCGGTAATGCTTGCCAAGCTGACAGGCCTCACAGTTGAGGGGAGGACTTTGGGATGGAAGTTGGGGCAGAAGCAGACGAAGAAGTCGTGGAGGAGCATGACCAATGCGAAGATGCCATTGGAGAAGATCTGTGAAGGTGTTAGAAAAGGTGGATAGAGCGGAAATGTTGTCAAGGAAGTATAGGCCGTCATTCTCAGTCCCAGTAGCAATCATCCGTCGGGAGTCCGGATCCTAAAAAGAACAAGAAGTAGAAGTAAATGTGACAGAACACTGTAACTGCTTGCATAGAGAGGTCACAGATAATAAGTTGTACGAAAAATTAGGCACGTAGAGAGTATCCGCCAAGAGAAGAGACGGAGTGATAGGAACCACTCCTATCACATTGACCGGTGAAGGAGAGCCGTCAGCGAGAATAATCGGGGGCTACCGATCATGTGTTTCTAGGAGAGAAAAACACTAGGGATTGCTAGTCATATGATTGGTAGCACCGGTGTCAATCAGCCATTTTCCTTGAGTAACAACGTGGGCACTACCAGATGATGTGACCACGGATGTGAAAGCCATGACGGGAGGAAAATAAACCGCACGAGAAGACACAACAAGCCGCGCGAACAGCAGGAAGACGTATGGCAAGGAAGGCCGCAACCAAGAAGCAGAGGGAAAGAGGTCGCATGGCTAGAAAGAACAAGCCGCGCGAACAGCAAGCAGGAAGAGCAGCAAAGAAGGCCGCAACGGATAGGGAGAGGAGTCTGCAGTGGTCACGGTGAAACCACACCAGCGACAAGGAAGGCCACGACCAAGATGCAGAGCAAGGCAAAAGGTAAGAAGTCGGGCGGCTAGAAGACAGACCGCGCGAACAGAAGAGGGGGTTGCTGGGAGGCGAAAGGTGAACAAGGCAAAAACAGGTCGCGGTGACAGGTCGCGGCGACTGAAGAGGAGGAGGAGGGCGCGGCGACTAGAATAGGTCGCAAGAAAGAAGCAAGCAAAAGACACAGGCTGCGCGAACAGGGCGCAAGCAAACAGGCCGCGTGAACAGGGTGCAAGAAAATAGGCCGCGCGAACAGGGCGCAAGCAAAAGAAACAAGCCGCGCGAAAAGGTCGTGTGAGAAGAGAACTAAAACAAGCCGGAAATGGTATAATTGAAATTTTATTATCAGAAAAAGGTGTCTATTACAAAGGTATGGCCTCCCTTATATAGAATGGAGGAGAGAAGAGAGAATACAAATAAGAGATGTGGGACTAAAACTATACAAAAAAATCTGGGCGGCTAGAACACCAGACCGGAACAAGCCGCGCAGTTAGACAGAAGGGCTAACCGCTCGGCCACTGCCAGAGAGAGAGAGACAAGCCGCCATGTGAGATCGTTAGACCGCCCGGTCTCCTAGTCGCCAGTAACAGACCGCTAGACCGCTTGGACCTCAGACCTCAACACAGCAACCAAACCGCTGAAGGCAAACCGCCAGACCGCCCGGTCAATAACCCGCCAAGCCAGACCGACAGACCGCCCGGTCTCCAACTTCAACACTCCCCCTCAAGCTGGAGCATATATTTCAATCATGCCCAGCTTGTCACATATATGAAGAAACGAGGTGGATACTGGATTGGTGAAGATGTCAGCCAGCTCTTTTTCAGACGTGATGAAGGGGGTGCAAATTTGTTCCTTCAGAATCTCTTCACGAATGAAATGACAGTCGACCTCAATGTGCTTGGTTCTCTTATGGAAGACTGGATTTTTGGAGATGTATATAGCAGCCTTGTTGTCACAGAACATAGGTAGAGGATGGTTGTAGACCTCTCCTAAATCCAACATGAGAGCCCGTAGCCATTTTAGCTCACAAGTGGTCGATGCCATACTCTGATACTCTGCTTCAGCACTGGACCTGGAGACAACAGATTGCTTCTTGCTCTTCCAGCTTACCAGATTGCCCCCAATAAAAGTACAGAAACCGGAGGTAGACTTGCGGTCTCCTTTGTCATCAGCGTAACTCGCATCTGAGTAAGCTTCAACCCTCAGATGGTCATTCTTCTGAAAGAGCAATCCTTTCCCAGGGGCTGCTTTGACGTACTCCAAGATCCGCAAGGCGGACTGTAGATGGCACTCCCTGGGAGCTTGCATGAATTGACTCACCTTGCCCACAGCATAGGAAATGTCGGGCCTAGTCACGGTGAGGTATATGAGCTTACCAACCAGACGCCTGTATCGCGAAGCATCTGAGAGAAGAGGCGAATCATCTGTCCAGGTTTTGTCTTCTCCAACAGCCATGGGACATCGGGCAGGTTTGGCCCCAGTCAATCCTGCTTCATTTAAAATATCAAGAGCATACTTACACTGAGAGAGGACTAAAGAGTTGGGCTTTCGAGAGATTTCGATCCCCAAAAAGTACTTCGGAGAACCCATATCTTTCGTGACTAGATGTTGGCGAAGATGCCGCTTTGTCAAGGCTACCCCTTCCTGGTCATCACTAGTGAGAAGAATATCATCAACATATACTGCAAGAACCACCAGTCCCGAAGAGGTTTTGCGAATAAATAGAGAGTGATAAGCAGCGCTGCGAGCAAAACCAACGGCCACCACGATGCCGTTGAACTTGTCAAACCAAGCTCGAGGGCTCTGCTTGAGGCCATAGATTGCCTTCTATAGCCGGCATACTCGTGTCTCCCCCTGAGCAACATACCCTGGAGGTTGCTCCATGTAGACGGCCTCCTGAAGATCACCATAAAGGAAGGCATTCTTGATATCCAGCTGGGAAAGTGGCCAGTCTTTGTTGACCGCCACAGAGAGAAAGACCCGTATAGTGCTGAGACGAGCCACGGAAGAGAAGGTGTCAAAGTAATCAACCCCATAGATTTGAGTAAAGCCCTTAGCCACCAGGCGAGCTTTGTAATGGTTCACAGTGCCATCTGGGCCAAATTTGACCACAAAGACCCAGCGACAACCAACAACATCTGTATCAAAGGGAGGAGGGACAAGAGTCCAGGTACCTCACTCTGTGAGGGTCGCCATTTCCTCATCCATGGCCATCTTCCAGTGAGGAATGACAAGGGCCTCCTGGTAGGAACGAGGTGTGGTAGTAGCAGAGATAGCCAGAGCAAAGGCCCTGCGAGAAGGGGTAAG
The DNA here is from genome assembly GCA_039513925.1 of Platanthera zijinensis. NCBI lineage: Eukaryota > Viridiplantae > Streptophyta > Magnoliopsida > Asparagales > Orchidaceae > Platanthera > Platanthera zijinensis. The sequence continues at coordinate 41,672,453 of CM077096.1, forward strand.
ACGATCATATGAAACAACAGCAGCAAGGGGGTGTAGGGTATACGTCCGCACCCCTTTGCGAAGAGCTACAGGAGGATCCAGGTCGGCGGGCTCCTCGGCATCCAGAGCATCCGTGGCAGAGAGAGCTGGCCCGGGAGGAGAGAGCGACGGCAGCGGAGATGAGGGAGATGGAGGCGGAGAGAGAGACGGAGGGAGAGGAGTGGGCGGAGACAGAGGAGGGGGGATATCGCAGTAGGAGACGAGGGAACGAACAGAATAACAGGAAAATCAGAGGTGGGGGGAAGAGAAGAGGAGTCATCCGAGAAGTAGGAGGCATTCTCGAAGAAGGTAATGTCAGCGGAGACGAACTACTTACGAAGAACAGGATCAAAGCAGCAGTAGCCTTTCTGAGTGGCCGAGTACCCCAGAAAGACACATTTGGTGGAGCGAGGGGAGAGCTTATCACGGGTGGCAGATGGGGCATGCATAAAAGCAGTGCACCCAAAGATTCGGAGAGGAAGAGGAAAAGGCTCCTTGTCTGTATAAAGGATGGAAAAAGGGATTTTTCCCTTGAGAACGGAGGAGGGAATGCGATTGATGAGATAGCAGGCAAGAAGAACAGCATAGCCCCAATATGAGCGAGGGACATGCATTTGAGTCATCAATGTGCAAGCAACATCGAGGAGGTGACGATTTTTGCGTTCCGCCACCCCATTTTGTTGGGATGTATAGACACAACTTGTCTGATGAATAACGCCATGTTGCACACAGAAAGAGGTAAAAGTATGACTTAAGTACTCTTTTGCATTATCAGAGCGGAAAGTTTTAATACCAACACCAAACTGATTTTTGATTAAATGATAATAGGAGGTCCATACATTAAAAAGTTCAGAGCGATCTCGTAAGAGATACACCCAAGTACATCTAGAAAAATCATCAATAAAGGTTACAAAATAAGAACTACCCCGACCAATAGTAAGGGTAGGAGCAGGTCCCCAGATATCGGAGTGGACTAGATCAAACGGACGGGTAGATCCCCGACCCTGCTTCGGCGGGAAGGAGGAACGATGATGCTTGCCAAGTTGACATGCTTCGCAGTTGAGAGGAGTATTGGAGGGAGGGAGGTGGGGCAGAAGCTGATGTAGAAGCCGTGGTGGAGGATGACCGAGACGGAGATGCCACTGGAGAAGATCCGTACAAGAAGAAGAGAAGGCGGACAAAGCGGAAACGTTGTCGAGGAAGTAGAGGCCGCCGCTCTCAGTCCCAGTAGCAATCGTCCGCTGGGAGCTCGGATCCTGAAAAGAACAAGAAGATGGAGTAAACGTTACAGAACATTGAAGCTGCTTGCACAAAGAAGTAACCGACAACAGATTGCACGGAAACTTGGGCACATAGAGAGTGTCCTCTAGCCAAAGGGACGGAGTAACATGAACCACTCCCGACCCATGAACCGGGGAGGGAGAACCGTCTGCAATGAGGACCGGGGGCAACCGATCATGCTGTTCGAGGAGAGAGAAGCACTGAGGATTGCCCGTCATATGATTAGTTGCACCAGAGTCGATAAGCTATTTACCTTGAGTGACCACATGGGCATTACCTGATGATGTGACCACGGAAGCAGACGGCTTGAAAGAGGAGGCGGAAGAGTCACCCGTGGGGCGAAGATGGGGATGCTTTGTCCAGCAGCGGTCAAGAGTGTGTCCGGTGCGGCCGCAGTGAGAGCAGAGGTAGCGGGAAGAAGGACGTCCGCCAGATTGATGATTGCGGCTACCAGAGCCACTCCGCTGAGTTTGATGAACATAGTTATCCGGAGGAGAAGGAGCGGGCAGAAGCGGGCGCTGAAGGAGAGAGGTGACAGCGGCGATGCGAGCAGCGGTGGTATCTAAAGTAGGAGATTCCGCCTCACCCAGAATTTGTTGGTGGATCATGTCATAAGTGTCAGGAAGACGGAGCAGATAACACACAACCAGAAGCTCTTGGAAGTGCTTGTGTTATTGAGCCAGATCCGCAGAAAAGGGGCGATTCTGAAGAATCTCAGCCCCAAGAGCTTGAACTTGTTGGTAGGCAGCAGCAGGAGACAAGGTAGGCCGGGAAAAGAGGTCCGCATACAACGTATAGATGCGGGACGTCTGAGCCCCTTTGGAATACAAAGTAGCAAGATGAAGCCAAGCGGCCTTCACCGTCTCATCATGACGGATGACGGGAAGGCACTCATCAGATAGACTGTTAGCGAGCCAAGTACGCACAAGAGCGTCACTCGCATCACAGTCATCAAAGAGAGGTGAAGTGGTAGGAGGAGGGTCATCAACGAGATGGTGGCGTTTGCGTTGCGAGCGAAGGAGAAAGGTGAAAAAGACGCTCCAATCCGGGTAGTTGGAGCCGACAAGCTTGGAAACGGTGCCAAGGTTCCCAGAAGGAGTAGGAGGTAGAGGCGGAGCCGGATTGGCTACAGGGGTGGCGGCAGTAGTGGTGGCAGTGGAAGCATCAGAAAGAGCCATAAGAGCAAACAACAGGAAGCCGCGTAGTTAGGAAACAAGCCGCGCGGATAGGCGGAAGAAGAACTGCAGTGGTCAGGATGTCAAACACAAGCGGCCAGAAAAGACCACGACCAAGCCGCAGTATCAAGCAGAGGGGAAGAAGTCGAGCGGCAAGCAGACAGTCCGCTCGAACAGAAGCTCAAGAGAGGGCAAGGCACACGGCGATAGGTCGCGGCGAACAAGGTGACAGATCGCAGCGAACAAGGGAACAGGTCGCGCACACAGAGGGCAACGACAAGGAGACCGCGCGGACAGGGCGCAAGCCGGAGAAGCAAGTCGCGCGGACAGAGAGGGGCACAGAATCAGGAGGAAAGGATCGATTCCTCTGATACCATGTGAGAAGCGAACTAAAACAAGCCGGAAATGGTATAACTGAAATTTTATTATCAGAAAAAGGTGTCTATTACAAAGGTATGGCCTCCCTTATATAGAATGGAGGAGAGAAGAGAGAATACAAATAAGAGATGTGGGACTAAAACTATTCAAAAAAATCTGGGCGGCTAGAACAACAGACCGGAACAAGCCGCGCGGTTAGACAGAAGGGCTAACCGCTCGACCACTGCTAGAGAGAGAGACAAGCCGCCATGTGAGACCGTTAGACCGCCCGGTCTCCTAGTCGCCAGTAACAGACCGCTAGACCGCTTGGACCTCAGACCTCAACACAGCAACCAAACCGCTGAAGGCAAACCGCCAGACCGCCCGGTCAATAACCCGCCAAGCCAGACCGCCAGACCGCCCGGTCTCCAACTTCAACAGGTCGCAAGCAAACAGGCAGAAGAAACAGGCCGCGAAAAATAGGTCGCGCGAACAGGAAGCAAGCCGAGCGGATAGGTTATGCGGTCAGAGAAGGCACAAAGAATCAGGAGGAGTAGATCGAGTCCTCTGATACCATGTTAGAACCGAATAAAAAACAAACCGCAAGTAGTATAACTGAAATTTTATTATCTGAAAAAAGGTATCTATTACAATGGTATGATCTCCTTTTTATAGAATGGAGGAGAGAAGAGAGATTACAAATAAGCAATGTGGGACTAATAATTACAAGAACCTGAAACTATATAAGCCGCACAAACCTCCAGACTGCCCAGACCGCCAGACAAGCCGCCAGACCTCCCGGTCTCATCCGAAAGACCGCTCGGTACTGCCAAACCGCTCAGACCGCCAGACAAACCGCCAGACTGCCCGGTCTCATCTGACAGACCGCTCGGTCTCAATACAGGGTATGCATTGATGCTCGCTTTCACCCTGGGGCTGAGGCCAGGATTCTTTAGCATGGAGTTAAAGAGAGTGCCCCCTCTCTTTTAAGGAGCTCATGGAGAGGACGACGAAGGAGATAGACTTCGAGAGGGCCAATCCGGCTTTTACCAGGAAGCTGGCCAGGTTGGCGGAGGATGATGTGAAGGAACCAGGAGCAGGAAGGCAGAGGGAGCTGAGAGAGGAGAGAATGAGGGAGAAGACCCGAGGACAGGGGCAGCATCAAGGATGGGGGCCTGGGATCCGAACAACCGGTTGGGTTGGAGGCCTCAAGAGGGCCTCCCCTAGGGGCAAGAAGGAGGCTTTCTTGGAAGAGACAACTTTCGCGAGCCAAGGAGGTTCGAGCAGACGGCGTAGAGGCAGGGGAAGAGGGGTCACTTCCCGCCGCAGCAAGAAGCGATGGAGGTTGGTTGAGGTAGAGGAGGAAGGAGAGGAGTTCGGGGAGGAGTTGGAAGAAGAAGAGGCGGAGAAGGAAGAGGGGGCAGGGTGGCGTTGCCTTTCTGTGACTTCCACCATGAGGAGGGTCACGCGATGACCACCTACCCATAGTTCTTAGAGATGAGAGAAGCTAGGGGGCTGGGAAGGCAGGATCCGCCAATAAGGATCGTGGAGGTGCAGTAGGGAGATGGGGAAGACATGTGTGAGGACTGGGCGGACGTAGGAACCCGGGGAGGGATCAAGGTGATTCACGAAGGAGTTGGGATTGAGGCAACTCGTAAGGGGAGCCTTCAGACCATGTTCCGAAGGGGGGTCGCCTCGACCTCACAGGCTCCCCCTCCGGAAGAAAAATTTACCTTTTCGTCAGCAGATATGCCAGATTATGAGGACCCGTTCTGTGACGCATTGGTGATCCAGACGGCAGTAGAGAACTTCATGGTCTCCAGGATCCTGGTGGACAACGGGAGCTCCGTGAATGTGATCTTCAAGAAGGTCTTCGATAAGATGAGGGTCGAGGCCAAGAGGGTCTTAGCTTCGGAAGTACCATTGTTTGGATTCTTAAGAGAGAGGAAGGAGATAGAAGGAGGAGTAGGGTTGCATGTGAAGTTGAGGGGGTGTCACAGAACTGCAGGTTCGTGATTGTGGACGCCCCGAGCAGCTATAACGCCATCTTTGGGCGCCCCCTCATCAGCGCCTTTCGCTGCGTCCCCTCCTCGTTTCATCAATGTCTCAAGTTCAATAACGGAGGGGTGCAGGTTAGGATCAGGGGGGACCCGAAGGTGGCGAGCTAGTGTTACGTGACGGCGGTCAACACCATATATTGGATGGCGGAGGCAGAAGAGCTGGAGAGAGAGATGGCGGAGCAGGAAAAGGTTGTCGGGGAAGAGGAGGTGAGCCTAGAGGAGGTGAGCCTGGAGGAGGCAAGGGAGGAGGTTGCAGAGGAGCAAAGAGGAGAAGGCGAGCATGGGGTCCAGAGGGACGGAGAGTCGGAGCCGTAAGAGGGCCGGCATGAGGAAGGAATAGAGGAAGGGAGAGGAGGATAAGGAGCTGAGAGGGAGGCCATGAGGGGCGTAGAGGTTGAGCCGCAGCATGAGAGCATGAGGGAGGCGATGGAATTTGAGGAGGCAGGAGGGGTGGAAGAGTTTGGACAGGAAGAGGAGGCAAGGGCCGGATGGGAGCAGCCGCGGCTGGAGCCGACTGAGGAGGTGGAGATGGAAGTCTTCACCAGCGCTAGCCAGGTGCAAAGGGTGCGGATCAGCGGGGGCTTAGGTTCCGAGGACCAGGAGCGAGTGTGGGCTTGCATCCAAAGCAACGTTGATATCTTTTCTTGGAGCGCGGCTGACATGTCGGGCATCGATACGGATGTAGCCTACCACCGCCTGAACCTGGACCCCCTTACATGCCCCATCTGCTAGAAGATGAGGACCATCGCTACCAAGCTGGATGAGCCCATCCGCGAGGAGGTCAAGAAGCTTTTGGAGGCTGGCTTCATCTCGGAGATCCAATATTCAGGCTGGATCTCCAACGTGGTAATGGTAAAAAAAAGAGGGAGGGAAGTGGCGCATGTGTATCGATTTTTTCTTATTAAATAAATCATACCCTAAGGATTATTACCCCCTATCTCGAATCGACACGCTGGTTGATTCAGCCGTTGGTTTTTCTATTATGAGCTTTTTAGGTTCTTTTTCAGGTTATCACCAGATCCGAATGTACCCTCCTGATGTCAAGGATGTCTCCTTCATCACGAGAGAGGGATGTTTCAGCTATAAGATGTTGCCTTTTGGGTTGGAGAACGCGGGGGCTACATACCAACGCATGATGGATCAGGTTTTTCAGGGTCAAAGGGGGAAAAACCTAGAGGTCTATGTTGACGATCTGATGGTCAAGAGCAAGTGTCTAGGCTCGCACCTGCGGGACCTGGAGGAGACATTCGCCACCCTATGGAAGTTCAAGATGAGGCTAAACCCCTTGAAGTGTGTCTTCGGGGCGAGCCGTGGGAAGTTCCTTAGACATCTTCTGACCCCGATAGGGGTAGAGCCTAACCCAAATAAGGTGAAGGTCATCCTAGAGCTAGGGTCACCACGCAATGCTAAGGAGGTCTAGCGCTTGACAGGCAAGCTAGCCGGGCTAAGCAGGTTCCTCTCCTGGTCGGGAGATAAATGTTCATCGTTCTTCAAAGTGCTGTGGGGTAATCAAAAATTTGAGTGGACCACCGAATTTGAAGAGGCTTTTCAAGTGCTGAAGAGGAAGCTCTCCCAGGCCCCGCTACTTCAAAGCCCAAAGGAGGGGGAGGATCTAGCCTTATACCTCAGAGTAGGAGCAGAGGTCGTGAGCTCTGTCCTGCTCAGGGAAGAGGGGAAGAAACAGTTGACAATATATTATGTTAGCCGGACCCTGAAAAAGTTAGAGCTCCGCTATCCCATCCTAGAAAAGCTGGCATATGGTTTGATCGTTTCAGCCAGGAAGCTTCAGCCGTACTTCCAAGTCCATTTGATCAAGATGGTGACGGACTGAAAGTGAGGGATAAGATCAATCCTAACTCTAGAGGGGGGTGAATAGAGTGATTTAAAATAGTTTTGAAAATTAAAACTTATGTGGAGAAAAGGCTTAGATTTACTTAGTGTATGGTGCTATAGCAATTAATCAAAGAAAGAAGAAAATCACAGCACAAAGCAAAACACAAAGAAACAAGCAACCAGAATGCACAAGGAGCTATAGTGGTTCCCCAAAATCTTGGGTAGTCCACTCTTCTATCACCCTTGATAGGAATCCACTTCAAGATGAGTTGATCAGGTGTCTTGAGCACCAGAGAGTTTTTGACCAGGTTCTCACAAACCAAAGGGGCTGATTTTTGACCAGGTTTCAGCAAAACCAAAGGTAACTTTTGAAGGGAGTTAAAACCCTGTACAGAAAGAAAAAGAAAAAGCTGATGGTGTCTTCTCTATCAATAAGTGGAGAGAAGCAAAGTGGATCTGTTGATGTTGTCAGAGCTCCCCCTGAGATCAAGAAGTAGTTCAGGAAGGAGAGCTTTGCATAAGGGTGACAGGTCTTCAATGATCTGATCTGCTCCAGCAAAAGATGATCCAAATAAGTTGGATGGTTGTGTCTGAAGCAATCAGAATTCCTGTGTGTAAGCTTGAATGAATATCACAGAGAGCAAGAGAGAGAGGTATTTTTTTTGTTCTCTGTTGACTGATAGAATATATCTCTGAATTCTTCTTCTGAGTCTTTGATAGCCGTTGGCAGCCAGCATTAAATGCTTTCCTTAAATGTCCATGTCTCCAAAGGAAGTGTCAGGCAAACATTCCTTAGAAAATTCCTTGAGCCATGCACTAGATTTGCTGTAACGGTCAATAAATCTTCAGCATTAATTGTTCTGACAGAAGGAATTTGAATTCCTATTCAAAACTGACGGGAGCCTGGAAAACGTCGAGCTCACAATAAAACGTCGATCTGAGCACGACACACGTCGGCCAGAGAGTGATTACAGAAAGCAGAACTGGGGTCGACGGAACGTCGAGCTGAGGTCGACTCCACGTCGAGCTGAGGTCGACTCAGCGTCGAGCTGAGTTCGACTCTGCGTCGAGCTGAAGTCGACTCTGCATCGAGCTGAGAAAGACTCTAACTAACCTATGTGACCTTTATAGCAACAATGAGGTCACAACACAAAATCCCTATAGAAATATAGTCATCCTGACCCAAATAGTAATAGGGTGTTCCAACACGGACCATCCCCTCCGCAAGATTTTTGAAGGAGTTGAGCACTCAGGGCAGTTAGTCAAGTGGTCCATTGAACTGAGTGAGTTCAACATTTCGTTTATGTCAAGGCTATCCATCAAGGCGCAAGTAGTCGCTGACTTCTTGGCCGACTACGTCGTTGAGGTCGGGGGTGAGGAGTCGCGGCCGCAGGGGGTATGGAAAATGGTGGTTGACGGGGCCTCGGGAAAGCATTCTCTCGGGGGAGGAGTGGTGTTGATAAGCCCTCGTGGGTTCACTATAGAACAAGTGGTGGTCTTGCACTTTCCGGTGACTAATAACCAAGCGGAGTACGAGGCCGTGATAGCCGGCCTTCATTTGGCAAAGGAGCTTGAGATCCAGGATGTGGAAGTTTTTACGGCTTCGTTGGTGGTAGCATCACAGATCCGAGGAGAGTTCGAAACTCGAGAGCCCACCCTTGCAAAGTATTTGTCCAAGGTATGGATGATTATTGGAGGGTTCTGATCGTTCTCAATCCAACACGTTCCCAGGGAAGAGAGTGTAGCAGCCGATCGGATGGCTAAGTTTGGGCCTCGGGGGGGGGGGGGGAGGAACCCTGACCGAGCTATTTCGACCAGCAATCAAGGAAGGAGAATTGATGGAGGTGGATTGGTGGCCCTCGTAGGTGGACCCATTGGTAACCTTTCTGACCACTAGCGAGCTTCCGGAAGGGACTAAGGAGGCCAAAAGATTCAGGCACAATGCAGCCCATTACTTAATGCTGGAAGGAGGATTGCATCGGAAGATATTGTCGGGGCTCCTGGTGAGGTGTGTGACCGAGGAAGAGATCCCGAAGATCCTGGAGGAAGTGCATTCAGGTGAGTGCGGCAGTCACTCGGGGGGAAGGGCGTTGGAAGCAAGGGTGGTAAGGCAAGGGTATTTCTGGTAGACCCTGAGGAAGGATGCAGCTGAGTTTGCGAGGAGGTGCCAAAAGTGTCAGCTGTACACCCCCCCTCCAGCTCTCGCCCGCTCAAAGGCTCTGAAGCATCACAGCACCATGGCCTTTTGCCATCTGGGGGATGGATTTAGTCGAGCCTTTCCCTCCGGCTAGTGGGCAGAGAAGGTTTCTCCTAGTCATGATTGATTACTTTTCAAAGTGGCTGGAGGTTAAGGCGCTGGACAAGGTCACCTCACAAGTTATCAAAAATTTCGTGTGGGGAGAGATCATATGCAGGCACGGGTTTCCCAAGGCAATAGTGACAGACAACGGCCCCCAGTTTGCCAGCGAAGAGTTCATCAGCTTCTGCACCCAACTGGGGATAAACCTTAGGTTTGCCTCCGTCCACCACTCTAGGAGAAACGACCAGGTGAAGGCGGCAAACAAGATCATTGTGAACTTATTCAAGAAGAAGGTGGAGAACTTGAGGGGGAATTAGGCGGAGCAGCTCCCCTCAGTTCTATGGGCCTTGCGAATAACCCCGAACACGGCCACCGATGAGACCCCCATAAATCTTTCTCATGGGTGTGAGGCGGTCCTGCTAGTGGAGTTCGAGGTTCGGTCCCCGCGGGTCACGACCGCGAGAGAAGGAGACGAGGTTTGGAGGTTGGAGAATGAGGGGGAGTTACGCCTCTCATTGGATATGGTGGAAGAGCCACGTGATATCGCAGCTATCAGGCAGGAGGAAATCAAGCGGCGAAAGATAAGTTACTTTGACAAGCACATTAGAATCAAGCAGTTCGCAGAAGGAGATCTGGTGTTAAAGAAAGTTGTTGCTGCGGGAAGATCAGCCCCCATTGGCAAGCTCAACCCAAACTTGGAAGGACCTTACATTATTGAAAGGGTTCTAAGAACGGGAGGTTACCACCTCCAGGACATGGAGGGGAGATCCATGAGACACACTTGGAGCGGTGATGACCTGAAACGCTTCTACCCATGATAGGGGAAGGTGAAATTGTACATTCAAAGACAAATTATTATATTATATTCAATAACTTGTTGTTGCTTTAGCTTTACCTATTGTGGAATTCTGGTGATAAGATGGTTGGATGATGGCATTATCCCGAGTCCGGCTCGGCCCCAAGTAAACCCGCTACGCAGACTCTCATTAGCTGGCAGGTCTGAAGGCTCGCCTGTGGGGGTAAGGGACCCCGAGTGCTGCTCGGCCCCGGGTAGACTCGCTGCTCAGGATCTCATTAGCTGGGCAGGGCGGTAGGCACACCTGGGGGAAACGACTTGGTCTTGGATGTGTTCTTTGAGATACTTTAGCTTGGATGATTGCACTACCCCGAGCCCGGCTCGGCCCCATGTAGACCCACTGCGCAAGATCTCATTAGCTGGCAGGTCCGAAGGCTCGCCTGTGGGGGTAAGGGACCCCGAGTGCTGCTCGGCCCCGGGTAGACTCGTTGTTCATGCCCTCATTATCTGGGCAAGGCGGCAGGCTCTCCTTGGGGGAAAGGACTTGGTCTTGGATGTGTTCTTTGAGATACTTTGGCTCGGATGATTGCACTACCCAGAGTCCGGCTCGGCCCCAGGTAGACCCGCTGCGCAGGCTCTCACTAGCTGGCAGGTCTGAAGGCTCGCCTGTGGGGGTAAGGGACCCCGAGTGCTGCTCGGCCCTGGGTAGACTCGCTGCTCAGGCTCTCATTAGCTGGGCAGGGCGGTAGGCACACCTGGGGGGAAAGTACTTGGTCTTGGATGTGTTCTTTGAGATACTTCAGCTTGGATGATTGCACTACCTCGAGCCCGGCTCAGCCTCAGGTAGACCCGCTGCGCAGGCTCTCACTAGCTGGCAGGTCCGAAGGCTCTCCTGTGGGGGTAAGGGACCCCGAGTGCTGCTCGGCCCCGGGTAGACTCGCTGCTCATGCTCTCATTAGCTGGGCAGGGAGGTAGGCACACCTGGGGGGAAATGACTTTGTCTTGGATGTGTTCTTTGAGATACTTCGACTTCGATGATTACACTACCTGAGCTCGGCTCGGCCCCAGGTAGACCCGCTGCGCAGGCTCTCACTAGCTGGCAGGTTCGAAGGCTCGCCTGTGGAGGTAAGGGACCCCGAGTGCTTCTCGGCCCCGGGTAGACTCGCTGCTCAGGCTCTCATTAGCTGGGCAGGGAGGTAGGCATACATTGGGGGAAAGGACTTGGTCATGGATGTGTTCTTTTAGATACTTCAGCTTGGATGATTGCACTACCCCGAGCTCGGCTCGACCCCAGGTAGACCCGCTGCGCAGGCTCTCACTAGCTAGCAGGTCAGAAGGCTCGCCTATAGGGGTAAGGGAACCTGAGTACTGCTCGTCCCCGGGTAGACTTGCTGCTCAGGCTCTCATTAGCTGGGTAGGGCGGTAGGCACACCTGGGGGTAAAGGACTTGGTATTGGATGTGTTCTTTGAGATACTTCGTCTTTGATTGTAGCACTACCCCGAGCGAGGCTCGGCCCTAGGTAAACACGCTGCGCAGGCTCTCATTAGCTGGCAGGTCTGAAGGCTCGCCTGTGAGGGTAAGGGACCCCGAGTGCTGCTCGGTCTCGAGTAGACTCGCTGCTCAGGCTCTCATTAGCTGGGCAGGGCGGTATGCACACCTGGGGGGAAATGACTTGGTCTTGGATGTGTTCTTTGAGGCACTGCGGCTTGGAAACTTTGGCACTACCCCGAGAGAGGCTCGGACCCGAGTAGTCTCACTGACCGGGCCTTCTGGGCAGGACAAGAGGCACACCTAGGAGACAGAAGAAAGAGTTTAAGAACCTCCTTAGGCAGGATAAGCCTCGGCCAAGAGGTCTCGGCCAGGAGGTTCTCGGCAAAAGGAGTTCCCAGCAGGAAGGCCTTCGGCGAGGGGTTCTTGGCCCAACAGCGGGGAGTTCTTGGCGAAAACTCTATTCTCTAGCGAAAGGTGAAGGGATTGGCGCTCCCCTTAGGAACCTACGGACAGTGCTTCCGGCAAAAGGTTCTCGGCGGAAGGCACTCGGAAATGGCATGCTGGGCCTTGAACTCTCGGCAGGTCTCCACCTATTGATCACTAAGGGGAACGTCTATCCAAGGGAGGCCGAGGGCCTCGGCGAGAACGCGCTTGATAAGCATTCGACACTATACAGAGCTTTTATAAAGAAAAGTAAAAGACCAATCATAATATACAAATATGTACAACCAATGTATTCTTCAAAAAGTAATTACAAGCGAGAACATCTCGCGCGTTACAAGGGAACAAAAGAAGGGGGGAAACCCGTCAGGGGGATGCGCTATACCCCCCGCTCGAGCTCTCGCTAGAGCTCCCACCGGATCTCTCACCAGAACCATCCCTGGATATCTCGCCTGCAGCGGTGGGAGATTTCGGGACATCTGAGGGCGGGGAGTCAGGTGCGCCCGGGGGCTTAGGGATGGGCTCGAAGAGCAATGGGAGAAGTCGGCGGGCGACGATGGTTTCGCCGCCCTCACTCAAGCATCCCACATCCTGCAATGTCTATATGGTTAGTCTGGCCATTGCTTGGGCGTTGATTTGTAGCAGCTTGTTGATGTCGTACTCCGAGTAGTGGCAGCTCCTCAGCCTCTCGTCCAGCGAAGGAGGGGCGGGATCGGAGTCGTAACCACTTCCACACGCCTGAGCTGGTCCTTCAGCAGGACATTCTCGCACTCCAGGCCGGCCAGCTGCACGCGAAGCAGTATTCTCTTGGTGGAATCCTGTGCACAAGAAAACCCCATCAGTACCAAGAAAAGAGAAGCGGGCTATGAATTACAGGGGAGAGAGCTAGTGCCTTGGAGGATCTCGCTTTCCTCTTCCGTCGGGCGCAAGGATAGAAGTCGCTGGGCATCCGCCAGCTCGACCTTTAGGGCTGTCGCATGGGCCGCCGCCTTGTCCCTCGCCTTGAGCATCTCGGCGAAGTTACGGTCGATGGTGATGCACCGGCGCGCGCACATATGCGCGAGCTCGAACCCGCGTATCAAGGCTTGGATATAGTCAAAGGCAAGGAGCCGGGTGGATGATTGGTCAAAAGAGCCGGCATCTTCTCGGCTATAAAGGTCGTAGCCCAGCGCAAAAGCATCGTCGGTGACCTCATTGCGCTCCGCCCAGCTGGGGAGGAGGGTAGAGATGGAGACCCGGTTGGCCTCAGGATCCCACTGGAGCAGGGGCTTCCCTTCCGCATCCAGGCATTTTACGTCAAGGCCGAAGTTTCGGTGCCCCTTTGGCACCTGCTGGGGTGGGGCCTGAGCGGAAGTATCGGCAGCTGTCCCCTTATAACCAGCCCCGCCTGTGGTTGGCATGCTCTCGGTAGGGGCCCCGACGGTGGTCCTGGCGGTAATAGTCGCCTCCCCGGCCACCAACAGGGTCTCGGGGAAGGATCGACCCTTGGCGACAGATCGGGAGAAAGAGGCTGCCACGGACTTCCCCTTGTCCGCGACAGTTGACCTTGGTCTTTTGAGCGGATTGGATGAGAAGGTGCCGGACTTTCTCTTCCCGGCACTAGACTGAAGGGGAGGAGCCAGTTCATCCCGGCAGGCGAGAGCCGCAGACTTCGCGAGAGCCAAGGGATCCATCGCAGCCCTGGTCTCGGCAAACGGCTGGTGCAGAGGGATTTCCCACTCTCCTGCAAGGACGATGACATTTAGCCCTACGTCTTAGAATTCCATGTTGAAGGCGATACCATACCTTCGTCGGGAGGCACGAGCAGGAAGGAGTCGTTGTCTCGCCTGAGGAATTGGACGTCAAATTCCTTGGTCTCGAAGAACTCCAGGAGGGCGCTCTCGCGCGACACGAGGATGGGCGGCTTGTAGGTGGCGGCGTCGTACTGGACGGGCGCAAGGGCACGTTGCCAAAGTCGCCGGAGACATAGACGAACTTCTCGCCCTAGTAGTGGTGCTTGTTGGCGAGACCACAGGTCTTGAGCAACTGTCCGTAGAAGAAGACTACCCCGCTCTTGGCCCAGAAGAAGAATAGCTTCCGGAAGATAGGTAGGTTGAACTCTATCCTCTTGGACCGCATGTAGCAGATGAACGCTACCAAGATGGCGACCGAGTTAGGAATGAGCTGAGTGGGAACCACCCCATAGTAACGAAGGGCTTGGCGCATCTCGGGCCAGAGGGGGAGGCAGAAGCCCACCTCGAAATGCTCGAGAGGGATGGTGAGCTATCCCCCTCCCGCGAGATTGTCTCTATCGTCGTTGCCCGGGTTTCTCGCGGAGAACCCAGCGGGGATGTAGCAGGTGGTGATTGTCTAAAATTCGTCTAAGGTCAGACGGCAGGGAGGGAACTTATGCCTCTGGAAGGCTTATAAGCAGTTGAAAAATCCTTCGCTCTCGCCCGACATCGTGATCAAGGGGTTCTAGGCGAGAACTCTGGGAGAAAGGTGAGAGCGATAGAAGGTGGCGGAAGCAAGGGAAGTTCTCGATGTGGCGCGAGAGCAGTAAGAAGGGAGGCAAGGGTTTCAGATCGGAGAAATAAATGTGGTGGATGGACCGGCCTATTTATAGAAAACTGTGGTAATGATACTTTTCCCAAAAAGGCGGCAGGGGTACGATCGCCATGTCTCGAGGAGACGGCGCCTCATTTTCCACTCTGACACACCTCGGGCGCCTAAGCCAACGACAAGATCCTGGCCCATAGATAACAGTGATTGGCAGACAGCTTGAGTTCGCGCAAGTACCAAGAAAACAGCATGAAACAGAGCAGTGCGAAACAGAAATGAAAAAGGGGCTCTCGTTGGGCGAGAGCCACATAATAAATAATAAAAATAAAGGTTCAAACATTACCAAGATTCAAATTTTAGAAGGGGTACATCGCGGGAAGGGTAGGCCAAGGGATGGGGGAGGCGGGACTTCGTTGTTCAGTATGGTTCCCAGCGCTAGCGCCCTCGTTCTCGCCTTCTTGTCCTCGGAGGCGCCCACGGGTTGAAGTAGGATGACAAGGTGGTGCATCCAAGGTTGATCCGGCATGCCTGGTCTTGAATCCGCGCAATACACCGCCCTGGGGATGACTCGGCGGTAGGCGTATCCTGCCACTTTGTCTCGCCCAGGAAGTTGTAGTCCCGCTCAAGGGCCTCCAGCCTTCTCTCCACCATTTCACGGATTTCCTCCACCACTTCGCGAATTTCCTTCACCGCGGAGGCGTTGGCCCGCTCCCTCCGTGCGAGCTTTGACAAGAGCACCGATATCCTCTTCCGCCATTTTCTGACGTTCCCGGCAGCGTCCAGGATTTCTTCCATCTCATCAGAAGAAGGAAAAGGGGAAGCTTTCGGCGTCTTCGCTTTCCGCTTCATCATCATCTTCGTCTCCATCTCCCTCATCGGCTCCCGTCCGAGGGTCCGCATCCCCTGGTAAAAGAGAAGTTCCTTGGTTATGACAAGGGAAAAGTGGGGGAAATAGTGATTTCTCGCATACCTGCAGCATGGCGAGAGCCATCGGCCGGCGGCAGGCGAGAAGGACCGGACTCCCCCTCAGTTTCCTTTCCAAAGAGGAGGTGGAATGGTTTTCCTCGCCCCGGGCGGAATGTTTTGTGTGTAGCATTCTCGGCCTGGCAGGGAGGGGGAGGCGCGCTCTCTCGCGGGGGAGCGAGACCCCTGGGTAGGCACGGAAGGCTCGGTAGCCACTACTCCCGCCGGTAGGGCGAGGTCAGCCACCCGGGTGTCCGAGTTGACGAGTGCGGTCTCGTTTCCCCGGGTGTCGAGACCCGGGATGGCAGGAGCTGGCGCTGCGGGAAACCGTTTAAGCAATAAGAACGAGTTGATTGAAAAATCGGACAAAGGAGGGGTAAAAAGTGTTACTTGGGGTTCTCGGAGGGTCGGCCAAGGGAACGACCGCCGGGATCCGTGAAGGAACATCTGGAGGGAGAGGCATCGACTTGGGGGGTGTCCTCAGGGACCCGAGATCGACGTTTATAACCGCCTCCTGCGAGAGGTACTGCATATCAATCGTCGGTCTTTCTTTCATTTCAATTCACAGTTCTTGATAGTCAGCAAATCGCAGGGACATACCTTCTGCAGAGGTGAAGGATTATCCGCGCGGCTTGGGGACGGGGTAGGCAAGCCCCGGTTCTCCTTCAAGAGGTCTCGCTTGAACGATTTTGCCCTCTTCTTTTTCTTCTTCTTGATCTGTGAGGCCTCAGCGGCCGGCGCCCCTCTCGCCAACCACGGGGCTACCAAGGCACTGTTCGTAATGGCTCGTGCCAGCACTGCATTGATGCGGTCATGAAGGCTCTGTGAGAGAGGCTTCTCAGCGCATTTGGAACGCATCTTGGGACCACGCGAGGACTCAGAAATAGGGCAGTGATTGGTAGGGATGAATTTATGACTATCAGTACACACATATATAGTCGTGGGATGGCCCACCAAAAGATTCTCTTTTCAGGACATCACGTGCTCAGTGAATATTATTGGTTGGATGTGTCTTTTCGAGCGCAGAGCTAGCTCGAAAAGAGCGGGGATTGTGTACAACCTCATATTCGCTGAGTGGGATCCAGAGGCACCAAGGGCCAGGTTTGGGCTAGCTTTGGTCTTCAGAGTAGAAGAGCTCCCGCCTAGGAGGGGGCGAGAGCGCTCGCGCTCAAGCCCCGACCGAGACCTACTTCTGCCCAGAGGCGGGCGAGAAGGCTCGCGCCTCGCGGAAGCCGAGAACTGGCTTAGTTTGAGGCATTCTTCAGCACCTTTTTTAGCTCCTACCGAGTGAGGGCGGGAGGGTTCTCTGCAATATGTAAGAACCTCCAGTTCTCAGCATAGAGGTTCTCGCCGGGTGCGCCCCAGGGAGAAATTACCTAGTTGCCCTCGGGTAAATTACCTATATACCCCAAGGGTTTGCATTTAGCATTTCATAACAACGGGATTTGGATGTTGGCAGACTAGTTAGGGGTAATTTAGTAATTTCAGGTCAGAAAAGACTATAAATAGACTCACAGGAGCTCCTTAGAAGGCAAGCTTTCATATTTCTCTAAGATCTTCTTGTGCTTTCTGAGAAGCTCCAAGCACAGCTTTTGGCTTTGGAGGGGAAGCTCTCAGAGATCTTTCGGGTAAGAGGTGAGACCTCCTGTTGAGCCTTTGGGTCAGTTCTTGATCCTTTACAACCACTCAGAGATCGGAGCTTTGGAGAAGTAGGTGTTGGTTGCGCCCCTATTTTCGAACTTTCATTGAGGTCAAGTTTTGGCTTCAACACCCGTCAGATATGCTACCAATCTCTTCTTTTTTCTCTTTTTTTGTTGATTTTCTTGGTAGGTTTCAAATCGCGTAGATCTAGGAATTCCAGAGTGGTTTTCTTCTTCGATTTTCTTGGTAGGGTCGTGATCTAATGATGGTTTTGTTCTTCGATTTTTTGGATTATGCAAATCTAGGAAATCTATATTTCTCCTTTTTTGGTGATGGTTTTCCTCTTCAATTTTTTTTGGATTATGCAGACCTAGCAAATATGTTTACATCTACAGTGTGCTAATTTCTTCTAAGAAATAGGTATTATATATGTTTCTTCTAGGAAATATGATACGATCACGGATAAATTCCAAGAGGAAACCGATAAGGGGAAGGGCCGGCAAGGGTGAGCGAGAATGAAGGAGAACGAGAAAGATGAAATTAGAGAGCAACCCTAAAATCTTCATACATTTCATGATGAAGATTACAAGGTCCAACGACCCTCTTATAGTGGCGAGGAGCGAATATAAAATGAAATACTTAAATTAGAAAATGCTGAAAATTAGGAAATACTGAAATTAGGAAATATTGTAAATACTAAAAATACGTCAACAAACATAGCAACCTATTTATTATTAAATACTCTCTGCAGTCTCGGTGAGCCCTTGCGATATGCGTGCTTGACGCGTGTAGACTTGTCATGGTGGCTCGTCGTCGTGTAGTTCCGTAACATTTGGTCTCGTAACACTTCATCTTTCCTTTAAAACGAGCTTGCCCTCAAGCTCGTGTACCAAGCGGATTGTCGGATCATCTGGTGCCTTGACCTCTCTCCAGAACAAGGCCAGGTTGTACGTAGCAGTGGCAGTGGTGTTAGTGAGTAGCGGCGGCGCCATTGGAAGGATAGGTGGCGGAAGTAATGGCTTCTACAAGGTCGGTGGGGCGGTGGTGAGCAGCCGCCACAAGGATGTCGGAGACGCGACGGCAGACAACAAGAACGGATCTATCGAGGGTAGCGGGGCACCGGGCGGCAGAAGAGGAGCGATGTGGCCAGTGGAAGCGGCATGGCAGGGGCCGACAGAGCAAGAGCCGAGAGAAGAGACGGTGAGATGATCGGAGGGGGTGGCAAGACTAGAGCCAGCGGAGTAAGAGCCGGTAGAGGGGGCGACGAGTTTACCGAACAGGGCGGCAGAAGAGGCGGTGATGCGGCCGGTGGAAGCGGTGGAGGGACGACCACCGTAGAGAGAAGTGGTGATAACGTCTCAAAAAGAAATTATCTAGCCGATTTTTTGACCTTAATATTCATCATATATGAATTAAAATGAGTGTAAAAGAAATATAAATAAAAGTAAATTCATATTTATTTGATTTGTGGTTAATTCAGTATTTTTCTAATATATTATTAGTAGAAATGCCGAAGAAATCTGTCCAAATATCATGACCTAGAAAAAAGATTGCAACCTTCTGAAAAAAAGGTTACAAAAACCTAGACGAATTTCAAATTTTAAAATTCAATAAAGACGTGGTTTGCAAAAATGGAGTGAGACATCTTTTGAGCAAAGACTGGACATTCTTAAAGGGGGGTTATTCTGGAGTAAATAGGATCTTTTGGATAATCTTAATTGGAATTCAGGAGGGGAGAATCATCTATTGAAGGAGGCGGCTACATCTAGGGTTCAACTTCTCTTGCAAGGAAGAAGCCGGATCTCCGGGCTGATCGAGCGAGCAACGTTGGGAAAAAATCCTGCAATGATTAATCATTAAACCTTCATATATTGTAAGATCTCTTCAAACATTTTTTGTGTTTCTTCCATTGTCATGAACTAATTCATTTTAATGTTGTATTGTGATAGTACTGTGTCTTGTGTGATGATTATTTTATAGTTTTCTCTTTATGATTGTTTGGTGAATGTCTTTATGAAATTTATGATCTATATTTAAAATTTTGACCAAGGTTTTCCTTTTTTACTGCACTCCATAATTCGAGATATGTGTTGCGTAAGTGCGTCATAGATTCGATATAGCATTTGAAGGAAAAAAAATTCTCTTGATGTTAGCAACATAGATTTTTGTACTTTAAACGATTTTTTATTTCACCTGAGTTAGAAATGACATGGGAGATAAGAGATTATGGAATTCTGATATCTAGAGATACAGATCTCTATTCTAAAATCGTTGTCTAATAAGAGCCAGAAGAAGGAAAGTAGTTGTGGAAGATGTCTCTAATTCAGGGAGCAAGGGCACTGATGATCAAGAGGACAGTGAACCTATCCACAACCCATACCTATCACCCTTAACTAGAGAAGAAGAAAATCTTCAAGACTCAAGCATCTAAGTAAATCTTAATGTAGTTGTTGCAAGCACATTGAAGTAAAATTTCAAAACACTAAACTAACAGCACAATATGATAAGCAGTTAAGTCTAGAGTTGATGTAGTGCAAATAAATTTCAAGTAATAATAATCGCAAATGCACGGTGTACAATTGCAATACCTATGCATGTACGAGTCGATCCATAAAGAAATTCAATTTTTCCTTAGTCCAGACGAACTATAAATAAAAGGTTGGGTTGATTTGTTTTTTTTAATATGAGATCTTAATTTGGAGAAAAAAATGTTTTTGATAAATATGTCTTGGGTGCAATTTTATCAAATGATTAACAAATAATTATTGAATAAAGATTCATCACCGCATATAAAAGATTTTTAGAAGTTTGAGAGCATAGAAAAATTCCTTTTGAATAAGTCACCAAAATACTTACATATTGTTTTCCACATATTACATCAAAATTTCTTAAGCGTGTGATATATGCGAGCAAAATAATATAAAATTTTGAGTGATAAAATTTGATTAAAAACTTCGAAAATGAGCCAGAAATTCTTGCTTAAGTGAATAAGAATATTTTGTGTGCACTCCCTCCAAATTACATCAAAATTCCATATGAATATAACATGTGTTAGATATATTGTGTTTATGTCCGCACGTGTCGAGACTGGCTCGAAAAGGGTTATTGGGTTCGTACCGCTCTAGGGCTAGGCTCTACGTTGGAGGTACTATATATACATATTTCAAACTTGATAGGGATATGTAGAATACTTTGAGTAGAGCCTCCCATAACATTCTCAAAGTACCATTTGCGTTCAGCTAGGGTTTTCCCGTCCCTCTCCTGTTCGCTCTCGTTTTTTCACCGTGGCTCTGAAGATTGAGCCCGTCGTTTTTGGTTTTGTTTCTACCACAGCCGATGTTCATCGCAAGTGGAGTCGCGCCACCTGAAGAGGAAACTTTCTTGTTGGCTCTCGTTCGCGTCTTGCTGGTGCATCAGGAATCCTCAAATCGCCGCATTGGGAATCCACAGATCGATGTCTTTGGTGCAGTGTCGCTCAAGCGCGAGTTTCCTATTACTGTTGACGTCGCTCGTGAGGAAGTGAAAGAGGCTCGTTTTTGTGTTTCCTGCTGCCATCGATGTAGCCCAGATTCAGTCAGGCTCTCGATCTAGATCTGGAATAAAGGAGGTTTGGGTGGTGTTGCTGTAGATCAGTGGAGGTTTTACAAAGTTTTTTTGTGTGATTTCTCTGGCATGGCTCCGGTGTTGACGTCGTCGATCCGGGAGAAGCTCTCATCTTCAGTGGCATGTTCTCCTTGCTGTCGCTTGTCTCTACTTCTCCCTGTTACAGATCTAGAGGAAGAATTCTGTTGTTTTGTTGTTGATCCCTGTTGAATATCTCTATAGACTATTGGTGAGAGTGAGTTGATCTCGCTGTTGTAGATCTTGCCGACCGTGGTATTTCTTTAGATTGGAGATCACTGCCACTTAAGTCTATGCCACCAACATACCCAACAGGAATCGAGATCTACTCAAAATAAATCTGGTGGAATTGTGTTCCTGTGGATTCAGCCTGTAGAGATCTAGTGGTATTTCTTCAGATCAAGTGGAGTTGTGTTCCTCCGCACTTTGTAGTTGATGCTTGGAGTAGAAAAACAAATTATTTTTCTAGATTGGATCCGAAGTTTTGAACTCGTCCTCACACGACTCAGGTGATCTTCTTTTAAAATTTTTATTTCTGCTTAAATCTAGCGCGATGTCGAAGAAAAGTGCGTTCGACACTATCAAATTGCAGTCATTCGATGTCACTGACTTCCTTAGTTGGAAAATTCAAGTCCAACTAGGAATGAAAAAATGAGAAATTTTTTATACTGTTCAGAGTGATTGCGTCACTACCGTAAGGATGTGGACGAATACCAGTAGAACAAGGATGAGGATTTATGTAGGGACTACTTCCTAAACTATCTCAATTCTCGTTTCGCCTTGACCTACTACGCCTATATATCTGCAAAGGAGATTTGGGATCGCTTGAACGCACATTTTTAAAAGGAGGAGACTGTCAAAGTCTCTCATTGGAGAGAAGTTCTTCAACTTCAGGTTCAAAGCAAACTTGTCAGTCACCTCACAAATCATAGAGCTGGAAAATTTGCGTCACAAGCTGGAGGACAATCAGTCAAAGATGAATGACAATCTCTTTGTGTACCTGATTCTAAGCAAGCTGCCTCCTGAATGGCTCGTCTTCAAGACTGAAATGCACAGACTGAAAGAGAAGATCACACTTGATGAACTCAAAAGGTTCATCCACATTGAGGATCAAAACATTGCTGGGAAAATCTTGGAGCAAGATGCTCATCCCTCACAAGCTGTCAACTTCGTTTCTTGACCTAGCAAGCCTTCTCGGAAGCCCCGACACCAAAGGGTGATACCTATGCGCAGTTGGTTGTCAAAAAGCCTTCTCTCAAAAGGAAGAAGGGCATCCGGGAGGGGAAGAGCAGCTCTACTCCACTGGAGATTGACATGAAACTTCGGCGGAATGAGAGAAGAGTTCTTGCAGACCCTTTAGTATTTCGGGCTATCGCGGGGAGTCTCATATATCTGACAATCATAAGGCTAGATATTGATTATGTTGTGGGTCGGGTTAGTCGGTATATGGCGGAGCCGCAGAAGCCTCATCTTGTGGCGGCTAAAGGTATCCTGAAATGTGTCAAGTCTACCTCAGGGATAGGTCTCTTTTATAAGAGGGACACGAGCTTCAGTCTGCACGGCTACATGGATGCTGATTATGGAGAAGATACAGATAATTGAAATTTGACGTCTAGTTACGTCTTCTTCACGAGATCAGCAGCTATCTCATGGTGAAGTTAGAAGCAGGATTCGATGTCTGTCTCCACTACAAAAGTGGAATACAAAGCTTCGACCTTGGCAGCTCAGGAAGCCATCTAGCATAGGAGATTAATGAATGACATGCATCCATGAGGAGGTGCAGAGTAGGAACTCCCATATGGATAGGAAAGTTGCAAAAAGATCCATCCACGAGGGGTGCTGGTCCACCTCCATCAGCTCACCCTCCTCGATGGATGGGCAGAACAAGTCGGTGATGGTTCCCCCCACCTGGGGCCCATGTTTGGCCAATTGGTCGACCTGCTCGTTTTTCTCCCGCGGCACATGTTGGATGGAGAAGGTCTGTAATATGTTGATGACCCCCTTCACCTTTGTCAAATATAGTTGGAGAGTAGGCTCCCTTGCCTCAAACTCTCCATTGATTTGAGAGGTTGCCACCATAGAGTCCGTGAGGACCTCCACATCATACACCCACAGCTCCCTGGTCAGGCGCAACCCTGCTATTACTACTTCGTACTCGGCCTGATTGTTAGTGATGGGAAAGTGCACGACCATAGTCTGCTCGATCCTTGTTCCTTGTGGGCTCTCCAAAATCATCCTTACCCCCAAGGAATGCCTCCCTGAGGCGTCATCCACCATCACCTTCCAAGGAACTGGGCGAGTGAGTTTCGCCTCCTCCACCTCGACCACGTAATCAACAAGAAAATCGGTCATCGCTTGGGCCTTGATCGAGAGGCGGGGAACAAAGGATATGTCGAACTCACTCAGTTCCACCGATCACTTTGCCAACCTCCCCGAATGCTCCACCCCCTTAAAGATGTTGTAGAGGGGATGGTCAGTCACCACCCGAATGGAGTATGCCTAGAAATAGGGTCGGAGCCTCCGGGCCGAGATGACCAGAGCGAAAGCCAGCTTTTCTAAGATCGAGTATCGGAGCTCTGCTTTCCTCAAGACCCTAATCATGTAATAGATAGGCAACTGCTTCTTCCCTTCTTCCCTGACCAGGACGGAGCTTATCGTCTCTATCCCGACCCCAAGGTACAGGGATAGATCTTACCCTTCCTTAGTCCATTGGAGAAGTGGAGCCTGGGTCAACTGCCTCTTCAAGGATTTGAATGCCTCCTCGCATTCCCGGGACCACTCGAACTTCTGTCCCCCTTTCAGCGCCTTGAAGAAGGGAGAGCACTTCTCTCTTGCTCGAGAGAGGAACTTGTTAAGTCCTGCTAACTTTTCCGTCAGTCGTTGAACCTCCTTGGCATTCTGCGGTGATCCCAACTCCATGATCGTCTTGCCTTTATCAGGATTGGTCCCTACACCTGTAGGAGTAAGGAGGTGGCCTAGGAACTTACCCCTGCTCACCCTGAAGATACATTTCAAGAGGTTCAACACTTCAACCTCATCTTATACTTCAGCAGGGTGTCGAAGGTCTCCTCCAGATCCCGGAGATGAGAGTCCACCTCCCGGCTCTTGATCATAAGATCATCTTCGTACACCTCCGGATTCCTCCCTTTTTGCTCTCGGAAGATTCGATCCATCATTTTTTGATACGTCACCCCCTGCGTTCTTTAGTCCAAAGGGCATCATCTTATAGCAATAGCACTCATCCTCGGTGATGAGGAGACATCTTTGATGTCAGGTGGGTGCATCCTAATTTGATGATAACCTGAAAATGCATCCAAAAAACTTATCACAGAAAAACTGACGGCTGAGTCAATCAGCGCGTTGATCCGAGGCAAGAGGTAACAATTCTTAGGACTTGATTTATTTAACAAAGAAAAATCAACACACATTCTCCACCGACCGGCTCCTTTTTTTACCATTACAATATTGGAGACTCAGCCGGAGTATTATATTTCGGACACGAACCCAGCCTTGAGGAGCTTGGCCACCTCCTATCTGATGGGCTCAGCTAACTTGTCCGCGGTGGACCTCTTCTTTTGCTGGACGAGGCGGGCCTCTGGATCGAGGTTGAGACGGTGACTCGACGTCAAAGGCGTGGACTGCCTGGCTTGGCTGGTCTGGCTCATGTCGATCCCCACTTGTCGGATATGGGGTTATACAAAGCCGTCGTTTTCACGCACTACAACGTCATCATCTTCGACATCGGAGCTTCACCGGAGTTTATTTCTTCCCTGGAGTTTATTTCTTCCCTGCCTCGTCGAAGTATCTTCCAACTCCTAACAATGTTCTATTGGGTTTATATTTTGTGTTTTTAGTTGTTTGTGTTTAACTTATATGGTGAGGTTATTTTGTGTTTTATTTTTAATTTGGGATAAATGTTTGCATCAATATGTTGAAATATTAGGTACTAAGTTATGGTTATACTCGTGAAAAGATTTTCAAAAAAAATTCATGTTAGTTCTCATAAAAATTTGGGTTGCAAATAAAATTTTATGATGTGTTAGAATCAATGATGTGCTAATATCCAAAATAGGTGTGCTCATAACAATTCTTTATAATATTAAGACAAAATAACACACCTTTAAACATTCTAAATACTAATTTGTAAAATTAAAATATTCTAGTTATGCAAGTGTTTTACATTTAATTAATTAATCAATTCATTAAAGAAATTATTAAAATCATCGCACTTTTGGCTAGTCGCATCGTTTTGTTGAAAACACCGCACATTTTCACATATTGTTAAAGACCGCATATTGTTAATCGCACTGTAATCGAGATAAAGATATCATGCTTAAAATTTGAATAAAAAAATATTTTTATTGAATTACAACGTGAATATCAACCAAATAAGCAATAATACAAAAGAGGCATTAAAAATAGAGCAATGTTAAAGACACACATATTTTGGCTATGTGCACACGCAAAGTTATCTAAAATCATATTATTTTGACACTTTTTCGGAAGTCAAAAAGCTTTATGTGCAGTCAACGATTTGTTCATCCCAGCTCGCACGACGTCTTAGACTATATTTGGTTCGGCTGTGACAGATGCATCAAGTGGGTCGAAACGATACTTTGGAACCGGAGTGGAGAGGCGGGGGTCGAAACGGAGCGGATCGGGGCCGTTTCCTCTTTGCTACTGGTGCAAACGGAGTAAACGCCCCCGCCGGCCGTTTGTTTACCCGACGTTCGGTGGCGTTTGCTCCAAACGGAGGCGGCGAAACGCCGAACCAAACGAAGGCTTAGTGTTTCTTGATCTCGGCATTTGTGCTCTCATCGACCAGCATCCAGCCTCCCCAATTCGCAGGAAGACAAAGCTGACGACCTCATTTACTCACGCCGACGACCTCATTTACTCACGCCGACGACCTCATTTACTCACGCCGACGACCTCATTTACTCACGTCGACGACCCCTCTCTTTCAGAGTGAGAGGGTAGGACATGCAAAAAAAACCAAATTTTTATTGTGTGCATTAGATTTCGATTGCAAATAAAATTTAATTGTGAGCACATAACATTTAGGTTCACATAACCAAAAGATATGTGCCTTTAACATTACTTTAAAAATATTGCACAAATCTTTATGATCTCCATTAAAAATTTTTTATACAAAAAATTCCCAAATAAATGTATCTTTATATTCCTATAAAAATAAAAGTAAATAATTGTAAATAAGTTCAACTGATTGCAATAATGAATCAAGCAGTGGTGAAAACATTTCTACAATTCCTATAAAAATAACAAATGTCTTTAAAAACCCAACATCATAAATAAGGAAAAATTCAGAGTTATTTATTAACTTTGTATTTAATAATTTTGCACATTATTAATTAATATAAATTTTTATTTGTTTTGATAGGGGTGCGCCAGGCCTGTGCAGTAGTGCAACGCAAAGGCGACGCTTGAAAGCCCCAGCAGCAAGCTACTGTGGTGGGCCCTCCCCCAAGAAAAATTAATTTAATATCATAGTGAGCCTATGGCCCACGTATCAGATATTAAACTGATAAGAACAGATACTACACTTGATCTTAGCCAAAAGGCCGAGAAAGGTATGATTTGTTAAGCCAAGCTCCGCTTTATTTATAGCTGCATTTTGGGACAAGGAAATGTTATTGGCGACGTGGGATTAAATGTTAGGATTTCGAATTGCGGAAAAAAATAAATAATGGCATGCTTCTAATATTCTATAAAAGACGGGCCTAAAACGGTATACGTATTTCTGAGGGTATATTTGGTATAGCACTGTTTTGCATCAGCATATCATGCGCCAAACAATAATATAAAACAATACCATTATAAAATACGTATAAATAAATATCAAAATTTTAGAGTTTAAACTGCAAACAAATCAATACATCTAAAAATCATACGTTTTTCAAGATTTTCTCTTGCGTTTCGTCACCTCTGTTTGGAGCAAATGCCGTCGTACGGCGGGTAATCAAACGGGCGCCGACGACATTTGCTCCGTTTGCTTTGCGACAAAGGAAAACCACCAAATCAGAGTTTTTCCAGCCCCAACTCCTCCCCTCCGATTCGACACCTCCGTTTGAATCCGCCGGCTCCTCCCGCACCGCTCAATCAAACGAACCCGAATCGTTGAAGATACAGAGCTACAGGAGTAGACGGGGTTCACTGTATTTAAAAAGTCCTGAATATATTATTTTAGCACAAGCAGTTTTGTAACCGGGGAATCAAATGCATACAAAACAATGATAGTGATGAAAATATATCATTTTACATTTCCACTGCCCCTCAAGCAGGAATTTTTGTGTGTGCAAGAAGTGCACATATTAATAGGTGTGAGAAGGACAGATCCGGCTGTAGAATCTGCCTTCTATTTGGATTTCAACGGCGGAGATCTGGCCGTATTTGGATCGCCGGTACATACAATTGTATCTCCAGCATATACGGCCGAAATCTGGCCGTTGAAATCAAGATCCTATGATAAATACACATCTCACACCTATAGCGTTATTCGTACCAAATTCGCACTCCTCAAACAGAGCGGTCATAAACGCAACGGTTGTGAACTGTGGTTAATGAGCAATCTCGTCCCTTAACAATGTCCATTTAGCCATTTAGGTTCAAAAATGAAATTTCTCGGTGGAGGATGCATCCATTATCGTGTCGCAATCTCCCTTTGATGAGTGAAATTATATAGGTAAGTGGGCAGCGGCCTCCAACAACCTGATGTGTCATGTGGTTGGACCGGAGACAAGTTGGGGCGTACGGTCTGCAGACCAATTGAGGCTGACCCTTTTGAGTTGGGTGTTGAGGGTGTCGACGATCGTTCTTTCGAGCTATGTATTGGGTAGGTTGTTACACACCGCCTATGTACCCTGTATCAATCAGCATATAAGCTCAAACATACGTGGTTCTATCATGGTGTCGCATGAGTTATCCTTCAGGACCATCTAGCATGTGGGCTACCTTTGAGTAGAACTCACACTTCATCCAATATTGTTCTCAAGGCATATTTCCCAAGGCATAGTGTTTTGGAAGGAATAATATCCCATTAGCACACTAATCTTTGTAGGAATTATATCCCGAAGGAACATTATTTCATGTAAGGATTATTTCTCGAAAGCACGTTAATTCTCATATGAATTATTTCTCAAAGACATATTAATTCTTGTAGGGAGTATCTCGAAGACTTATTAATTCTCATATGAATTTTTTTTTGAAGGCACATTGATTCTCGTAAGAATTATATCTCGAAGCCACATTAATTTATAATATTAAGGCAACTATGATGTTGAGGCAAAGAATGCCTCAACTCCACCACACCTCACAATGGTAAGCCAGATACTAAACTTTAGGGTAGTCGATTACTCTGAGCTCGATTTAAAGGAAGGAGAGAAGGGTTCCGCAAGCGGCAAGGCCAGACTTCCCGCAATGCAAACCTTTGTTGTGGTTGATATTATTCATTAAGAAGATGTTGTAACAAGTGGTAGTCAAGGTTACAAGGCATAAAATCCGCGGCTACTGAAGAGAGTTCGTGATTACTTAAGAGTAACTGCCCCGACTGAGATCGCATGGAGAATATGCGGCTTTTGAAGAGAGCCCAAGGTTACTGAAGAGTAACCGCCCCTACATACATCGCAGCACCGGAATTATTGTTGATTGAGACCACTCCAAACCATGTGTTCTCTCTCAGTCCCTTCTACAATAGTACGCCCCCTTATTTATACTAGTGGGGTTTGCCCAAACATAGTACAAAATAACGGGCTGCCCAGGTACAAGAGAAGCCGGCAAGGGTAAGAGGTTACATTGGTGTGCAAAAAGCAAGAAAAAATAAGGTTGTGTTGTTACAAAAGATGTAACCATGCGAACTATACAGAGGCGAGCTGGCAGAAAGGCTGGGTTGAGGCACTGAGCTCAGGCGGTCACTAAGAGAGTCTGCCCACACTGTTGAGGATGAGGCCTTGTTTTATAGGGAACCGAGAGTGCTAGGTTGCACAGTTGCTGAAGAAGTAAACGCCTGAACTGCTAGGGGAGGAATGGTGCTCAAGCTCGAGGTATCAAGGTCATTAGGCTATGCGGTTACAGAAGTGTAACCGTCCAGTCTTCTTGAGGAGTGCTCACTGGCTCCTAGATAGCTGGAATAATAAATCGAGCGATCACCGAAGTGTAACCGTCCGGGTTGCTTGAGTGAGCAATAGAACACTAGCTAGTCTGCGTGGTAACAGAAATGTAACCTCTCGGACTACTGCTGAAGCTAGAGCTAGTTGACTAAGGCTTAGCCGAGAGTCCGGGTTGTCCGCCCAGCCAATTGTAGAGAAAACTCTGACCTTGCAAGTAACTGAAATGCATATTTGAGCAGGCTTGTTCGAGGAGAGAACCTCTAGATAACGGCTGACCAAGGGGTCGAATCTGAACGGATACTCAAGGAAGTCCGCTCCAGCCTCTTAATAGCTAACAGTAGCCACTTTAGCTGGGATTGTGAAGACTGTGTAGTTATAATAATTGTAACCACCCATATCCACTTAAATGTGAACTTTGAAGACCATGCACGATTACACTGGCTGGGACGCCGACAAGTTTAATAGTAATAATGTATGCGTTACCGAATGTTAAATAAATTTCATGCTAACATTTTCATATGTCGACATCTATTTTAATGCACATGTAATATGTAAGTTATAATTAATTTATGTACGTTGCGACATAAAATTGTGCAACTACGATCTAGGAAAGTTTCTTCATACAACCCATCCACACATTGGGCACGTAGGCCCACAATTCCAATGGACTGCTGCGATGACACCACTCTTGAACGCAAAGAAAAAAAAATTGAAGGCGTGAACATACACTACGTCATTTTCTTCAACTTACATAATGATATACGAGCATCTTCGCATGGGATATTGCTCGTGTTTGATGCTCTCTGCATCGAAAGTACCCAACAGTGATGGTACTTTCACCCAAACTCTCTCTCTAGGACATTCGGTCAATTGACAGCACATGGGTAGTCTCGTGCCCCGCGCGGCAGTACCATTGCCTCGACAGCGTCCCGGCGTGACGACGCTCCCTCCGCTCACGAACCCCCGTGCGCATGACAAAACTTGGACGGGGAGAGCACTCGTCTTGACCTCTCGATGAACGTCGTAACCTCCCACCGATTCGTCATGAAGGCTACCGCCCAGCGTTATCACTAATGTGTGGTATTAGCTTCCGGTTGATCGTCACTGATTCGTTTTGATCACACAATGATATCGACCAGATCTCGACGATTTTTTGATTGACAGCTACCACTAGCGGTAGTACCACCCGACGTCAGCAACCAGCTTTCTTCTGCTTTGTACTGTTGGAAAAACTGGGGTATTACAATTGTGATCCCAACTAAGCTCTTCTAGAGGGTTGAACATGCTAGGCCCCCTGGGTGGTCCACTTGACCAAGTCCTGAGTTGGGATATTACACATGCTGTTCTCCTTCTCGCCCAAACAGACTTTCGTTGACTTTTTATAACCTAATTATTTAAGATTTATATCATATTTATTTATCTATGTAATAAATGAATATCATTTTTATTTATCTATATAATAAATAATTAGCATAAAATGTTTTTTTATTATTAAAAAGCATGCATCTGTCCTTAAAAAGTCATTCTTCCATACTTACAAATATAAAACACCTTTTCAAAATAACTTATTGAACAGCTCTACTTAAAAAGTCCTTAAAAAGCCATTCTTCCGTAACAATAGTAAAAAAACAGTAATAGGAGAATTAAATTATAGAGCTACAAGAAAACAAATATGAAAAGAAGAAAAGCTCCCAATAACATTTCTCAAAGTGGAATGGGTCACCGCTTTCCAAAAAGACCTCCACCATCCCAAAATCAAATGCTTGCAAAACAGTGATAGCGGTGGGAATATTACTTTTTTTGTCCCAAACAGAACTTGAGTCTCTCAACACATACGACGATATGAAAGTCTTAAGTCTTTTCAATCGGAGGTAAGGCTCAATCGGAGCTAAAGCGGAAGCTCCGCTTGGCATAGTGGTGGCGGTCGTAAACACATGGGTTAAAACGTCATTCGTTAAGGATAATTTAACAAAAAATCATCCGTTTGAACATAAAAGTGGATGGAGTTTCATAGGTGGGCATTAACAAATGACAATTTAACCCCGTGTTCATGGCCGCCACCACCGTGCCAAATGGAGCCTAAGGTTGCGTTTGGCGCGGCTTATCGTAACTTATTTGTTCCGGTGTGATTGGACAAAAATGTCATTGTCATAGAATATATGTTTGGTATGACAAATGTTACTACCGTTACCAAATAAAGAAATTAGTTTGGGGCATAAGATTTTGATATGACAATGACATTTTTGCTCAACCTCACCGGTGCAAATAAGCCGCGCCAAACGCAACCTAAGTGTAACTCTGGAGCTCCTAGTAGATCTGATGGCAGTTGTTTCACCTCTGCGGCAATGTCTAATGTCAAATCCATGCAAGATTGAAAAAAACTCATCAACTCATGGAAGAAGCAACAATAAGATCTTAAAATGTTGGAGTGTTCGAAACATTCGCGTGACCGTCTAGTTTGGAACGGCCTACTCGTTGCCCCTAGCTTGGGTATTTATAGGCTAACCCTAAATACCCGACTATGGGTTATTGGATTCCTATCGGATCCAAACCGTAACCCGTTAAGCACCCGTCAACCCTATTTCAATATACCTCAACAATCTACTCATATATTGTAAATAGTGTTAGAACAGTACAAGTTGCTTAAATAAAAATTAATAACGACCAAATTAAATTTTTCAGAAAACTATAAATATGAGTTTTAGATAACAGAATGCTAAACTCAAACACAGTTCCAAACATAGCAATAGAAAAACGGAAAGAAAAACTCAAAACTGAAAATTAATCTATGCAAACAATAAATCATCTTCATCTGGGTCGAAATCAACTCTCTCCTTCAATCTCCATGTGATCTGCAAACAAACACAATAAGAATGTCATGAGACAAATCTCTATGAATTCTAACATTTGTGAATCAAAAGTAAAGTGATTAGTTCTATCAGTAAAAGAACGTAATACTCTAACAAGAAAGAAAGAGTCTCATATCAGCATCTCTATCTAATTTATACAAAATTAGAAAATTATTTCATAGAATCAAACCATGTTCCATCGATTATTAAGATTATTATTATCATTTCAAAATTGTGTTATATCATCAAGTTTGGAATGATACAACAAGTTGTGACCATCATATCATCAAGTTTGGAATGATATAATTAATAATCATAATATCAGGACTCATATCAGCAACTTCAGTATTTCTTTTTGGAATGATACCCAATTCAGCCTTCGAATGAAATAATTGTGTAAGTCATCAAGTTTGGAATGACTGACAACTATTCATCTCTAGCTTTCATCAGATAGCATCTGGAATACTTCAGTGTGCTCACTCTAAATGCTTGAATATAAGCAGACTACGGTTCTAAAATTTAAACATAAACAAGGTATTAAGTCCTCCTAAATGGACTTTAATCTCATCTCCCCCGATGTTTTAGTTGTTAGAACCTTACATAAGCCCTTGGTAAGGACATCTACTGCATTATCTTTTGATCTCACGTCCAAAAGGGAGATTATTCATTGACTGGTGAGATAGGTCAATCAGGCCTGTTTCATCCTTAGTTGTCTTCGCTTTCCATTAAACAACGTATTTGTAGCAATGGTCTTTGTGGATTGATTGTCACAATATAACGAGATAGAGTGCATTTTCAGACTCGTCATTGAAATGTCCATTATCAGGTCTCTTATCCACTCTGTCTCTTCTCCAGCTGAGGCGAGAGCATAGAGTTCTGATTCCATAGAGGATAGTGTTATACACGTCTGCCTCTTAGACTTCCAAGTTACTGCTGCTCCTCCTAGGGTAAACACATAACCACTAGTGGATCTACTGTCAGCAATTTCTGAGCATCAGGAGACATCAGAATAACCCTCAAGCACTGGAGGATATCCACTGTAACATAAAACATACTTTTCAGTGTACTTTAAGTATCGCATTAGCCTTTCCAAGGCGTCCCAGTGGTCCTTCCCAGGGTTGCTAGTGAATCTACTCAACATGCCGACCGTAAATGCTATGTCAGGTCTAGTGCAGGTTGTAGCATACATGAGACTACCTATGAGTTTGGAGTAATCCAACTATTTAATAGGTGAACCTTCATTCGGTTTCAGTCTATTATTATAGTCGTATGGAGTCTCAGCCTTTTTGCTACTAACGTAACCACACTTTTCCAGTAGATTCCTAATGTAGTGACTCTGACTTAGGATTATACCCTTTTCAGTGAAGTTCACTTCCATACCTAGGATGGTCTTCACCACTCCCAAGTCTGTCATGCTAAATTTAGCTGTCAAGACAACTTTCACGTCTTCCACCTCAGACTGATCAGTGCCCAGAATTAGCATGTCGTCAACATACAAGCATATAATTGCGACTTTATTTGAACTCGTTCTTATGTACAGACATTTATCTGATAGACTAGACTAAAGCCCATGTCTTTTGCACAAGTGTCAAATTTCTCGTGCCACAATTTCGGTGTTTGCTTCAATCCGTATAGTGACTTAATCAACTTACAGACCTTATTTTCTAGACCTTTTACGACAAATCCTTCAGGTTGGTGCATATAGATCTCCTCAGTCAGATCTCCATTAAGAAATGCAGTCTTGACATTCACCTGATGAACAACAAAATGTTCAATAGATGCTAACGCGAGAAGTATCCTAATTGTCGCAATGTGATAAACAGGTGAGTATATATCAAAGTAGTCTATACCATTCACTTGAGTGTAGCCCTTGGCAACTACACGTGTTTTGTATTTAGCGATACTCCCATCAGAATTAAGCTTCTTCTTTAAAACCCACTTACTTCCTATGGTTCTAACCCCTTTGGGCAAATCGACCAAGGTCCAAGTGTGGTTTTGTAGGAGAGAGTTCATCTCATCATCTATGACTTCTTTCCATAACAGAGAATCCCGAGATCGCATCGCCTCTTTGTAGGTCGATGGATCAGTTTCAACTTGATAAGTCACAAAGTCTGTACCGAAGCTTTTAGGAACTCGTTCTCTATTAGATAACCTTTTAGATGTTAACTAACTAGTGACTATGGGCTCAGTATCAGAGGGTCTCATTTCTGGCTCAACAATAGTCTCAGCATTAGTGGTTGGCAAACCTGGAATCGTCAGGTTTTTATCTTTAAGGAACTTATCCTCAAAGAAGACTGCATCTCTAGATTCTATTACAGTGTTAGTCGAGAGATTTAGAAATCTGTCTGCAGCACTATCCTCTGCACATCCTAGATAGACGCAAGTGTTCGTCCTAGGTCCAATCTTAGCTCTTCTAGAGTCTAGTATCCTAACATAAGCGATATAGTCACAGGTCTTTAGATTATCAAATCTAGGAGGTCTCTTAAACCAAAGCTCATAGGGTGTTTTAGTCAACTTTGCATGAGGTACTTTATTAAGAATGTGATTTAACGTGAGGACGGTTTCACCCCAATAGGCTGCAGGCATGCCGGCAGTCAACAATATGGAATTCAACATTTCTGTTAAAGTCCTATTTTTCCGCTCAGCGATGTCGTTGGATTGTGGTGAATACGGGGCATTCGTTTCAGGAATTATGTCATTGGTGGCAAGAAAATCTCTGAACTCCCCCGAGACGTATTCGCCTCCTCTGTCACTCCTTAGCCTTTTAATCATCATGTCTAGTTGATTTTCAACCCTATTTTTGAAAATACGAAATTTTTCAAAGGCTTCATCTTTGGATTTAAGAAGGTAAATGTGACTAAATCTAAAGTAATCGTCGATAAAAGTTATCAGATACTTCCGACCTCTTCGGGTGACAACTTTTGTAGTCACAAATATCGGAATGTATTAACTCTAGTAATTGTGTACTCCTAGAAACCTGACCAAAAAGGTGTTCTAGTGATCTTTGTCTGAGCACAAATTTCACATTTATCAAACTTAATGGTTGTGTCTAAGGGAATGTTATGAGTTCTAGCTAGTATAAGTAGTTTCCTATAGTTCACGTGTCCTAGTCTTGCATGTAAAGTCTTAGGATCTACCAAATTAGAACTAACCTGATTGACTATCTCGTTTGCTAGACTCAGCCTATACATTCCATTAACTACGTACGCACAGCCAAAGTAATGCGAGTGAACCATAAGAGTTACTCGACCACCACTAATGTTAAATGACATACCAGCATCGCATAACAATTGAAATTAAATTAGCAGCTAATGTAGGTATAAATTTAACATTCTTCAAAATTAAACGCGTACCTGAAGATAGAGTCAGAATAGCATTTCCAACCCTATGAACATCAGCAACAACACCATTTGCAACAGTGACAGTCTCTTGAACAACTTTAGCATCCTCCAGAAGCGCAAAATCGTTGCAGACGTGACAGGTAGCACCTGAATCGAGCCACCACTCTGAACTGGCCTTCCCTTTCCGACCATGGCAACAAAGTCGGTAGGCGCTAGGGGTGAGGAGTGAAAACCGAAAACCGACTAAACCGATCAAACCGACCAAACCGCACAGACTTTGAAACCGAACCGCCCGGTCCGGTGTCGATTCGGTCTGGAGATTTTGAAAACCGAAGGACTATTGGTTCGGGTCGGTTTTCAGGTTGTGAAAACCGATCAAACTGAACCGAACCGAGTTTTTTTGTTTAACATATTATACTTAGTCATATTAATGTACTTCTGTTGTTCTGCATAACCGAGCAGAATTAAAATTTAAACATATTAATATAGTTAAGCGTATTAATATATTAAGAGCTTGCCATGTTAATATCTTGTATTTTTATTATTTGCATAACCGAGCAAAATAAATAAAATTTAAACGTATTAATATACTTCCGCAGGGGTTTTCGGTTTCGTGAATCGTGGGGTTGTCGCCTGTCGGGGTTGATAGCCTGTAGGGTTTCGTGAATCGTCGGGAGTTTAGTCTCCACTCTTCGCACTCCGGCGAGGCGGCGACTCCGCAGTCCAGTCTTCCGTAGTCCAGTCTTCAGTTTCCGGCAACGACGAGACCGTTGAGGGCACATCGAGCTCCAGCCTCCGCACTCCGGCGACTCCGCACTCCGCAGTCCAGTCTTTCGCAGTCCAGTCTCCAGTTTCCGGCAATGACGAGACCGTCGAGGGCACATCGAGCTCCAGCCTCCAGCAACTTCACTCTCCGCTCCACACTCCGCAGTCCAGTCTCCAGCCTTCACTCTCCGCAGTCCGCACACACCGCGACCGACGAAGTGTGCACCCTTTCTCCCTTTTAAGCTCCGGCCATCTTTCAGACTCAATCACCGAGGCCATCGCGAGCAGCATTTTTCACTTGTGAGTATTGTCGTCCCTAAGCAGTGTTTCAGGCCGATAAATGTGAGATTTATTTTTTTACCTATTTCTGTTTCGACTGTTTGTCTTGTTTTGCTTGGCTTATGAGTTATTTCTCTATTTCATTCTATTTTTATAGCTTCCATGCTCTATATTCAGGAATCAAGATTCAACAATCTGCAATATTTTTTGAAGCCAGTGGTTGAAAACACATTTTTTGAGTATAAGGTATTGTTTTAGATTATAAAATTTTCTTCATTGTGTTATTTTATTGCTTCCAAACTGCCCTATTTGGAATGATATTGTTCATTCAAGTTGTGGTATTATTGAATGAAATATATGTTGATCTTCCTTTAAGTTGCTATGGCTTTGTTCTTATAGTTAGTTTGAATTTTTTTAAAAGGGGCTTCAAGAATATTAATGATCTTCATCTTACCATACATCATCATATCTATTTTTAGTTATTGTTGGAATTGTCGAGCCAATGTTAGTCTATTAGAGACTTTTTGTGCATTTGAGTTTAGTTTCACATTGTAGTTTCAAGTTTAAGAGTTTATTTTTCTCATTGTTACTTTCAAATGTCCGAAATTGTATGTTTTATACTTTTTTGTTACTTTCTTGTATTTATGTAGATGTCATCTTTTTCAAAACAAATTAAAGGAAAAGAAATAATCAAGGAAGTTGTTGAGATAAAAACTATGGCAGCAGAACCTAAACCCTCTCAGGAGGAGGATGCATCACAAAATATGTTCAAGAAACAAAAACTTGACGACACCAGCACTGAGCCTGAAGAAGCTAATGCCAGAAATAAATCTGCAGTGTGGGCGTGGTTTAGTAAGTTCAAGGATAGTGAAAGAAGAGATAAAGCTAAATGTAAATATTGTAATTAGAGCTGTCACGGTTCCGGTTCGGTTCCGGTTCTACTAAAACCATGAACCGAACCACTAAGGTAACGGTTCTTCAAATTAGAACCAAAAACTTATTTGGTTTGACCGGTTTCGGTTCTGGTTCCGGTTCCAGCTTAATTTTTGGAACCGTCGTGTCAACGGTTCCGGTTACGGTTCAACAAGAACCAAAACCAAACCGACCACTATCAGATCGGTCCGGTTCCATGCGGTTCGG
The DNA here is from genome assembly GCA_039513925.1 of Platanthera zijinensis. Classification (NCBI taxonomy): domain Eukaryota; kingdom Viridiplantae; phylum Streptophyta; class Magnoliopsida; order Asparagales; family Orchidaceae; genus Platanthera; species Platanthera zijinensis. The sequence continues at coordinate 41,709,471 of CM077096.1, forward strand.
TCTGGTTCCAATCGGTTCCAACTAAAATCAAAAGCAAGCTTGACATAATGAAATAAAAGCGGGCTGCAAATAGTAAAACTCAAAACAACATCGAAATAGAAATAATTATGTTGCGCACTTCTCGACGATCTTTTCCGCGATCGGTGGGATAATATCAATTGCCTTCCTACCCGTGTAGACTTGCCACGAATTCTAGTTGGCTTGCGAACGTCTCATTGGCATGCTCAACCGTAACAACTGCCTACATTTAGTTGTCTTTCATGATTACTAATAAATAATAGTTGTATATCTTTTATATTTTTTAAATAAAATATTTCAAAAAAATATGTAAGTAAAATTGAAAATATATTATATAACTGTATAAAAATAAAAAATGCACTGAAAAAATTTACTCCAAACCGCACCAATTTCAAACCATGTCATACGGTTTTTATGCGGTGAAGTTTTGTTTGGTCCAAAATCGATCCCCTTTAATGCGATTACGGTTTGGGTTCAAATTGCACCAACTTCACTTATGATAGTAAGTATAAATATTATAGATAAATTATAAAATTATAACAATATAATAATAATAATAATAAACGGGTTGCGGTTCGGTTCTACTTCGGTCCGGTTCGGATCGGGTCTAAAAATCTTGAAACCGCTTGAGACTTGTATGTTGCGGTTGCGGTTCCGGTTCCGGTTCGGATAATAAAATGTAAGAACCACACCCGGACCAATGTTGTTCACGGTTCCAAAATTCAAACCGGCACCCGAATAATTTGCGAACGGTTCGGTCCGGTTCTTTGCGGTTCCGGTTCGGTTCCGGTTTGGTTTGCGGTTTTCGGTTTTAAGTGACAGCTCTAATTGTAATAAGGTATATGCAGCTGATCCAAAGAAAAATGGCACTAGCGCATTAAGGACACATATGATAACGTTATGTCGATTCAGGCAAGTAGAGACCAAACAGAAAATGTTATCTTTCACTCAAACGAAGGATGATGGTGCAACAATTGGATTACTAAAGGCTATTAAATTTGATGAAATTGAGTGCAAAAAAGCTTTGGCTAAAATGATAGTTGTGGATGAGTTGTCATTTAAATTTGTTGAACATGAAGGGTTCAGATATTACTCCAATCAATTAGAACCGAGGTTTAATGTACCTTCTCGGACCACTATAGCTAAATATTGCATTGATCTTTTTGTTGAGGAGAAGAAGTTGAAACATACAATAGCTTCTGAAAGGATTTGCTTGACCACTGATACGTGGACTTCCATTCAAAAGTATGGTTGCATGTGTCTCACTGGCCACTGGATAGACAAGGAGTGGAGATTACATAAAAGGATTCTAAATTTTGTGAGAATATTAGATCATAGTGGTGAGGGAATTTGTTCAGAAATAATGAAGTGTTTATCAGCATGGGATATAAAAAATATATTCACAATAACGATGGACAATGCCTCAGTTAATGATGTAGTTGCAAAAGCTTTGACAAGGCAAACAAAAGATTGGAAAAGCACTATTTTATGTCATGAGTTTTTGCAAGTTAGATGTACCGCACATATTCTGAATCTAATCGTTAAAGATGGGTTGCTCGAATACAATTAATCGATTGAGAAGATACGTTCAGCCGTGAAATATGTAAAGTCATCATCACAACGTCTTGAAAAATTTAAGCATTGTGTGAAAAATGCAGAGATTGAGAGCAAAGCTCTTTTATGCTTAGACGTGGATACAAGATTGAATTCAACTTACCTAATGCTAGAAACAGTGCTGAAATTTGAAAGAGCATTTGATAGACTGGAGGATGAGTTATCTTATCAAAGTTGTTTTGTTAATGGTCCACCAAATAGAGAAGATTGGAAAATTGCAAGAGTTTTTGTAAAGCTTTTGAAAATGTTTTATACAGTTACTTTAGAGGTTTCAGGATCGAAGTATCCAACCTCACATTTGTTCTTTCAAAATATTTCAATGATGGAGCACATGATCAAAACAATGTGTTGCAGTTGTGATTCTGATATTATTTCAATTGCACGTCGCATGAAGATAAAATTTGATAAATATTGGGGAGGTTTAGAAAAAAAGTAATATATTACTATATGTTGCTTTTATTCTAGATCCTCAATGCAAATTAAAGCGGCTCTCAAAGTGTTTATTTGCGGTGGCTGACGTTATAAAAGCAAGGGAAATTCTTGGAATGGCTGAAAGTACAATCTATCGATTGTTTGATCACTACAATAATGTTGACAATCCATCTTTAAGTCAAGCTCTAAGTTCTCATGCAACAACCTCAGGTACTTGTAAGGACGACCAAGGAGATGTGGAATATACTTTTGCAGCTTATCAAAAAAATATGTTTCAAGATGATAATGAAGATGAAGATTCATGTTCAAAAATTCACAAGTCTGAAATATTGCAATACATGGAAGAGGATGCATTGAAGATACAACCAAACTTTGATATCTTAAATTGGTGGAAAATCAACTTTTCGAGATTTCCGATTGTATCAAAAATAGCTAAAGATATTCTTGCAATTTCAATATCGACGGTAGCATCCGAGTCGGCTTTTAGCACCGGTGGACGAATCCTTGATCCATTCAGAAGTTCATTACTACCAAAGACCGTTGAAGCACTTATTTGTACTAGTGATTGGTTGCGTTGCAAGCCACATAATAATGACATGGATGAAGTACTCGTGGATGTTGAAAAATACGAAGATTTAGACAAAGGTAACAATATTACAATATCGATAAGTCAATTTTGTGCGATTGATATCTTTTTTATTTTTATGATTTTATCTACATAAGTAGTAACTAACACATATACTGTTCTTCTTATGTAGATATTACTAGCTGAAATGCACACTTCATTAAGGTCTACGGACCACAGTCAAAGATTAGTATTTTCATATATTTACAATTAATTTCAATGCCCAAGATGGCAAGATGCTGTTATTTGTAGCTGAAATGCGCTCTCTGCTTCTTTTGTAGTATTTATTGTCACTTTCACATGTGTTTTTCTTCTCTCCGTTGCTTTTTTTTTCACATTTTAATACTCCAGTTGCTTTTGAATCTGTGATAATATATGCAGTGATAAGCTACACTTTAAGATATATCAATCTAGATATGGTTGTTCAAAAAAAACCGACACCGAACCGAAAAAAATCGATTGAAAACCGAACCGACATTGAACCGAACCGACCGAATTCGGTTCGGGTCGGTTTGGACAAGCCAAAAACCGAGGCGTGTCGGTTCGGTTTCGGTTTGGGTCCAAACCGACCCAAACCGAACCGCTTGCAGGCCTAGTAGGCGCAGTCTGATAAACCATATTGGCTTTGTTATCAGTCCTGGGTGTGCTGGATTCGCCCCTTTTGGGTTGCTTGCATTCGAAAGCGCAGTGACCCCACTTGTTGCAGTTGTAGCACTTGTCTTTGAACTTTTTAATTTTCTTGCTGGTGGCAGTAACTGCGGGTGCACTGGTCGGTGGTTTGGTCTTGTCAGGCTTAGGCTTGCGCTTAGGATAAGTGAGCATGTTAGCAGCAGAGATCTGCTTGTTAATCGTCTCTAAGGCATGCCTAGTCCGGTTCTTATCCTCAATGCATATGAAGCGCTTGAGGTCTTTCAAGCCCACCTGCGTCTTTTTCCGATACATCTCAGTCTTGAAGGAGTACCATGCCGATGGGAGCTTGAAAATTATTGCTCCTGCAACGAAACCATCTGGCAGAGGAATGTTCTCGCTGTTCAACTTGTCCACCAGATTTTCAAAATCAGCGACCTGTGGAAGGATTTCCCTTTCCTCAGTGAAGGTGAAAGCCATAAATTTGTCCACCAGGTGCGTCTTGGACATGTTCTCCTCTTACTTGAACTGCTCCTCCAAGGCTACCCAGATCTCCTTTGCAGATTTCAGCTTGCTGTACGTTTCTGCCAGCCTGTTGGAGAGACAATTCAGGATGTAATCACGGCAGAAGTCTTCGTCGTTGATCCACTGATCATCATCTTCTCCTCCTTTTAAGGATTCGAAGTCGGTCTGCACGGTATAGAAGATGTTCAGGTACTTCATGCCGAACTGCGTGTTCCTCTTCCAGACACTATACTCAGCGTTGGAGAATTTCTCCAGCTTGATCATCGGCACAGGAGACGACAGATTGCTTGCTTTCGACATTGTGGGTTCCTACTAAATGTCTTGAAGCGTCACTAGCAACCTAGAACAAGAGCAGTATAACAAGAAAGAAATCACCTGAGCCGCGAAGACGACGAATTCTTCGGATCCAATCCAGAGAAATGTTTGGCTCCTCCAAGCGGCAATACTCCGTAAAAAAAAAAATCCCGCGACAAAACTTTCAGGTTGCAGAAACAAAAAATTCCTGGAATTGGAATAGAAATACTGTGATCCTTTTATGTAATTCTTAGACTGCTAGAGACAGAAAACAGTGATAATATTTTCTTCCCAACTATAGCAGCACTGAGATGATGATAAATAACTCCTCAGGATCAACCCAGAAGAAACATGACAGAAGAATCAAAACCTTTTAATATATTTCTCTGCCACGGGAAAGATTGGTGACAGGAACTCTCTTCCTCAGTGGAATAGAGAAAACAAAATTCAGCCGGCCATGGTTTCTGACAGCGATGCAGAACACAATGAGCATCAAGATCCTCCCTTGCAAAAAATTTCCGGCATTGTCGTGATTTTGCACAGGTGCCGCGGCTAGATTTTCCACCAGGGATTGAATCTGGAGCACAGGACTGTTGGAATGAAGATGGTAGAGAGAAAAAAATGCAGTTTGACTTGTTGACTGGGACCCACTTGCAAGTGGGGTGAATTGTGAATTTTTTGGTTTTTTCGTCTTCTAGCCTATTTCGTCCTGTAGTAGACTTTGTCCTTTAGTGGGTTTGTTTGCCTATAAAAGGCCCCCCCCCACCCCCTTGTATTTTATATAAAGTTTGAAAGTGGAGAGTATCTAAAACTTCCAAAACCTTCTTGTGCGTTTTGAGAGAGGAGCGTAGTGCAGCAGCACTAGTCGGCATCTCGCGGCGGCTAGGAATAGTAGTCGGCCGGACTAGGGTACTCGCACGGAGTATCTCGCTAAGCTCGCCAAGTCTCTGTGAAGTCGTTGGCGGCTAGGAGTTGTGCTCGCCCGTGGAGTTCGCCGGGTGTAGGTGCGGCTCGCAAGTCGAGCTCGCTGTGGTTGGAGTTCGCCGGAATAGTAGGCTTAGAAGTTATAGTCGCGCGAGCTATCTCGCCGGGCTTGTGTTTGAACTCGTCGATTAGTGAAGGATCTCGCCGGAGGTTGTTTGCACTAGCCGAGAGGAAGTCGGAAGCAAGGTGGCGAGTAAAGGCTTGCGGGTAATAGTGCTCGCCGACCTGGTGGAGAACTCGCCGCGAGTAAGTTAACTCGCCGTGAGTAGGTTAACTCGCCGGTTACTAGGTTAACTCGCCGGAGATACTAGAACTCGCCAAGAAGAGGAGCGAACTCGCAGTGCCCATACCCGCTTCCAACAAGTGGTATCAGAGCCAGGTTCCGACCCCGGGAAGTGTTGTGAAGTATTTGGAAGCGTCGAGAGATGGACATGGGAAGTAGCATGCCAGGGCAGGTCCTGAAGTTGAACAAAACTAATTACGGCAATTGGAGCATTCAGATGCGCGTACTCCTCGCATCAAAAGAATTATGGGAGATAGTGGACGAGGGAGTGCAAGTGCTTACTGCCGAAGCGGAGGCAGCTCTGACGAACCCTCAGAAAGTGGCGTTGCGGGAAGCGAAGAAGAGAGATAAGAAGGCTTTATTCCTTCTGTATCAAGGTGTTGATGAAGCAACTTTCGAAAAGATCTCGGATGCAGGAACATCGCGAGAAGCATGGGAGATACTTCAGCGCTCCATGCAGGGAGTTGATAAAGCAAAGAAAGTGAAGTTGCAATCTCTCCGAGCACAGTACGAGGTGATGAGGATGCAAGGCTCGGATAAGGTTGGCGACTACGTGACACGTCTGCGGACGCTCACGAATGAAATGAAGAGGAATGGGGAGACTATCGACGACGTTAGTTTCATGGAGAAGCTATTGCGATCGATGTCAAAGAAGTTCCGGCATGTGGTTGTAGCGATCGAGGAGTCGAAGGATCTCACAGTGATGACGGTGGATGAACTCATCGGCTCGCTGCAAGCCCATGAGTATCGGATGGTGCAAGATGAAGAGGAGTCGAGTGGCTTGGGGAGAGCACTCCAGACTCAACTAAACTTTGGAGAAAGTTCCGGAAGAGGAGGAAGCCAGCGTGGTCGTGGCTATCAAGGAAGAGGAAGAAGAGGAGGAAGAGATTCTGGAAGAAGTCAATACTACTAGCGAGAGGTGGAGCAACCTCAGGGCTGGAGGAATGACGGAGGAGGAAGAGGAAGAGGCCAAGGCAGAGGCCAAGGCAGAGGAGGAAGAGACCAAGGTCGAGGTCAAGGAAGAGGAGGAAGAGATATGTCGCAAACGCAATGTTACAACTGTAACAAATTTGGACATATGAGTTACGATTGCTGGGCTCCTAGAAGAGGTGGTGAAGCCAACCACTATGCGGAAACTACCAACACGGGTAAGGACCCGATGATGTTCCTTACCATGCAAGGCGATGCAGGAGGGAAGCAAGGTGTGTGGTATCTAGACACCGGAGCTAGTAACCACATGTGTGGTGAGAAAGGGCTGTTCACCAGCCTCGAGCAAAACAAAGGAGACGTCAGTTTTGGCGACGCCTCAAAGATCTCGGTGGAAGGCAGAGGAGTGATCCCAGTGACGATGAACGGGAAGGAAGTACTCATCAACGACGTCTACTATGTTCCGGGCTTGAGGAGTAACATCCTAAGTCTCGGACAACTGGTGGAGAAGGGCTATCGAGTCCTGTTGAGGGATAGTACTCTGGCTATGAAAGATAGCCAAGGAAGAGAAGTGGTGCGAGTGAAGATGGCGACGAATCGCCTCTTCCCTCTAAACATGGATGCCAAGGAGACGGCGTGTTTGGTGAAGACTGGAGAGGATGAAGAAGCTTGGCTGTGGCACCACCGGATGGGGCATCTGGGGTTCACAGGCCTAAAGCTTTTATCACATTCCAAGATGGTGGAGGGGCTGCCGATGATCTCGCCCCCTCAGAAAGTTTGTGAAGCTTGCACGAAGGGGAAGCATAAGCGAGAGACATTCGAGGGAGGAAAGTCTCGGAGGGCTACTAAGCAACTGGAGCTAGTTCATTCGGACATCGCCGGTCCGTTTGAGACGACCTCTGTTGGAGGTAGCCGATACTATATTACTTTCACCGACGACTTCAGTAGGAAGTGTTGGGTATACTTCCCGAAGGAGAAGGCCGAGGCTCTGGACAAGTTCCGAGAGTTCAAGGCGATGGTGGAGAAAGAATGTGGGCAGCCACTGAAGGTGCTCAGGACAGATCGAGGTGGGGAGTACACCTCGAGACTGTTTAACAATTACTGCAAGTAATGGGGAATCTCACACCAGTTCACGGCAGCATACTCTCCTCAGCAAAACGGGGTAGCTGAGAGAAAGAATCTGACCATTATGAATATGGTCAGAAGTATGGTGAAGGGAAAGGGGCTACCTAAGAAGTATTGGGCGGAAGCGGTGCAGGTAGCTGTGTACTTGCTGAATCGTTGCCCAACCAAGAGTGTGAGGTTCAAGACCCCTTTCGAGGCTTGGTGTGGGTGGAAACCCAGTGTGAAGCATCTGAGGATCTTCGGGTGTGTTGCTTATGCACACATCCCGGAACAGAAGAGAAAGAAGTTGGATGACCGGAGTGAGAGATGTATCTTTGTAGGTTACGCTCCTGAGAGCAAGGCTTACAAACTATACAATCCGGTGACGGAGAAGACCATCATCTCGCGGGATGTGGTATTTGAAGAAGAGAACAGCTGGAGCTGGGATGTGGAAGTGAAGAACATCAAGGGGATGTTCTTCGATGAAGATGAAGAAGAAGGCGGCCATGAGGATGAAGTGGAGATGGGTGGAGCTGATCCACCATCACCACCGAGCAGAGATTCAGGGGGAGCTCTCACCCCTTACTCCAGTGGAGCTAGTTCGAGCAGGGGAGGATCTGGTGGAGCAAGCACCAGTGGAACCAAAGACGATCGCCCTCAACCTCGGACAAGGAGGTTGGAGGAACTTTATGAAGAGACAGTGGCAACACATAACAACTATTCGCTATACTGCTTGTTCGCGGATGTTGAGCCATGCTCTTATGAAGAAGCAGCCCAAGAGAGTACTTGGAGGAAGGCGATGGACACGGAGATCGCTTCCATCAAGAAGAATGAAACTTGGAAGCTGGTGGATCCTCCTGCTGACCAAAAACCCCTTGGAGTGAAGTGGGTTTATAAAGTGAAGAAAAACAAGGACGGTGGCGTGGAGAAGCACAAAGCACGATTGGTCGCGAAGGGCTACCGTCAAGTTCAAGGAGTGAACTACGATGAAGTGTTCGCCCCTGTTGCGAGGATTGACACCATTGGGTTGATCATCGCACTTGCTGCACATCATGGATGGAAAATTATGCAGATGGACGTGGTCGCTGCATACCTGAATGGGTACCTGGAGGAGGAAGTATACATCGAGCAACCTCCAGGGTTCGTGATGAAGGGGCAGGAAAGGAAGGTCTGCAAACTCGACAAAGCACTCTACGGACTCAAGCAAGGAGCGAGAGCATGGAACGGCAGGATAGATACTTTCCTGCAGAAACATGGCTATCACAAGAGCCCGCACGAGTATGCGCTCTATACCAAGGAAGAAAAGGATGGAGGCATCATGATAGTGTGTTTATACGTGGACGATATGATCTTCACGGGGAACAGCACAGCTATGTTTGTAGCGTTCCGAGATATGATGAAGAAGGAGTTTGAAATGACTGATCTGGGAGAGCTAAGTTACTTCCTGGGAGTGGAAGTGAAGCAGGGAGAAGATGGGATCTTCATATCCCAAAAGAAGTATACGGAGGAGATACTTCAGAAGTTCAGGATGGAAGATAGTAAACCTATCTCCACTCCTGCTGATCCTGGGATGCGACTAAGCAAAGAGTCGAAGGAAGGTGCAGTGGACCCGACCATGTTCAAGAGTCTGGTGGGAAGTCTACGTTACCTTACTTTCACCCGACCAGACATAATGTTTGCGGTCGGAGTGGTGAGTAGATACATGGAGGAGCCGAAGGAGGACCACTTCACTGCGGCGAAGAGGATCCTACGGTATATCAACGGAACCAGAGGACTTGGGTTGAAGTATTCAACCGGAGATGAACTGACGTTGGTAGGTCACTCAGATAGTGACTACGGCGGTGATGTGAACGACCGGAAGAGCACTTCCGGGTACGTCTTCAGCATGGGAACGGCGGCATTCTCATGGAGCTCAAAGAAGCAAGCGACGATAGCTTTATCGTCTTGCGAGGCAGAATACATTGCGGCAGCAGCCGGCACCTGCCAAGCTATATGGCTGAGGAATCTTTTGGGAAGCCTGCGCCATGAAGTAGAAGGGCCAACGACTATGTTAGTGGATAACATGTCGGCCATTCAGCTTGCGAAGAACCCGGTGCTACACGGGAGGAGCAAGCATATAGAGACGAGATACCACTTCCTCAGGGAGCAAGTGGAGCAGAAGACTGTGGAAGTTATATATTGCCCGACCGGAGAGCAAGTAGCGGACATCTTCACGAAGGCGCTGAAGGTGGATACTTTCTTAAAGCTCAAAGGCAAACTCGGCATGTGATGCCAAGTTTGAGGGGGAGTGTGTTGGAATGAAGATGGTAGAGAGAAAAAAATGCAGTTTGACTTGTTGACTGGGACCCACTTGCAAGTGGGGTGAATTGTGAATTTTTTGGTTTTTTCGTCTTCTAGCCTATTTCGTCCTGTAGTAGACTTTGTCCTTTAGTGGGTTTGTTTGCCTATAAAAGGCCCCCCACCCCCTTGTATTTTATATAAAGTTTGAAAGTGGAGAGTATCTAAAACTTCCAAAACCTTCTTGTGCGTTTTGAGAGAGGAGCGTAGTGCAGCAGCACTAGTCGGCATCTCGCGGCGGCTAGGAATAGTAGTCGGCCGGACTAGGGTACTCGCACGGAGTATCTCGCTAAGCTCGCCAAGTCTCTGTGAAGTCGTTGGCGGCTAGGAGTTGTGCTCGCCCGTGGAGTTCGCCGGGTGTAGGTGCGGCTCGCAAGTCGAGCTCGCTGTGGTTGGAGTTCGCCGGAATAGTAGGCTTAGAAGTTATAGTCGCGCGAGCTATCTCGCCGGGCTTGTGTTTGAACTCGTCGATTAGTGAAGGATCTCGCCGGAGGTTGTTTGCACTAGCCGAGAGGAAGTCGGAAGCAAGGTGGCGAGTAAAGGCTTGCGGGTAATAGTGCTCGCCGACCTGGTGGAGAACTCGCCGCGAGTAAGTTAACTCGCCGTGAGTAGGTTAACTCGCCGGTTACTAGGTTAACTCGCCGGAGATACTAGAACTCGCCAAGAAGAGGAGCGAACTCGCAGTGCCCATACCCGCTTCCAACAAGGACGATGTAAAGAACGGAGACCAGTAGGCCTCTTCCTCCTTCGGATCTTTCCAGCAACAGGGGCGCGGCTATTTCACCGATCGGAGAGGCGGAGATCACCTGCTTCTTCGATCCAAACCCGATCGATGAAAACTGCAAGAGCAGTCGATGCTTTCCGATCGATGGCGGCGATGGCGATGCAGGAAAAACACGAACGGGAGAGAAATCGCACGGGACCGGCGGCTAGATTTTGCGAACTGGCTTTCTTCTCCTCTTCCCGATCGGCCGCAGAAAACAGGATCTACGATCCTTTCCGACCACCAGCAGCGGCGCAACTTTCCCGATATCCAGCGACGGATAACTATCCTCCTCCCGATCGATGAAGATGCTAGAGCGGCGAAATCCAAAAAATCACAAGAGAGCAGCGACGGGAACACGAGAGAGGGGGCTAGGGCAAAACGAAAAAAGAACTTCGAGAATGTTGGAGTGCTCAAAGCATCCGCGTGACCGTCTAGTTTGGAACGGCCTACTCGTTGCCCCTAGCTTGGGTATTTATAGGCTAACCCTAAATACCCGACTATGGATTATTGGATTCCTATCGGATCCAAACCGTAACCCGTTAAGCACCCGTCAACCCTATTTCAATATATCTCAACATAAAATACATTCAACCCATTTTAGATCGGAAACATAAGATCGTCCAAAGGTTCACCCGACCATGCCGAATTAGCAGCAAAATTCAAGAGTAGAGGAAGAGACAAGCATGACAGCTGGGGGTCACGAGCTCGGGATATTTGATGCAGCCTTAAGGTGCAGTAAGTTTCGTCATTCAATATAGGGAAAATAGAAGGGGAGTCTTGGCGCACCAGTTGAGGTGTTGACTCGTGCAAAGATGCCAGATAAGATTTGTCAACATTTCACCCTCGTATTTGGGACCCTTCCCCCACTGGGCTGCCCTTTAATGTAGGGAAAATGTCCGAATCATAAAGGATGCTATACACAAACTAGCAAAAGGTAATACTCCACATTATACAAACACAACCATGCTATCAGCATGCAACAAGAAAGCCTTTCTGTACTTGCTGGTGCAGATTATATGCTGAAAATCAGCAACTTTTTACTGTATAAAAATAATAATACTGTCAAGTCATGGTTCGGGAGTTGAGTAGAAACAGAGCATTTAGCTTTGATGTTTCCATGGCAGAGTTTAACATGCAGCCAGTTGTAAGATAAGCCGAAAAATCTGAAGAAAGTTGTCCGAATTCAATGCAACTATACAAAACCGTCATCATATTTTAAAATCAACATACCCCTATAAACAGGAGAGGATCGTCCACAGTGTGGAGAGGATAGAAATAGAAGAAATATAGGGGGGAAAAGACATGCACCATAAACCTAAAACATGGGCATTGGTCCTCTATATTTCTTGTGTAATGTGCCCCCTCCCCAAAAGAACAACAAAAATGGGGGAAAAACTTTCCCCTTGCACCAGAGAGAGAAAAAAAATCAGAATTCTACTGATTCTTTTGCGACTGAAGACAAAGTGTGGAGACAACAGTCTAACTTTCCAATAAGGAGAAGCTTAGATGTCAAGTCAAAAGGCGAGAAAACTGTGTTTAACCTGAATGCCGGGAAGAAGGATTATCAAAATGTTGAAGACAATTGATTTGGCATTAAGGAGACAAATTCCCAGAGAATGATGTATTCTAGCGCTAGAACGGGATTAGGGTTCCGCTTGGCACCGCAGTGACAGTCGTGAACGCAATGATTATGAATCGCCGTTCGTGAATGTTCCATCTCACCCAAGGAACTCTATCCACTTTTATGTTCAAAATTATTTTTTTGCTCTCGGTGGCGGTCATAATTGTTGTCATGTCAAACACATTTTATGACGGTGGCGTTTTTTGTCCAAACTCACAAGAGAAAGAACTCAGCGCCAAACAATCCCTAGGAGTGTGCAAAAACAAAAGGAGAACTGAGAGCCGAATCAAAATGGAACCGAACCAATCGATTCAATATGAAAGTAAATGTTCTCAGTTTGAGTCCAGACCTAAAAACAACAAGAACCGTCCATCCGAGCCTAACATCAAAAAACGGCAAGCCTTAACCGTAAAGCCTTAAAATAAGTAATAACTCTGCTTGACCCCAAATCACCTTAGCGACCCTAGATTTCAAATTTTTATTTTGAGAAGACACTGGCAACAAAACCTTAGCTTTTCTCTCTCTCCTCTCTCATGGTCGATAAGCAGTCTCTCCTCCTGCTCCCTCCACCCGCGATCACTGACAAGACTACCACCGGGCACCTGCTAACAAACAAAGAACAATGTCTTCCCAAAATATAATAGAACACAAGCGAGCGAGCAACAAGGATTAGGATAGACAAAGATCCTAAGGCCATGCCTGAATAGATCCTTGAACGGTGCAGGGGACTCTCCCGTAGCAGCCGAACAACCACAGCAAGAACACAGTTTTTTTTGCATGCCCAGCTCACCCCCCCCCCCAAACCAGCAGTTAAACAGGAGCCCTAACAAAGCAAAAGACCACGCTGCCCCTCCCCAAAACAAGAAATAACATAAACAAGCATAAAAAAAAAATGTTCCAGTGGGTCGCAACAAAACACCCCACATCAAATGTTTCTTGACCTCAAAGAACGAACTCTGGCCACCTTTGGCGGAGGGCCCACAAGTCTTCCCATGTTGCTTCCTCCTGAGAACAGTTGGCCCACTGAATGAGTAGTTGTGTCACTGCACGCCCCTCCCTGTTAGTGATGCGGCGGTCAAAGATCGCCATTGGTTCGATGAGCAAGTTACCCGCCTTATTGACAGTTGATGACATGGGTTGTATGAGACTGACCGGAGGTCCCATGTACTTTTTTAGCAGCGAGATATGGAAGGTGTGGTGAATTTTTACCTCTATTGGTAGCTCCATCTTGTACGACACCGTTCCCACGCGCTCGATCACCGGGAAAGGCCCAAAAAAACGAGGAGAGAGCTTCTGCAAGTGGTGCTCCCGGAGACTGACTTGGCGATATGGTTGTAGTCGCGCCCATGTGAATTCTCCTACCTCCAAAACATGTTCCCCGCGTTTCTTGTATGCTAAGGTCTTCATACAGTTCTGGACTCGCGCCAAATTCAATTTCAGTAATGTCATCACCTTGTCCAGTGTTGTTAGTGACCGATCGACTGAGTCCAGCTTGGCTGCCCCTTCTACGTACCTAGGGAGGGTTGTAGGCTCTTGGCCGTATACGACTTCATATGGCGTCATTTGGATCGCACTTTAGTACGCGGTGTTGTACCACCATTCCTCGAGAGGTAGCCAATCGAGCCAATCCCTGGGTTTCTCAAAACGCATACATCGAAGGTAACTCTCCACGCATCGATTCACCACTTCCGTGTGCCCATCTGACTGCAGAAGATATATGGTCGAGGTGTGTAGTTGGACTTGGAGGACTCAACAATTTTGCCAGAATTGTATAAGGAAAGTGGTGTCCCGGTCGCTCACTATGGAGGCGGTAGCCCATGCAAACGCACATATTATCCAAAAAAACCCGCGACACTGCTTCGGCCGTATATGGATGGTGAATAGCAGCAAAATGTGCTTGTTTGCTTAGCCGGTCCACTACCACCAATATAGTCGACTTGTTATGACTCTTCGACAGCCCGTCGATGAAATTCATGGACACCTCTTGCCAAATTCTTTCCAGAATCGGTAGCGGTTGTAGTAACCCCATAGGGCGTTGGTTGTTCGCTTTGCATTGTTGACAGACCGTACAATGTTGGATGTACTCGTAAATCTCGGGCTTCATTCCCTTCCAATAAAAGAGTCTTTTTTTGCGTTTGTACGTGGTCGTAATTCCCGAATCCCCATGGGACCCGAATGGTACATTTCCATCAACCGGTTTCTTAGAGACGGGTCCTTGTCGATCACCACTTTGCCCTTCCTCTTGAGCACCCCGTGCCTCCAACAATATTTTGGGTGTTCCTCTTCATTCCCCTCCTCTGCGACGATGATCTGTCTGAGATATGTATCCAACTCCCAAGAATTTGTAATCAACTGCATGGTGTCTGATTGGAGTGTAATAAGGGAGTTTAATGTAGCCCGAGACACTTCGTGAACCCACAACAGAGCGTCCGCACAAACATTCTTTTTGCCCCGTTTGTAATACACCGTGAAATCGTATTCCATTAATTTGGAGAGGTACCACTGCTACGCCGACGTCGCTAATTTTTGCTCCAACATGAACTTCAAGCTTTGGTGGTCCGTACGTAGGACGAACAAGCATCCCGCCAATTAGTGCCGCCACTACTGGATGGCTAACACGATGGCTAACAACTCCTTTTCGTATGTAGATAACCCGACATTCTTCGGTCCCAAGTCCTTGCTAAAGAATTTTATTGGCCGCTCCTTTTGTAACAACACTGCACCCACTCTGGTATCCGTTGCATGTCTCCACCACAAACTGCTGCTGGAAATTCGGTAACTGTAGCACCGGCGGACTGGTCGCCGCCTGTTTCAGCCGTTGGAAGGCTACCTTCGTTGTTTCCATCCATGTAAAAGTGCACTGTTTTAGCAGTTCCATTAAGGGTCGTGCGATAATACCATACCCTTGAATAAACCTTCGGTAGTACCCCGTTAGGCCCAAGAACCCCCCTCATTTTTTTAATCGACGTAGGAGTCGGCCAATCCAACATTGCTTGTATCTTAGTCGGATCCGTGGCTACACCTTGCCCGGATATAATATGGCCCAAGTAGTGGACTTGCGGCAGTCTGAAATCACACTTGCCTCGTTTGAGCACCAACTTGTGTGTACGCAGGACGTTGAACGTGAATGCTAGTTGGTCCATGTGTTCCTCGCGCGTCGAGTTGAAAATTAAAAGGTCATCAAAAAAAGAATAAGACGAGTTTTCGGAGTTGACCTTGGAAGATGCGGTTCATCAAGCTTTGGAATGTTGACGGGATGTTGGTCAGCCCGAACGACATCACCGAAAATTCATAATGACCCGGATGGGTCTGGAAGGCCGACTTTTGAATGTACTCCTCTGCCATCCTCACTTGGTGGTATTCCGCTCGAAGGTCAAGTTTCGAAAAATAGAGAGCCCCATGCAATTCATCTATCAGTTCTTCGATGAGGGGAATTGAGAATTTACCTTTTATAGTATCTTGATTCAACTGCCGTTAATCCACACATAACCGCCATAACCCATCCTTTTTTTCACCAAAACCATCGGTGAGGAGAAAGGGCTGCAACTGTGTCTAATCACCCTAGTTTGAAGCATCTCTCTGATGAGTCGTTCAAACACGGATTTTTGCAAAGGGGGGTACCGGAGGGATGTAGGTTGATATGCTCCTCCATCTTTCAACACAATTCGATGTGCTTGCTCTCACTTAGGTGGCAGCCCGTGCGGTTCGACGAACAAGTCCGCAAAATTGTCCAAGGGAGCTTGTAAACTCAACTGGTCGGTCGGGTTAGTTGCTTCCCCCTTCACGTGCCAAGCCCGAAAACTCGTTATTTCCTCCTACTGTCCACCCGTTAATTGGCTGTTTTTCCCTCTTGGATTTTGCACAACGCCATCATATTTAGTTGCCCTTCTTTTGCTAGTAATTTTTGAACTCACTTCTCCTTGCCCCAAGAAACATTCCCCAACTTCGATCCACGGAGATTGATTTTCCTTCGACGGCTTGTAAACTCAATCTGTAGATTGCAGAAGTCCCAGTTCACCATCCCCAAAGTCATCAACCATTGTATTCCCAAGACCACTTCGCAACCGCCCAAGGGTAAGATTAATATGTCTGAAGTGAAGACCGCCCCTTGAATCACCCACTGGAAGTGCTTAACTTTGTACGAACTGGATATAGATTTTCAATAGGCCATCGCCACCGAAAATGGAGTTATCGGCACCAAACAACATTGCAATCTCCTTGCCACTTCTTCGCCCAAGAAATTGTGGGTACTACCCGAATCGATTAACACATTAATGGGCTGACCGTGATGTGCATTGTCTCCTTTGTCTACCTCTCTGTTGTCATCGACCACATCGACCACCACTTCCATTGAGTAGACTTGCTTCTGATTAGGACATTTGTGAACCGGTGTGTATGGTCGATTGCACCAAAAGTACAAACTACTCCTCTTCTTGTCGTCCATCTCAGACGACGTAAGCTTGCGATTAACAGAAGCACCTGGGCGTTGTGGAATGGAGGCGTAATTACTCGGGGTTCGAAGGGCTGGTCGGGCTGTATAGCTCTGTTCTTCCTCGCGGTAATGGGTCTCCTCGCGTTTTTCCTTCAATGTGTACTGATGTCATCTTCACCTTCATATCCTCCGACGTTCCATCAATATCGAAAAACTGATCGAACTTGTAGATCCACTCCATCAACTCTTCCCCTGAAAATCGAGGAAAGTCCGACCGAGGAAAACGCGTGACAATATACGAGAATGAAGGGGTTGGAGCTCGACTTTCCTGGGACTGCCCTCTACGATTATTGTCTAACCTCTCTGCCTTCCAGTTAGCGAACATGGTCCACATTTCTTTGTTCATGGCTTGCATAGATCGTGCCAACTCCTCTTGGCTTTGCTTAAGGGCCCCCATCCCACTCTGATGTTCCTTGGATCGTGTAGCGTCCGACACAGACATCCCGCAAACGCCACCTGAAGCTTTGATGCCAATGATGCGCTCCCTCCACCCGCGATCGCTATCAAGACTACCACCGGGCACCTGCTTACAAAAAGAGAACAATGTCTTCCCAAAATATAGTAGAACACAGGTGAGCAAGCAACAAGGATTAGGATAAATAGATAAAGATCCTAAGGCCATGCCAGAACAGATCCTTGAACGGTGCAGAGGACTCTCCCGTAGCAGCCAAACAACCACAACAAGAACACCGTTTTTTGCATGCACAACTCACCCCCCAAATCAGCAATTAAACAGGAGCCCTAACAAAGCAAAAGACCACCCTACCCCTCCCCAAAACAAGAAATAACATAAACAAGCATAAATAAAATAAACAACCCAGCAGGTCACAACACCTCCCCAGCTCTATACATCGCTTCTCTAATCTCATCTCTGTAGTCTCATTTATTTTTGGTGCCACAATATTTTACCAGAGGAATGTTCAGTGCCCTAACTTTCCAAAGAAAAGAAGATTGAAGCATTTTGTTATGAGCCTACTTCAAGGTGGCCGTGGGAGGGGCAAAAAGTAGAAGATACAAGGTGGCTAACCCTAGAATGAGGGAGGAGTTGAGAATAGGAATTAGAGAGAGAGAGAGAGGAGAAGCTTGAGAGAGGACAAGAATTTCGGTTTAATTCTTGCATCACTACAAAGACCTCGTGGGTTTCCTTAAATAGAACCTCTAATGTCATAATCGTAAATACAACAACAGACACGTAAATATTAAAAATACTACAATGCTAGGCTACGACTTAATAATAACAACTCATCTCAATACATAAAAACTCACTTCGATAACATAAACAAGCCTAATAATATGACTACTAGATAACAAACGTCGTGAACCTCTATTAGGACCCTATCAATAACTGACGTCGTGGGCCTCTATCAGTCCTCTATCAACATCAGTGCCCGGTGGCAGCTGAGACTGGACGAGGCGAGTTGGTGGCGTAGCAGACGAGGGTGGCGTGTGTTGGAGGCCAAACGAGACCGGTCGCATCAGAAGTGGCGGTCGGAGAATCGGCGGAAGCAGTGGCATTGACGGCGGAGTTGTCGTCCTTGACCCATTGCAAATGTCGGCAATCAGCTGCGTCGAGGTGGCCTAGAGGGAGTCCCAGAGGTAGTCAAGGAGCGTGGCCACATGGGCGGAGCTTAAATTCACGTGCATATAATTAAGTGATCTTTTAATAATTAATTAATCGAGAAATTAATTAATTAAGAAAGGGAAGCAGAGATTGATTAATCAATTAAGAAAGGGGCAGGCGCATGAGATGGTAGCGGTCTGCTCGATAAGATGGAGACAGACTTGAGGGGCTCGATTTAAGATAGTGTGGGAGGCTCGATAACCGCAGTAGAGGGTGCAGCCCGGGAGTCGGGGAGATGGTGAAATGGAAGCAGAGAAGTGTGTGGCCTAGTCGAGCAAGATTGAGCGGGGAATTTGGAAAAAATCTTATACAGGCGGCTTGATCTAGGGAAGCTGAGGGCGGGATGGCGTCGAGCACTAGGAGGAGAAAAGATCTCGCAGGGGTTCGATCGGAGGAGACAAGCATGCAGGCGGTTCAAGCGGGTGTGTTGTCGTCGAATGGAGGCTTCGAGCGCGGTTGGCTTTAGGTCGAAGCTGCACGCGTGCGGGTGGCTACTTAGAACGAAGGCATCGAGCTCAGTAGTAGAGGGAGCGGCATAGTAGTCTTGGTTTGGGAGGACTCAACCGACGTGGAAGAACCGTTGGAGCCACGGGAAGAAGAGAGGCGTCGCTGGAGGAGCAACTAGTGTGCGGAAGACAAAGCAGCGATGGCACCTGGCTGGAATGAGAAAACAATGGATGGAACTGGAAGGGGTCGTGATTAACGGCGAAAGAAAGGAGCAAAGGAAGGTGTAGCCTGATACCAAGTTGTTACAAGCCTACTTCGAGCCGACTATCGGAGGGGCGGAAAGTAGAAGATACAAGGGGGCTAACCCTAGAATGAGGGAGGAGTTGAGAATAGAAATTAGAGAGAGAAAAGCTTGAGAGAGAAAGAGAACTTTTGTTTAATTCTTGCATCACTACAATGACCCATGTGTTCCCTTAAATAGAACCCTTAATGGCATAATCGTAAATACAACAACATACTACGACGATAGACTGACTTGATAATAACAACTCATCTCAATAAATAAAAACTCGACTCGATAACATAAACAAGTTTAATAATATGACTACTAGATAACTGAGGTCGTGGGCCTCTATTAGGCCCCTATCAATAACTGACGTTGTGGGCCTCTCTATCAGTCCCCTATCACATTTGAAGACAGATTTTGGTTGAAATATTGACTACATTTATGGGGGAAAAAATTCTACTATGTTTAATGTGAACAAATTTAGCCTGTTTGATGGAACAACAATCCACAAAACTACCCACCATGTTAATTTTACTTAATATTATTTAAATTATACGATATATAATGCTTTATATATACAATATTATCTTATTTCCCCTTGTTCGGCGCAGGGAACCTAACCACGAAAGCTCGCATGACGAATCTACAGGCATCAAACATGCAATACCCTAACTCTATATGCAATGCAAACAAGCACAAACACATGCAATGGATCTACAATCGACCCTATAATGAAGATGTGAATACAAACAAAATCGCATATGCAGTCAAATGAGCACGATGCTCACCACATAAACCCAAATGCGAAGCAAAAGTAAATGATCCAATTATGCAAATACTCTATGACGTGCAATTAATCAAACACTGCTAAGTTTAAAAACTTGCAGTAGCATCACAATCAATCATAAATATTTTAAATTAGGCAAACAACTGACAATTGCGAGATAATTGAGGGTGTGTATGAATTAGAAAGCATGGCGAATAGAAAACACATGTCTAATGAAAGAAATCTAGCCAATATTAGTAAAAGCTCAGTATTGCAAGAAATATAAAGCGCATCAATACAGTGGGAAGACGAGAAAATATTCGTGAAGCTCAACAAGTAAAAGGGTCGTCGGCGTGGGCGCAGAAATACATTAAGTATCTGTCTCGTCCTTCTCTCCTGAAAAATCACCTTGGGAATAACAAAAGAAACAATACACCTCAGTTGAATGATTATGAAACTAATAAATAAGAGGCTAACTGACAAAGAAGAAACATGCAATACATTAGATGGTTTTACCGAACTTGTGCAATTGACAGTACCTTTACCGACCACTAGTTGGAAAGTCTCATCCGCCGTCTGGATGTTATCTGCAACAGCTAAGCGAGTGTATGAGGAGAATTCACACGCATCTCCTGTCGGCTGTCGCGTGTCGTGATGCACCTGAGTCAACGATCAAATCTCATGCCCTGGAGGAATATATGGATGTTAGAGCAAGAGATCCATCAGTGCCTTCTGTTTGGTGGGCATATATAGCTGAAGAGGATGCCCTGCCTAGTTCCTGATGTAGGGTAGGCTACGGGGTGCACCAAAACGTACGACTCTAGGTGGAGGTGCGGGAGTGACACACTAATTTGAATCTAAATGCAATGCAACCGTCAGTGACGGCGGCGACTAAACTTTAGCAATGAAAATATTAGTGCTACGCGAATAATTAAAGAGCATAACAAACATTCAATTTGGCGATTTAAAATGGTGTTCCTCCGCTCGGAGGGCCAAGGTCAATCGCGTGGCGAATAACTCCTCCTGCAAGTTAGTAGTGTATCGAAACAATCTTCCACTATCAAGAATCAAACAATGTATATTAATTCACCAATGAAAAATGTCAAATCACATAAACCAACACCACAAGAGAACTCACAAAGTAAAGGGCTGAACCGAAGCACTGAAGATTATGGATCCGGACGTGTGGGTCGGCGATCGAAGATGGACCCGGCGGTGCGGAAATGGTGGCGGTGGCTGTCCTCGGTGGAGAGTGGGGAGATCGGGCCGGAAATGGAAAGATCCGGCCACTAGGGGAGATCCGGGTGGGGGAAACTAGATTCAATATTTTGGGATCGAATCCGGGTGTAGGGGTGATGAACGGAAGATGGAAATAACGGATCGGGCTGAAATTCCTAGATCTGATTTGATCCAAGAAATTAGGGCTAACGGAGAGTGGATCCACGGGAGGGAAGAAGTGGAGGGTCGGCGTGAATAGTGACAACGTGAATAGTGTCGGCGTGAACAGTTACCCGTGAACAGTTGTCGGATTTCCTGGACAGCAGTAGTGGGTTGGAATTTGAGGGTTGTAGGGGCTGCGAATGAGGGTTTCGGAGGGGGAAGAAGAAGGCTATGGATGGGTAGTTGTTACGCCCCCGCTACGCTTTACGGGGCGTCATTATGTTCGGCGATGCAAAGGAGCGACGACCAACGGGGCTGAACCAACCGGTTCAGCTGAACCAACCGGTTCAGCCCCCACCCTGTGAACCGGCCGGCCGAGGCTGAACCAATTGGGTTCAGCCCCAACTGGAGGGGTCGGCCGGCCCCTCTATGGCCCGGGTATATTTACCCGGGGCTGCTCTCATGGATGTTTATGTTGGATTATCAAGGTATTCTTCCTTCCTCTCTAACCCTAGTTCCTCTAGCCGTCTTCTCTCTAGATTTCCTTCCCCTTCCTATCGTTTGGTATCAGAGGCTTCGTTCTCCGACGATGGTGACCACGCGGACACAAGAGGAGCTTTCCCGTTTAGAAATCTTGGAGGAAAACTATGGTGCTTTGGCGGATTCAGTACCTGCGATCGAGGAAGAAATGTGCGTGTCTTCGCAGCGAATGGAGGAGCGTCTGGACGTTCGCATGGAGGAATTAATGGCGCTATTGAAAGGAAAAGGGTCGTGTGAAGAGGGATACAGCGGCGCACGACCCGATCGGTCCGCCGAAATGTCGGGCACGGCCAATCTAGGTCGTGCGGGCAACGGGGCAGCAACGGGAGTCGGCGGGGCTGGCGTGGGGTCGTCCCGACCCTGGGGTGCGGCCGCCGATGGCGTCCAGGCGAGAGGACCGACGGGAGCGAGAATCCCGGCTCCGGAATTTGATTCGGCCGCGCAAGGAGGAATCGCACCACCCTGGAGTCCAGGCGGTGGTTCCAGCGTGTCGGGTCTTGGCGATTGGGGTCGTCCACCATAGCAGCGGGCTGATGGGGGGCCGGGAGCGGCTGTGAGGGCTCCAGGAGGTACGGGAAGGCTTTCTTCCTAACCCGCGAGGCGGCGTTCCTCCTGTTGGGTACGGAGGCCATGTTCCGTGGGCCGATCAACACGCCCCTCATCCAGTTCAGCCCCCTCGGTGATGTAGGCCCACACTTTCGAACGTTTTGGTGGCCGACAAAACAAACGCGACGCTCTCGAATAACTCTCACGTCACCCTCAAGCATTAAACGTAGCAGCGGTTTAATTAATATTCTTATTAAACTACAATTACGGGGGGGTTCGCAAAGCCCCTTAAGATAATACCAAGGCGATAGGTCAATGTCCTCTCAAGCGAAAAGAACCCACACGGTTCGGTCGAGCGAGTTGTACCAAAAGAGAAACCACCGAAAAACAAAAGATTCGGGCAAGGGTGGTTCTCTCCCAACAAAATACGAACGAGGGCCGCCACGCCTCACGAACTTAAACGAAAATAAAGTAAACAAGACAATAACTAAAATAAATTTAACCACGAAAAATCAAACGTTACACAAGCCGCGCTATTTGTCAATGTCACAGGAATTATCTAAAGAAGAGAAACTCATAAAGGTGGAAATTTTCATTACCCAACCGGATTTGATGAATCCGGTTCTCTCGACTAGAATCGTTCTTTAACGGCACCACCAGAGATACGCCAGAGGGAGAGAAATTTGTCGTCTTCTTCGTGTCTTGTTGTATTTGAAAAGTCCCGGCAAAATCTTCTAAGTATGAAAACAAATATCTCCAAATAAGGCCGGAGAGAGAGAAGGTGGTGGATTGAGAAATAATTAAGGAAAGAAATATTTCTATTATGGTAGGCTAAGGAATTTTATGGTACAGGGATATTTGGTTTTAGGAAGGAGATTATGGTGCTTAGTAAAAAGGGTTTGATGAGGAGGAGGATGGTGAAGGTCAGCTTGGGAGGGTGGAGGAGAGAGGGGCTCGGGTTCTGTTGAAAGGGAGGTGGCCGGTTTTGTGGTTAGGAGGGGGGTGGTCGTTTTGGGGGAGGTTGTTGGTGGTGGCTCGGGTGGTAGGTGGTGGAGGGAAGCCGACGGTTTGGAGGAAGGAGTTGGGGCTCGATTTCGCAAGAGGAAGTGGGGGATGTAAAGGAGGAAGGAGGAGAAGGGAGGAGGGAGGAAGGAGGGGAGAAGGTGGCCGGCGGCCAACACAAGGAGAGGGGGAAAGAGGAGTTCGGCCAAGGAGGAGAGGAGGAGAATTTTCAAGAGGAGATTTAGATTTTTTTCAATTTCTTTCATTCAATAATCAAAACAAAGAAGATACATGCCTATTTATAGGCTACATCACTCCATCTCCACCATACAAATTGAAAACGCTCATGATGGCTAATTGCACCCATCATGACATGAAATAAAACTATAGTTCGCACATAAAATAAAATAACGAGGATGGTTATAGGTCTTCATCTTACATGAAATTAAGACATGAAGTAAAATGATAATTTCGAAAAACAAATAATAAAATATATTATTACTTAATAATAATTTATTAATATATATTATTAATAAATTATAATTGGGTTTGCGCTCCGGACGGCTATTGTGGCGACGCTTCCAAGGGTCGTCCGTAAGCATGTTGTCGCCGTCTTCAAAGTGTTGCGGGTCGTCGTCTCCATTCATATCTACCGGGTCACCATCATCGTCAGAGGGAGGACGCTCCAAAACAACAAGTCGAGGGAAGTCGGCTCCATCACTCGGGGCCACCCAGGAACGTACGAAGGTCACATGGGGGGTCCGGGACGTCAAGCGTGGCACGGGCAAGGCTGGCAAGGGCAAGCGGGGCCGCGCGCGTACATGCCACCCAAGTTGACACGAATGAACTTCCCCAAGTTCAAAGGAGGGGATGCTCTGGAATGGTTTCAGAAGGTAGAATTGTTCTTCAGTTACCAGGAGGTCCCGGAGGCGCAGTGGGTGTAATTGGCGTCGTTTCATCTGGAGGACGACGCTTTTCAATGGACTTAGTGGTTCCTAAGAGGTCGAGATTATGTGTCGTGGACAGATTTTGTGGAAGGGTTCACCGCCCGGTTCGGGCCCCCAGAGTACGAAGATTTTGAGGCGCTACTGCAGAAATTGCGACAGAAGGGGACAGTAACCGAGTACCGGACAGAGTTTGAAAAGTTGGCCAACCGGGTACATTGGGAGGAGAGGACACTGCTGAGTTGTTTTGTGTCCGGGCTGAAGGAGCAATTGCGCGATGAGGTTCATGCTTACATGTCGCGCAGCTTGAACCACGCCATCAATTTAGCTCGCATTCAGGAGGAGCGGTTCAACAGGCAGAGAGCCCGGGCCACGGGAAAGCCGTCGGCGGCCACAGTTGCGGTAGCACGGCGGGATCCGCCAACGGGTAGCAAGCCAACAGTGACAAGGCTTTCGTGGAGTGAGTTGGCCGCTCGGAAGGAAAAGGGGTTATGTTTTAACTGCGACGAGAAATTTGTGTCGGGTCACAAGTGTGAAAGGGTACAAGTATTCATGCTGCATGAGGATGTGGAAGACGAGCCGGCTCAGGACGAGGAGTTGGAGGCGGACGTGGCCTTGACCGAGTTCGGAGTTTCCATACACGCTCTCGAGGGGTGTGCTCCTCCCCCGCTTACTATGCGACTCGCGGGACGGATTGCCCGTGAGAAGGTGACTGTTTTGGTGGACAGTGGGAGCACCGACAATTTTATTCGTCCAGAGTTGGCCCAGCGAGTGGGTCATGTGATCGATAAGGGGGCTCCCTTCCATGTTATGGTTGCTGATGGCAGCAAGCTGCAATGCGAAGGGTTGCTGAAGGATGTGGAGCTACAGATGCAGGGCTACAGTGGGTGTACCGACGTCTACCTGTTACCCATTCAGGGTTCGGATATGGTCTTGGGAGTGCAGTGGCTACGTCAGTTGCGGAGGGTCGCGTTCGATTGGGAGCACATGACTATGGAAATCCTTCACGGGGGCAAGCAGTTATGTTTGAAAGGAATCATCTCTTCGCCAGTAAAGGAGATTTCTCTTCGGAGCATGCAGCGCTTGGGCGAGGAAGGAGGATTGATGGCCGTCCTTCGGGAAGTTCCAACGGCCGACACGACTCATTCGGAGGTACCAATTCAGTTACAGTCTCTTCTGATGGAGTATTTTGATGTTTTCCAGGAACCGCGCACTTTACCACCACCTAGCTTCAGGGATCACCATATTCAGCTCAAGGCGGGCGCCGAGCTCCCTAATATTTGACCATATCGCTACCCCCATATTCAGAAGGCAGAGATTGAGCGTAGCGTCCGCGAGATGTTGGAGGCGGGTATCATTCGACCGAGTACGAGTTCTTTTTAAGCCCCCGTCATCTTGGTCAAGAAAAAAGATGGGTCATGGAGATTCTGTGTCGATTACCGGGCCCTGAACAGCGCCACGGTAAAGGACAACTTTCTGATCCCTGTGGTGGAGGAGTTACTTGACGAGCTACATGGCGCACGACGGTTCACCAAGCTCGATCTACGTTCAGGCTATTATCAGATACAGATGGCACAGGAGGACATCCATAAGATGGCTTTTCGGACTCATGATGGTCATTACAAGTTCTTAGTCATGGCCAATGGGTTGACGGGCGGTCCCGCCACCAGGCGAACATGAATGAGACTTTCCGCGAGCTCCTGCGGAAATTCGTGTTGATCTTCTTCGATGACATTCTAATCTACATCGCAAATTGAGAGGACCATGTGGGACATGTTGAGCAGGTTTTGGCTCTACTGCGTCGTCACCGGCTTTACGCCAACCGTTCCAAATGCTCCTTCGGTCAGGAGGAGGTGGAGTACTTGGGACACTTGGTCTCCGGCAAGGGCGTCAGGGCCGACCCCAAGAAGATACAGAGTATGCAGTCATGGTCGCGGCCCGTCTCAGTCCGCGCTTTGCGGGGATTTTTGGGACTGACGGGGTACTACAGGCGATTTGTGCGAGATTATGGAAAGATCGCTCGTCCTTTGACTCAGCTACTGCAGAAGGATTCCTTTTCTTGGACTGAGGAAGCGGAGACAGCTTTTCAGGCTCTTAAGCAGGCCATGACCACCACTCCGGTTCTTGCACTACCGGATTTCACGAAGACATTTGTTTTGGAGACGGATGCCTCGGGTGTTGGCTTAGGGGCAGTCCTGATGCAGGAAGGGCGGCCGCTAGCGTTCTACAGCAAGGCGTTGGCCCCCCGTACCTTGGGTCTCTCCGCCTATGAGAAGGAGATGTTGGCTGTCATTCATGTTGTGGCAGCCATATCTTTTGGGTCGGCATTTTAAGATCTGCACCGACCACAAAAGCTTGAAACATTTCCTGGATCAAAGGGTCTCTTCTCCTCTACAGCAGAAGTGGGTTACTAAGCTTCTCGGCTATGATTACGAAATTGAGTACCGAAGGGGTAAGGAGAACGTGGTAGCGGATGCCCTTTCTCGCCTGCCGGAGGGTACTCTCGCTCACCTCTCTGGACCGTTGGTGGATTCTTTAGCTGATGTTCATGAGGAGGTCATGCGCACGACCACCTTACGTTCTTTGGTGGAGGCTTTGCAGCGGGGGGAGACGGTGGCTCCTGGTTATCATCTTCACAATGACCGGCTATACTATGAGGGCAGGGTGGTTGTGCCTCCCGAATCAGCTTGGAAAACGGTTATGATGCACGAGTTTCACTCTTCCCCAATGGGTGGCCATGCGGGGGTGCTCCGGACCCTTCAGAGGGCGCGAACGAATGTCTTTTGGGTCGGCATGCGCCGGGATATAAAGTAGTTCGTGCGGCAGTGTGAGGTCTGCCAGCGTCAGAAATACGAGACGTCATCTCCGGCCGGGCTATTGGTTCCTCTGGCGATTCCACAGCAGATTTGGGACACGCTTTCCATGGACTTCATTGACGGCCTGCCTAAGTCCAAAGGGAAATCGGTGATTTTGGTGGTGGTGGATAAACTAAGTACGCGCATTTCCTGGCCCTCAGTCATCCGTACACAGGCGAATCGGTCTCCGCACTTTTTGCTCGGGAGATTGTCCGCTTACATGGCCTTCCTCGTGCCATTATTTCTGACAGAGATCCTACTTTTGTGAGCAGTTTCTGGCGGGAACTTTTCCGCTTACAGGGTACCTGTTTACAGTTCAGCACGACACATCACCCTCAGTCGAATGGTCAGACGGAGGTTCTCAATCGGAGTGTCGAGACGTATTTACGTTGTTTTGTTATGGATGAGCCTCGGACTTGGCCAGAGTGGTTACATTGGGCCGAATACTGCTACAACACCTCATATCACTCTGCCAGTCGGATGACGCCGTTTGAGATTGTTTATGGGCGCCCTCCCCCGACTTTGGGTAGCTATGAGCCAGGCAGCACCGCCCTGCCGGCGGTCGACCGCGCTCTTCGTACTCGGGATAGTATGTTGGCAACCCTCCGCGAGAACCTTCGCCTAGCTCAGAACCGTATGAAGATGCAGGCAGACAAACACCGCAAGGAACGGGAGTTCGCGGAAGGAGATGAAGTCTTCCTCAAGCTCCAGCCTTACAGACAGTTATCCGTTGCTCATCGGGGCAATCAGAAGCTTTCCCCTCGTTATTACGGCCCCTTTCGTATACTCAGCAGGGTGGAGCCGGTGGCTTACAAGTTGGCATTGCCGGAGGGATCCCGCATTCACCCAATCTTTCATGTGTCCTTGCTCAAGCGGAAGGTGGGTGCCAATGTCCAACCAAGTACTCTTCTGCCTGCGGTTACTGCTGCGGGCGAACTACGGCCGCTGCCGGAGGATGTGTTAATGGTTAAGTGGAAGAATCGGGCCACGGAATATCGGCCAGAACTCTTAGTCAAGTGGAAGAACTTGTCGGCGGCGCACAATTCGTGGGTGGATTTCCTGAACTTCAAAGAGCTCTACCCCGACTACCACCTTGAGGACAAGTTGGTCCTTGATGGGGAGGGGAATGTTACGCCCCCGCTACGCTTTACGGGGCGTCATTATGTTCGGCGGTGCAAAGGAGCGACGACCAACGGGGCTGAACCAACCGGTTCAGCCCCCACCCTGTGAACCGGCCGGCCGGGGCTGAACCAATTGGGTTCACCCCCAACTGGAGGGGCCGGCCGGCCCCTCTATGGCCCGGGTATATTTACCCGGGGCTGCTCTCATGGATGTTTATGTTGGATTATCAAGGTATTCTTCCTTCCTCTCTAACCCTAGTTCCTCTAGCCGTCTTCTCTCTAGATTTCATTCCCCTTCCTATCAGTAGTACCTTGGGTGGGGGGGAGTTTGAGCGCCTAGGAGTCGTCACCTAGGGTTCCACGGCGTCGGCACCGATGGGTGATCGAGGAGTTCCGGGAATAATCTCTCCAAAACCTGCAATGTTTTGGTTCTGCCTCTTAGACCATTATTTATAATAAAACAAGACACTATGACATCTTTATCAACAGTTATGATTGACCGGTGGGAGAGGCCACTAAAATACATGAAAATAAACCAATAAAAGTAAACTAATATATGATTATGACTCACGGCACGGATCCGGACACATCTACGGAGTCCGATCATCGATCCGGGCACGCCATATATGGTAAGTTGCCAAATCAGCCCCGAACGGGCCCAAAGCTCGTGCTCGTCTCTGCTCTGCATCAGTTCCACTCCCGGTTCCATCGCTAGTCTGTTTCCTCTTGATGCCCTCTGTCATGCTCATCATGCTCAGTAGGGTTTGCTCCTCAATGTAGATAATGTCATCTTCCTCCTCACTTTCAGTCATGCCCAAATTTGCGCAATAACCTCCTCGGCCACAACGACCGCGTCCCTGTCCACTACCTGAATCACCCTCCTTGGGTGGTTTGGGGCAAGCATACCTCAGATGACATGGCTCACCGTAATTGTCGTACTGTCGGGTTTCTCTCCTCTATCATGTAACATCAGAGCCAACTGCAGCTAATGCTTACTTCACTATAGTGGACCCTCCTGTCCCTGTCTAAAGTTCAAAACGTGTCTCCTCCAAGATCATGGCTGAGATGGCCTCTGTAAGTGCAGGAATCTTCATACCTTACAGAAGTAAGGCTCTCCTCTGATCGAACTTTTCATCTAATCCCTTCAGGAACTTCATAGTCCTCTCCTCCACGATGATCTTGGATGTCCGACACTGTGAGTCGATGCAACCCATCCCGCAGGAAGAGTGATCGTAATCCACCCGTAGGCGTTCTAACTCTGAGGTGTAGTCCTGCACCGTCTTCTCTCCCTAAACGATGTCGTTAATTTCTCTCTTTACCTGGAAGACCCGCAGAGTGTTCCTCACTCCATCATATGTACTCCTCAGCTAGTCCCAAAACCTCCATGATCGTCTTCAAGACATCTACCATGGCGGTAATCAATGGGACTACCGAGCTAAGAAGCCGCATGAGCACCGTCATGTGGGTTGACTACCACTCAACTCCTACAACTGTGTTCTCTGGCTTCTTCAACTCCCCTGTCAAGAAACCCCCAACAAGCTTTGATGCAAGGATTTTCTTCACGCGGCGTGACCAACCCAGGTAGGTGATTGGTCTTTCGAGCTTCATATCAACCGGTGGAAGTTCCAAATTAACCAGTCTGCGCGATGAGCCCAAAAATGCAATAGATCTACGATCAACCCAAAAATGAAACTGTCAATACAAGCATGCAATCAAACACGTAATCAAATGAACAGGATGCTCACGCATAAACCCAAATGCGATGCAGATGCAAATGATCTGATTCCGCAAATATTTTCCAATGTGAACTAATTAAATATTGTTAATTTTAAAATCTTGCACTAGTGTCGCAATCAATCACAAATATTCCAAAGTAAGCAAACAAGTGACAATTGTAAATTTATTGAGAGCAGGTAGCATGGAAAATAGAAAAGACGTGTCGAAAGAAAGAAATCTAGCAAATATTAGTTAAGCTCAATATTGCAACAAGAATAAATGGCATCCATACAGTGTGAAGACGAGAAAATAATCGCGAAGCTCACCAATAAAAGGGTCAGTGCAAAAAACCAGTGGTTGCAAATGTGATGTAGATACTCGGAGGAACAACAGTTGCTGGGATGGGGCTGTCAGAGGAGGGAAGGTGGTTATTTTGGGGCTGGAGTGGTTGGTTGGGGCTTTAGATGGGCTGGGGGTTAGAAGGGAGTAGGGGAGAGGGTCGGCTAAGGCTTCTGGAGGGCTATAATGGGGTCGATTGAGACTTGAACGCTTGGATGAGGCAGTTTAGGGCTTGATGGGGATTTGGGAATGCTGGAGGTAGATCCAAAGAGATCGTCCAGGGTGAAGGTAAGAGAGATGGAGAAGTGGCAGTTTGGAGGTGGATTAGGATGGGCGATTGCCAATGAGAGGGGCGGCTGCTAGTGAGAGGTGTTGCTGCTTGTGAGAGGTGTTGCTGCTTGTGAGAGGGGTGGTTGGTGGCGTACAAGAGGGGATGATGGACATGAGTGACAGCTAGAGGAAGGGGTGGTTCGCCGGAGGGACGGGAGATGGCGGGCAAGGGCGCAAAACATTCCTAAAATCTGGGATTGATGAAGTCAGCATCGCACAAATTCCTCAGCGTCGCACCAAGGAGACAAGACCGAGCGGCTTGCGTATTGGAAGCCAACTCTCGATCCCTCTTCCAAACATCTAACATGATATATATGGGGAAATTAGTGTAAATGAATCTAACAACTAAGTCATTCGATCACATCATTTACTCTAACTTTCAAAATATAATACAAAAAATAATCTAAAACAAGAAAAATTGCAATGAACGCGATGACGGTCTTCAATCGTCAATCCGATGATCCAAAAATCATCAATCCCGTAAATCGCTCACACGAGGTGCGATCGATCTCCATCAGCTCTTCTCCGCCACCAGCCTTCCTCTGGTTTGCTCCGCCTGCTCCGACCAACTACGGCAAACCTTTCCCTGAGTATGAATCACAAACCAATAGGGAGTTGTGCTACTGACCTACAAACTTTGGTTCTGACCTCGCCATGCCTGTGAGCCAGCGTCCAAAGATCTCGTAAAGGAATGCAGCACCTCCCGCTGCATCTATTGTGATTTTGAATGAATAGTGAACCAATAGAGAATTGTAGCCTTAAAAAAAAGTAAGGATCAACAAACATGTGATTTAAATCTGCAATAGTTCAGAACCATGTAAACATTACACATTCAAGAATCGATCCAACACTTGGCTTTGGCAAAGAAAACCAAACAACAATTCAGAACCATGTAAACATTACACATTCAAGAACATAGGATCTACAGAAATAAAGATGAGTTCTTTGCCAGGCAAAAAATAGCATATGGAGCACAGCATTTCCACCATGGAATTGGGTAGTGATTCAAAAAAGAGCATCAGCATATCATGTACCTATCTTCCTTTTGGATCAATTATCTGGGAAAATAATCTACTAGTGGATGGATCAGCTTCATCACTAATAAGACTGGAGTTATCATGCTCCACCTCAGTTACATTTGTGACCCATTCCAGGATTCCTCCAATGGCGTTTGTGCTGTTCTCATCCCCAGCAATCTTTGTGAAGGACTCCTGAAGCTGAAGAGAATATTCCAAGTTCCACAACACATCTCCCATGGCTGGTCTTTCAATGCCATGTTCTGCTAAACATTTCTTTGTTGTTTCGCCAAACTTTCTCAAAGATTCAATGCTTATAGTGCCAACAAGATGGGGATCTATTACCTTCTCTAACTGGCCTCTCCTCTGCCAGTTCATTGCCCACTCAACAATGTTAATCTGATCCCTTGATAGTGCTGGATTTATCGCCGGCCGGGCGCATAATACCTCCAGCATTACCACTCCAAAGGAGTAAACATCGGATTTCTCAGTCAGCCGCTGGCTTCGGAAGTACTCTGGATCGAGATAGCCGAAACTTCCCTTCACAACAGTGCTCACGTGGGTCTGGTCTAGTGTTGGTCCCATTTTAGACAATCCAAAGTCAGCAACTTTAGCGGTGAGATTTTCGTCGAGAAGAATGTTGCTCGTCTTAACATCCCGATGAATTATGGTCTCGGCAGCCCCGGTGTGAAGATAGTGAAGGCCTTTTGCTGCTCCGATGCAAATCTCGAGTCTTTGCTTCCATGAGAGAGGCGGAAGATCCGAGCCATACAAGTGTTTGCGAAGGGCTCCACCAGCCATGAAATCATAGACGAGTACCATCTCATTTGGTTCATGGCAGTAGCCTATGAGTGATACGAGGTGACGGTGCCTGAGCTTGGACAGCATTTCAATCTCAGTTCGGAACTCAACCAATCCTTGCTGAGACTGTGAGTTTGCCCTCTTAACTGCCACAGTCAACCCATTTTCTAGCACCCCTTTGTACACTTTTCCGAAACCACCTACGCCTAAGAGCAAGCTATCGTCAAAGTTTTCCGTCCCATCTTTAATCTCCGAGAAAGCCAGCAATCGTCGGAAACCATTCGAAGGCCCCGATGAAACATAACTGCCAGCAGAAACCTTCGTATCTGAAAAACCGACTTGGGCGAGAGGAGTCATTGGGGAAGGTAACCAACTTGATACGAGCTCAACGGTCTTCTTTTTTGAAAAGAAGTTCAGTGCAAACACTACTGCCATCAATCCAAAAACCAGCAGTCCTCCCAAACATGCTACAATCACAATAAGCAATGTCAAATTCTTCTTCTTTGCAATCTCAACACCAATAGGATTTTCCCCACAGCACAGATCGAGCCTGCCTTCGGCATCACTAAGCTTCATGATCTCAATGCCATTGAGGAAAGCATTGGGCTGGACATTGTTCATATCAGTCGGGCCTATTTGCACGAAAATCTTCTCCACTAGCATAACCACATCAACAATGAAATCCACAACATAAGCAGTTGTCATCTCCTTCAACTTGTTTGAGACATCAAAGGAGCTCATCGCAGACTGGTTATTGATATAAACATTGAAGAGCAGACTATGAGGGCTTGTGCTCAAGAAATCGCAGAAATGGAGCCGAACAAGATACTGAAAGCCAGAATCCACTGAGAACATCCAGGAGATGTTGAACATCTGATTTCCAACATTGGCGTCGGCCATTTCCCGTGCCGTCGCATAAACCATGTCCGGCGCACTGTAAATTGAGACGCCGGGCGAGTGCCTGATTGAGTTAGGATCTGTAGAAATGTTCAGAGCAGTAGCAGGATTGACCAAAAACAAGGAATCAGTGTTCCAAATTCTCCACAGACTGTCATTTTTTGAACTCAGAGCTGGACCTCCGACATTAATTCTGTAGCAAATCTCATAAGCTATATTCTGAGAGATGTTCACTTGGGGGCCTTGAGGAACAGGGGAAGCGGAAGAGGGGAACAGTGGTTCTGGCAACGAGATCAACTCGATGGCATTTATAAAAGCTATCGAACCACGAAAAGGAATTATGTGTAAACTTAGGGTTTCCAAATCGAAGCCAATTTCGATCACATATTCCTTGAGAACAACCTGTGGATTTTGATGAGAATTCGAGAACGAGAAATTGCGAATCAGCGTGAAGCCGCCGGCGGCGACGGAGAACGTCGCCGAACGGAGGTCGTGCGGTAGAACACTCGGTGGGAAAAAGTGCAGGCGCAAGAAATGTTTGCCTTGTTGGCTAATGTTGAATCTATACTCAGTGGGTTCAGAAAAAACGCGAGCGGTGGTATAGAGATCGGAAGAACTGACCGAAGCTACATTGTTGGAAGTAGGAGAGAAGAAGGGGGAGGAGGAGGGGAAAGAAAAACCTCCATTGTCGGGATTGAAAATCCGGCCGTCGTCGGCTTTAACGCTGGAGTTTCCTCCGCAGTTCAGTAAGAAGTCGTCCGGAGGAAGAAAGGCTGCGGCGGCTCCGAGGAAGAGGAAATGGCGGAGGGAGAGACTGAGGCGGCGGGTTCTGCAGCTTTTCATGAGAATGTGGGTTTGGGTTTGAGTTTGGTTGAGGGAAGAAGACGAATCTGAGAAGAGAGCGGAGACAGCAGCACTGTATTGGCTGACAATGGAGTGTTGGAAGGAGAAAAGATGGCCGTGGGATGAACGAAGAGGCTGCAAAATTACAAGCTGGAAGCCTTTTTGCACGTGCAGGGGCAAGAAAAGTATTGGGAGATGGAAAGGCTGATGGACTGGCAAATGCTTGGCAGCTTAAAAGCTGCTCGTTTATTAGAAACCTAGGAAAGAGATTGTTGACAGTTTTGTGAGAGAAATTATTCCATCCGCATATGTTTTTTTTTTCGCGATTGTTATCCGCATTACAGTTTTGATTATTCGTATATGTTTTTTCTTAATTTTACGTGTCTTTTAAAAATATGTCTTGTACATGCATTTTCAGGAAAAGTGTTCAACTTTCGTGTTGAACACTTTTCCTGAAAATGCATGTACAAGGCTTATTTCTAAAAGGCGTGAAATCTGAGTGTATTTTCAAAGTACGTCTTGTACATGCATTTTCAGGAAAAGTGTTCAACACGAAAGTTGTAGATCTCGATGAGATCTACAATTTTGGTGTTGAACACTTTTCCTAAAAATACATGTACAAGACGTATTTTCAAAATACGCGAAAAATTAGGAAAAAATATGTGCGAATAATCAAAACTATAGTGCGGATAACAATCGCCTTTTTTTCGAGAAATTATTAGCTGCCCAGCTTCAAATTGGGACTGCCACGTTGCTCAGATGGCCACATCACTTACATAATTATGTATATTGCTTTCAAGTTGGTTTAGGCCTTAGGGTAGCCTAATATTGGAATAAGATTCTCTCTATTTGAAATGACATGATAGTATCATTATTTATTTATTTATTTCGATTGATTTAAGGAGTTCATTAATCTCTTTTTTTTAATATTTTTTAATCAAATATATATATATATAATTAGATCAAATGAAAATAGATCCGCATCATGAAATGGACCTCTATTTGAGATCTCAAATGAATAGAGTAATGATCCCATACAGTCTAGTTGCTTGTTTTTTGAACATGAGGTTTAATTATTTGAAATTGTTCCGGGTCATCCGATTTTTCCGGTTCGATAAATCGGATCGTCTTAGCTCGGAATTGAGTCGGGTGAGCAAACAGTCAATGAAAAACAGTAGCAAATGACAAAAGACTTTTTTGACATGGAAAAACTGAAGAGTGAAAAATCACGTGGTCGGATGATCGGATCTGTGTCGGGCCAAAAATCCACTGTTTCGCTTGATTTTACAAAAGTTGACGGATTTTCTTTGAGGGTAACATGTCACCTCTTCATTACAAGTTCTGAATATGAAAATAGTAAAAAATAAACTAAGTCTTTGGAGCCTGGGTGGGAGCGCTCCAGTGGGAAAATTTGTTAAGTTCTCAGAGGCTCGACGGAAGCGCTCCTGCTAAAACTAGGCCTCGATGAGAGCGCTCATGTGAAGAAGAATGTCACATCCTTGAAGTCTTGAGATGCATTCGTACTAGAAAGGGAGCAAAGCAGATTTTGAGCAGATGAACGATCTAAGTACCGCATTCTCGCCGGAAAACGTCAGAGCTATCTCTAGCCTCTAGAGTTGCTTACCTTCAAATGAGGCCATGGGGCCCTTTTACAGTTTTTTGGGGATACTTGATGGTAATTGTACCGAGGTGGATTTTGAGGTGGCGAATGATGTTACTCCATTTCGGTTACCTGAATCACCAATTTTCATGAAAAAATGAAAGTGCCCCCAGGCAGTTCGGCCGACCTGGGTAGGTTGCCTGGTGGAGGGCGGAAGCAGCCTCCACCGCCGGCGTGCGCGCGCGCACCCAAGGGATGCGCGCTGCACATGCCCGTGGGGGTGCGCGCTGCGCCCGCCCCTCTTTCTCTGGCGTGTTGTGCATGTGTTCGAGCCCGTTGTACTTGCATACGCTCCTCCTCGCGCGGTAATTTGGTCCTCTTAGATTGACTCGTAAATACTTAAGGGGAACCTCATAAAAAATATAATCAATAAAAAAGAAATGGTTATAGTACCACCCCCAAAAATATTCAAAATCAATCATTAAGAGATTAAGTTTGATATCATCCTCCCTATTTAAAAATTTCATACTACAAATAGCCGGAATTTCTGTCTCCCACTAACCTAGTGAAGATTATGAGGATAACCACCCAAAACTACCGCGCGCGTGATCCACACGCGTGATCAGAACGTAACTGCCAAGACCAACCACTCGCAGCAACCCGACGCACGGTCGGCCGCTGTCACACATCGCGACCGCGCGCCCTCATCCGTGAAGGCCCACGGCCGCAGCCCCTGCGTCTTGCGGCCGCAGGTGCATGCAACCTGCCTCCGGCCGGCCTCCGTCGCGCCTCGCGGCAACGAAAGTCCGCAGTCATCCTCGAGGTTGAACGCCATCGCGTTTCGCGGCCATGCGCCCGGTCGTTACCATGCCTCACATCTGCATGCACGCGACCGCGACGGCCCGCGGCCAGCCTCCCGGTCGTCCGCTTCTTCCTACACGATCGGCCTCCTGCCGCTGGGGCCTCGTCGTCGATCGCCCCTACTATACGGGTGTACACCACCGTCCGATAAGCGACACGCGATCTCCACTAGTTGATCACCGTCGTTAAAGTTTGGCGATTTGACCTTCTAGTCGGGCGGCTAGTTGTTCGGGCGGTCTGGCAGTTTGTTCAGGCGGTATGGTTCTCTGGTAGCTTATTCTAGTAGATGCGGTCGGAGGGCTTCCCGCAGCAGCGGTCTGACAGTTGGCCGCAACAGTGGTTTGGTGGCTTGTCGCAGCAGCAATCTGGTGGCTTACTGCAGCTGTGGTTAGGCTAGCATTGGAGGTTAGGCGGCTAGCAGGCGGTCTGGTGTCTAACAGTGGCGGTCTGGCGATTAGCAGAAGGTCTGGCAGTTAGCAGTCCTTTGTACAGTGTTGCGGTTTGATAGTGTCAAACCGCATAACCACACGGATACTTATTTAGTCTCACATCTCTTATTGTATTCTCTCATCTCCCCCATTTTCTATAAATAAGAGGACATACATATGCAATAATTATCTTTTTGGAGCAATAAAATTTACAGTTTATTTACCTCTTGATCGTTTGTTCGCTCATTTTTCACATAGTATCAGAGTCAGGTTGTATAATCTTCCTTGCCTCTTGTGTACTATCACCGTGACTGTGCGGACTCTTTCTCTTCTCTCTTTCTTTTTCTTCTTTGTTGTTTCTTTTTTGTTCGCGCGACTTCTTTTCTTGTTCGCGCGGCTTCTCTGTTGTTGTCCTGCTTCGGCTTCTCTTCTTTGTTTCTTCTAGTTGCGATTTCACTTGTCACTACGGCTTCTCTAGCCGCTGCGGTCTCTACATCTTGGTCGCGGCCTCTTCTCTTACCACTGGTGTGTTATCAACGTGACCGTGTGGTCTTCCCGCGCGGTTTGTTCACTCCTTTGTCGTTGCGTCTTCTCTTCTTGTGCGGTCTCTTCT
The DNA here is from genome assembly GCA_039513925.1 of Platanthera zijinensis. Classification (NCBI taxonomy): domain Eukaryota; kingdom Viridiplantae; phylum Streptophyta; class Magnoliopsida; order Asparagales; family Orchidaceae; genus Platanthera; species Platanthera zijinensis. The sequence continues at coordinate 41,747,072 of CM077096.1, forward strand.
TGGTTTGTTATTTTCTTAGTGTCTGGTTCTCTCCGGCTTCTCTTCAAACCGTGCGGTTTTAGTATCTGTCGGTATCTTTCTCTTGGTCGTTGGCTCTCTGCGAATTGTTTCTCGTCCTGTTCGGTTTGGCTTCTCTTCTTCTTGGTAGCGCGGTTTCTTTTTTCCTTTTAAGATGGTTTCTTTACTCTCCTCTACAACTCGTACTCTTGTGGCCTCCTTTGATAAGTGGCTTATTGACTATGGTGCCACTTGTCACATGACTGGCAAATCTCGTTTATTCTCCTCTTTGACTAATCAGAACAGGTTGTCTCCTATTGTTATTGCAGATAGGACTTCTGCTCCTGTACATGGCGTTGGCATACTATTTATCTCTCCCTGTCTTTGTTGCTTAAGGACACTCTCTATGTCCCCACTTTTTCGTGTAATTTACTCTCTGTTCATACTCTCTGCACTCAATTAAATTGTACGGTTACTTTTACAGACACAACTTGTTCTTTCTCTGATTCTATCTCCAAAGCTCTGATTGCTACTGGGACTGTAAGTGGTAGCTTTTTCTTTCTTGACCACGACATTGCACTTTCTACTTCTTCATCTCTTCAGTAATGACATCGTCATTTTGGTCATCCTCTTTCTCGCCTCATTCATTAACTTTTCTCAGACCTTCTTTCAGAAGAATTTCCTTTGAATTGTGAAGCGTGTCAGTTTGGTAAACATCATCACTCTTCTTTCCCAGTTAGGACGGGACATAGTTCTTCGCGTCCCTTTGAATTAGTTCATTCTGACATCTGGGGTCCTTCTCCTACTGCCACTGTTGGTAGAGGAAGCTTGTACTTTGTTACGTTTATTGATGATTTCTCCAGGTGCACTTGGTTGTATCTCTTGAAAGAACGTTTTGAGTTATACTCTGTGTTTACTACTTTTTATAATGAGATCTCCACACAATTTCATGTGCCAATTCAAGTTCTTCATACTGATAATGCCAAGGAATATGTCAGCCGATAATTCTCTGATTTTTGTGCGAGTCATGGCTTGATTCTTCAAACTACTTGTCCTTATACCTCTCAACAGAATGATGTTGATGAACGTAATAATCGTCATCTCCTGGATGTTGCTCGTAGCCTTTGTTTACAAATGAATGCTTTTCGGTCGTATTGAGATCATGTTGTTCTCCTTTCTTGCTATCTCATCAACTGTATTCCCTCGTCTGTTCTTCAAGCTAAGACTCCCTTTTCTATTTTGTATCATGAGCATGAGTCATTCCCTTTATCTCTTAAGATTTTTGGATGTAGAACATTTGTTCACATACCTTCCCATAGTTGTGACAAACTTTCTCCCCATTCTGTTAAATGCATATTTTTTTGTTATTGTCCAACTCAGAAGGACTATCGTTGTTATGATCCTCTTCTGCGCAAAAAGTACGTGTTTGCTGATGTTATCTTCTTTGAAGATACGTCGTACTTTTATTCTGATTCTTCTCTCTTGCCCTCTGATACTTCTTCTTCAATGCATATTATCTCGACACATCTGTCGGAACCAGTTCTTTACACAACTGTTCCTGTTGCGCCATCTCTTTCTCTTGAGACTGATTCTTTGCCCTTGGAGCCTTCTATACATATTCTCGGGCCTCTTATTTCTTCTGGCAGTGAATTGCCTTCTTCAAGCAGGAGTGATCTTGATCTTCACATTGCCCTGCGAAAGTACGTTAGTCAATGCACTAAGCATCATATTGATGTGATTGTCTTTTATGCTCTGCTTTCCTCGGTTGGCAAACATTTTACTCTTATTATCTCTTCTACTGTTATACCGGCTACGTATCAAGACGCTCTTGTCATTCCTCAGTGGAAAGTCGTTATGGATGAAGAAATGAACACATTGATTGAGAGAGGTACTTGGACTCTTATTCCCCCACCTCTGGGCATTAATGTGGTTGGTTGTCGGTGGGTCTTTGTTGTTAAGTATCTTTCAGATGGTTCCGTTGATCGCTATAAGGCGAGGCTTGTGGCAAAAGGGTTTAATCAGACGTATGAGGTAGATTTATTTGATACTTTTTCACATGTTGCTCGCATCAGCACTATACATATTCTCTTCTTTGTGATTGTTAATAGAGACTAGGAGATGTCTCAGTTAGATGTGAAGAATGTCTTCCTTTATGGTGATTTGCAAAATGTGGTTTACATGGAGTAACCTCCTAGGTATGTTGCTCAGAGGGAGTCTCAGGTGTGCAAGCTTCGGAAGGCGATCTATGATTTGAAGCAGAGTCTACGAGCTTGGTTTGAAAAGTTTAGTGGAGTTGTTTCTCTTATTAGGTTCAATCGAAACTATGTTGATCATTCTCTGTTTATATGCAAGACTACTAAAGGTCTTGTGGTTCCGTCTGTCTATGTTGATGATATTCTTCTGATTGGTGATGATCAAGAAAATTTTGATCTAGCCAAACGACATCTTCGACAATATTTTGTTACTAAGGATATGAGAACTCTGAAGTACTTTTTGGGAATTGAGATTTCACGAAAGAGGAACTTGATGGTTCTTTCACAGCGAAAGAATGTGCTAGACCTCTTAAAGGAGACCAGTCTTCTTGGCACGAAACCTGCTTGTTGCCCGATGGCGGTTGGAGATGATAAGGGGTGGACTGAAGATTCTCCTCTTCTTCCAGATTTCATTGTATATAGACGACTTGTAGGCAAACTCATATATCTGACTGTTACTAGACAAGATATCTGCTATGCGGTTGGAAAAGTCAGTCAGTTTATGCAGAATCCTAGAGAGTGTCATCTTCGGTCTGCCATGAAAATTCTGAAATATGTGAAAGGGTCTCCAAGAAAGGGCTTGTTATTTTAGAAGAATAACCATCTGAATATTGAATCGTATTCTAATGTCAGCTATATTGATAACAAAGAAGATAGAAAGTCTACATCAGGTTTTTGTGCCTTTGTAGGAGGAAACCTTGTTAGATGGAAAAGCAAGATGTAGACATTGGTTTCAAGGTCAAGTGCTGAAGTAGAGTATAGGAGTATGACTTCAACTACTGTGAGTTGAAATGGTTATGAGCGTTTATGCTTGACTTGGGAAAAGTCTATGATCATCCTTTTCTTATGTTCTGTGATAACAAAGTCGCTATTTACATACCAAAGAATCCTGTCTTTCATGAGAGGACAAAACACATTGAGGTTGATTATCATTTCATTAGGGAAGAGGTGTTGAAGAATCGGATCTATACTCCCTTCGTCATTTCTGATAGAACTGGAAGACTTCTTTACAAAACTAGTTTCCGTTTCAGATGTTTGTAGCAAGCTGAGCATGATTGACATATATGCTCCAGCTTGAGGGAGAGTGTTTGGCGGTTTGACATTTTAGTCGGTTGGCTAGTTGTTAGGGCGGTCTGACGGTTTATTCAGTCTGTCTGGTTCTTTGGTAGCTTATCCTAGCAGATGCGATCTGAGGGCTTGCCGCAGCAGCGGTCTGATAGTTGGTCGCAGTAGCGGTCTGGTGGCTTGCCGCAACAGCGGTCTGGTGGCTTGCCACAACAGCGATCTGGTGGCTTACTACAGCTATAGTTAAGCTAGCATTGGTAGTTAGGCGGCTAGCAGGCGGTCTAGTGGCTAGTAGTGGCGGTCTGGCGGCTAACAGACGGTCTGGCAGTTAACAGTCTTTTGTACAGTGTTGCGGTTTGACAGTGACAAACCGCATAACCACACGGATACTTATTTTGTACAACCCCGTATCCGCCCGAGCGGGATCCTCCCCAAGTGGCGGACTTGGGACGGGCTTTGAGTGGCATTTTGGTACGTCCCCGTTCGAAGACGTGCGAATGCTCGTGCAGGCGTGCGGGTGCTCGAGCGTGCGTGCGGAGGTTTCATGTGCATAGGCTTTTATTATATATATATATATTATTGTATATATTATATTATATATATCATATTATATATATTATATTATATATATTATATTATATATATATTATCAGATTTTATATCATAAAAGAGGAAAGGGGGGAGGACTGGATGCAGGGGGATGGAAGAAGAAGAAAAGACAAAAAGAAAAGAGAGGGAGGGGCTCGGGTACAGAAAGGCAAAAGAAAAAGAATAGAAAGAAGAAGGCATCAGAGGGGAGAAAGGAGCAGGGAGAAAGCCCTTAAGGCTTTCCCGATCCGCCGCCTGGAGCAGCCCGACGCCATCACCGTCTTCCCCCCTCTCTCTCTCTCAGCCCGGCTTCCTCCCTTTCCCCTCACTCCCGTCGCCGACCCAAGCAAGGAGCAGCTCGAGCCGCCTCCTTTTCTCCAGTCTAGGCCGCCGGCAAGTGCAGCCCACCCCGATCTTCCCCGTCCAGGCCGCCCCGATCTTCTTCGTCCGGGCCGCCGCAAAGAAGGGCACGACTGCCGCCGGCTTCACAGCCCGAGCCGCCTCCATTCCCCTCAGTCCAGGCCGCCGCCGGGAGGGTTGCCCAAGCCTCCCTCCACCTCCATCCTCTGTCCAGGCCGCCGCGAGGGAGAGCCCGAGCCACCTCCATTCTCCCTGTCCAGGTCGCCGCCTGGAAAAATAGCCCGACACCTCCAGCGGAGCCGAGCTTCTCTCGGCCCCCTCTTCTCGTCGCCGCCAACAACAAATCCGACCACCGGCCTCCTTTCCCGTCGCCGCCTCAAGTAGGGTTGAGCCCTAGCTTTCTTCTTCACCACAGCCGCATGGAGCAAGATCGGTCGAGAGCTCCTCTCCCGGCATCGCCTTCAACAAGAACAACCGGGAGCTCCTCTCCCGGCATCGTCTTTAGCACAAACAACCCGAAGTTCCTCTCCCGGCGCCGCCGCCAAGTACGCGTCAAGGGTAACGATGTTTCTACTCTGGCAGGTGAAGCCCTCGATTTACATATTTTCATGGAGGCCCCTCTCCACCAATGGGTGGAGGAAGGGAGCTCTCCGACGAGTTGACATGTACGTCCCCACTATTAATTGCATTTAGTATTCGGAAGTGTGAGTACGGATTTAGGCATGCTGTGTGAAGCCCATCCGGACGTGTGAGCCAGATTGGTGATGTTCTGGGGTTCCCGGAGAAGACTCCATGGAAGTTATTTATTAGCCGCTTACAGGGAATACACACCATAGCCCCAATAAAGGGGGTGTGCGCATCATGTTTGTCCCGCTTATGTTAGCCGACCGATGCCTCGTTGGTCGCCGCTCGTCGAGATGTTAGCGTACAGGTGTTGCAGTACCAAGCGGGGAATAGTGGGCTTATGCCCAAGCTTGTGCCGGCCCTCGAAGGCCTATTTTTGCTTATATTGCCGGCCTGCGTGCCGAAGTATGGAATTCATATTCCTGTAATTATTTATAATATCTGTGATGCTCTGTAAATATATGGTTTACTCTTTTTGTCTTGGGCGAGTGGTGTGCTCGTGAACCGCTCGTCCCGTGGGAGCCCCGAGGTTTATGTCGGGAAGCCCCTGATGGCCTGTTGATAGCCTTTTAGGGCAGCGGAGTCGCGCTGTTTGCAGCCCAGTTGGGCAGCGTGTCGTAGAATTGCTTGGCGATATTGCGCCATTAGTAGGGCAAATGAGGAGCATTTTGTATTGACCCAAGGAGACACATGTGGATAGGAGAGAGTTGGTCTCGAGATCCTCCGTAGATGATTCGGTCGGCCAAGAGCGACCTCCGAAGGTGTCTTAGCTCAGTCTTTGGCTTGGGAGAGGAAGAGTTTGTTAGTCTTCCGGTTACGCGGTGGGACCTCCACGCTGAGACCTTGGGTCTGTCTCTCATGTTCCTAGTCTAGTGCCAAGATCGTTCGCTTGAGGGTAGTAGGTGCGCGGTCACCCCTCTTTTGGGACCCCGAACTCCATAGAGGTCATTTTTGGCTTCAATAGTTATGGTGCGGTGAGCGTGGAGAGTGGCCAACACAGAAAAACTCAGTCGAACGTCGTGGCTATAGAAGAGGAACTAAGTGACGACCAGGGTCTTGTGACGAATGAAGTCCCCTCCCACTTCCCTTTTGTCGATCCTAACCATCCTAGCATTTCGTCTCAAATGTTTCTCAAATATTAAAGTTTAAACTCCCACAGAAAAAAGTAATTTTTAAAATGATGTTCCGCTGGCTAAAATTTCAAGGTTAGGAAGCGCACAGTCAAAGGGTTGAAGTGTTAGTATTAACATATTGAGTTCAGACTTATGTGAGATATCTAAGTTCTAGAAAACGTATATTAATGTATATTAACAATTATCCTCAGATGCGTATTTTAAGATGGTAGAGGTGGGAATAAAAAGAACAGTAAAACCAAAGAGGATCGCGACATTCACGAACCATAACTAATTCACATGTGCTCGGGGTTTGCTTGCAAACCTGTAGAATGAAATCCGGAGAACAAAGATGGACCAGAATCAAACTTGTAACCCTTATTTTCAATATGCAGCACCACCAGATACATCCTGATTGTATTTAGCTAAAGACCCAGCATAGCATAACCCGACAATACCACTACCAATTACCACCACATCTGCTTATGACTCCTCGGTACATTTGTCATGGTTAAGCAAAGAGATGTTTGATATAAGCAAAATAGAAGTATAATTACAGTTTTTTAGATTCATATAGTAAAGATTAGCAGGCGACTAACTACTAAAGGCTCAATCTTTCACCCTCTCATGACAAGCATACTTATGAATATGAAGCGAAGAACACTTACTGTATCACCACGTAGCACGGGGCGGTTAAAGTGATGTGTATAATGAACCAAGCAAATATTATTTACCGTATTTCTCTTAGTTGAAATCCTACTTGAGGTTGATTGTTAGCATGTTATTTATTCATCTCTAATTGTAAGTATAATCATGAGAACTTAATACATCAACAAAGTTATAAGATTTTTATTCTATCAAAAAATACCAAATATGATAAGATATGAGAACAGAAAGTTTGAACGATGATTTGATTTTAAAAAGGGAAACAAGAAAGATATATGTAAATCACATAGGATGTTCTATCCTGGAGATCAAAAATGTGCCTTAGGGAGAATATTATATGATTGACCCTAGTTCCCAAGAGGGTGGACGTATCGGGTAGAGGTGCCTCGTATCGAATTTTGGCTTGGTTGATCGGGTTAACAATTCTTTTGAGCTATTTTGTTATCTTTTTGTTTGCTTTATATTTTTGTTGGAGAGAAGATCCCGAGAAGGCCCGCTGACCAGGCTCTCATCAAGCTTGTAGGGTTGTAGGCACACTCGGGGGTTGGAGTTGTGTTGGAGAGGAAACCCCTAGGTAGACCCACTGCGCAGGCTCCCATCTAGTTGGCAGGTCCGAAGGCTTGCCTGTGGGGGAGAGGTCTGGTTCTTGGTCCTTGGTTCTGTACTACCCCGAGCGTGGCTTGGCCCTAGGTAGACCCGCTGTGCAGGCTCCCATCTAGCTACCAGGTCCGAAGGCTCGCCTGTGGGGGAGAGGTCTGGTTCTTGGTCCTTGGTTCTTCACTACCCCGAGCCGGGCTCGGCCCTAGGTAGACCCGCTGCGCAGGCTCCCATCTAGCTGACAGGTCCGAAGGCTCGCCTGTAGGGGAAAGGTTGGCTTTTGGGATACTTCAGTTTAGCCGCTTCTACAACACCCCGAGCCGGGCTCGGCCACAAGTAGACCTGCTGTGCAGGCTCCCATCTAGCTGACAGGTCCGAAGGCTCGCCTGTGGGGGAAAGGTTGGCTTTTGGGATACTTCAGTTTAGCCGCTTCTACAACACCCCGAGCCGGGCTCGGCCCCAGGTAGACCCACTGCGCAGGCTCCCATCTAGTTGGCAGGTTCGAAGGCTCGCCTGTGGGGGAAAGGTTGGCTTTTGGGATACTTCAGTTTAGCCGCTTCTATAACACCCCGAGCCGGGATTGGCCCCAGGTAGACCCGCTGCGCAGGCTCCCATCAAGTTGGCAGGTCCCAAGGCTTGCCTGTGGGGGAAAGGTTGGCTTTTGGGACACTTCAGTTTAGCCACTTCTGCAACAACCCGAGTGCGGCTCGGGCCCAGGTAGACCCGCTGCGCAGGCTCCCATCTAGCTAGTAGGTCGGAAGGCTCACCTAAGGGGGAAAGGTTGGCTTTTGGGATACTTCAGTTTAGCCGCTTCTACAACACCTCGAGCCGGGCTCGGCCCCAGGTAGACCCGCTGCGCAGGCTCCCATCTAGCTGGCAGGTCCGAAGGCTCGTCTGTGGGGGAAAGTTTGGCTTTTGGGATACTTAGGTTTAGCCGCTTCTACAACACCCCGAGCCGGGATCGGCCCTAGGTAGACCCGCTGCGCAGGCTCCCATCTAGCTGGCAGGTCCGAAGGCTCGCCTGTGGGGGAAAGGTTGGCTTTTGGGATACTTCAGTTTAGCCTCTTCTACAACACCCCGAGCCGGGCTCGACCCCAGGTAGACCCGCTGCGCAGGCTCCCATCTAGCTGGCAGGTCCGAAGGCTCGCCTGTGGGGGAAAGGTTGGCTTTTGGGATACTTCAGTTTAGCCGCTTCTACAACACCCCGAGCCGGGCTCGGCCCCAGGTAGACCCGCTGCGCAGGCTCCCATCAAGCTGGCAGGTCTGAAGGCTCGCCTGTGGGGGAAAGGTTGTCTTTTGGGATACTTCAGTTTAGCCGCTTCTGCAACACCCCGAGCGCGGCTCGGCCCCAGGTAGACCCGCTGCGCAGGCTCCCATCTAGCTGGCAGGTCTGAAGGCTCGCCTATGGGGGAGAGGTCTGGTTCTTGGTCCTTGGTTCTGCACTACCCCGAGCGTGGCTTGGCCCCGGGTAGACCCGCTGCGCAGGCTCCCATCTAGCTGGCAGGTCTGAAGGCGCGCCTGTGGGGGAGAGGTCTGGTTCTTGTTCCTTGGTTCTGAACTACCCCGAGCGCGGCTCGGCCCCAGGTAGACCCGCTGCGCAGGCTCCCATCTAGCTGGTAGGTCTGTAGGCTCGCCTGTGGGGGTAAGGGAAGACCCCGGGTAGACTCGCTGTCCAGGCTCTCATTAGCTGGGCAGGGCGGTAGGCACGCCTGGGGGAAAAGGATGTGGATTGGGAAAAGGTTTTGGAAAAGGTTTGGTCTCATAAGAAAAACTAAAAAGTGTGCAATACTTTTTCAAAAGGGAAATAATCTTACTTTAAGCCATAGTCGGGGTCAATAGTTCCATTTTGATGAACTGAATGGGTTGATATTACTACGTCGTTTGATCCATGTCTTATGAAAATCGCTAAATTAGTTGCAAAGTTACATGTTAGATTAATTTCAAACTTGTTATGCCACTACCATATTATATCCATTCGGTCATATGAGGTATGCGCTCAAATTAGGATAGACATTTATTAGTTCTTCTCATTGGAACTATGTCTATCGCTTCCAGAATTTTTACTACAAAGTTTTCACATTCTGTTAAATGTCTAAAACTAGATCTTTGAAAATCAGTCGTATCGACTTCAATTACGGGTTGTGGTGATATTTCAGATAGGAAACCCGAGTAGCATATTATATCATGTTATGTTTTGACTTTCATACGTTTTGACTTAAATTATTTGCCAAGTCGGCTAGATCAAAAACATCATACCTTTTTCATGAAATAAAAAGTAATAGTATTTGTACTCTTTCCATTTCTTAATTATAAAAAGTAATAGTTGATACATAAAATGTTTGGGAGGTAATAGTATTGATACTCATCTGACATAATAGCTTCTTGTTTTTCAAAACATGTATTGCCCTTGACTTCCACCTCAGTTGATAATGTGGTTTGATTTTTAGATTGGATTTTTACATCATATTCATGATGAGTTATTTCTGATTTAAGCCCTGGTGTGGAGCTCCCTTTATCTCCAAGTGAGGGATTCTCTCGAAATTTTTCTTTGGGTCGGCTCCCACTCGCCGGATACTTGGGGTTGGACATTTCTTTCCGAGCTTGTACCAACCTCGAAAAGAGCGGGGATTGTGTACAACCCCGTATCCGCCCGAGCGGGATCCTCCCCAAGTGGCGGACTTGGGACGGGTTTTGAGTGGCGTTTTGGTACGTCCCCGTTCGAAGACGTGTAGATGCTCGTGCGGGCGTGCGGGTGCTCGAGCGTGCGTGCGGAGGTTTCATGTGCATAGGCTTTTATTATATATATATATATATATATATATATATATATATATTATTGTATATATATTATATTATATATATCATATTATATATATATATATATATATATATATATATATTATCAGATTTTATATCATAAAAGAGGAAAGGGGGGAGGACTGGAGGCAGGGGGATGAAAGAAGAAGAAAAGACAAAAAGAAAAGAGAGGAAGGGAGGGGCTCGGGTACAGGAAGGCAAAAGAAAAAGAATAGAAAGAAGAAGGCATCGGGGGAGAAAGGAGCAGGGAGAAAGCCCTTAGGGCTTTCCCGATCCGCCGTCTGGAGCAGCCCGACCCAGTGCCGTCTTCCCCCCTCCCTCTCTCTCAGCCCGGCTTCCTCCCTTTCCCGTCACTCCCGTCGTCGGCCCAAGCAAGGAGCAGCCCGAGCCGCCTCCTTTTCTCCAGTCCAGGCCGCCGGCAAGTGCAACACGCCCCGATCTTCTCCGTCCAGGCCGCCCCGATCTTCTTCGTCCGGGCCACCGCAAAGAAGGGCACGATCGTCGCCGGCTTCACAGCCCGAGCCGCCTCTATTACCCTCAGTCCAGGCCGCCGCCGGGAGGGTTGCCCGAGCCTCCCTCCACCTCCATCCTCTGTCCAGGCCGCCGCGAGGGAGAGCCCAAGCCGCCTCCATTCTCCCTGTCCAGGCCGCCTCCTGGAAACACAGCTCGACACCTCCAGCGGGGCCGAGCTTATCTCGGCCCCCTCTTCTCGTCGCCGCCAACAACAAGTCCGACCACCGGCCTCCTTTCCCGTCGCCGCCTCAAGTAGGGCCGAGCCCTAGCTTTCTTCTTCACCACAGCCGCATGGAGCAAGATCGTCCGAGAGCTCCTCTCCCGGCATCGCCTTCAACAAGAACAATCAGGAGCTCCTCTCTCAGCATCTTCTTTAGCAAAAACAGCCCAGAGTTCCTCTCTCGGCGCAGCTGCCAAGCACGCGTCAAGGGTAACGATGCTTCTACTCGGGCAGGTGAAGCCCTCGATTTACATATTTGCATGGAGGCCCCTCTCCACCAATGGGTGGAGGAAGGGAGCTCTCCGATGGATTGACATGTACGTCCCCACTATTAATTGCATTTAGTATCTGGAAGTGTGAGTACGGATTTAGGCATGCTGTGTGAAGCCCATCCGGACGTGTGAGCCGGATTGGTGATGTTCTGGGATTCCCGGAGAAGACTCTGTGGAAGTTGTTTATTAGCCGCTTGCACAGAATACGCACCATAGCCCCAATAAAGGGGGTGCGTGCATTATGTTTGTCCCTCTTATGTTAGCCGACCGATGCCTCGTTGGCCGCCGCTCGTCGAGACGTTGGCGTACATGTGTTGCAGTACCAAGCGGGGAATAGCGGGCTTAAGCCCAAGCTTGTGCCGGCCCTCGAAGGCCTATTTTTGCTTATATTGCCGACTTGCGTGCCGAATTATGGAATTCATATTCCTGTAATTATTTATAATATCCGTGATGCTCTGTGAATGTATGGTTTACTCTTTTTGTCTTGGGCGAGTGGTGTGCTCGTGAACCGCTCGTCCTGTAGGAGCCCCGAGGTTTATGTCGGGAAGCCCCTGATGGCCTGTTGATAGCTTTTTAGGGCAGCGGAGTCGCGCTGTTTGCAGCCCAGTTGGGCAGCGTGTCGTAGAATCGCTTGGCGATGTTGCGCCATTAGTAGGGCGGATGATGAGCATTTTGTATTGACCCAAGGAGACACATGTGGATAGGAGAGAGTTGGTCTCGAGATCCTCCTTAGATGATCCGGTCGGCCAAGAACGCCCTCCGAAGGTGTCTTAGCTCAGTCTTTGGCTTGGGAGGGGAAGAGTTTGTTAGTCTTCCGGGTACGCGGTGGGACCTCCACGCTGAGACCTTGGGTCTGTCTCTCATGTTCCTAGTCTAGTGCCAAGATCGTTCGCTTGAGGGTAGTAGGTGCACGATCACCCCTCTTTTGGGACCCCGAACTCCACAGAGGTCATTTTTGGCTTCAACATATTTAGTCCAACATCTCTTATTGTATTATCTCATCTTCCTCATTTTCTATAAATAAGGGGGCATACCTATGTAATAATTATCTTTTTGGAGCAATAAAATTTGCAGTTTATTTACCTCTTGGTCGTTATTCGCTCATTTTCACAACCGCATAACCACCTCTTCTAACCACTCGTTATGGGGGTGCTTATAGCAAAATTTAATATTCGGTGTGCGCATAGTAAATTATTAAAAAAATGTGTAATATGAATTATAAGGAAATAAGCTGCAAATAGTAAATAAGGTGATTATGGTTTGCGGATAACCGCATAATCACCATAACCACCCCTGAGGCCTATAAATATGTCCATGAAGTCTCCTCCATTTCTCTTCTATTCTCTTCTGGTTTCATCTTTTATGAGCATGAAAGCTCCGCTAGGAATCTCCTTCACCCTTCGAAGACTCATTCGAAGATCTTCAACTGCCTTAAAGATCCTTTGAAGATCTTCATCCTCCTCTGAGCGCTCATTTGCAAGCACCCCACAATAAGCATTCCACACGTAGCGCGCTTAGCGTTCACTACACCCTCAACTCAACAAGAAGCCCTCTAGTCGAAAATAAGTTCACCTCTCTATACTCCTATGCGCACAACACGAGACAAGCCGCATACACCAAGACGTGTCGAGCAGACCCTTTAGCTTTCGAGTACCAGCGGAAGGCTCCAAAGCATCCAGAGTGCAAACGCTCCCCACTACAAGCAAAATGACTTAGCTCTATGAGTGGTGTAATGTCACCCTCTGAGCACCTCTCTATCTCATAGTAATTGTGACGAGGAGTGGTATGTTGCCTTCTCCTTCTCTTGATAGCTCTGTACAACACCCGTAGTTAGCAAAGTTTGATCGGTATAGCCTCGACCACGTTGGTTTTCACCTCTTTTCGAGGTTTTTCGCGTTAAAAATGGGTCTCTTGCCACTCATCTCCCTCTCCGTGACTGTTTGCGAGCTTAGCTGCTCACGGGCTAAGACAAAGCAATTTAGACCGATCTGCAGGAGCCTCGAATTGGTTGTAACAGTTTGGCGAGGTCTGTAGGAAAGGATGTGAGACCCCATTTTTTTTCTTTTTCAAACCCCGAGGTCTTATGCCCATAATCGTCGTTTTGCGGTAGCACCGACACTCGGGAAGGCTGTCACTACAAAACGCCGATTCTGTCAGGCTATTCGATCAACAAAGAGTGAGTAGTAATCATAAACTGAAATGTAAAGTAGTCGTAAAAATATCATATAAATTGAGAAATCACAATAAGTCCATCGATATAGAAAAGAGAGAGTACTGCAAAGTGTCAGTACAGATGAAATATATAAATGAGCTTAAGCCCGGTACATCTGATCCTCACTACAATCTCTCGCGGAAGCTATAAGAAAGACTAATCACTCAAGAAGCTGGTCACTGGTGCTCCAGTACTAGACTGGCCCACCTTCATGTGCACCGTGCTCCACTGGTGCTGGTCTCTGTGTTGTTGGTCCCTGTTTCCCATCTGGAGCCCCTGTAATGTGGTGGTCCGAAAACCATTAGTCATAAAGACTAAGCCATATCATCCCCTACCCCTCCCCTCATGGCTCCTAGGCACCGGGCGGGGAGGAGGAAAGGGGAGCTATGAAAGTGGAGAGTATAAAATGGCAGGTGACTGTGGAGCTAATCTAGCAGTTCTATGTAAACAAGTAGTAGTAGCAAAAGCATGTAGAGTAAGCACAAGTATACGAAGGCATAATATGAAACATGTAACCTTAACTTATAAAAATGTCCATACAAACTTATAAGCTAAGGGATCTTTTGCAATGCTCCTATCGTATAAAGAGTCTCATACCAATTTATACGATAGAGTGTCGGTTGTAAGCAGTTTATAAGTTATTATATAGCATAACCATAACTTATAGACCTGCCCACACAAGCCTATATGCTAAGGGGTCGTTTTGCAAAGCCTAATGTATAAACCGTCTCATACCGATTTATACTTTAGGGGTAAGGGTGGAATGTTGATGTCATGATGTGCAATGTTATGTTATGTGGGTTAATGTCTATGTCCAAACAATGTAACTCACACACACGACTCTATGATGAATTCATTCTACTTACCAGAATAATACACAAATGTCTCAATTCCTTAGGTTCATTTTGCATCATATTATGATTTCTGCATTTTTACTAAATGCAGACTATCCTAAGCTATATGATGTTACAATGAGAGGTACTCAAAATTATCATCCAATATCCCTATAATAATTATTAGGGGTCTACCATGCCATGATTAGCCTCAATCCAGGATTTCATAATTTTCCTAATTTAATTAGTAATTTAACTAATTTTTCCTAAGTAATCCAAGACCTAGGTTTGAACATGAAGTACCCTACTCAGTCATACAAAATGCTTCAAAAAATCATGATAAATACTAGGCATCATTATTACTGTAAATTCAAGGTCTAAAAAATTTCTTTCTAGTAAATAAGAGCTCTAAAGTTTATTTTAAAACAGGTCCCATTTTGATGTGTTAATGAAGTAAGTACAAAAAATCTTCAACCAAAAATTATGAATTAATTTCCCTATATAAGAACTGAGCTAACCATACTACTGACCAAGTTTCACAATTTTCCAACCTTTAATGATCTCTAAATAATTTATTGATCAAGTTCTCAAATTCATGGATTTGTAAAGCAGCAAACAAGCTTCTAATAATTATGAATTAATTTCTTCAGAAAGATATTAATTTAATACCACTACAAATCAAGTTTCATAATTTTTTAACAAGTAATGAGCACTGAATAAATTATTGAACAAGTTTCCATTTTGATGAGCTTGTGAAGTATGTACTAGTAATATACATCTAAAAATTATAGTAAAATTCATGTATGAGTATAATAGTCTAAATCTTCCTCTGCCTCAATTTAATAGCATTCCAGTGAACAGTGAGGCTATAATAACCAAATAAGTAATAGAGGCCAATTCATGTCTTGCAAAGGAGATACTAATAATATGCTTGCAAATCTCCCAATAAAATTAACAAAAGCTCTTACTGACCTTATGACTACCCCGCCCAAGTTCTATAACTTTTCATAACACCTTGACTATCCAACTTACCATTTAAAGGTTTGTGACCTAAACTAGGATTAGGGTTTGAAGGAGTTTAACCCTCACTAAATCCAATAAGATTTCTACCAGAGGACTCTAACTACTCTAGAGTCCTCTCCTCCAAATTTCAAATCATTTCAAGATCTTTTGATCACATGCCCTTCTCAAACCCCCAAAGCCCAAACATAGGTTTGAACTTGGGTCCTAAGGCAAATCTAGCCCAATCCACCCCATCTTCCATGGGTGGGTGTTAAAAGTTATGTCAAGTCAGTGGTCAAAATCTCAGCCTCTGTTGAGGTGATTTGACCATTCAACCTCAAGTGCACTTTTGACCTAAATACCCTTATTATGGCAAGGCTAAGGTTTGCAAAATTTCAAACCAAAACATCTCCAAATGAGATGAAATTTTATCCATAGCCTGATAATGATCCCAAGGATAACTCACCAAAATTTGGGAGGGTTTGGAGGTCATTTGGTCCCTCAATTAATTTAATCATGGTTTATTAAATAATTACAAAAACTATAGGAAAATTATCCTAAAAAATTCTCATTTTTGGGAAGGACTTAGGTATAGACTAGGGTGACTCTCTGTCCAAATTTCAAGCCATTTGGATAATAGATGAAGTGGGGGCACTCATTTTAATCTCTGCCTAGCCCTAGGTATAGACCCCACCAAAATGGGTGTTGTGGTCAAACAGCTTACCCAAATGGGTTCAAACAAATTTTAAATTAACTAGACTTCACTGGCTACAACTTTTATGTTGACCATTTACTCATATAGAGCCTTTAAGTATTTTTAATTAATTTTCTAAGGTGACTGTTATCATAATATAGAAAACTCATTTAAAAGAAAAGGATTAAATAACCAGCACAGATCTTGAAGCAAGATCTATCAGATGCTGAATTGTCTTCTTCCTCCAGCCAAAAGCCATGATTGACCGAACCTGGAGCTTAATCCAAGACGTTTTCCCGGCCACCCAGCCACCTCCCCGGCAGGCCACCACCGCCACCACCTCCGTTGAGGTGGGGGCTATCGCCAGGCGGCGGCACAGTCGCCGGAGGGGTGTTTTCCGGCGAACCCGACCACCTTTTTTTTGGAAAAACTATGGAAAGCTTCACCTAATCGGGTTCAGCTGAGCCCGATTCTCAACCTAAAAGACTCCTAAGATCTACCCATAGAAGAAGGAGTAGAGGAGGACCTTGCTTGCGGCGTGAAGACGTGTCGATCGCCGGGAAGCCATTGGCGGTGGTGGCGGTGCTTGGTTTCTGCAACAACACAGTGAAGTCCTTCGACTCTTTCTGATAATGTGTGGAACTGAATCCCTGGAGTGTAGTGGAGCTTTTAAGGAGGAGAGTTGGGGTTTTGGGTGGGTGTAAGCTGTCATGGCCATTAATGGCCTCCCTTAAGAGGATTTCGGCCATGGTAGGTGGGGGATGAAGCATGGCTCAATCCAGTCAAAGAATAGCTGGTTGCAATGGGTATGCACTCCCCTTGTCATAGTGAATTGAATGGGGGTGGTTGGGGAAGGGAAAGATGAGCCCAAAGTCTTTCCTCATTACTCCTCTCTCTTTCTCTCTCTTAGTTGCTGCCATGGCCGGGAAAGCCCTTGGCCTTCTCCTAACTGACCGGGGGGAAAGGTGATTCCAACAAGAAGAGTGGGCCCTTGGCCTTCTCCTAACTGGCCGGGGGAGGTGATTCTAGCAAGAGAGTGGGCCCTTGGCCTCCCAGTCCATGCATGACATAAACTCCTCATTTCTCTCTCTTTATTAACAAGGATTCGGGTCAAACTGTCTGCCACGTGGCATTCTTCCATTTGACCGTTTGTTATTGTTTAAAATGAGTCTTAATAAAAGAACCAGGGCTTATTAATTTAGCTTGGCAAAATTCCCGAGAAGATCTGGTTCAGCCGAACCAGCAAATAGGCCGAAATCCGCCAGAAATTTTTTCTAAGTACAATGGCGTCGAGTGAGCTTAGCTCACTCGACGCCATTCAGTCTATGGCATTGAGTGAGCTCATCTCATTCAACGCCATTTCAGTCTTTGACAAGACGGCGTGGAGTGAGCTGAGCTCACTCGACGCCATTCAGTTTATGACGTTGAGTTGAGTGAGCTCAGCTCACTCGACGCCATTCAGTCTATGGCGTTCAGTGAGCTCAGCTCACTCAACGCCATACAGTTTATGGCAAGACGGCGTTGAGTGAGCTCGATACCATTCAATCTATGGCGTTGAGTGAGCTCAGCTCACTCAACGCCATACAGTCTATAGAGAGACGACGTTGAGTGAGCGTTGAGTGAGCTCAACTCACTCAACGCCATTCAGTCTATGGCAAGACGGCGTTGAGTGCAGTCAGCGAACTCAACGTCATTCAGCCTATGACGTTGACTGCACTCGACGCCACTCAATGCCAAACAACCCATGGTGCTGAGTGCACTCCACGTACTCAACGCCCGAGCCCAAACACATGTCTAAGTAGATACCTGATCTACTCGCCGAGTTTTGTCGACTCATTTGACGTTTCCCGAACTTGAGTCATCTTGGCCTCTTTTTGGTTGACCCCAATGGGTCTGTAGTATATATTGCCTCCCTTAGGGTTAGAGGTGTTTAGATCATACCAGCACTAAAGCACCGTATCCATAAGAACTTGGCATTTAACCGTGCTTGGCGAGAGTAGTACACTGGGATGGTGATCTCCTGGGAAGTCCCTGGTGATGCAACCCATTTTATGCATGACTCGGCTCCATGACAAAACATTTTTACCTGCGGCGAGCGCGGCTCTGAGGATCAAAGAGCA